>CM077168.1:38400641-39020641 GCA_039654105.1 Coreius guichenoti | reverse complement strand
GTCATGGAGTAAATCTCCAGATGTATTCCACATCTATTCTCTCAAAACAAACACACACACACACCCCACCCTCTGTACTCCTGCAGAGAGGAATCCTCAACCCAAGGACACAGCTAGAAGAGAGCAGGCCTCTCTGGAACACTTGAATGAAGACTTAAGACTTTGCAATTTGCCAAGGACTCGGCTTTAAAGTCTAAGTCCCCCACAAGCGCCTGGAGATCCCTCACACTGTAAAAGTGCAGGAGAACCACGTATTGAATTGCATTTCATGTCAGAGTGATTTTATGAATCTATAAATAGAGAGACAATGAGAAAGCGGATGAGGAGTGGGAATTTGAGGGGGTTGAGGGAGCCCCCCCTTCCTCCGTGGTGGTCTCTCTAGACCAAGAGGCATAGAGCCCAGACGTGAGACTGACAGCCACTTATTGTTCGATGCTTGTAAAAGGGAATTCTCTATAAACCTTCCCTCCGCTGCTGCTGCTTGCCCAGAGCTAGGATGACTCCGACCAGCCCCCGGGGTCTGGACTCCCCTGGCCCGGCAGCATCCAGACGCCAAACCCCACTTTAATTAGCCTAAAAATTCAGCTGTCGTGAGAGGATTTTTGGCTTTTTCTTTAGCTAAAGTTTGCATTCCATTGGTGGCAACACCACAGCATATGGTGTGACATCAAATGTATGTTAGGGACAGCAGGATGGACTTTTGCACCCATAGGAAAGAAAAACAAGAAATTAGATCCCTTTTTTATCTCAAATATTTTTCCTAGAAAGTAATGAGATTACATGAGATCAAATTGAGACTTTTCTTATCTTAAACAGCTTTTCAGATTTTTCTCATGGAAAAAATAGCATCTCTCTCCTGCAGAAGTTCAGAAGAGTCCTCCACAATGTCTCGATCTATGCTCAGATGTGTCAAGATATCAAAAGTCAAAGATTTCAATGTGAACTTGAACATTTCTAATCAAATGTCTCAGCTCTATCTATTTTTATTTCTCTAGGAAAGAAGTATAGAAATCAATGTTGTAAATGTGATATTAAAATAATAATGTATTAATATAATATAATATAATATAATATAATATAACAATAAACTGTCTTCACCTCATCCTCATATGTAAATGCAGAAGACTGCTCAGGTGGTGCTGGTTCCTAATTGGATTACAGAGAGCTTTTGTGATTGGAATAATTAGACGAGCATTTCAAAGAATTGTTACCGAACTGCTGTGGTTGGATATGCACGGGATGATCTATCGGTTTCCTCTTGATATAATGAGGGAAAGCATATGAAAAGTTAATTGTGCTCATTTGATGTTCAAGTGCAGCTGCTTGTGTTTGATTTGCAGTGAGCAGTGCACATGCGCTCGCTTGTCTTCACATGAGCAGGACGTCCTGTTGTGAGTGAGGTTTTTTTCTTCAGTGGGGTTGTAGTTTGTTTAAACTCTCACCTGATAAATACTTAACTATACTTTGGATAAAAGCATCTGTAAAATGTAAATGTAATGTAAAGTATGTGCAAACTCTTACTGTATGCATTTGAAATACTTTTTAGCATATAGTGAGTCATGCATTAAGATCTGGATTAAGCTGTCAGTATAAGTGTAGAGAATGCCATGGAATAAAAGATAAAAGAGTAAAGATGTACAAACATTAAAAACAAGGATGCTAGCAAGAACAAGAGTATAAAATTCATCCTAGCTGAGTATATACATTTTTTCAATTTTGTCATTGAAGAATTTGATGTGATATGTTTGAGTTCATATTAGTGTCGCTGGCTTTTGATTGAAGATTTAATATCACTGCCACATAATCACACTGCCCTAATGCCCGTCTGTGCCCTGCTCTCCAAACATACACCTGCCAGTTTTTCTCTCATTGATGGAACAATCCTATGCCCAAACTCTTTTCTGTCAGGACTCCCTCTCCACTCACTAATGTGCTTTTGCACTTTATTTTTACAATCACTCAGTAGTGTGTAGAGTTACTGGGATCTGTGTAGGATCAGACAAACAGATCACTTCTCCCTTTCGCTCTGTTTTCCCTCTCTGTGTACTCGCTCGGGGAACACTGAACTATCAGCTGCAGACAGAAGCTCAGTTAACCACTAAACCACACACAGGTGGGACTGCAAAACAACAGTAGCTTGAGACAGGGCCCAGATTTACGATGGCCTGGAGGGTTCCGCACGGAACAGCCACCCGCTCGAGAACCAACAAATTACACTGCGCTCGAGCTCGGCTCAAACATGCACTGGTAACCTTTGCAAAGGAATTACAGAGATGACTTTTGTGAAGAGAAAAGAGTTGTTAAACACCATTCATCTAAGAAAGAAAAAGGGCCAAGCCCAAAATGGCTAAACACTAAGCTTTTAATTGTCTTAACCACAAATTATTGGTCAGGAAATTTGCAAAATTTAGGCAAAAGCATTACTTAAAAAGCCATTGCCATCTCAGAAAAAAAATCAAAGACAGAATGAAGTTTATGGCAGAATATGGGAAGTTGTGCATGGAGTGATGAATCACAATGAAACACGAGTTGCATGGTGATGCTCCAAAGAGGTGTCTTCGAAAATATGCTGAGAAATATAATAATAAATGCATCTCTACCACAGTGAAGCATGAAGGAAGACGTGTCATTGTGTGGGGAGCCTTTTTAGCTGCTGGTATTGGTGAGCTACTTCACTGTGAAAAGTCATTTAATGCTTTGAATTACAGGAGAATATTGCAGAATGGCTTGCGTCCCACAAATGAAAAGTTATCTAAAGAGGAATGATCAGATGTTATTTTTCAATAAGACAATGCTCCTGCCCAAATTGCAAAGACAACCAAGAACAAGTCCATCAGGCTCATGTTTTGGCCTGGTCAGAGTCCAGATTTGAACCCTATAGTGAATATTTGGTCTCACATTAAATTCAAACGAACTGGGAGACATTTTTCAACTACTCATGAACTGCTTGAATCCATTTACATTGAGTGGAATAACACTGACTCTTCTCTCCCCCTATCTTTTTCATACTTTGACATTTAATGTCTATTTTGGCAGAAAGTAAAAAAACCTTCTCTCAAACTCTTTTGTGTTTTCCTGCAGGAATCGGACAGCAATAAAGTATGTTCGTTATACTCCTTCCGGAATAACTCTACCTCTCCACACAAGCCAGAGGAGGGGGCCAGGGAGCGCGGCGACCTGCTGAGCAGCTCAGCCTTCGGAACGCCAGAGCGCCGCAAAGGAAGCCTGGCCGATGTGGTGGACACACTGAAACAGAAGAAACTAGAGGAGATGACAAAGACAGAGCAAGACGGTACAGAAGGTTTCAGCTTGTTTGTGTGTTTGGATTTAGGAATTTACGTGTATGTGAGCAAATTTTGTTTTCCTCTTAGCGAGAAGCGTTTTTTGGCGTGCATCGATCTCCTCAGTAACTCTGTGTTCCTCATTCGCCTGTCCTCTTTCTGTATAATGCTATATTCTTTCTCATTCAACATAATCCGTCTCTTTTCTCCCACTGTACACGCACACACACCGTCGTTTAACCTGGGAGGACTGACGTGGCTATGTTTTCCAGTTTGTTCTGAACCGAGTCCAGTGTGACAAAGAGTGGGTGGCACTACCCCTCAGCTTAAGTGTGGTCTCCAGGCTATGCCAAACCAAACTCTCAGACCATAAAACACACGCCACGACCTGACGCCAGGAACATTACCTTTTTATTCTTCAGTACAGACGACAGCATTCATGCCGCAAAATTCATCTGCAGACCAACTCAAATAGCTCCAAGAAGACTTTTTTTCTTCAATGTGTTTAGGGCCCAGAAGTATCCATGGATTTGGCAATTAAATTTGAAAGATATAAAATACATATGTATAGTGTAAGAATTTTATTATATGAAGGATTTATGCATGTGAGTAGGTATAAATTGTAGCTTCTAACACAAGTTGTTCGGTAAAAGTCAAAATCCAGTCCCATGACTAAAAGGAGAATCTAGTTAATTGATCAAATTTCTTTTTATTTTGTTTTATTTATTTTTAAAACATTTTAATGAATAGTTTCATGCTGCAGTGGAGCGAGTCCTCTGGGAATATGACCGAAAAGCAAATACTGGAAAGAGTTGCTGAAACAGTTCCTCTCCTCGTAATTAGTGTAAAGCAGAAACCTATACAATTAAATTTTACACACACACACACACACACACACTCAGACAGTATTGCTCCTTGGGGAGATACTAGTCTCATTTAAGCATCTGGGGAACTCTTAGCCCGAACACTTGATCAGAGGAATAAATTAGGCCGTAATAATCCTCACATATTGTTTTCTCCCGTTCTGTGAAGGTCTTCATATTAATTTAATCGTATTTGTTTATGGTCGGTTTCATTATCGCCAAGGGTTAGAGAAATATTTTGAATAAGAAAATAGGACAAATTAAATAAATCTGAGTGAGAGGCTGTCAGTCATGAATATTTTCATATTCATAATTGATATAGAAAATCATGACAAGCCATCCATTATCATAAAGGGGCTTGATTTTGTGAGGCGGTGCAATGAAATAATTTAACAGCAATCTAAATTTATGTGAACTGATTTAAGATTTTTTTTTCTCTAAAAATATTTCCACCTATAATTTGCCTGTCTGTCAATTAAGGTGCCATATTAAACTAAATGCAATTTTGGAAATAGCACTTAAAGTGACTTGCTGTATAACGTTCAACAAAAAAAAAAATCTTTTGATTAATTTTTTTTCTCACCTCTCCTGTATCTCCAGCTTAATTGTATCCAAAGGTAGTGTGAAGGGCTTGTATACAGAGCCCCTAAAGGGACATGGTGGTGGAAAAAAATATGAGATAGGAGGAAAAATAATAAGTCAATGCTTTTCCATTCTCTCGCAAATATTTTGCGTTCCCCGAGATACTTTGCGTTAGTTTGCAAAACCTTTGCGTTCCCCTGAGAAACCTAGCATTTGCTTGCAAAACCTTTTCAGCTCTTTGCGAGCAAACTCAAAGTTTCTCGGCAGAACGCAAACGTTTTTGCGAGGGAATGCAAAGTCTCTCGGGGGAACGCAAAACATTTGCGAGAGAACGCAAAAGCATTAAAAAATAATATTTCCTCCATCTCATATATTTTTTCCTTCACCATGTCTCTTTAGGGGCTCCATAGGCTTGTGTCCTCATAGATTCCTCCCGTTGTTTCTAGTAGAGTATTTTTTAAGATGCGCTCTCAGCCCTCTGTGTGCTAGGGTGCTATGCAAATGAGCCCCAGCTGGTATGGCCGGTTGCTGCTGTAATTTAAATGGTCAAGTGCAGCTCATAATCCTGAAGGCCCGTATGTTTAGTGCAGGCAGGAGAGGGTGCTTCACTTCTAGTGTACAGCTGTGTTAATCTGCCCTTAATAATGGAGACAGAGCCGACCTCATGCCTCCACACCTCATGCCACAATCTCCCCCTTTGCACAGAAATTAGTTCCTGAGCTTGAGAGACACAAGAGGCATGCAGAGTTCAACACATTAGCGCTGAGATGCTGAAATGGAGTGGTTCTGCGTCCTTGAGGAGGTCTCTGTTTGGTGCAGCTGTAAAGGAAGTCTTCATGTCCGCAGAACCTCAAATGTCAGGATTAACCCCTTGTGTGACTCTAAAAGCAATTGAGAGAGACATGTGTTGTCTTAACGACAAAGCATGTCGTTATGTTATGTGAATCAAAGAATGGACAAGCTAAAAATATTGCTTATCTCAACCTGTTATTAAGGGAACAACCTTTCATTAGATTACCCTGCTGTCTTAAGGTGCGGTCACACTATAACTGTGTCCGAAATCGCGTACTGCATTTGATGGGCAACTGATTTAGAAAGTTATCTAAGTATTGTTCTCCTACTGCTTTTAAATACTGCAGGTTTGGACATATTACCCATTTGATGTAGTGCCTTTTGCATACTGTGTAGTAGGGAAGTGGGGTAGGTTTTATCCCCTCAGTATGTACAACAGAAAATGATGATTTTTTTTTTAAAACTAAAAACTACTTTTTAAAACTACCGGCATTTCCATGGTTTTGTTTGAACACCGTTAAATCACTGCCATTGCCAAGCTAAATTATAACCATCTCCTTCCATTATTCCAACGAACCGTGGCTCGTGATCTCTTTTGGTCTTAAGCTTTTCGTCTTTGAGAATGGCATTGTGTAGGCAGCACATAATGCAGTGAAGCGCAACGCTTTGTTGGTAAAACAGTGTCTTTTGATTTCAGTCAAGGAGAGAAATTTGGACATACTTGAAAGGTTGCATTTCATATAGACGCACACTGTACTTCATCCCGTCTTTACACACACTTAATTGAATGTGCACCAGGGCCCTAAAAGTCAACCGCTCTCAAATTCAATCAGACCTATTAGAACCATACCGCAAGTCAGTGAAACCGGACTGTCATCTCCATCTCTCCTCTCACTAACAATCCTTAAAGTGCCTTAAGTGCTTGTGACCGCTCTAATGAATGAAAATATCCTGCCTAGAGGACTGCATTAAGCTGAATAGTCACCTTCACTGTAAAAGCGCCACATGAACCTCATACACAAGAGGTCTTAGGAATTTCTGTAACTGGTATTGTAAAACATTATTCATAGAGAGCTCTCTGGATGGTGCTTTTTGGTTGTTTAAAATGCCTAAAGAGGAAAAAATCTGAATAAGAAGAAAGAATAAACTGGACAAGAGGAAAAGTTGGTGTCCATTATAAATATTCAAGGTGACCTTGTCTGGGATTCACAAGCAATTAAGGCCCCTTTTATGAGTACTTAAAGGGGTGGTTGATTATGATTTCACTTTTTTAACTTTAGTTAGTGTGTAATGTTGCTGTTTGAGCATAAACAATATCTGCAAAGTTATTATGCTCAAAGTTCAAAGCAAAGGGAGATATTTACTTTTAAAGAAATTGCTTTTTAAGGACTACAACAAACAGCTGGTAGGGACTACACAAGCTTCCTCCCGGGTTAGTGACATCACTAACCCTGAAATTTACATAAACCCCGCCCCCGGGTGAGATTATCATGACAGAATATGCTAATCAATGACTTGAAGATAGTTAACTCCACATCAGCTACATAAATTCATCAACTAACCATTCAGGAACATCTTGTTGCATTCTACATGTTGTCACTTCTTCTTGAGTCTCTCCCTCGTTGTCCAACTCCGGTTTGAACATAAAAGGCTGAACAGTTTCATTGCCTGTCTGCATGAGGTAATCAGAGTTGAAGTTCGTGAAGCTTCAGTTTATTTTATTTTATTTTATTTATTTTTTTATTTTATTTTTTTTATTTTGAGAAAATATTACAGCATTTAAAAACATCCATGTACTCTGTAGCAGACAGAATTTTAATATCAATGCATCTCAAGTTTTCTTTTTACTTTAACATTCCCACATCACTTTGTAGCAGACAGAAAGATTTAGGGAAAAGCATCTATACCTAGTCAAGAAGGCATGCTGCCTACTGCTCTAGTTTGGGCACCAGTGAACCACTGGCTTTGCCAACTTAGTCAGCAGTCTTGTATTGGCAGGATTGGCCATGGCTGCTGGTAATAGCTTGTTTGCTGCTAATCCACGCTTAGAGCCCTGTTCGTCTGAATGCCAGCATTACATTTTGCAGGCATTTCAGTGGCAGGAGTTCAGATTGGTGGATAAAAAATAGCCTGTCATTCCTCCATGACATCCTGTCAGTGTGCACCACTTCTGCTGAAGACCACACACGTTGTTATTCAGTTCGCAATCTGTTACGAAAACCATCAATTTTAAAGTATCTGTTTTACTTTGTTTCTAAAAAATCAGCTGTTTGCCAGGATTCGTTATATAATGCTCATGATCCTCATAGATTTAGTTAAAAAAACTAAAAATCATAAAAAAAAAAAACTGTTTCTTGTGTCAGTGTCCCTGCATAGTTACTCAACCCTATGCACCCTTGCACTCTTCCCCCCTGTAAAAGTGAAAGGGCAAGGTTGTTAGCCACGTTTAGAAATATGTCAGAGCCAACAGGTGTAGAAGAGGCACTTTCTGAAAATGAGTGATTTACACCCGCAGGAGTGACCTGGGTGACAACAGGAACAGTTGCTAATGTGGCATGGATGAGGGCTTTCTCTGGGCTGAGCCCTCTGAGGGGCCAGAAGAGAGTCGAGGTTAGCGAACGGCTCTATACACCTGGAACTTTGTGTGTTGAGTTAATGAGTTTAGCAGGGGGGCAGATTCTTCTGTGCCTCCATCCCCTGTAAAGCCTGATCTCTGGGGCAGAGGGATATTTCTAGAGCCCCCCCGCCCTGCAGACCTCGGCCGTTTCAGCAGCAGGTGAGCACCAGTGTGAATTTGAATAACAGCTGTGTGTGTGTGTGTGTCACCTTCCTGATCTGCTCTATGGGGGCTATCTGTCCTCAAAATCTCCTTTTTCTGTTGAAGTATGTTTGTGAAGGCATTTTATAGGAACCTATCACCCTCTCCTGTATTTAAACATTTCTAACTGAAATCTGTCCTTTTTTCTTTTCTTCAACATCCAGCCCAATATCTCCAGGCAGCATGTGTCTTTTCCCTATCGAGATCGAGAGATTGATGGGTTTGGGCAGCGGGAGAATTGAGTGCAGAAAGCTGTTTTACCGCATGCCATTTCGGTTGCATTTTTATGACCCTCTTGAAAGGGTTCTTGTTGAAATAGCAGAGGGGCTAGCTTTGCTCTCCGACGGCCCTGACATCCACTTCTGATTTCTATTCCACCTAATTAATAACAATCTTTGTTGTAATGATGTGTGGCACCGGCCCTAGACTTGATGCATATACAATGAGGTCGATCTTTTTAATTTCTTGGCTAGTGTTCGGTCCGAACCTGAGATCTGGAAGCGTGCTTCAAACACAATGTTCCATCGCTCTGTTATGTCAGTCCATCGATCCCTCGGGCAGAGTACACTGGGCCAAACATCAGTCGTTGGAAGTTTTCTCGCCTCTTACACGCTTCCGTCTACCTTCGACCGGGCTGCTTGTCTAAATGAATGCCTATGGGTTTGATTTAATCCAAGCTTGCTCGTACACATGTCAGAATGTTAGTTAATCTTCAGGGTTATGTGTGGATCTCGAGAGTTGGCAGGTAAGCTAGTGTGCGGGTGAGTTGGTAACTCAGTAAAGAGCAAGATCTGGCCCATCACTTTTGTTTGAATAGGTAATGTAATTCTGCTGGGGGTGAGCAGACATGAGCTGGAATGGCTTGTTAGGACACATGATCAAAAGCTTGTCTTGCTGCACTCCGCTCCTTGCCAGTCAACTCTCTTGTCACCCTGCGAGGCAGACATTAAATAGAATTTTTTTTTTTTTTACGTTGCGGGCATTCTGCCACTCTGTGGACAAAAATGATAGCGCCTTAGAGAGAGAGAGATACGCTACTGACAAGCCTTCAGCACCAACAAAAAAAAGGAAGACAGACTGATACAAACAGACTCTGGCACCTCTGTTCAATCCATATCAAAACCCTCCGCAGCCTGAATGCTTCATATCAAACATCCATAATATAAACACTTCTCAGAGGAGTGTGTGACAGGAGAGACAAATCGTTCCTCTCCTGACTGCCTAGTGTGGACTTCAAAACTCTGTCCCTGCTCCAAATAGAGTGCTCCTCTTTCAGATGACAAAACAAGCAGCTGCTTCTGCCTCACTGTGCCATTCTCTGCGTCCATATCACCTTCCCTCTTCTCAGATTCCCATTAGTCAACAGTAGCAACTGCTGCAGAGCATTCCAGGAGCCATCTTCTCTCTCGAGCTCAGCTGTTGACTCTGTCCCTCTTGTGTGGGATCAAGCACAACTCTTCCATTGTGCCGGTCTCTGTCATTGAGCTGAGGCTCTCCTGATAGGAGGAAACGGGTGTTTCAGGGAGACAAATCACAGCCAGGGCTCCTGAACAGAGCTCCATTTGTCCCCCCCTCTCTCACCATAGGTACGTCTCCACAGCCGTGAACAAGACTTTCTTACACTGCGTTTCATATACCTTAATGCATACATCACATTAACATACCTTGACCCTATTTAAGTGTGCACTAATGCATGTTAAAAAACAAAACAAAACAATATTTACATTATTATAAATACAACACATTATGCAAATCAAAGGTATTTTTGTGTCATCTAGTTTTTTTCCTGATTTTTTTTTTTTTTTTGTAATTTAGAGACAACATTCAAAATACTTTTAATTTACGCATAATTTTATTTACTATAATCCTTAAATATACTGTGGTCCCAAAGAATATCTAGATACCTTTGGACATGCAAGTTACACTTAAAATGTCACAGCATTAGATAATAAATATCAATCCAAGTGGCATCTGCAAAGAAGTGAGGTTATACTTTTTGTCACAACTTTTTTTGTTAGTTCTGTAAATTATGTTTTTTCAATTAACCAAATAGACTAAAGGCGATTTTAGTGGATGTATGAGGTTAGTTCTCCTCAAGTTCAAACCTAGCCTGTGTCCTAGCTGAGTAACCACAAGTGATGTCCATGACATTCACTATATGGACACGTTCCATTAACATCTGACAGCCTCTAAGTAAGGCCGTTTGTCCAAAGCATTTTTAGCCAGCTGAAAACACCTAGCTATCGGCGCTTGAGAGCGCTTCGGCAGTGCAGTGTTTTTTCAGTTGAGACTCTTTACTTGCTAAGATATGAAATATCTGTGGATATGTTTGTTTCTGTATTGTTTCTATATAAAAATGTTGATACAATGTAAAGTATTTGCTCTGGCTCTTGTTTTAAATTATTTTGTTCCGTTATTATGCTTGTTGTTGTCATCTGTTGACGTTGTGCAAGCAGAATGTGGTGGTTGGTCGATGTAGTATTTGTCTTGCCCCTCCTCCACTGTGATTGGACGGCTGGGTAAAAAGTGACAGTGATGAGCGCTTTGTTTTACCCAAAGTTAAACATTCTTCAACTCTCGGCAACAGGTGTTGTGCCGAATTTCGAACCCCTGCCAAATTATTACCCCCCTCGTTGAAGTCACTACCTGATTGCCTAATCCTAACCCACCCCTAATCCTAAACCTACCAATACTAGGGGGGTAATAATCCGGGGATCCAAATTCGGCACAACACCGGTAAAGAACGCGAGCGCTCAGCGTGTAAGAGACACTCGGCGCCTTGTCATGCTGCTGACGTTTTACACGCCGCTCCAATTGAAAACAATTGGGAAAATATGCTAGCCTCAGGTAAAACGCTTTGGTGGACACATGGCCCAAGTGTCCAAATACTTTTTTTCTTAATTTTGATCAGAACATGTATATTGTTTTATCATTTAAAACCAAACAATCTTCTTTTGTGAAATGTTTCCTCACAAAGTATACTTATTTCTTTACATAAACCTCATTTTTTTGCTATTTAATATAATGACATTCATAAACACTTTTGAGGCCACTGTAATACGATGAGATAAGTTATGAGTGTTGTCCCAAGCAACAGTGTTGATGGGGCCGGCATTGAGTCCTGCTGTTGTTTAACAGCGGTGTTGGAATAGTGGTATATGTGTAAAGCAGTACTGGAATGAGTGGTTTTAATGAGCAAGCATCTTTATGTTCCCCTCTTGGTATTTGGATTAGCACAGTGAGAAAAGCAAAATGCTGATGCCTGAGAAAAGAGGACCACCCCATTAATTAGCCTTAAATCTGTCACTACGCAGCTGAGCACTGCCGGTGGAAAAAGCAGGACCCTTTCTGTAGATTAAAAGCGGTCAGATGAAGATGAGCTGGGCTTAACCTGTAAAGCGTGTGTTGCATTTGCGCTATATGAGTGTGAGATCACCACCACCCGCCTCAAGCTCAGTTCCCAGGCATTGACTGCACATAACTGGACAAAAGAGCTGGTGTCATCTGACTAGGATCAAAATAGTGTCAATGTAACTCACACCATAGCCACAGACGGGCCGGTGTGCCCAGTTAATGATTTCAGGCCACATAGCAAGACTTGTTTTATAAGACCCAGCTACGTCAGCTCCATGTGGTTGCTAATACCGCCACCCTTTCTGAAATTCACAGACACAACAGCTAACATACACGTACGTCGTTTTCCTTCTCCAGAAAAATAAAGGTTTTGTTCAGCAAAAAATGTAAATTCTGTCATCATTTATTCACCCTCACGTCTTTCCAAACCTGTGGGACTTCCTTTTATCTGGCTTTTTTGTCTGTATAATGAACGTCAGTGGGATCTAGTGTTGTTTTGGACCACATTGACGTCATTTTTTTAAAATATCTTCTTTTGTATTTAGTAGAGGAAAATGAATTAATTGGGAGAACCAACCCTTTAAAAGATGAACGATACACATCGACCCGATATGTTTCGATATGAGTGCTGTACACGACAAAACCGTTTACGACTCGTCTGTCTCCTTGTGTCTTTCTCTCTCTTGCTCTCTCTTTGTTCAATAAGGTGCAAGGGGATGAGATGGGATGTCAGAAAAAACAGATAGAAACATGTTTTATTGCTCGGCGAACGTTGCGGCTCGGATCATCGTAATTATTCGCTGAACACCATCTCTCATTGGGAGTGGCCCCCATATAATTTTAAGTCTGTGTAGGTCAAGTGGTTAATACGTTTTAGGACCCTGTCATCCATTACATGTCATGAAGTTCCAATGATAGCTTAAAGTTATGAGTTTTAATTCTAATTAATGGTTTTGCAAGGTGGGAAAAATTCCATGAAAATTTTCCATAAAATTCCATGTACTTAAATTTGTGATTTGGGTAGTGAGGCACGCTTTTCTCATTCCTTTAATTTCCCAGTACGCCCGGCTTGAGGATGCCTTCTCCACAGTGGTCTGGGTCTGGTGTTGTATGCTGTATTTTTCCCCCCGTATATATATATTTTTCTTTGTCTCTCCGTCTCACACACACTTTCTTTTTCCCATTCTCGAGAGGTGATAAAGAAATGAGCTCAGCTCCATGTGAAATGGCAGCGTTTTCCGTCCTCTCACAGCATGTTTTGGTGGATATGACCCCACAGCAGAGAGAAAGAGAAACGGGTCGATTTGAAAGAAAATACGGTGGCCATTGTTGCAGAACCACGCCGAAAACAATGTTGAGTGTGTTAGCTGTAGACTGGCAAGTAGACTTGACAGGAATTGAAATTCTTAACCTTTTGAAGTACTATGGTTACCGGTAACTGCGCCGTCTCGTCACAGCCTGTCCTTATACTTGCTCGGATATCAACAGACAAAGAAACTAACTTTCAGCCACTGTAAAATTGACAGATACTTCTCACTGCGTCCTTCTGCTGATAATGGGAAGAACTATATTATTCAATGGTACTCCATAGGTGGATTGTATTGCTGTGTGCAGCTGTGTGGGCTAAGCCCAGCAGTCACTGGTGGTCTGTGATGTAGTAAGAGTGTGTAGTTACTCGATAGCTGCGCGTATGTGAGAGAATGGAGGTCGGTGGCTAAAAATAGTGACCTTTTGGGCCCGTGTGCATGAGCACTGAACTCTGACATGCTGGTAAACAGAGTGCGCTCCACGGGACCATAAACATTTTTAATTGTTGCCTCATAAAAACAGAGAATGTCAGTGGCTGCGGTGGAAAATATGCTTCCTTAATTAGTCAAGTGAGTTTTACAAAAAAACGAAGATGCCTCCTTTTAACTTTCACTTTTCAATGCCCTCATGCAATGATACAGTACTGTTTATTACTGTAAAACAGCTCACTTGTGGCTGTAAAACAGTAGTTCGTTTTACCGCATACCTAGTTTACTAAAGATCATCAATTTTAATTCTTCTTTAAATTTTTCCTTAAAGATTAAAACTTAGATTTCAAGAAATAAAACACTCTGTCAATTACTTTACCCATAGCGTGCATATAAACCGAGCCGTAGTGTTTTTATGGTTGATATGTCTTCTATTTTAATTTTAGCAGCACATTATCTTCTTGACGCCATGTTTTAACTCGCCGTATATTGTGGGGAGAACCTCTCAAGCACGTCCAAGTTGCTCCGGCATTTAAGATGAAATAAAGTTTCAGTGACGACTCAAGACAGTTGGCTTCACAGCAAATTTTAATCTATTCATGTGGATCCTATCACTTTCTTTTTGTCAGTAGCACCCATTAATTTACTAAATCACTCTGAGCCGAAATGATCACAGTAAGCGACATTATTCACACATTTTTATTAATTCAACGTAGATGAATAAAAGTGAATGTTTTGAAGCATTGATTAGCAGAAGGGTTTATATCTGACAGTTAGATTGCAGGGTAGCCAGCATAAAAATGGCTCCTCTGCAAGGTACCCAGTAATTTAATTCTTGTGTGAAATTATTATAATTTATTACAGTATGTGGGCTCTAATGATTACCGACATGAAATGGAATTTATAAATTAAGATTAAATCTGCATATCTCTTCTTATTTCGTACCTTGTCCTTTGAGCAGTATTTCAAGATGGTTTCATAAGATGCAGGTTTTTTCTGTCTCTGTGTATTTTTATTTTTAATTTATTTACTTTTCCAAAAAAAAAAAAAAAGAGGAAACATTAATTATAGTCCAGTTTACAAAATCCAAACCCTCGAGAAGCATCAGAATGTTGTAGAAATGGATGAGGAATTTATTTTGGTTGCAGATTAAGAAATAAATACGCTAAATGAAATAAACATAAAACAAAAATTTTGACAGGAGTCAAAAAGGCGACATACTATGGGAGTTTTTTTTTTTTTTTTTGTGTGAAGAGGCAGTCCTGAGTAAATTATTATATTTTTCAGCCCATAAAAAAGGCATTATTTTTTCAACATTTATATTTTCAATAATTATTTGTATCCTGTCACAGCAGGACCTCGTGAATTAGACTAAATTTGTGTGGGTTGTTTTTCCTGATAAGGAGGATGATATTTGTTTTTTGGAGGGATGCATTTAGATTGCTCATTTTAATTGTGTGTTATAAGTGCCTGACAATGTTAGATATTGAAACTCTGATGGCATCGCTATCACTTTATTGTCATCCCGACCTATTCAGAAATGAAATTTGTGAAGTTCAATGGCTGAATTTAGTTTCTCCTCCGTGTTTGCTGAAAACGTTTCTTGTTGTGAGTGAACCATAATGAGCAGCAGCAGCAGGCAGGAGCAGAGCAGTCGGGGTGGGCCGCCTCTGAGGGCTCGCTCAGCCTGAGAGGAGGCTAAAGAGGACAGGGGAGAGAAAGTTCATTTTGCTATCCAAGCATTAAATGGTCCTAGTTTTCTTAAAAGTGACCTTGTGGGGAAAGCAGCGCATCCGAGCTCCGGCACAGCTCCTTCCAGCTGCACACATGGCATCCATCGGGGCACAATCACGTGCAGTCCCAACACCTCAGGCTCGGACATATGTTGTGTTTTATTTCATTCTTCTGACATTAATCCTATTCACCAGCTGTTCTGCCAGCTGCCACTCTCCAGCTTAAGAGGAGATTGCAGTTTTGGGGGCTCGAAGTATGGGCTTATCTTGGCTCCTGATCTTTCCACACTAAGTTCTGATTGGATTCCAACCCCCACCCCCCACCCCCTTCTTGTACCCCCCCCCCCTCCCCTCCCCTTTCCTCTCTCCTAATATCTCCCTCCTTTCCTCAATCTGTAGGATCCTTGAGTTGTACTTCTCTAGAAATCTCTCTTTCAACTTTGCTTTAATTTCATCTTGTTCTCCTCCTCCTGTCGGGGGAAGGGAGGCTCCAGGGGTGTGTTTTAATCATTTGCCCAGTTCTTCATTTGGAAGGCTTTCCTTTAGAAGATGCTGACCCTCTGCTAGTGTCTTGCTGTCTTCACCAATATTTATTATTCAGTTTTCTTCTTGTACATGGTGCCCAGAATTCCTCTCCTTCTAAGGGTGACGGTATCTGGCAGGGTGTCTTCCCAGCGCAAACATGCCATGAAAATAGTTTTTATCCACAGCTTTGGTTGAACTTGAACTCTTTATTTCTTCTATTTCACATATTTCAACTTTATCTCTCCCATTCACGTTACTAATCAGCATGATCTATTTCCCTGTACGTCTTTCATTGTCCGATAGAATTTCTCTTGTGTCATTAGTGCTGAAGAAGTACCCTGTCATGGAAGGCCTGGCCAGTGTGAATTGATCATTGGTGGCTGCTCACTTTAATAATTCAACCCTGATTAGTGCCGAGTCCTGCAGTAAAATGGATTGAAGAAGAGGTCATGTGCTGCCCTGTTCAAGAGGTGAAGCCTCTTGGGAGTGGTTAATTCATATGTGCTTGATAGACACGTGTCCTGTTTAGATAGGTCAGGAATTGTGCGATTGGCTGGGACGATGGGGTCAGTGCTGAGATTAGCACCTCAGCTCTGCCAAATAAAGACAATGACACTACAGCCATCCACTATTTTTACCAGTCTTTTTATGGCAGATTTTTACCAGCTTTTTATATCCTCGTAATTGCAATCCAGCCTCAATAACACCACATATTCCAAATAGCTTTTATTAATAAAAAAACAGTGCTCTTAAAAATAATGAAAAAAATATTTTGTTTAAAAATATTATAATATTAAAATTTTTATATTAATGTCTATACATTATATATTTCTATATATATAAAACAATATTTATTATTATAATTAGAAGTTGTAGTAGTGTATAAGTAGTAGTTGTAAATAAATAATAATACTACAAGGAGTTACTAAGGTTAGTCAGTCTATTTACAGCAGCTGTCGACAGGAGGAAATGGCAGCACGGTGTTCGAGCAGCCTACAGGTGACTAGCAGAGATGCTCACTAAGTGGAATAATGAATAGTATTAGGTGTCAATTAAATCAAGCCTTCCCCGAGGTGCAGGTGCTCGACAATATACTGACACATCTCAAGGAGCTGAAGCCTCTTCACCCATGCATGCCAATGGGTGCATTTGCATATTAAAGAACCGAAATTATTTAACCGAAGCAAAAAAAAGCATGCAAAAAAGAAAAAAGGGGCTTGTGGAAATGATCGAGGTTATTAAAACTGTTGACAGGGAAAGAAGGTAATTGGCAGAAAATGAGGGAAACGCTACTGTTATACAGTGTTGTGTGCGTGTGCGTGCATGTTTTCTCTCTGTCGTGAATTTTTTCAACCCGACTCTTCTTTTTAGCTGTTAGCATTGTGCGCCGTCGCCTGGGTGTGTAACCTATTACGTTTAGATTGCTCCCTTGCAATTAGTGCCCTTTTTGTCCTCACTTCAATAACGGCGTGATTATGGAGACTTCAGGAGCATTCGCCGCCGCCCCAGCTAACAGCTGTTGTCTCTGGAACTAACGACGGGAACGACAAAACATGTTTTCTTATGCCGTTTCACTTTCCTGTCTGCCTCTTGTAATTATTATACTCTTATTTTGTGTGATGATGGAGTCTTGTTTTAGTGGCTCTGTGATTAAGACATTCAGAAGATTTTCCCTCAGTGTTCTGTGCACGCTTGCGTTCGCATCGCGTGTGCATGTGTGCATAGCTTGTGACTCCAGTTTGTTTTTCTAAGGAGATGGAGAGAAATAGGAAGAGAAAGAGTACATTTTTGGTTTTCTATTGACTGCAGCATCTTTATTGTAAGAAACAAATCCAATGCAAGAGAAGCCTTGAGATGTGATTTCAGAGAGGGGACAGTGTTTTTCCAGTGGGAGCCAAATGCCTGGGATAACTTGTTTTCCCCTCTAAATTGCATGAAACTCTCAATATTCTCTTGACCTTGGCTGCTTGACTACTTCTCTTTTTTGCTCAAGCCTTTTCTCTCATAACATTATTAGAAATGAGAGTGCTTAGAGGATAATTATTAACCTAACTGTGACACTTGCAATGAGAGTGCCCTTCAACCTGGGTGGCTTCAAGTGGAACCATAATACCTCACTTGGGCCTTCTTCTTCTTTCCATCTCTCTCTCTCTCTCTCTCTCTCTCTCTCTCTCTCTCTCTCTCTCTCTCTCTCTCTCTCTCTCTCTCTCTCTCTTTCCATTTGAACTGGGAATGGTTCCTTGGCTTTCTCCATCATTAGATGGTGCGTTCAATAGAAAGCCTGGGGAATTTATATCGTCATTGTCAGTTGATCATCGATTTGGTAATTCCCTGTTTTCCCTGACGAGCGGCCCGCTCATACGCTGGACGGAAGGTGGAGTTCTGTCTCCTCCTTCCTCTGAGAGGAGATTCTAAGCACAACAGTGATGTTTTCTGAGGTTTATTGAGAGGAAGAGACATAATGTACTGTAGCTACAGTTCATTGAAAGTCAGATTAAGGATGCAGTGTTCGGTGGACAATTGACAATAGACAGCATGGGGACAATAGGGCAGTTCACTGAGGACAGCTGTAATGATGTGTGTACTGTGAAGTGGAGTGTTTCAGGAGAGAGTCTCGCTCTCTCTCTCTCGTTTCTCAAGTGTAAGGATTGATTGGGGGAAGAGCAGCTTCCTGTGGAGGGGATTACAGTGGCGGTGTGAGACTTGGGGGTGCTGGCAGATGTTCTGGCTGTCTGCCACAGGGCAGGACTCGTCGGGATGGGGGTACACCCTCTCCGCTCAGCACAACTGCATCTTCAGGGGCATGACACAGCTCCATCTCACATACTGTACACAGCCGTGGAGGTCATTAATGACAGTAACTGAAGTAGATTTCTACATAACTACATTACTTTTCTACATTACTACATAGCTTGAATGTTCTAAGTCAGTTAGACTAGAGAAATGAGTGTCACTTTCTGTACTGTAAAGTTAAAATTATTCCAAAGTTTATTGAAATTGTAAAACATTAAAATGTAAAATGTTGACTTGAGCAGCATGTATTAATGTATTTTATTCACAGTTTAAATAATATAATATTATATAATATACACTGCTGTTCGCAAGTTTGGGGTCAGCAAGATTTTGTATTCATAGTCACCTTATACTTATAGTCACCAAGGCTGTATTTATTTGATTAAAAAATACAGTAAAAATTGTAATATTGTGAAATAATATTACAATGAAAAAAAATGTCATATATTTAAAAATTTTTATTTAAATAATATTATATTATATAATTAAATATTTTATAATGGTTACGTATAGCATGTCAGTGCCAAATGCTACTTGTGTTTTACTTTTCCACTGTTATGATTTTTGTTAGACATGCAGTTTTGGCTCTGTGTTCCATGTGATGATGAAAACTGTTTACACTTAACACATTCACTGAATCTTTGTTGAGATTTATGAGCACTGCTGCGCTTCCTTTTCATCTGTTTAAGACCATCTGTGTAATCTTGTCAGCGGATCTTTGCTGTAGGTGTCTTAATTGAGCTGCTTTGTGAAGAAGAGCAAGATTTCTCTGGCAGTAAACTGAGCTGTCAAGACGGGATCGTAGATGAGTGGTTAGATACGCAGGGGCAAGGTGTAGTTTGTCCATTATGTCAAGGAATCACTGGAAGGTGGTTACATCTCTTCATATGCCCATTCCTGCACTGAGATCAGTATGTCTCTCTGACTTTACAACTATAATGGCACTTTCATAGACTAGGGGCTTTGGCTTTATCGGGCCAGAAAAAGGATTGTAACATGCTATTTATTCTGCCCGAGTGCGCTGCCTTCTAATCCTGGTGTTTTGACAGGGATGGTCTCCCGAGCGTCAACACCCACACTGGGACACAAGTCTCTATGTTTCTCTCTCTTCATTGTCTTTTCTTCTCGTCTCTTAGAATTAGTTCCCAGGAGGTTCTAGATCAGTGGGTTGTCCTCCAAGCTCTCTCCCCAGTGCCTGTGCCATGTCATATCAGTGGGACGGGCAAGGGCCGAGAAAGCTGCTCCGGGTCCAATGTGGCAGGGGCTAAGCTGTCTGTTGAGATGGGGGAACCTTGGGAAAATGCAAAAAGGATACAGATAAGGGCTATTGTTTTCATTCCAATCTCATCTGGGCTGAATTGGTTTCCCTTGAGCCACACCATGCTTTATCCGAGAGGAGGAGGAGAGGGCATGAGGAGATTTTTGGGGGCCTCGTGGGATAATGACAATAAAGTCAGTGCTTGCTTTATTTATCTGCTCCTTCTAGGCCTCTGACAGGCCTTTCCAGACAAGTACAAGTCTTTTCCACACTTCCTGCTCAGTTTTCAGAGTCTATAAATGTCAGACTGTCTCTGAACTCTTTGTATTTTGAAATCCAAATGCAAATGTGGGAAGGAAATGTACCTTGTTCAATGGGCTGTGCTGCGTTTCTCATTTGAAGTAGCAGCAGCGATGAGAGATGAATGGATGTGGCTGAAGCTTTGTTTGATTTTTCAAAATGAATGGTCCACTTTTGTTTCTTTACATCGGTAATATGTTAGTATGACATTTAAGTATTATCCAGATGTTAAGCAGTGTTTCCATTGGCATTAGTGCTCTCTCCGGAGAAGATGGAATGCAACTTGGGAAATTGTGCAAAAAATATCCCCTTATTATTAATCTAAATTCCTTTCAAATGTTCTAACTTTATAAGGGTACTTTGAAAAAACCCAGACGTCTGTTTCATTAACTGCTTGTTTTCCTAAAGTATCCTCTCATGAAAAAGCAGAAAGAGCCATATTGTTTTAGACCGTTGTGGACAGTTGGTTTTTGTGAGCGTCTCCGGTCCATCATCCTCAAATGCTGGACATTCCTCACCTCTCTCAGGTAAAAATTTGTGGAGGACAGCTTTGGCACATTCCAGCTGTAGTGTGTGTGTGTGTGTGTAGGAGTGAGGGAGCGGCCACTCTCAGGGGAGGCAGAGTGGAGCAGAATGGGAGCTGGCACTGCATTATCTCCAACAGTTGGTGCATTCCTTAATGATCAAGTGCTGGAGAAGCATCTGTGCACTGCTCCGTGTGTTGGTGTGTGTGTATGTGTGTGTAAGACGCAGAGGAGGAATATGGGAAAAGTCTTCCCTAAAACCTTTTAACCCCAGGACAGATCCATCCCGGCCTTGTGCCATAAAAGGAAGTTTCTCTGTTTTCAGTTCTTTTTTCCAGCCTAGAGGAAAGAATGTATTGCTATTTGTTATACATATGTAATGTTGGTATGCGTGTCGTATGTATGTGGTTATTTTCTGAGGGGAGGAGTGTTGTGACAGGAAGTGCTTTTAGTCAAAAGACTTTAATCACACACACATAAAACACGGGTCGAAGCATCTCATAAGGTCAAGGAAACAAACTGTGAGTCCTGGATTGGGAAAGTCAGTAAAGTAGAAATAATGTTAGAATGACCCAAACGTAGGTGTCCTGTTGTTCCCTCTGAAATAGAGGAAATGGAGAAGAAAATGTGACCTCCCCTTGATCTGACCTTGCCCTGTTATAGCAGTGGCCATCACCATAGACTCTTTCTGCAAGCAGTCAAACATTTTTTATGCCCACAGTAATGTCACTATTTTTATTCACAAGTTTTTTTATTTACATTTCTGTGCATTTGTTTTCTCTTTGCCAATATACCCATATTTATGGAAGCTTGTTTAACAAAAAGAAGGTAATTCATATTTTTTCTCCCAATTTCAACATTATACACTAACATTCAAATTTTGAATGGGTCAGTAAACTTTTTTAAAATGAATTAATAGTTTTATTCAGCAAGGATTGATCAATCAGTTTTCACGAAAATATTAAGCAGCACAACTTATTTCAACATTGATAGTAAGAAGAAATGGTGATTTAAGCACAAAATTAGCTTATTAGAATAATTTCTGAAGATCATGTGACACTGAAGACTGGAGTAATGATGCTGAAAATTCAGCTTTGACATCACAGGAAGAATTTACAATTTTAAATATATAGAAAAGTTATTTAAATTGTAAAAATATTTCATATTTTTACTGTTTTACTGTATTTTCGATCATATAAATGCAGATTTGGTGAGCATAAGAGACTCAAAAACATAAAAAAATCTTACTGACCCCAAAGTTTTGAACAGTAGTGTACCTCACAATTGCATTTTTTTTTTCATAATTACATAATTGATATCTCACAAAGATAAATATTTCAGTATGACTTTATATTTCACATTGTGATTTTCTGGCGCAACGTGCCTGCATATTTTTATAATTATTTGTAGTAAATAATATAAAGCAGTGCTCATGATAATAGAGGCATAGCTGCAACATCAATTTTTATGGCATGAGATGAAGATCGCATCACACCACATTCATCAGTGTGGTGATGTCACTCATTCGGAATGTTCTATGGCCTGGAGTACCTCAAGATACTGTATGACTATAATACACGCAGACACAAAGCACACACAACAGAATAGCCAAAGTCATTCCCATTCTCATGAATTGTGCCCTTTTGTTTGGCAAAGTGTGTTCACAAATGATCCATTGTGTGCACAAGTAGTTTAACTATGGCTTACAGTGCCGGAGGGCTGCCAGCAGCATGCAAGAATGTCTGCTTTAGCCCCGTGCCCTTTAGCCTTTCACACAGGGTACAAACTCTACTCTTCCTGTCCATGATGTCATTGAATGGCAACATAAGATCCGCAGCCCCTCTGCTCAGAGGTCATGGACTGCAAAGAGCTCATCAGCTTGGATAAGGTAGAGATCTGATCTTGATGTATTAATTCTGTCTCTCACTTTAAACTGTGCCTGATGTTTGAATCTGTTGAACACCACCTGATTCCTCTTCTTTCTGTCCATGGCATTTGACGGGGTGCTTCTCTGTCCTGTGTGTGTGTGTTTGAGTGTGTTTGTGCGATGGGAACAGGCTGACCCAGGCTGCGAGCTTCAAGCTCTTGCTGGTGAGCAGTGTGTTCTTTATCAACGACCTCGGGGCCGCAGCTCTGCGGATTCCAGCCATTCCTCCTCCTGATTCATTGTCTGCCAGACAAATGTTAATTGTTTTCACCATTGCCGGCTGTGCGGGGCCAGTCAAGCGGGCCCATCTCACACCGTCTACCTTCCCTTTTAATGTCTTTCTTTGTGCGGCGCCTTGTTCTTATCACTCTTTCAGCCTCTCCGGTTGACCTTCAGTGGACAAGGGGTCACGTCTCACATTATCTGCATATTATATGTGTGTTCGTCTTTGTGCTTTTCTCTGTATGTGCACAATTGAGAATTTAAGAAACACCATACCTGGCCATTGAATATTAAAAAAATAATAAAATAAAACTAGTACCTTTCATAAAGAAGATCTTTTCACACTCTGAGGTAGAAAAAAATTCACCTTGACACTTTCACAGAAGTGTAGTTGACCTAACTATTGCATTAGAGCATTTCATTCAGTTACCAATCCCACTGTGTTTATTCTTTTAACATTTTTTTCTGACCTTTAGACATCACCCCTAATACTCTTTATGAACTGAGCTGACAAGCTTTTCTACTGTAATGCACTCAGCTACTGATCTATAGAATTTCACTTTATTACCACGATCTAGCCATCAGAACAATTATCGTGTGCCATGGTTGTTGAAAGCCAGGTGTGTGTAATATTCACTTTCCTGAGAAGTATAAGGAATTTGTTTCTTTCAATTTATTCAACACATCATTTGAATAGGAAATGTCCCTATAAAAGACCCTTTCTTTCTTTCTTTCTTTCTTTCTTTCTTTCTTTCTTTCTTTCTTTCTTTCTTTCTTTCTTCTTTCTTTCTTTCTTTCTTTCTTTCTTTCTTTCTTTCTTTCTTTCTTTCTTTCTTTCTTTCTTTCTTTCTTTCTTTCTTTTGTCTTTGTGGCCTCTTTTCTATTAGCACAAATAGTTTTGTTGCTCAAGGTTCGTGGGTCATACTCAAAGCTATGGATTTGACAGATTTTCAATACACACTGCAGTATTTCAATTTTCAGTGCAGTATTTCAATGCAATGCAGTATTTCAATACACACTGCCATATGATTGCCTCTTTGCTTCAGTCATTTGTGTTATTAGTAAGTTCACTCAAACTGTGTTTGTGGTAATTCTATCTAATATGATTTTTCGGTAACACTTTACAATATGGTTCATTGGTTAACATTAGTTAACTACATTAGTTAACATGAACTAATAATGAACTGCACTTTCAAAGCACTTATTTATCTGTTAATGTTAATTTCTTTAACATTTCTTTGTTTAACATTAGTTAATGCACTGTGAACTAACATGAACAAACCATGAACAGCTGTATTTTTATTAACTAACGTTAACAAAGATTAACTAATGCTGAACAGAGGTGTTGTTCATGGTTAGTTCATGTTAACTAATGCATTAACTAATGTTAACTAATACAACCTTATTGTAAAGTGTTACCGATTTTTCTATTTAATATGAGCATTTTAGATATCATTTTTTAAATAGAGCAGTACTTTATAAATTGCAATTGTATTTGTACTGTAACTGTGTTCACAATTAGACTTTTTAACATTAAATCTACTGTGCGACAAGCATAGAATGCATTAAATGATTTTACTTTCCTCATTTGTATATGCATTCAGTTTAATTCTGAGATGTCGCCTGTGTTTCAGAATCCTCCTGCATGGAGAAACTCCTTTCTAAAGACTGGAAAGAGAAGATGGAACGACTCAACACAGGCGAGCTGTTAGGAGAAATTAAAGGTAAAAAGTCTTGCTTACAGATGTGTTTCTATCATATTATGAAAGAATGGTGTGGTCCACAAGCCAGAATATGGCAGAAAAGTATCAGAAAGCAACATAGAATTCTGTATATCCAGGTGAAATATATTTCTATAATGTTTGAACACACTTGCAAAGGTGATGCTTGATATAAACAGAGAAAAAGGGGAGATGATTGCATGTGTGTGTTTGTATTGGAAGACAGTACGGCCCATACACTGTTTATACCCACTGAAGGTGTTCATGGGATATGCTTTTTTTATTTTTTATTCCACAAGCAGGTCTTAGCACTGGCTGTTACAGAGACGTGTTTATGTAGCAGGAGACGGCACTGCACCGGTTCTCTGATAACACACTAGTTCTGCCCGGCTCCAGCCACGCACCCCTCCCTCACTATCTCTAACTCTCTTTCTCTTGCCTTTCTCTGGCACACTTGGTTTTGTCATTCATTCCTGCCGACTCCAATCTGCCCCATATCCTCAGAGCTTTACATTGCCTCTTGATTTACAACCACGTGTTTCAAGAACAGCCTTTTTTGTTGGGTGAGGTACAGGTGTCATGACGGTCAGAATATCCAATGTTATAGCATCAATATTTCAGGACGCTTTTAATGGAGAAGACGTTTAGGAGGCAGTTAATAGCTGGATTTAGATTGCAAGGGTAATAACATTGGAGAGAAGTGTTATTGTTTTTTTTGTTCTCTCACTTAATGGCTCCCTTTTACATTCCTGCACTATTTAGAATTATGAAAAACGTTTGTCCTTGGTTTTAATTATTGGATTAGACTTACTCTCTGTGGTGTGTGGGTGGAGGAGGGGTGGAAGTGGGGAGAAGAGAGGAAAAAGAAACAGTCGTACATTCTAATAAGTGCATTCATCGGCAATAACCTTAATGAACCCCCAAATGTAAATCACATCTCAGTAAACCAGATTCATTGTACCTGCCCCTGTTATGTGGCACCGTAGATCAAAGTGCAGCGAAGAAAATGGCGAGGAAAGATTTAGCCTTTTGAAAGAAGATCTTTTTAAATTACAGGGTATTTTTCTGTTGGATAAATGGCATTGGGTGAGGTCATGTTTAAAAGGTATAAACAGGTAGAAGGCGTTGATAATACCCCACCAGTGGCCTCCGTCGTGATTTCCAGCGAGGCTGCGGGCGACTGTAGAGAAACAGACAGAATTACTTTTCATATCATACCGGCAGCCTAAGGTTTCTAATTAGCCTGCCATTTCATATGACTGTAGACATTTCAAAGGCCTCCTTTGTGCTCCCCCTTACAAAATGTCTCTCTCTGCGTTTGAAGTCGGCCTGATGTAAATACAGGCAATTAAAAAGGAAGCTCAGGGTTGGAGACACACAAGGTCTGCTTAATTAATACACAAACAAAGGCACCAAGCTGGAAAAGAGAAAACACACACAACTTATGATTAAGATCTAAAGTGTTATGATAAATCAGAGAGTGCATTAATAGTCGGGTTAAAAAATCAATACAAAGGCCACACGTTCCTCCAGCTCGGAATTAATGGAGGAGAGTGCTGGATAAAAGATGGCACGAGGATGAAAAGGAAGCTGTTGCCTGTTTGGCCTTGCTGTTTTTGCTTTCATGTCTGAACCGATGGCATTGTGCATTCTACCCACAGTTCTTTGTGCCATTGTCATCACGCTACAAAAAAAGAAAAAAAAAGAAAAGATAAATCAACTAGGAATCACTGTCCCCGCCAAACTGTATGTTGGAATAAACTAAAGTTTCTCACTGCAATCTCCGCAGCTGTTCTTTAAAGCCTTTACATATTTTCACCTTGTTAACCTGTTGAGACACTGCGCTGTGGTAAGAAAGAGTTTAGGGGCTGAAAAAAGTAACCGATTGCCTTAGGGAATGAAGAAACAATGGCGGAGAGAGAGTGGAAAAAAGCTGAAGCTCTGTTTTCTAAAACGCAGCAACACGTCCGGACCTGCCCAACGCGGTTGCACAAAACAAGTAAACAAAGTCAAACACCAGTTTGGTTAGTTGTCAGTTCTTATGTTTTAAGTGTTTTTTTAAGCTCTGTTTATCTAATAAAACAAAATTATCTCAGGTTATTTGCTGCATGAGTTTGAGAGGCAGGCCAGAATTGTTTTTAAGTGCTCTTAAATGTTGCCGAGTCCTACGTTTTCTTTAAGCCCCTTGTTGAAATCGCCACAGGGTTGAGGAGCAGCGGTAGCGGGTACAGGCCGTAAAAGGGTGTCAGCTACGGATCGCTTTTCACCCGCCGCCGCTGGAGCGCTGTGTTTGTTTTCATACCTGAGCTCAGCTGTCAATCAGGAGGAATGGTGAAGAGAGAGATGAGATCTGCAAAACAAAACCACAAAGCAGGAGAAGCAGGATGTCTGGAGGATGTCCAAACCACAGCATTGCCTGCTTGATTGTCAGAGAGAGAGGGAGAGATATATGAACAAATACAGAGTAACACATCAGATATATGCCAGAGTTTTAATGACCAAATTTAATGCAGAGATGTGCTGCTGGTGCAATTAAGACATCCATTTTTTATGTGTATTAGAAGCTTTGATTCACTTCAGCTACATTTAATTTTTCATACAATTAAAGACATTGGCACCCCTGCACCCCTGTTTCATTATTTTCATTATTGAATGAATGTTCTAGTGGAATTTTAATTTGGCTTTGTCATTTTAATGGATTTCATTAGTCATCCAGAGCTTTTCACTTCTGCCACTGAGCCGTTTTGTTTCTATCGCCTTGAACGTTCAGATGTCCCTGACTGTTTAAAAACGGCAACGAAACGACTGGCAGTCAAACTGTACTCGCAAGATCAGAGTATCCAAATGGAAACCAAAAAAAAGGGACAGAAAATCAGAAATCTCAACATTGTGTGACCGCATGAAAGTGGTGACTATAGCTGCTATGTGAAAAAAGGGGTCCCTCGCTCTTTCCTAATCAATTTCTTAGTTTCATCTACATGGTTGTGGAAAGAAAGTCCTGTGGCTGGTAGATAAGTAGAAGCTTTTTTAAGAAAGCGGCAGGGCTGAGTGTGATTTCGATGTGACTCTTACCTGGCTTAGGCGCTCTTGGACAGAGAGCGGACTGTGAGGGTACAGAGCGCCAATTGTTCCAGCAGCTGGATTTACTTTTAAAACATGATTATTCAATTTAACATCAGCTTTATTCTTAATGGCTCCAATAAAGGCAGATAACCCATGCTAGTGTAGATACAGTATGTAATGTGACACTGAATATTTTTTACATAACACTCTTTTTTTTTTTTTTTTCTTCGTTGTGAGGCACTTTTTTAATGCATTGCTATTCCATTTAAAAATATGTTATAAAACTAAATAATTATACATTATATAGTAAGGAAAAATAAATAATTATTTTATAAAACAAAAACAATAAAACTTATTGTAAAAATTCTTATATATTAATTCTTAATATTCATTCTTATAATGAATATTAATATTCATTATTATTTTATATTATTTAATTATTGTAGATTTATGTTGAGTTCGGTATATTTTATTGCTCTTCGAGAAATTATTTTGAAAATAAAATTATGCCTTTACTTAAGTTTCTGTGATTTGAAACACAGTGGGGGGAGAATAGGACAGAGAATTGTATAAAATATTGAGTGAACTTTAAAAAGGAGAGTGGTTAAAAATACAAAACAATTATGAGATTAATTGTTATAAAATTGTTTAATCAATGTACAGTTTTAGTTCAAATCTATTACCAAAATAATTGAACATCTTTTGAAGTGAGGCAAAACAAAACTCATTTCTGGCTGCTTACTGACATTTGATCTGTACCAGATTTGAAACCGTTTACTCCTTTTAGGCATTGTTCCTGACCGAGAGAGAGGAAACCTTCTCCACCCATCACAGCGTCTGAAATATTCCTCCATCTCCCCCATCCTCTAGCAGCACGCTCTGCATTTTTCTCTCCCTAACGCCTCAATAGTCAAACTGTTTGCCCTTATGTACCCAAGTGAAATATGAGCCACTATAAATTATTATTCTTTGGGCCACATTTGCAAGATGAATGCGGGGAGAGCTGTGCTCCGTTTCTCTCCTAATGAATTGAGGAATTTAGCTTGTGGCGTTTGGCTGTAGAAAGGCACACCTTGTTTGCTGCCTCTCCTCACATGGTGTTATTGAAAGCGCTTGTGAACAGGAGTGCGTTGAGGGGAAGACAGCCATCGAAGAAGCCCGACACACACACACACACACACAGTTCAGACCTGAGGAAAATCACTTCTCTGAACACTAAACCACAGGGCATGCATTTAAGCTTTCCTGCTAGGCAAATATTTTCATCTATTAAGAACATTCACAATGTCCTACACTGTTACAAGCTCTAGCTACAGTTGATCTGAGGTGGTGAAACCCAATAATGCAATTATTCACAAATTAAACATCTTTGTGTGATGTGTGCCACTAGCAAACACAGGTTTAATTCTGTGTACTGCAGTGTTGGGAGAGCTAATGTTTATCAGAGGATGGGTCGCAGAGCTAATGTTCTGCTCACGGCCGTGTAATGCTGTTTAAGAGCTGGCAGGGCCATGCCCGGGCCGCTTTAGCGCATGTCACGCTGGATTTCCGACTACAGTAGAGTCTCCGGTCTCTGTCTCCACTCCTCCCCAAGCCCCGGGGTCCTAAGGGGATCTACATTGCTACTAATGAAATCTTTATGCACAGGCACACAAGCACAGAGAACAAGCTAGGCCTTGAATGGTTGTTGGGTCTAATCAATGTTTTTTATTCTCTCTAATGATAATAATAATAAAACGGGAAGAGGTCAAGGCATTTAAGTGAGTGATGAATGGGCGATTTTAACCGGTGTGTTCAAGGACAGCTTCATTCTCAGTGGTGACCTCGGCGTCGACAAACTCTGATAGGAGAAACATTAAAATGCACACCAGGAGCTCTCTGTCCCGCGTCTGTCTGCGTGTGTGTGTGGTCAGGTTGAGCTGTTATTTCAGTAGGACTCTTTAATGAAGAGGTTTGTGTGATGCTGAGGCTGCTGGGAGAAGAGCAGGGCTCTTGCATTATCTTAATTACACTCGTGAGCATCGCTGCTGTCGTCATTAGATTATTAGTCGGTATTAAAGTGCCCCATGAACGTCAAGAACGTGAAGTGTGTCTCTGTTTAAGAGCCACTCTGTTGACTTTCGGTGTCAATCAAGTGTTTTCGAGATGGGATGGGGAAAAAATAAAAATCCTTGTTGAGAGTGTGTAGTAAGATGTAATGGAGTGCATTTTAATTTGCGTACTCAGAGTAGTATTTGTATTCTGCTATCACACACACACTAGTATGTAAATAAAAATGTGGAATTATCCAGAAAAAAATTAAATATGACATTTTATTCAATCAATATATATTTAAATTAAGTTATATTATAGGAAAAAATGCAAGAGGTTTTAGTTTGAAGTCTGTGCAGACTTGGCCATACATTCTAAACTGCACAGCTAATTACATTTAAATGCTCACAGTACTGTATCCGGTTTGGCACTAGTATATATTGAGGACAAGATGTTCGCCCTCTTTTTATAGCCTGGACAAGAGCTGTAAATTTGCATTAGGCAAAATTTTAATGCAGCATTGAAAGGTTTGTTGAGTTGATGATTTGGGCTGCCATATGCTTACAGTTACATGTGCTAGCAGGTCCTGGTGCATGCTAGTTAATGAAGTTTTATTGGCAGGATCAGCAGGGTTTCGATCATCGCATGGGGCAGAAGGCCAGGTAAAACAGCTGTTGGTCATACCGTCTCAATTCAGGAGAAAGAGAAAACCATTTTATTAATGCCATACTAGTCAAAATGCTGCTTGTCATTCAACAGCACAAATGTGATTATAATTTTCAATGTTTATGCTTTAAATACGATTATTATCATATAAAATATTTTAATTAATGTTTTATATTTGTGTATATTATATTTTAAATATTATTCTCTTAGTTTCAGTTTATATTTTATTTAATAATTATGTAATTATTAAGAGTAATTAATATTATATAAATTATGTAATAATTATTTTTTTATTTAGGTATCAGTTGCTGTTTAATTGTTTGTTCTTTTATGCAGTTGTATTTATTTGAATGTGTAGGTTCATATAAATGTCAGTTGAGCAGAATTATAATGATTTTGTGTACATGTGTTCTCAGTCTTTAATCTTTGATTTAGTTTGATCTTTACCTTTGGGTCTTGTCTTTAGATGCAACAAGGTTGCATATACTTTGTAGTGTCTTAATAGTGATTTAAATGTGCTCACTTTGAGGCCACTGACAAAACACAATCACATAGTTTTTTTTAATTCCCTTTCAGTCTTCTTAAACAACTCTCTTATTTAGTATTGACACTGACAATAGAGAAAGAGATTCTTCACATAAAAGAACCTTCAAAGTCCATATTGGGACCATAAATCACAGTCCTTGTTTGTATGCATTTTTGGGATAAAAATAACTTTTTTTGTTTTATTATTATTATTATTATTATTGGTTCAGATGAGGGAAAATACCTTTTCACAGCCCCTGAGCCGCCAGCCATGTCAGGCACGCCAGCTATGTGCAGCCCGCGTCCGGGCCCGGCCCGTGCACAATCGCTGCTTTTAGAGCCCTCTTAATTTACTTAGGATGGGCTCGTAGCATATGGGAGTATCCACAAAAGCCAACTGATGGAGAGACAAAGAAATTCCAGTATTCGGACATTAGGGGGAAAAAAGTCATTCAAATTTAGTCATAATGGTTCAGCTGTCCTAACCAAAGGAAGGGAAGAGAATAGAGTCGTTCCCTCTTTCGCCCCCTTTCTTTTTTCCTCCTCTTTCTTCCTAGTGTGTGCCTGGATCTTTTATCTCTCTTATTCACTTGGGACTCTTCAAAGTAACAAGCTGCCCTCTCTTCCCTTGGTGCTGGACTTGGAACTCAAATTAGGGACTGCTTGATTAGAGGAGAAGGGGGGTAGGGTTGGCCTGGGGTGGCAGAATGGCTGTTGGACAGAACAAATCGCACCCCTACAAAGTGTCTTTTATCTGGTGGCCCCTCTCTTTGACAGCTCCCTCTCTCGCTCATTCACTGCAGTCGCTTCTCTCTGGTATTCGAGTTGGACATTGTGGGAAATGCCATCGAATCTGGTTTGTGACAGTGAAGGGAGAGGAAGGTAAATGTTCTGTTGATGTCGCCTCTCTTGCATATTCTTGCTCATTCTTGCTCATTCTTTCTTTTCCCCCCTCACCCAAAGGTCCTGAGTGGAATCTTGTGTCCTCGTTGATGAATTAGACAAACCTAACCTGCTCTCATTATTTAGAATCTCCTATCCAGACCCTGTCAAGCCAAAACAACAATGCAATGAGACACCTTTACAAGAGCAGCCAGACTCACTGCTGTTAAGAGCAATGCAATATGCACCACTGCTCTCTTTGTCAGCACTCTGAAGATAGAAACGAACTGAGCTCCCCTCATGCTCCCCTGCCAATAAAAGTTTTATCTGCTTTTAAAAGGAATCTATAATTCAATGCAGGAAGAAGAGGATTTTTTATACCAAAACAGGAGTACTAAAATATGCACAATTCTCATGAAATTCTCACAGCTGAGCTTTGTCCATACAAGTAAATAAATAAATGCATATATTTTCATATATTCATTTATATTGATACATCTCAATTATGAGATTTACATTTATTGTATTAATATTTTTAATGACGTCTTTATTTTTAAATGTATATATAATTTATTTATGCTTTGTATAATATTGTTAAATATCAGCATATTGTTTGGTATTCAAGTGCACATCTTTCAAGACATTCAACTTTCCATTATCCACTGAGAAGTTATAGTCAGAAAACAATGAGATAGGACTAGAACGGGGCAGAAATCTGAGGAGGGGAAAACAGGAGTGAGAGAGAAGCGGGAAGACATTTTGGTAGCGGGGTGGGGTGGTAGGGGTGAGCTCTGGACAATCAAGCCGGAGACGAAACAATGGAGCCTCTGTTAGTATGCTGCTGGTGTTTGTGCAGACCAGCACTCCGCACACACAGAACCTGTGCTGGGCCCTCCACAGTCTGCGGCCTCTCAGTAAAACTCGGCTACTGTACTGCGTGTGTAATCGGTTACCAATATATATATATATATATACATATATATATATATATATATATATATATATATATATATATATATATATATATATATATATATATATATATACATATACATATACATATACAACATATATATAACATTAAGGATTGTATCCTTATGGAAGTGTACTCCTGGCTGTTGTATTTCAGAACCGAGTGCAGAGGGACTGTGTGATTGAAATGTGTGATTGAGTTGGAGGGTTGTCCAGAGAACTCCTGAGTGGGCAGAATTGAGTCCAGATGTTTGCCCCTCAGTAGGATATGAGTCCTGTCCTCCCCCAGAGGCCCCTGAGATTCTCTGTTGGGAGGAGGAGCAAGTTATGCTATTTGACATCCAACAGCCCTTCTGACTTGAAGTGTCTCTCCCTTCGTCAACTGAGAGATGCTCTGCCGCCCCCACCTCCTTCTGACTCTCTCTCTCCCCTTCTCTTTCGGAGTGTGCACGGGGGCAGATGTCAGTCCCGACAGCAGCAGCCGCTAAATACAGCCCTTCATGACTCAAGCCAAAGGTTAATAAAATCGGTAGCAAATGTATCAATTTTACAGATAAGCCATTCACAACAAGTGTAGGCTGAATAAAAAGTCAATTCAGGCCCAAGGAAACCACATGCAGTAGCAGTGAATAGGCGCTTTTTAGGTGTCTTTTTTGAGAGAGAGGGTAAATGGAGAATTGCAGCCTCTCTTTTTTATTGCTGCCGCGCAGGCCCGGCCAGTAAATTGCTCTGAATGGGGGCTGGAGGTTGACAGGCCCTATTAAGACAAACGGCCTTCCTCATCAGAGAGATAAAATAAATCAGGTGTTTAGTCAAATTAAAATAGTTGAACTAGAGCGAGCCCCAGGGAGCCGCTTCAGAGAAACTCAAGACAGATGTGGGCAGGGGAGCACAGGAAGACACCCAGGAAAGAATTTAACACTGAGCTGGCCACTAGCCAAGCCAATCGTACTGTTCTCATGCAGCAGCAGGTTACTGTCCAGAGGCAAGATCACTTAGCATTGATTAGCTAAAGGTACAGCGCAGCCTCATGGGAGGATGTGCAGGAGGCATGTACATTGTCTGGTGTGATTATGCGTTGGGTAGCAACACTGTGTTTGATGCATGCAGGCGAGATAATGAGAGGATACAGAGGTGACAGTGACCCTGTTTGCGAGAGGCACGTCAGCTCCGAGGTGTTTGTGTCTGCTCCTCCCTTAATGAGAATTGAGAGCAGTCATTACATGGCAGCGCCTCCAGTTGTGCAACTGTCGCCAACGCGCGCACACACTTGCCCTGTATTGTCTGTCACTAATCTGCCACCTTCACTCGTTTTGTGACAGCTCCTCTTATTTAATAGGAACAATTCCATTCCTCACCATCTCTCTGAGAAGCCGCGATCACCAGAAGTGGAAAGAGAGAGTGAGGGACTCGCGACCTTCGCACTTTTAATGAAGCCTTTCAGTTGTCAGACTAGGCTGTTTGGATGATTCCATTCTCGGCTTTGAAGGAGCTAGAGTTTCCCTCCTGGACCGCCTTCTGTGGTCTTCAGGAATTCTCTTGACTGATACGTACTGTAGCAGTTTGGATGCTCAGCATTTGCTGGCTCCGTCCTGCCCTCTCAAGAAAGAAAAAAACCTGCTGATCCCAAGAGCTTCTCGATTGTGGGAGCTTTTTATATCTCTGATGCACAGATCAATTAAGGCTCTGTTTTGCAGCACTTGCTTTGTTTGCTGTTCTGTCTCTAGGATAACTGACCTTTGCCTTCATATAGAGACTATATTTAAAAGGTGAGGGGGACATATGGCTGATGTAACATGAGATGTAAACCTTTTCTTTTCACTGCTGGGAGAGTGTACAGGGTCATGGAGAGAAGATTTTGTTTTTGTTCTTGCCTTTGGTTCCTTATGTTTGACTGCATGTGTTCTGCCGCAGGTACTCCAGAAAGCCTTGCAGAGAAGGAGCGACAACTCTCCACCATGATTACACAGCTCATCAGCCTGCGAGAGCAGCTCCTGGCTGCCCATGATGAGCAGAAGAAACTGGCCGCCTCACAGATGGAGAAACAACGTCAGCAAATGGAGCTAGCACGCCAACAGCAAGAGCAGGTTAGAATGTGCAAACCAGGGTGGAGCGCCACCCTGTTCAATAAATCAGAATTAAAGTCTGTTCCTGAATTTGAATTTCATTTGAATTGAGGTAGCAAATAAGATGCACAATTTGAATTTGGATTGTAAGGAAGTAAATTGAAAATTATTTGAAATTCAAAGAAATTTAAAAAACTAATTTAACTAAAATAGCAGAATTTCAGTTGTTTTAACTATAGAAATTTGTATTTAGTTTGTATATATCATCATATTTAATTCACTTTTAATTTAACATTTTAATTTACTTTACTGGACCAGTGTGGAAGAACTTCATTTCCCACAATCCATTAACTGTTGAATTTCAATTCAGTAAATTCCTCTTCCTGTCATTTCAATTCTGTCACGGTGGGTGTGGTTGAAAAGGAGCGAGGACTCAAGTGCAGGAAGAATCAGGTTTTATTAAATAATAAAAATAAAACAAACAAAAACAACCCACAAGGGGGAAAACTAGAACATACTAAATATATGAAACCAGGAACATGAATCAAGGACGTGAACAAAGACAGGGAGCAGAAGACAACGATCCAGCACAGGACAGCAAACACAAGGAGACTATAAAGGGAACAAACAAGGCAGGTGATGAGGGAGAACAGGTGGGGCAAATTAATCAATGATCAGGTAACAAGAGGGGCGGGGTCAAGACAATAGACATGAGAGCACATGGCACAAGGAACACGTGACAAACAATGTGCTCACACAAAACATGACAAACACAAGCACATGGCCAGCAAAGACAAATACCAACCATGTGCTCACACAAAACAAGACCAAACCGGGAGTGTCAGAGTTCTGTCACAAACCCAAGAATATGCTACACATAAGTGACAGAACCCTGACAAATTCAACTTCCTGTAGGGTGTTGCCAATTCAATTCAAATTCATAATCATTATTTAAAAGGAAGCCAATTCTCCCCAAACCGTCTCTCACTGGCTTCATAATGTATATATCCTATAAACACAGTTGTTTTGTTTAAAGCCATCTAATGAAGATATTATCAGCCATGCATCACATATTCTCATTTTACAGCCTCATTTATCAGAAGAAGCACTTAAAACAAGATTGCTCTTATTTGCTTTTAAATAGGTAATGAGTCCTTCTATTTAGCAATTTAATATTTTAATTTAGTTTATGGCTTGATGTTTTACTCCTTGATGTATCAGGCTCTGTGGTTGTGAGGACGGATGCACAAAGTAATGGTTATTGTATATAATTGATAAAATATGGAAGCACTTAAATTGGTAGGGAAATTGATCACTATCAGATCAAACTTTGCATGAGAAGCATATGTAGCTCAATCAAATGAGGCGTACTGAAGGCATCAGCAGCTCATGAGCTCCGTTAATGTCGCACAAGATACATCTCCATCTTCACTGTTTTTTATGGCGAAACCATATAATTGCTTTCAATTTATTATGCAGATGAATAGGTGCATATTAATTCGGTCTGCATTTACCTGAAGTGGATACGCTCGTTTCTGAATTTGTCCTATTAATGTCACCCAACTCTCCACATTAATATCCAACTTTATGAGGATTGTATCTTCATTGTATGCTCAGCTGATTTTAATAAATGGTTATTGCAGGAATTTACTGTTTCGCAAATGTTCAAGAATGCATCCCTTTCCATTTAATGACAAACAAAATGGAGGGAGAGGATAGAAAAGAGCGAGAGAGAAAGGGAGGGGGTGGGGGGAGGTAGGGGGTGCCTGAAGTTAGGATGCCATTTAGCCATCCAGACACGACACAGTAATTAACTGTTGACACTAGTGAAGAAGCCAGCACAAATTAATCCTGACACATTTGCAGACGGGTGATATCTTACAGTGAACACTTTGTAATTATATTTGAAAATGAAAATTAAATGACACTTAAACCTAGGCTGTCAGGCTAACTGAGGAGGAGGAAAGGGGGAGTCTGCAGGGGCTGGGAGAGATGGAGAGAGAGGGAGGATGCAATGCTCTTAACGTCAAGAGCCCACCCTTGGGCAGACCCGACCACTCCTAGGTTGCATAAACATGCCAGTCTTTCACCCTGTGGCACATCGCCCCGGCCAGGCCTGGAGCTGGGTATAATAAACATTAGCAGGCCTCTGATTACAGTCATTAGGGTCAATTGGTGGACGAGAGATGTTACCCACAAGCTCTGATTGCATATATTATCTGTCTGCATAAATACATGGTACAATAAATCTAGTTGCTCTCTCATAGACTATGATAATGTACATCCTTTAATGTTTTAGGCCAGAGTTGAAGGTTCAGCTAAACGAATCATTTTGCTTTTACAGATTGCCAGACAACAGCAGCAACTTCTGCAACAACAGCACAAAATCAATCTCCTCCAGCAGCAGATCCAGGTCAGTGCTTGACTTTCACGTCTTCATCTCCTCTTATGCGCTTCTGTCAAAAACCGTTACTTTGTTTTTACAACTGTCATCAATCACGTTACAACTGTCACCAATCAGGATAATTGGCCAATGGTAATTCGGAAGGGGCTATAGATGGGTAGAATAATTATCACTCCCTAATTAATGAAGGAAGAGAAAAAAAAACAGAAATGAGAGAAAGCTTAATGACACCAAGTGGTGCCTGTTTGCATGTTTTGTGGAAAAGTGCCCTAAGGGTTTGAGACATGAAAGCTGGTGATAAATGCCTCTGAAATTACACCATCCCAGTGCGGTGACGTGGCAGCGGCTTTGGAAAAACAGCACAGGCGCTACTGTTAGCCCCGTTTCCCATTGTCCAATATTGGAAAAATCACTTCGCGTTAATTTGCTTGAACTCCGTTGCGGCCAATAATCCTGTAAACATACCTTGTTGACACGTATATTGCCCAAACCTTGCCTTTTGCAAATATTTGCTGCTTGCTTTGTAAGTTTGAGTGATCTTTTGAAGGTCTCTCTTTATAAGTATGCTTCAAGAATAGGCTCATTGAAAGTTTGCTCTTTGCTTAAAAATAATTGAATTGGATTAGTTGCAAAGTACACACTGTGGTCACCCAAATCCGTTTTCTCACCACAAAGTGGATTGCACTTTTTTTTTCCCTCTCCATCAAGCAATTATGTGAAATGAAAAAATGGAAAGGAGGGAGAATAAAGAGAATGCTTACAAGTGCGGCATAAATAAATGTGACGTATATGCGAAGAAAGAGGGGGAAAAGATGCAGCAGAAGAATGAGTGTGCCTTTGTGTGCGTTTGTGAGAGGGCCATTGGTCTGTGTGGTATGTGGTGCTTCATCAAGCAAGGTTAGCGGACCACCCAGTCGGAGACATGGACATACACAAGCTGGTCAGTGGCGGTGGTCAAGGTCTTTACACACACCATACACACATAAAAGCCAAGGGCAATGAGAGCAGCCCATGCCTAGAGATACTTTCTTCCTCTTCTTTTCCCCCCGCTTGCTTTCATTGGAGACAGGTACAACATTCCCCACTCCTCCTTTCTCTCCTAGTTTCACACCCAATTCACCATTATGTCAGCTGGTCTTCTCTCACATTTTTCATCTCTTTTTACACACTCATTTCATTCTTTACCTCTCAGTCCTCACTTTTCACTCTCTATTTCACATCTCATATCTTCCTGTGCATTTGACATATACTTCAAAGCCCGTGAGCTTGAGGCCCTCAGAATGGAATCCAGGAAGGTTTTCTTCTCAGCGCTCTACCTATCATTGTGAGGTTAACCATCTGCCTTTCTTTCTTTCTCTGCTCAGATGTGTCAGGTAAAAACAAACCACTGTCTTATTTACACAGCCCGAAGCACGACAGATTTATAGCTCGGCAGTAAAGCCTCTTTCAAGTGCACTCCTCGAGAAAGACCCAATCTGTTAAAGCCTTGTGCTGTTGAAGAGCCCGCAGAACTAGCCACTGTGCTACTACCGTCTGTTATGCATACTCCACCGTGCCGTGTGTGTGAGAATTAGCACTCTTTACTTTCCAGTAGACAGGCCCCTACATGCTTACTGTGTGTTCAGTCGGTAGCAGTGGAGTAAGAATTTGTGTGAACAGTTTAATTACCTTTTGGAGTGGAAGCTGCTGGGTTTGGATGTTCTTAACTAGCGACAGAGCTCATCCTAAACAGCTGGGCTACGCTATACTGTCATTCCTGCAGTGCACTGAAGAGTAGCTAACATAAGTAGCTATGTTAACATAACTTTTTTGGTAGCATGACATGAGCTAAGCTGTCAAAATATTATAGCTTTTACTGTAACAAGCTAACCTTTCCAAGAAATAGAGATGTAGCATGTAGGTTTACTGTCACACTGTATTGTACGCGTACACTACCTTTCAAAAGTTTAGGAAATGTATATTTTTATTCAACAAGAACACATTAAATTGATCAAAAGTGACAGTAAAGTTACAAAAATTTCTATTATTTTAAATATTCTATTCATTAAAAAAACACGTATCAGCTTGTATGAGCTCATTTTCATCATTGATAATAATAAGAAATGCTTCTTGAGCACCAAATCAGTATATTAGAATGATGTTTTAAATTGTAATAATATTTCAGAATATTACCTTTTTATTGCATTTTTTAATTAAATCTTAATTAAAAATCTTAAATAAATGTTTTCATTTTTGGGGGGGATCTGTTTGTGAAGATATTGCCCTCTTTAATAGCTACAGTGCAGTTAGCCATTTTTAGCCTATATATTGAATGCAGTTTATGGAGCCCTGTTCCCCTTTTTCTTGATGGAACCACTTGTCCAAGATTTAAACACAGGAGACAGTCTCTATCTGCTGCTGTTAATGGCTGTTACACTGGGTCCTAATCACAAATTTTAAGACCAGAATACCACCAAAAACAAAGACACCAAGAAAGTCAGGCTTAGGACCTGTATCTTATTATGCTTTTTTATCTTCTCTGACTTTGTTTTCATATATCATTACCATTGCCTCCCTTTGTGACCCATTTAACTTCCGTCTCCAGAGGCCATAGCTTGTCGTAAAGAAGAAGGGAAAGTCGGAAGACAAGAATACGATGCAATGGGAAGCGAGAGGAGGAGGCTTGCTAATGCAGTTCCCTGGCACTCTGTTTTCATTAGAGCTAGCTCTACAAAAAATGCCCAGTGCTCTTAATATACAACAGCTTTTGAGTTAATTAGTACTCCAAACAAGCTCTTCAGCCTTCATGTAGAAGACGTAAAAGTTGAGTGGTAAAACAGCATGCAAGGATTGGGTTTCCCCGCTGTTAGCATGGAGCGTGTGCATGGTTTAAAGAGCCAGCCTCCCCATCAAAGCGCTACTGTTTTGGCTCACATGTTAAGCGCCGCTTTAGACCTTTATTGCTGGTGTAACTGATCACATCACTGGATTCTGTAAACGGTACTGAACGGGGTCCAAATAAAACCATCAGGCCTGTAACAGAATACAGCGCTGGCTTGGAAAACCAGTTCTGGTTTTCTCTGGAGTTGTTTGGCACTGTGCGTTGCCCAAATCAAACCACTTTTAAATTGCCCTTCTCTCTGTTTTATCCTTTCACATTTTGTACAATGAGCTCAGAGAGATGGAGAGATTGAGACTTTGTCTTTTCAGGAATTACAATGTCACTTGTTTTAAAGATAACAGATGTTTAGATTACAGAGTTAGAGGCTTATCAGAACTTCAAGCTCAAGGTTTTACTTCTTATTTATTCCTTTAGCCAAAAGCCTCTTGTTGAGAAATTTCATATGGCAACTAATTCCGTCCAGGGACCGGATTACTGTTATGTGACTGAAGCACAAACTTAAAAGCACCATCAGAGATTGAAGGAGAGGCTTAGGAACAATTAAAAACAAATGTCGAAGGAAATCTTGATCTGAAAGAGAAAATGTGTTACTTATGTAAGACAAGTAAAGCCGCACAAATGAGAACATGTAAAAGCCAACGCCTCCAACAGGAAGGCAAGCCTGTGTTGTTCTTAGCTGTTTAGAATCGGTATTAATCAAGCCGAGTGATTCGGGTTCCGCTGACCTGTTTACAAAAAGCCAGTCTCCCTGACAGTTCCACTCTCTGTTTTATTCGCCCTCGTACCATTAAAATCAACTGTAATTGTGGATGGCTTCCTGTAGGAAAGAAATATTATATGTGAGAGATCTTTAATATATCATTTCATTATCCTAGACAGAAATGAGATTCAATAAACTTTTAAATGAAAATTTTTCTATTTAAAAAATGTTTTTTAGCCAAAGAAAAATAATAAACAGAAATAAAACAAATAATAATATAACAATACTTTATTTATTGATTTAAGTAATTTTATTGAAACCTCAGTTGTTCAAAACCCCTTTCCATTTCTCTTTCTCTTTTCAAATTGTTTTATTTATTTATTTTTCTTTTCTTTATTTTTTGTTCTTTCTTTCTTTTTGAGTTTCTTTGGCTAAAAACCAAAACAACACTCTGATGAATGAGTAGTCAAACAGTACTAAGTTTATGACCAAAAGTTTGATCAACGTAATGATATTGATATGTGATTAATCACTTTCCCTTTTAAATTTCCTTGTCTTTTGCTTTGTCTGAGCTCCCCACGATGAAGACATAAGTCTGTGCATACGAGGTTAGAGCACAAAAAGCTTTCTTTTTCCAAGAGGTTGTTAGGAGAGACTGTTCATTGTCCTCTGAGCTCATACATCTCTTATACTTAATACTTATGATTACAGCTGCTGTGCTTGGTTGAGATTTTAAAGGCCTGTGCATGTGTGCATGTGTATTAGATGCTATTGTCTCTCTCTCTCTGGGCTCTGTTTTGCGACGGCAGCTGTAAATTCCCAGGCTGGACTTGGGGATGATCTGGGCCAGGGTTGACGTGCATCTCTAGCAGAGACTTGGCTCGGATCCAGGCATTCCTGCACGCTGGGGCTGGTACGATGTGAGCTGAGGTGACGTAGGGAGGAGAACACACAGGTGGAGGCAGGCTCATCTTATTGTATACACACACATGCACAAACATCAAGAGAAGAATGATTCCCTCAAAGGTCAGCGTGAACTTTAGATACTGAGTCGAGGCGAGACTGCGGTGTGTTTGAGGAAAAATTCCCGTTGAGATTAAACAACTCTTTCTCTATGAGAATCCCATTATGACGCTCATATACTGTCTCTCATATCACAGCAAACAAGAGTTTATTAGCTCCGATCTCCCTCCTCACGTGGCGCGACTACGAGAAACAGAGAGAGATAGTCACACTGAGCTGTGTTTGTCAACGGACAGAGATGCTGTTTGTCCGTGTAGGGCCATTGTTGTGCCGACGGTCGCTTCCTGTGTTTTAAAGCAGACCGCCGGTTCAAACACTCTGTCATTGTACAGGCCTGGTTCTACTTATCTAACCCCAGGGCTCCGCTTCCTCTTGCTACTCTACTGAGAGAAACCTCCACGTGGCTGTCTTCCGCTGTCCTCCCCCTTTCTTCCTCCCACCCCCCCTCCTCCCTCTCCCCTCTTTCTCATGCCAGCACCGGCTGGATCACACAAGCCTCTTGCGCTCCATCTCGCACCCTCTTCTGGCAAGCGCCACTTCTCGTCCACTTCTCTCATTCTTAGGTGGAATCTGTACACTTTTTCCAGTTTTTTCCCCCTTCCAGATCAGATTATGGGAGGAATCAGGGAAATTCAGAATGGATTTAATTTAATTTGGTAAAATGTATTAATCAGAGGAAGAAGTGCTGCAATCTTGGAAGCTGAGAGCATTATCAATAAAATGTGTTATATATCTTTATATTTTTTTAATCTAGGCTTATATGTGCATGTAGATTAGGGGTGTAAACGTTCAAATTACTTTGGTATTGGTTATGTTCAGGAATAAAGGACTACTGTCAAATAAAAATAAAGAAAATAAGAAGCAATAGCACAAATAAATACAATAGAGCAAAGATATAAATAAAGTAAACTGTCCTTTTCAGGTTTTTTAGGTAGGTCTAACAGTAGTTTTTAGGTCTTCAGTCTTCACTGTATAAATTAAATAAAGATTAGTCCTTATTAAACTTACAAAAGTTATATAGTCAAGAGCAGTGAGTGAATTTTTGTTTTTTTTGACATTTGTTTGATTAAAAATTCTACTGTACGTATGCGCTGTCTTTCTCGACTGTTTACGTTCACTTAAGACATGGCCCACTATGTTTGCTAGGATACTCGCCAAGACGGGCATGTTTTGAACATAGTTTTTGTGTGAATTTGACCATTCAATTGCTAGAAGACTTGAAAAAGAACTCTATTTTGTATTTGCACGCTGTCTGAGACGCGGCTTTCCGAGTGCGCTTTGGATGTGTGCGCACACAAAACTTAAAAACACACGCAAATGATAAACTTTCGAGATGATTCAGAACGGCAATCAGGACAGAGACAATTTCGTCAACTGTCCCGAGCGTCTTTCACGCTGGTCCCAGGCCATCAGTCAGTCCTTATTGTCGAGCCCTACCCAGCGCTTTCGTGTTTGTTTTGTGCCTGTCCGAATTAGCACTGAGTGCCTGTTTAAACATAGAAGGTATAATGTGTGCTGTTTCTGTTTCATGTCTGTTTTGCGCATTGACCATAACCGTTTTTTTCCACAAACCAAACTCGTTAACCGCGGTGCAAATGTGTGCGGAACCATGGGTGAAGAACGGTACAGTTAGATTTTTTTTTTACCGAGAACCGTTACACCCCTAATGTAGATAGATCGATAGATACATAGTGGTAAGCATAACTTGACTATACTTTGACGTTTTATTCTACTATGTCAATTACATACACCCATAACGAAAACGCATTTTGAATCAGTTCATTTTTGAAAATGTACGTTGCTAATAATTAACTAGATAAGAACGAAAGAGGTGTGAATCTACTTTTTTACTGATGTATTCACATCATTTTTTCAAAGCTTTTTCAGTATGCTATTATAATAAGGAAAAACAAATTAAATCTTTACAGGTTGAGTAGCCACTCCTTGTCCTGTGGTATTTCAAAGCTCACAAAGACGAATGGAACTTTTTTTAATATGCAATTATAATGAGGGAAAATAAATTAAAGGAAAAGAGACAGAATTTTTGTGCTCAGATATTTGTGTTGGAGTTTTTTTGTGGGTGCAGATTCCGAGCAGGCCTGTCTATTATCTCAATAATCACTCACTCCTACTATGTCGGACTTTGTACATTCTCTTCAATATCAACACACTGACAGATGCCATTTGAAATAATTTTAGTAATAATTAATTAAATAATTAATTTTATTATTGAAATAATATATATATTTTTTTTAATTATCTATGTATTTATTTATTAGCCACCAGATTTAAATGAATATAATGGAGTAATTCTAAATTTCCAGCGCTATAGGATTTGCATTCCTGCTCAGTGGCAGAGGAGTGGCACTATTACAGCTAAAGCAGAAGCTGTTGTCAACATTCACTTCAAAGCAGGAAAGGTTCCCTCACATGTGGTTTTAAATGGTGTGGGGGAGCAGCAGGGAGCCTCTAAGGGTTAACTGATAATAGCTGCATACAGCCACCAGATTAAAGATTCTTTTTAATTATACATGGCTAACCACCAGCATAGTGAAGCCAGACAGACTAAAGACGACTTGTGCAGATGATAGACACAATGTGCCAATGTGTTTTGAACAGTCTGAGAGGCCGGTGGAAGAGTGGGCCTTCAGGATATTCCTTTGTTCCTGTGGACTGATAGACAAATGTCTATGTATGTGTGAGAGAGACCGATCTCTCTCATATGTGTGCCATTTCCCCAGGCCACTGTGAGTTTGCTTCATAGCCGTGTTTATCAGTGGGAGAGGAGGCCAGGCTAAAGGGTTAATCAGAACCAGGTCTCAAACACAAAACACACACGTCCGCATCTGTTGGTCATGACAAACTTAATTTAATCGTAAATAATACTAAATTCTTGTGTATTTTGACTGTGTAATAGTATTATTTGATGTACACTCAAGATGCTCGGCAGTTTGTCTGAGAATCTACACAGGTTGAAAAGCCGTTCTCTTCATCTTTTGGCATTTCAAAGCTCACAAACAGGGATGTAGGAATAATAGCAGTCTGTTCTGAGAAGTTGCAAAATGGTGTTCAGGTCTCCCCTCTTACTATTTTGCAGAGCAGTGACAGAATTCACAGAGGAAGTTGAACAAAAAGAAACCCTGCCTGCGCAGACAGAACAGAGCCTCCTAATTAAACACACAAGACTTTGAGGAACTCATTCGTTATGTCTTTTTCTGAGAGAAGAAAAGGTCTTTTTCCTTTAGATTAGCTCATTTAGTTCTAACCGAGTTGCTTATTAATATGAAAGATCCAGAATAAATAAATGCTTTTTTTGTTGTTTACTTTATTTAAGGAGAAGGTCATATATTAAAATAGACTGTGGCCTGTTAACATATTTTCTATTTCCCTCTGGATCGACGGAATTCGTGTTAAGAGAATTGTAATCCAGTTACTGTACGCCGGTTTCATCTCCTCTGTCATATTACAATCACCATTATTTAGCTGCTGCACATGAAGTTAATTACCATAGCTTTGTCTTTAGCCTAGAGCCATTTGGTTTGCCTTTTTAATTCAATGAACAACAATTAAATCCAATATTTCATTAAGCTCCCTCAAATGCACCAGGCGCCATATAATGGTGAATAATTCAGCTTGGGTTTTTTAGATAAATATAGGGGTGCCTAATTGAACAACGGTAATGCTCCTAATTTGCCTCTTGTTAGATGGTTTTGGTTGTCTCCCAGCACCCTTGTGATCTCTCATGCTAAAGTCTCATTTATGCAGAGACAGCGCTGAAAACAAGCTACGCTAAAAAAGAATGTGTTGCCAATTAGCATTGTCTGCCAGGCAAATGGATTGTAATAAGGAAGGAAATGAGCACGGGTGTGTGTTTACATCTCTGTGCACACACGTTTTCCGCGTACTAATGCCCTTCTCTTTACGGTGTGGAGTAGGCTAGTTTTTCCTCCACCAGGATGAGGACCATAACGGTCTCATCAAATCCTCTTGGCTTGTGCCCAGTGCGGCGGAGCCTGAAACACGCTCATCCTCCATTTAGCGAAGACTGTTAGCTGATGAAGAGCCCAACATGCGAGAGCGGAGATAAAAGAAAGCGGTGACCCGACTCATTAGCCCCCTTTGATTTAATATATTGACACTTGGATACAAATAATTCCATTTAGTGTGCTTGGTTGGAGGGGGAACGGGGGATCAATTTAATTAGTTATGAAATGTGACTTCTTGTCACGAAGCAGGAGAAACGCTGACGTTAAATAAAGTCATGTGCGGTTCGAACAATAAAGCTTCTGTAGGCCCGTTTTAAAACTTAATGACGCATAAAAACGGGCCTAATAGTTACATCCTCACCAACGGGCCATGATGCTTTTGATATTAAGCTAATGGATGGATGAAGGTGGAACACCCAAGACCAGTTCAAACAGTTTCGGATATTACGAATATAAACAGTGATCGCCTGGCTGAACGTTGATGCTATAACTCTGTGCTTTCTGTTAGCAGCTAGATTTGTCTTTAACGTTTCCTTTCACTGTATGATCAAATAATTGCTGTTTCTTTTTCTTTAAAACGCTTTCTGTCAAGAGGAAGAGCGAGGTTACAGAATCTCACCATTTGATAGAAGAGACAGCATTCAGTATCTGGTTAATTTGTGCATATGTTCAGGCTAAAAACCATGGTTCCAGTTATAGTCAGAGAGCTCAACACAAAGACATACTTGTGTAGTTCCATATGATCATTACAAGTGACTGCTTAAAAATCAGTCTGTGTTTGTCTACTTTTTCTGTTAACTGCATAACATCTTCATGCTTCTTCATGATTCAGTGGAAAGGTTTTATGGCTTAAAGGGATAGTTTATCCTAAAATAAAAATTATGTCATCACTTACTCGCCCTTGAGTTCTTTCAGATATGAGTTCGGTATGAGTTTCTTTCTTCTGTGGAACACAAAAGAAGATATTTTGAAAAATGTCTCAATGTTGTTTTGGACCCCATTGACTTTCATTGTTCAGCAGTTGAATTAGTCTTAAAAATTGTGTGTGTTTTGCAGAATAAAGAAAATCATACAGGTTTGGAACAACATGAGGGTGAGTAAATGACAGGATTTTTTTCTCTGGTTAAATTATCCCTTTAACAAGGTTGTGAGGAAGCAGGAGAAAAAATTAGCTGAGAAAGACCTGAATTCAGCTTGTTTTAGTTACTCTTTTAACATTTAGCGTCTACCGTCCATAGTGACATTGACACTGGGTGTTAAACAAAAGCCATTTATAGGGAGCCCTTGCTTCTTCGCATCTCATCTTAACTGCTCGGCATAAAAATCAGTGGCTGATTTACGATCCATGAGATCGGTTTGCCGAGTCCAAACCCAGTCAACAGTGGTATAAAGCGGGCGCTGTCCGGCCAGCATCGACCCCTGAATCTCATCAGAATGCACCTGTCACTTGCCGCCGCACCACAAGCCCTCCTAGACCATGCACGACGGACCTATACTTAGCTCTCATTGTGCCTGGGCCCTGTGAGGGGAAAAATATCAGTTGGTGGAGAACACATCCTCCAGTGTGATGTTGACTTAGTTTCCTCTCCCCTCCTGCCTGGCCCAGTGTTTTCCCTGTTAATGTTGAGCAAACTGTTTTGTCTTTGCATTGGCTTTTTAGCGTGGTCCTCAGCCTCCGTAGTGGGCACACACACAGGGGGAAAGAAGGCAAGGCATTAATAGCCTCTACTGTGTGCGGCCAGCCGGCAGTTTAGAAAGGGGGCCCGTGTTTTCTTAGGGCTAGGGTGGCAAAGCAAAGCATTCAGCCCTGCGTGTTGCAGCACAAAAAAAGGGCCGCTTTGTGTTTCGGATGGGGCGGAGGAGGGTCCGAGCATTCCCGACGGAATACAATGAATGGGCCGTTTTGTCTTTCGTCCGTTTTTCATGCACACTGAATTGTTGTTGTCTTTCTCTCGCTCTCCATTTCTCCCTCTCTCTCTCTTTCATAATTATTCTTCCCCGTCACTGGGTGTGCACATGACATTTGAGCGTGTTTTAAAGTCTCAACACTCTCATGTGCCTGCAATAAAGTCCCGGCCGTAACAATGTCAGCTTTCTGCTGGACAACAGAGCACTCTCTGTTGTTCTCCGGGCCCAGCTGCTGGAAGAGTAGAGTGAAGACAGTGGCTTAGTCTGCACACAGATGACAGGAAGAAGGAGAATGCTCCTCTCACTCTCTCTCTCTCTCTCTCTCTCTCTCTCTCTCTCTCTTCATGGACTCACTCACTGGACAATGCCATTTTTAGTTAATGGGTGGTCTGGCTCTAGATTCTCAGTTCTAAACTGGTGGGTCATGACCCAAAAATGGATCACAGGTCTGTTCTGATGAGGGAAAAACAATGCTAAATACCACTAACCATATAGGATTGAAAAATAAATGGGCTTATCAACTTAAAAGGGAGAACAAATCACTTCCCATATCTTTGTCAAAGGCTGTGCGTCATCCACTGACTCTCAAATTCATCTGTAACTTGGTTGCAGATGCCAACATGGACAGGTGATATGCCTTTATACTTGAAATCCATGAAGAAAATTATGCAAGATAAAATATTAATTTATTGTTGTTGTTATTGTTATTATTATTAAGATGAAGAAGAGGAAATGTTATTGTTGCTAGAACATTATTTATATATGAACACATGTATATATGGATTTTATTTAATATTAAGATCTAAATATATCTGGAAGAAAAGAGACAACAGTTTTTATTAATTAAGATTCATTTTAATTAATATTCATTATTTTTGTTCTACAGAATGTTGTCTTTCTCCTTTCGTTTTGGCAATAACATAATTTTCTTTTTTCTTATTAAAGTATTGCCTTATTTAATTTTTTTTTTTTAAATTATGTAAACTATTTCTCTTCTATATTAGGCCTTATAATTATATCTTAAATATTTATTATTTGGAAGGGTGGACCAAGCATAAAAATAAATATTGATCTTTAAATATGTCATGCATAATTAAAAAGAAGAAAAAAAATATATATATATATATATATATATATATATATATTTTTTTTTTTTTTTTTTTTTTTTTTTTTAAAACCAAAGCGAAAAAAAACCCCAAAAAAAACTTATTGCATGAATGGATATCACACCGGGCGTTCAGCTGCTGGGTCTGGGGTATATTGTGTATTGTGTCGGTGCCGCTTTTCATAGATATGAGATGTATATGTGGGATAATGATGTTGGCCTCAGACTCATTTGTGGGTTTGTTTATGTCTGTCCTTTTCTCCCCTCATTACCCATGCTGTTTGAGCCAGTCCCCTCGGGTTTAACCAGTTTACTGCAAACCTTTTTAATTTTATGACCAGACCCTGACAGAAAAATATTTTTCTCCTTCCTTATTTCTTTCTCCCCTTCTCTTTCTTTCTGTCATTGTGTAAACTGAGTCCCACAATAATTGTGTCATTCTAGAACAAGCAACCTTGAAAGCATACAGCGAGTGAATTAAATGAGTAGTGAGAGAGAGGTGGACGTGATATTTGTGTGCACTATGCCACAGCAGTGCTTAGCTCAGAAGACTACTAAAGCCTTAGGCTCGTCTTTGATATTTTATGTGCAATACAACCCTAATTGCTTGAAATATTTACAGACTTAAATTACATTTTAGGTTCTTAGAGGCTCAACAAGAATTTGCCTTAAGAACATATTTCTGTTGAACACACACTGATCACATTTTGCTGGTGCTCTTGAGGGAATAGCCTTTACCCCCACATCTTTGTACTGAACTAATTTACTAATTTCAGCATCCCAGCATGATCCTCAATCCTCCCCTAGTAATATTAAGCACGCTTATTTGATTATTCATAAATTACGATCAGCATATTGTAATGATTAAAAAAAACTAGAAGTGTGTTAAAAGGGATAGTTCACTCAAAAAGTAAAATTCTGTCATCATTTACTCTCCCTCATGTTGTTCCAAACCTGTATAAAAGCAACAGATGATAGTTTGAAAAATGTCTCAGTGCTTTTTTGTCCATATAATGAAATTCAGTGGGGTCCAGTGTTTTTTGACACTAAATTATTACCATTGTATGGGCAAAATCAGTTTTAAATATCTTATTTTGTGTTCTGCAGAAGAAAGAAAGTCATACAGGTGTTGAACGACATGAGTGTGAGTAAATAATAATTTTCAGATGAACTACTGCTTTAATAGTATTATGCCAAACTGAGCATGAAATTCAGAGATTGGAGCTCAGTTGTGTGTGTATCGTATGCTTTTTTTTGTTGTTTTTTTGTTTTTTGCCATGAACTCCAGGGTGGGCTTTAAGTAAAGCTGAAGTAGAAGGCAAAGGGTGGGGGAGGAAGGGGACGTTCTGCTTTTAACAGCCCGGACTTAATATAGACATATTGGAATGGCTCTTTTCCAAGAGGGCTTGTTTTACTGTGTAAGGAATTAGCGGAACAAGAAGTCATCTATTGGTTATTCCTCCAGACGAGCTGAGCATGGGCCAGTGTCTGGTTTCTGTGCACCTTGCCCCGTTCGGCACATGCGCGCACACACTGTGAGTCCTCAGAATACATTTGTCCTCTGTCAACTCGGGGTCTTTTGTCAACGGTGGCGTAGCATACATCCAAATACACATGAAAACACTGTTTGCTTGTCCTGTTCCAGTATCAGGAACGTTAATCTTTTACCTGTTTAAAAAACCTCACAGAACAAAAGAGAGAATGAAAACAAGAAAACACGGTGCTCATCGACCGATAAGCCTTTGAGTCTGTGGGCTAGTGGATTGTCAGAGGCGGGTCGGTCCAGGTCAAAGCCATGGCCGCAGCACAAAGCCTCTTTATTCCCGGTCCTGTATCTGTGTGGCTGATGAGGGCCTCCTGCAGAACTCCTCGCTAACAGAGCAGAAAGAGGAGAACAATGCGTTTAGTCTGTGGCACCAAGGTGGAGACCAGGTCTTAATTCCGGCCCCGCACTGACAGAAAGAGCGGGGATCAAAGTCCGACTCAGTCCTATCGATCCACATGGCCCGATTGTCATCAGGGGCTGAAGCGTGAGCCTCCTGAATCGTGAGCGTGGGTTTATGTGTGTGCGTGGGTGGGATTAGAGCTCAAAGCTGCAGCCGCCGTGTGCTGGAGGAGTGCGGTTAACTGATAAATGACCTGTGACGTGGGAGTAATGTGTACTTGGGGATCTATGGGATTGTTTAAAAAATTGACCTCTTCAGAACAGAATAATGTGCAGACTCCCGAGCGCAGAAGTGGTTTCATTCAGCAAAGAGCTCTCTCGCTTTCTCTCTCGCTCTCTCTTTGCTGGTGTGTTTCCAGAAAGCACTCGCTGAGTGTGTTCACAAAGTAGCGGCCGTGAAGTTCACACTGTCGGGGCTCGTCGTGCGGATTGAACGCTGCTACCAGGTCCTCTAGAATCACTTCGCCTTAAAATGGATCCCCTAAGGTGGTTTTCTTTCACAGTCATTTTGGCTCTGGCAGCAGCGTGCGAGGGCAAGAGCGTGTGACGTATCGGTACTTACAGTAACAGTGAAAGCTGTTTTCACTTCTGCTAAATTTAAAACACCCCTGTGTTAAAGCCTTTCTTTGAGATTTTTAACAAGAAACGGTAATGTCCAAGGAAAATGGCTTCAAATTTGGACCAAAATTCAGCACTGGTGTGAAAGTTTATACGGCCGTACCTTTGGTTTATAAAATGGGTTGGCTGGTGCTTAATGCTTAACCTAAGGCTCCAGAGGCTCTCTGGCTCCTTCTAAAAACTCAAAGAGAGAAGAGAAGTTAGCCACCCCTCCCCATCTCAGTCTTATCTTGTCAACACTGAAAGGCATTTTGGACATGTTAAAACAACTCCCCCTCTCTTCCTTTTAAAAGGGGAAAGAATCCCAGAGTGATGCTCCTTGAAGATCAATCTCTATTTTCATGTTAAGGAGAGTTGGGGACAAGTATAGGGGGGCATGTCTCCTGAGCCCGAAGGGACCCTTTAGACAGTGAGGAGCATAGGTGCTGACAGGGGCCCTATTGAGCACGGTAATGACTTGTACATCTCCATTTTCCATGCACTTGTGTGACAGCCTGGGTCAGGATATGCCAGCAAATACACATTTACAGCTACATAGGCCACTGCAGGAGGGCATAAACATATTAGTGCACCTGCTGGAGTAAATGCACACAGCAGCCTATTCTAACAGTAATCCATGTACAGTGCAGCTCCTTGAATAGGCTGGGCTGTCTGACCCTAGGATTAGTTGCTGCTGTAAACCATTACTGAAGCTAAGTGCTGATGTCAACATTTCCACTAACAACATTGATTAATCTATAGCTCCCTATTTACTTCAGGGGTTCCCCCCCCTCCTTCTTTTATTTCGGTCATTCAACCTACAGCAAACACACATTGCGTGTTTAAACAACCCACCACTGACACTCCGCATTCAGTGTTGGGAATTAGTGATCAGTGGCATGATTGTAGCTCAGCTGTTTTCAAAACAATAGCATTTCAGGCAATGAGCTCCTTTTCCCCCCCATGAGTAGCAGTGTATGGAAACAAAGCACTGTCACTTTTTATGCAGGTAATAATCATACATGCTTGGCAAAAATGTCTTAGTAAATTTAATCAGTTCATTTTAATGAACAATTCATTCAGTTTAATGAACAATTTAAACAAAATCAGTTTGATTCATTTATTTTTTCCTTTAGCAATATATATCGAAAAATAAAATATCACAATAATTTTTATATAAAAAAATATATTACTTATAAATAATATTTAGACAAATGTTATTTTATTGTGTTTGTTATTTTAGGCAAATAATTTTTGGTTAAATGCTGCTCTTCATTGGTATGTTTATTTGTGTAAATTATCGTGGATTTTTTCGCTTCATTCTTATATTCTATTATATTATATTTATTATATATTATATTATATTAATTATATTATTTATTATATTATATTATTATTTCTATATTTAGAAAGATATAATTTAAGGTAAATGAATCATCTTTACTTCAGTATAGTTCTTTAATTAGATGTTGGTAAAAATGTAGCTTAACTGTAATTGAACTGCTTTAAATGATTAGTAGCTTGTAGGTTGACAAGCTACAGTTTCAAAGTAGCTTCCCGGCATGGCCTGTGTTCTTAACGGAGGGTAAATTAATGCCTGATCTAAGGGCAGGGGACAGTAGCGAAGACACGGCCCTGGTGATGTGTGTATCTCTGACAGAGAGACAGATTGTGCTGTGTATCACCCTAGACTTCATCAGCTGCACTGAACTGATGATATATGCGAGACACTGAAGGTGAAGAGGCCTCTCTCTCTCTTTCTGTCTCTACACCCCCATGAACTGGTCGGCCGTGTGAAGAGAGAAAAAGGCTGCCAGCTACACAGCCTGACTGATTGCTACAGATGCTCTTCCTCAAGTACCGTGAGTTACATCCTCGCCACAGCAGGTCTTCAGGGACAAACAATAGCACCTGTTCCTCATAAGATGGGGCTCGTTCATGTATCTTTAATGAAGCTTTGGGGCAGATGGCGAGAAATGGCATTATCCCATCCTCTGGTTCTAAGGATCCGATAAGACAAAGGGCAGATAGGAGCCAGACCTACAATGGGCTGAGTTTATGAGGTTCGGAGCTTCCACAGGCCTGAGCTTTCCTTTTCACATCTGCTCCACTTCATTCTTTCACGCTCTTGAAGATCTGACTGGCAATACTAATGCTGCAGGCAGCCAGCCGCCTGGCACACTGATGGAGGGAGGGGTGAAATATCAGAGCACAGATACACAAATACGGGTGAGCATGTTCATACATACCATGTATACTGAATATAATGTGCGGCAGTAGAAATTAATCGACCATTATAGACTATACAGTATTTGATTCGCTAGATATATTTATGAGCCAGACTGTAAGAGATGAATTAGGCACAATGCAATGTGAAGTTTAATTGTTTATGGTTACAGAGTAGCGTAGACAAGTACTTGGTGTGTGTATATTGTGTATAAGCTTTCTTATATCTGGCAAACTCTTTGTTTTATGATATCAGTGTACTGTTTTTAACTGTTTTTAAATTATAATAAATGCAATTATCTTAGTTTTTATTTTTGTCAATCATGTTATATCTGTTTTATTCATTAATTTTAATTCATTTATTATTTAATTCATTAATTTAATTAGTTAAATAATAAAAAAATAATTATAATTTTTGCTGGAAATAGAAATATAATTTAAGAATTGTCATTTTTTTCATATTTGTCTCTGAGGTACTAAATTTTAGTAATTCATTTTATTTCATGTTTTTATAAATTAATAAATATGAGAAATTAATATAATAAAAAATGTATTATAATATAAATAAAATATATTTACATTTCCAGGAAAAAGAATTAAACAATATTAATCTATTAAACAATTATTAAATTATTATTACTATTGTTATTTTTGTATTAATTTATTCTAGTTATTAATTCATTATTCATTTTATATATATATATATATATATATATATATATATATAAACAGTATATGTATTTAGAAACTTTTATCATGATATTTACCATTGGTGTGGTTTAATTTTTCTTATATAAGCATGCATGGAGGCAAGCATGCTTGTGTCTATGAAAAGACAGAGATGAACAGACATAGAGAGTCAGATAGATGCAGTGGCTGAATGAGAGAGACTGACACATATAATAAGTGAGCTTCAATGCAGAATGCGATACACAATTTTTCAAAATCCATCTGTCTAAGTGTAGGCACTTAATTCCATTCTCTATTAGCAGTCAAAGCAAATTGCCAGCGATCGTCTTTAAATCTTTATCTGCATTGTCTGCTCAGCTCCACCGGTCTATGTTAATTGACAGGCTTGAAAGCTAACCTTCACTATTAGTCCCCACTTTAAGGACGCTTATTTGATTTGCCACTCACAGATGTGGCGTGTGTAAATTAAACTTTAATGTAAAGGCCTCATTACTGTAAATCACGACCTCTCAAACTGAGGGCAATTTATCTGTTTATACCTTCCCTTTTTCTTTTCCTTGCTGTTTGCACCTTTTGAAACAGCATTAGGGAGTGTCTATTTGATTAGCATTGTTAGTCAGTTTGTTAGTTTCAAATGATGTCTAATTCTAGGTTGTTTTAAATTATTTATATTTGAATGAAATAAGACATTGATGATATAATTTAGGAACAGATGGGATAAGGCGTAGCAGACCAGGTGTTTCTGTCATTATGTATGTGGGTCTCGGTGTAGGACTATGCAAAATGACATGCTGAGGAACAGTTGTGTTTTGGTTCCACTTTACAAGCAGCTGTTGAATGTAATACTGTGGCTATAAACTAAGATTTGTCTTGCAAGGGTAATGTGAATAAGGGTAATGGCAATTATGTATGTGACTGACCTTAGCGGCCCTCTGAAGGAGAGCAATTTACATGGTCAGGGCCTTTTCTAAGGCACTTAAATAAGATGGCAGTTGGTGACGTCTCGGACACAATTTATCTTTTCTGTCTAATGGCTCCTTTCACTCCGCTTACATTTTGATTCACCACTCTTGCAAGCAAACCATTTCCACAAACACATCTATAAAGTCATGTTAAGGAGCCCTCTGATCTCTTTCATTCAGCAATTTTTGTCACATCTGTAAAATAAAAAACTGCAGTTCTTTTCCGTGCAGTTGGCACGATCTTAACTCTGTATATGCACTTTTTAAAGTGCAACACTCTATAAACAGAAGAGTGCAGGATTTTTCCTATTTATTTTTGCTTAGGAGAACTCACTTAGTCCAAATCAATGAAGTGGACCTGAACACTTGTTTAGCACCTGGGGAACAGGCCCTACTGAACTCTAACATTAGGTGCTCGTAAGGCGAAAGCGGCATTTAAAAAAAAAAAAACGGAGATCGCGCAGACCTCAGCGAGAAATGTTGAGCAGAAAGTGGTTCCTCAGAGCAGGTTGATTTCATGCCCCAATGCTGCAGCAGTAATTGCGTCCAGACCGGTTTTTATTGCAGGCTGATTTTAAAGAGCGATGAATGGAGAAACATTCTATAATGTGTTTATTTTGGGGGGGACTGACCTTTATTAACCCGTTCTCCGGTTGGGCTCCCCAGAGGCGAGTCGACTTGCCTGCATTAACTCTGAGCTGGCCCACAGTAGCGGCACTGCAGCCTATCACCCACAGGCCGGAAGCAGAGAATGACAGCAAGATTGGGTCCGGCCAACACTCCACAAACATGTGTTTTCAAACTTCGATGGGAAGCCGCTCTGATCCCTAAATACACACAGACTCTCTTTTTCTTTGTCTCTAGTTCAGCGTGTCTGTTTTTACTCTTACACAGAGCTAATGCTATCCTTATGCACACCATTAACATTCTCTCTATTTTGCAATAAAGCAGGAATGAAGATGAACATGGTTGAGAGCGTTTGAAAGGCACCACACGCGATGCCAGGTGTTGACGTTATACATGAAATATCAGAAATACACGAGCTTTTGGGCTCATTCCATCATTTTCACAGCTGAAAACAGGTGCTGTAAATTACTGGCATCCCTTGGGCATTTATCATGTATATAAATGACCTTCCAAGAACAAGAGACAAGAGCCGTATTTCTAAAAGGATACACATTTTCTGTCAGTCTCATGATTAAGTTTTATAAACAGTCTACCTGACATTTCTGATTCTATCTAATAACATATGTAGGTATTACGCAGGTATTAACCTTAACACTGATCAGGCGTTTCTGATACAAATAAAAATAAACACTCTGCTGTATATGTGTATGTGATGCTTTCTTTGAAGCATTAATGTGCGGTGTCAGAATGTCAGAATATGAGCGGTGCTGTCAGACTGTATTAGGCTCCTGTGTGATCTCCTCTCTCTCTGTGTTCAGCAGGTCCAGGGTCACATGCCTCCGCTCATGATCCCCATTTTTCCACACGACCAGCGCACTCTGGCAGCAGCCGCGGCAGCCCAGCAGGGCTTCCTCTTCCCCCCAGGCATGTCCTATAAGCCAGGTAAGAGATCACACTTAAGCTCGCTGATTTTCCTCTCCACATCTTTATTCCTGTTGCTCCTTGCACACTTAGCATAAAAGGTTTGTCTGAATTTCCTGGGTCATCCTCACAACCAATTTCCAATACCCACATTTTAAATATTTATATTTAAATATCAATATTAATACTTTCATATTAAATGCTATTACAAATAATAGTGTTGCTGTTACACATTAAGTTCCCCCAAAGATGAAAATGTCATTCCAAACCTGACTATGACTATCTTCTGTGGAAAATAAAAGATGTTTCAACTTTTTTTTTATCCATACAGTGAAAGTCAGTGGGGTCCTATGTTGATTTGTACCCCAATAACAAAAACATTTTTCAAAATACTTTCTTTTATGTTCCACAAAAGAAAAAAGTCATACAGGTTTGCAACAACAGTAAATTATGATAGAATTTTTGTTTTTGGGTGAACTTCCCCTTTACATATTAAAAAGTTTTAAAAATATTTGTCAGGATTAAAAAAAAAAATAGCATGGATGATAAAGACTACTGTCTCACAGCTGTGTTTTTGAGGGAAGACAATAATGTTAACAAGTTCCTTCCAGGCTGTCTTTTATTCCTTTATCTGTGGTATGTTTTTCTGCTTCACCATCCTTCACTATACCTCAGGGGAACTTACGTGTCACTTTTGAGCTTTCTTTACCTCCTCATGTCTTTCAGTCTTCAGCACATATTTTATCATTGCTTGATTTCCCTGACCGAATCATAGCATTGTTTTAAAGAGCCCATCCCTTTGGATTCAGAGAGCAGAACATCAAGCCCTTTTTGTCAAGGCAATTAATTCTGAACACTGTGAAGTGTATCACCTCGATGAAGCAGACTGTTTTGGCAGAGTTCAAGGCGTTTCGAGCCTTCAGAACAATGGATGGCGTGAATGAGGGCTGGAATATAAACACTGTCAGCATAAAACGGTTTCAACTTCATTGGCCATAAATCTGCTATTTTACTAATATAATACACTCTATTATTGATATTATGCACATTTAGTCACCTTTGTGAGGGACATGTCATTGGCACTGATCTGTAGATGCTGAAGAACAATAGATTATACTAAATTAGCGATTTATCACTATCCCTAATCATTCCTGTTTCTTAAAAAAACAAAACAAAAAACAGGAAGGTGACACTTAGTAGTGCACATTTTCTATTTTGGAACTGAAGGGCCTCTGGTGAAGAAGCTTCGTACTTGTCCTGGCACGCCTTTTTTTCTCCTTTTGTGAAAAAAAAAAAGAATTGCTCCTCACGCAAGCACTGTAAATTCAAAAACAAATTTGTAAGAAATTGCTACAACACGTAGGCTGACTCACTGCCAGTGTCCCTCACCCTCATATCCAGACATTGTTCTGAGGTTTTGGGATGTGCCAGTCTCAGTTTCTGTAATTTAAACTGTTAAAAGCATATCCATGCCTCTCAAGTGATCAGTAGCATTTGGTTAAATTTCCTTCTTTTCTTTACCAAAGACTGCTGTTGAGAAAAATAAAAATAGCAAAGTAGTGCTTTTTCAGTGTAGCTGCTGAGTTGGTAGTAGACCTAACACAGAAAATGAAAATGAACAAATTAAGACGACAAAAATTGAAATGAGAGTTATCAAAGAAAAAAATGAAATGATCAGTGCAGCTCAGTAAAGAAAGCTTTCCTTTTGTCTTCAAAGTATGCCTTGAGAAACCACGTTTGTTGTCAGCACCTCATCAAAAGGCAAATATACAAGAAAAGAGAAAGAGAGCTAGACTGGGAGATGGATAAGAGGGAGGAAAGCTTCAGAAGTCAGCAGGTGAGAGGTAGATTATTACAGGGTGTGGTAGAGCAGCTAATAAATTAACTAAAAAGGTAAATGATGGAACATAAAGTCGGCTATTTTGGAACTACAAAGGCATGACAGGTTGAACAAAGAGCCTGAGGGCTTTCTTTTTTCCCAGTTTGATTTTTTAATATGTTTGACATGGAAAGTGTTTTAGTACAAATAACAGCAGCTGTAATGGAATCCTTGGCGTGTGTAAAGCACTTGCATTATTCATAATTTGCGAAACAGCGGAGGGGAGAAAGTTTAGGACATAGCTTATTTCCGTTTGTGTGCATGACTCGACTTATTGCCACGATAATGCGATAGGACTCATTGCTGTTTGGGCTGCCCAGCGTGGGGCGGCCCGGCCGGGTCAGTGCAAGCAGCCAAGGCCCGATGCTGATGGCTCTAACCCTGCAGTGAAACAGCAGAGATCCCCTTTCTCACACACTGTGCTCAATGGCTTGGGCTTGGTATAAAGAGAGGACTCAGGTCATTCTTTTCTCAAATAGATTTGTGGAGGATAGTGGTGATCCCCCCCGTGCAGACATGAACACATACGCATTGCTAATCGTGGATGTTCATGGCCCTTGGGATGCAATGAGCCCTTGATGCCCCCGCTGGTGGGCCCCCAGTTATTGTACAGAAGCTCGCCTGGAGGGCGCATTCTTGTCACAGAGAATGTGCGTCAGACGTTTAGACATTGATACACTACATTAGCAATTGATGATCAGAGTTTTGAGCAGATATATATATATATATATCAGGGTTGTCCCCCATTCAGAATGCAACTGTAGAATTTGCCTTTTTATTTTATAGGAGACTGGAGTGTAGAGAGGAAAGTAGGGTTTAGAGACAGAGGAACAGGACGTGGCCAACAGCTTTTACATGTTCTGAGCATGTGTTCAGTCCACTGTACCACAACTCCGAAAAAAATTTATTCTTTTTTTAATAGAAAAGAGCCTTCAATATTGGCCAGGAAGAAGGGTCTTGAGCATGGTAGACACTGAGCCCTTTAACAAAACCATTGATTTCAAAGAGAGCCCCACTCTGCTTGAATATTCCACATGCTTGGCTCTTGGCATCAGGTGGAGTAGAAGTGAAGAGGTTGCAGAAAGAGCACTCCGCCAGCCATTCCTCCCCGCTCTCCTCCACCTTTTCATTAGCCTCGCAGCCCTCGCTTCTTATGGAGCACCGGCCCACATCAGCGGTAGTGGTGCCCTGTGTAAGACCCTTGGGTCCTTCTACTTACAGGGGCCCCATTCCAAGTTGGCAGTCCAAATTGGCCTCGATTTGCAGCATGATACCTGGCTGAAACAGAATACACTATAAAGCTCTCTAGCAATGCCTTTATGTGAGAAAGCACTTTAAGCATTATTTAGCAGCCCACCCTTTTTTAAAGAAAAGAAGACAGTATTGTGATCTTAGCTAAGAAGGTTTGCCCTTTCCTGCTTGGTGTCTTTGCAAAGCTTGCTTTGATAAGGTACCTCTCTAATAAAGTGATGCTATCACAGGGGAATTACATGATGAAGTGGGTGCTCTGGCTTGGGTTTTCTGGCCTGAGAACTGTGAGCCAACAGCGTAGTTTTCATTCACTTTTGGCTACTCTGGCTGGCCCTGTTACATAGTGATAGCTTATGGTCAGTGTTGGTCATTTCTTGTTTTAGTCATTGGTTTTGTCTTTTGACGAAAATATCCAGGTGTAATAATACTATAATAAAGTAAGTCAATATTTCATCATGTCGTAATAGTTAATTTTGGTAAATTTTACACTGACTATAGTGTTAATTTTTGTCTTCGTTATCACTGACAAAATCATACAAAGTTATTAATCAACATTTTTCTCAGTTATTTCGTTTGATGAGACTAATACTGCCTATGGCACAGTAGATCTGAGGGAGCCCACTATAGGGCCTCAAGGTGGGCTGATAATAAGCTCTTGGCCCTTGGCCTTAGCAAGCTTGGAGAAACAACCCTATTGGGCAGTGGCGTCACTGGAGCCTCCCTGGCATCCACTGGCTGGAGACAGGCAGATTTGCCTTTTAAACTAGATTCACTTTCACAGACTGACATAGAGAAAGCTGGCAGCCGATCTCGTCTACTTGAGACACTGGCTGCCCACCCAGCCCCCAGACCATTAGCCTTGGCCTAGTGTTCTCGGCTGGCACTTGACCTGCCCATGGCTCACATGACATATAACCACAAGCACAGAACGAGAGAGAGAGAGAGAGAGAGAGAGAGAAAGAACCTTGAATGATAATGACCCCCTCCACGACTCTCATTGCACTATTCGAAATCTGTTTAGTTGCGTTCTTTATTCACTTCTGCCAAAGGTTGGGATTGAATTTCCTGGCTGCATCACAATGTGCTGTGGTCAGTCAGAAGCGAGTGAGGTGTGTGTGGGGGGGATATATGTGTTTACCGCCATGCCTGTGGCTTGATAGCTCCATATGTTTGTGAGATGAAGTGACAGGCAGAAGTGGGGGCTGAAAGAGGTCCAATTCCCCTTCCATGGGCACGCTTCATTCAAACCTCTACTTTTAGAGCCAGAGACAGTGTTATATACACCAACCACAGTACAAAACACATCTCACACACTTAACACACACTTTCAGACGCACTCATTTCTGTATAAGGTTTCCAGAGCTGTATCTCTAGGGGTTTTGTGTTCGAACCTGTAGTTTTCATCTGATTCCTATTGTGTTTTCTGTTTGCCCTATTGCAGTGGTTCCCAAACTTTTTAGAGTGGCGTACCCCCTCAGGCATTTAACATCCTTCTGCGTACCCCCTCTCTTCCACTGCAGTCACATCTTTTCCAGGGACAATGTCTTCCCCCTTCATTTTTTTTACCTTTATAAATAAATACCTTTTTTCAAATAAAAAATGTTCAATAGAGAAATATGCTATGATGGTAAATACGAAGTGAAACTTTTAAATATTAAACTTAAACCGCCAGTAGGTGGCGGTAAGTCACTGTCTTAATGATTGAGTCATCGAGTCATTCATTCATTCATTCATCCTTTCATTCAGTAACAAAGCAAACTGCTTTATTCATGAATGGGTCATTGAATGACTCACACGATTCATTCAAAGCCGCAGATTCGTTCACGAAACACCGCTGCGTGTTGCTTGGAGATGCACACCACTTCTGAGGCTTTCATTGGAACTATTATCTCATTGCGAAATAGAGCAAACAATACTGACAATTCTGTGTTTAAAATGTACATCACTTAATATTACCTTTTTGTTTGTTGAACTGTTGTATACAATCAATGTCATGTTTGCAATTGTGTGGATATTTGGGAAAAATTGCATTCTTGCTCATATAATATATTATCAACATTAAAAACAAAAACTCATACAGGAGTTTTGTATCAAAGAGAATTTGAGTCTTAAATCAATCTCTACGCACTCTCTGTGTCTATATTTGTTCTTCATGCTAGTAAGTGCTAAATCCCCACTTTTACAAATGTACATTGTCGAGAATGGCAGTAATGTAGCATGATTTGCTAAGGCAGCATACTTTGCACGCAACCTTTCATATGCATGTTGCTTGTGTGGATGCAGTAAGTTTTGAATTTTGCCTGTTAGAAATACATGGTTTTAATGTTAAAACCATGTATTGCCTGCTCTATTGTATTGCTTGATTCTATTGGATACATTTGATCTCATGAAAAAAATGTCTTACAAGCTGTATTTACATACAATTTTGTCTTGTTAAAACCTGTTGAAGTTGGTGTCAGCACCCTCTCTCTCACACACACATACTGTATTGTGCCAGATCACATTGTAAAACACATAATGGCATGTAGAACAATAGTTTGACTAGTCAAGCTTCTCACAGAACATGATATACTTGCGAACAATAAAGTAAAATGGCATAACCTTGCGCACAATGCACACCCAGATGAGAAAGGACTGTGCAAGTGTGGGCAAAGATAAAAAAAGGAGAAGGCAAAAAGCCCGAGTGCGAGAGAAAGAGAGACGTTCCAGTGTAAATCCCACTCTGCTCTGGCCAGCTGACTCTTTTGTGAGTGCAGATGTTTGGGCTGAGTGCCGAGGCTGGGTGCAGGCAGGCCCACAGGAAATGTGTTGGCACTTGTCTGGCCTGCCGTTGGGCCGCTCATTGTCTCAACCTGTGCGCATTGTTCACAATCTCCCCCTCCTCCTTTCTCCGACAGGTGATAACTACCCGGTGCAGTTCATTCCATCCACAATGGCAGCTGCTGCCGCGTCAGGACTCAACCCTCTGCAGCTCCAGGTATGTACAGTCACAAAAGAATTTACGGGCAGTGGGCCAAGCCCTCAGCACCGTGTGAGCAAACCAGCTGTATGCTAAATAACAAGTTAGAGCTAAATCACTCACACACCGGTCCACCCCTACAAGCTTAACACCTTCCATCTGCAATATAGCCCGTTTTTACAGCGCAGCCTTGACGCCTATGCATGGGAACCGGGTATTGCATCAATGAAGGGCATTTCAGGGGCCCCTCGTACCTTAATTGCTTTCTCTGTTGACGCCGTTCTGAGTAACTTTGTGGTATCATAATGATGGAAGAGCTTCCAAGACCCTCCGGGCTGCCTTGGGAACATTTCTCAGATGCAATCTCCATGTACTTTAATATAGATTCATATCTTCATTCAAGTTTATCTCATCATGTTTGTCATTTTAATTGTTTCTTTTAATCCTGGTTTTTGCTTTGTTTACTTTGTCATACACATAGAACAAGGTTTTTTTTTTGTTGAGCTGATAGAAAGAGAAGGTGTTTTATTACAGCAACTAATGTCATTAGTCCTTCCTGTTTATTCATAGAGATTATTTGTTAAACTTGTGCCTTTAAACTTCTTAAATGCACCTAAATTCCTTTAAGTTTTTTGAACAAAGACTGAAAGAGCAAATGAACGAGAGTAGAAGGTGATACAGCTCGCAGCCCTGTAGTTGATTCGTTTATTAATTTTTTTCCTCACTTTTTTTATTCATAGATAGTTGTTGTTTTGTCAACAACAGTGGTAAGCGGTTGATAGCAATTAGATATTAAGCTCTCTGATAGCTAGGAATGTTACAAAACAAAGCTGAGAGCGGAGGGAGGAGGACTTGTGAGGAGGAGAGGATAGGAGAGAGTTTTGTACCTTTTCTTCTTGCTGATACATGTGCACAATTTGTCCTTCGGAGCTTATCGCTCTCAGCATTAATGAGCCTTGGCAAGTTGGAACAATGCTTGCAGCTGGAGCTAGAAAAGCCTTCGCTATAGCATGTGACTTTGGGGAGAACAATCATCTGTGTTGAAGGTGTGGAATGCATCTATTCATGTTAAAGTGTATGTAAAAATGTGCGTGCGTGAGGGAGGGAGCTCGTGAGCAAAAACTGATTGAAAAATCATTTCAATCCGTACGTGTAAGCGTGTCTTCCCTCCTCCCTTAGGAGTAAGCTGCGATGGTGTAACCAGGGCCCGTCCCGTCTATTTATAGCTTTCCTGATGGGTCAGCTCGAGTCTGGGATAGTCATATATCAGGAGGCACCGAGACCCCTTAGCCATTCATTGTGATAATACATTTAACCCTGGGAATGGGCTGAGAGCAAGCCTCTGAGTCCATGACTTCGCTGACCTTTAGAAAATACAGTAAACACAAATGAGTTGCATTCCCATTAATTGAAGTTTGTCTGTCAGCCGCAGATTTAGCCGAGCAGATTGGTATTTACTCTCGGTACCCTTCACTCTAAGAAAGCCCGGCTAGTCAAACATACCCTTTCCGCCGCAACTGAGCAGCTATCATCATGCAGAAGATGATTAAAAACGTTCAGGACGGAGACAGGGGAGATGAATCTCATTCTGAGTGCAACAATAATGCCATTAGTGCTCGCGTTGCACCCGTCTGGCTAAGACCGAGAAGTTGAAGTTGCGTGCAGGAGTTCACTTTGAGGACAAAAGGACAGGCAAAACATTCTTTTGAAAGAAAGGGACAACAGACAGATGCAGATGAGGTTGTAATTTAGTAGGGAAGGGTGATTTGGATTTTGTTTCAGCAGTTAGCACGTGCTAGCATGTGGTTGCGGATGCTTTTGTCTCTCTTCCTTTTTTGAGCAGAAATAACAAGCTTTGAATTCCTGTCTTAAATCAAAGGAAGCAAATCTTTTAAAATATGTCAGATAAATGAGGGCCAGCGCTAGGTCAGTGTTAATGAGAGGTATGTATGGATTTGTCTGCTGTGTCTGGGTGATTATCTGTAATGGCAGTATCACTGAGCTCTTGCCGCTTATGCATCACTGATCCGCTCGGTGGGAGTGACCTCACCTATGAGATCCCCACTTCCTGTGCCAGTGGACCCACCCACCCTGTGCCACTGGCTGGGTGCATCTGTCTAATTAGAATATCTTCACTTGTCAGCAATTCTGGCAAGGTATCATTTTCCCTAATTTGCTCGGTTTAGACTGGGGAAATATATGAACCTTAAAAAATGCTCTGATTGGAAAGGAATTAATTCCCACAATGCCGTGCTCGGTCATGCAGGAAGAGGGACGGCCGCTCTGCCAGTCTTAATGTTGTCGATGCTACCGCTCGCAATTTTACCGTGTCATAACAGTAAGTGGGCTGGCTGTGAAATCTCTTTCTCTCTCTCTCTCTGTCTTGTCTCTTCCCCGTCACCCTAGCCCGTCCGCAGGCTAACAAAAGGCCTCAGGTCCCGGGGAGTGGAAATGAAAGCGGCCAGGCGATCTAAGAGCGTAATTTGCTTGTCAATACATTTCCCTCGACTGGCGGCACACGCGTACATGCGCCCGCTTGTCACCCCGTGTCCCAACGCGGCGAGTAATTTCGTTCAATGTGTTCCTGACAGATTGGCCCTTGTCTGCAAGTCACCAGAGAAAAGCTGCTCAAACTATTCCCCAGACCGCATGCCTCTCTTCATTAAGACCCTCTCAGGGTTCAGGATGAGCTGGGCACGGCCTCCAAACAATGGCTCCATCCCCCGGCGTTGCCTCCCTATTAGAAGTGACACCTCTCACCTCCAGGCGGAAATTGTTTTTGGATTGTAGCTGTATGGCTAGACAGTCTAAAAGGAATTATCCTAATTCTACAAAAGAATTCGATTTTATTTTTTGTCTATTTGAATTGCCATTTAATTTGCTAGCGTACAAGATCACCTTACATCAATTGCTTAGAGGAAAACAATTTCCTTAAAGCCATTCTCTCCTTGATATATTGTTTTGCCACAAGTTCTATACAAATCTCAAGTCAACTTGTGAGAGGCCTGTTTTTTATCATTGGAAGCAGTCTTTTGGGTTTAAACAGTCCTAAAATAAAACATCATGGGATAAAGCAAAACATCTGGGTTTCCCCGTGGCATATAATAGAGGCAGCAAACACAAATAGGACATGCTGGCCTCTCTCTTGGTCTCTCTTTTACTCTGTTCTTTTCTCCCTCCTTTCATTATTTCTTAATTCTTTTCTCTCTTCATCTTTGACATATTTTTAATCTTCATGTTCTGTTGTAAATTAATTTACTGTTTTTTAATTTAAAGAGCATATTTCAAAATATGATATATATTCGGGGTCTATTTCTGGAGTCAGAACATGAGGGTTAAATCTGTACAGCATTTCTTAAGCTAAAGGTGCTTTATTTCATGCTATCATTACTGCTAACACATTTAAAGACTGTACTTGAGAGTCAGGGAAACTTCTCCGAAACTTCTGCTGGGGTTGAGAAAACGAGGGAAGAGAGGAAATACTGTGTTATCTTTTGTTTGGATGCTCATGTCTCTGCATTCCGGATGTGTGGAGGGAGCAGGGCTTTCTGCCACGGCTAACAAGTGGAGCACTTTTGACTATGAGCTGCAGAAATGAGAGCGAACAGCTGCTGGTGTGATTGAGGAGGAGAGGAGAGAAAGAAGGAGAGGGGAAAGGAGTGGCGCGTGCTGTGCGAGACAGACTCCGGAGAGATAGCCAGAAGACGAGAGGCGGTATGAGCACAGGGCAGAGGCATTAATGGGAGGGATAGGTGGACATCTGGATGGACAGAATTATAAAACAGAGAGGCAAGTAAACAGATAGTGAGAGATGCAAACCATGTAGCTTAAGATGACCACCTGGGTTGATACCAGCGTAGGGTTATTAGCGTAGGCTTGTATAGCAGAAATGCGTAGGACACATCATACCTTTCAAGTTAGTGAAACTATGTAAGGAAAGAGAAGGAAAAAACGAGGCGGATGGGTTGAGATGGGGGAAGGGAGAAAAGAACGAGAGAGCAGGCTGCGCGCCAGCAGATGGGACAGATGTCTGGCCATACTGGAAAGCACTGGCGCAGCACACTAGCGCACCCCTGCTTCCCTTTCTGACATCTGGGCCAGCCTGGGTCAGCCCGCCTGCCTTGGGCAATGAGCCTGGACAAGCCTTGTGGCAAACGGGCATGGGCGCCCCAATGCTACTGAAATGGCAGAGTCGACCATGCGGCAGTAACAGTCCTCTCTCCATGCTACCGCTCAGCTGTGGCCATAGAGAGAGCCGAGGAGAACACACAGACACAAGAGTCTTAGTGTATGTAATTTAGTGTGTATAGTGTACGTATGTTTTGACGTATGATAATGTATCAGTGGGGTTTTTTGGCCTTGTGGATACGTTTCAGTGAGCTCAGACTGGGGCCTGTGCGGATAAGTTGGAGAGACAGTCATGCACCATTATAGCTAGAAGCACTAAAATTGGCTAAATCTGCCACTGTATTTCACAGCATCTGCCAGAGAGCAGTCGGCCCCTCTCTTTAAGAACAAACAAGAGACTCAAGTTGTTTTTTTCCTTGCATGATTGCCTATTTGCCCATCATATGTGCTGAAATCTAGTGTTTCATGAGCCATTTCGGTTTGCGGTCTCAATCTGTTAGATCACAAGGACAACAATTCTGAAAATATGCACACTGTGAAAACTGTGAAGGTAAAATAAATTACTGTTCAAAAGTTAGGGTTCAGAAAGTGTTTTTTTAAAGGGGTCATGAATTGAGAAATCAACTTTCCCTTGAGCTTTTGATATATAAAAGGTCATGGTAATATAAGAATATCCTGTAAGTTTCAGAGCTGAAAACTTCCTTGTTAGTCAAAGAAAAGCTTTTATTGACAGCTGGCTCAGCAAACGCTTGATCTGGGAATGTGCCTCCCTGTGACGTCAGAGTGTGGTGAAACACCGCCTTAACTGAAGAAGACGAACACCTGATTCTGTAGCCCCGCCCACCGATTTGTTCGTGACATGTTATAGATAAATAACATAGGCCTACGTGGAGCTAAACCGGATCGAACTTCCAAGCAATAAACATGCTGCATAAGCTTCATTCGGATTCCAATATTATGAATTCATGGATGAACTTTATTTTTAATGAATATCCAGCTCACGTGGGTAAGACATTGCGTGTTTGCTCCATTTCACCACGGATTCGTTTGTAAACAATAGACTGGATTTGCAGACAGGATGAGATTACATGAATGAATGAAGCAACACACTTATGTGAGTAAAAAATGTTTTTTATATGTGATAGTATTGCATTGTTACAGATCATTTGATATCTATTGATTATGTGTACGGGTCTAACTGAACATAACTTAGCACGCTGTCACAGGCTGGAGAATCCTTTATTTGAGGTGTTGTTGGTTCATTGTGCTGCGATTCGTGATCAGACTCGGACATGTATGGGCCAGGGTCTCGCAAAGCCCAACGTCCCGGAGCTATGTGTTTTCCAGACGGGCTACCAAAACGTATCACCGGCCTGTTAAATAGTGAAATAACATTCAAATAACTTTCGTAATAACGTCATAAGTTGACCTCAGACAACAGTATAAAAAATAAAAAAAAAATTAAAAAAAAGCCAGTTCATGACCCCTTTAAAGAAATTAATACTTGAAGACTGGAGTAATGGCTGTCTTAATGTTGTCAATATTCAGCATTGCCTTCACAGGAATAAATTACATTTTAAATATATTAAAATAGAAAACAGTTATTTTTAATTGTAAAAATATTTTACAAATATTTTTACTAGTATTTTGGATCAAATAAATGCAGCCCTGGTGAGCATAAGAGACTTCTTTTAAAAAACATTTAAAAAAAAAATCTTACCAACTCCAAATTTTTGAATGGTAGTGTGCATCATTTTTTATCAGTAATTCTTTGGAATAAGGTCAAGTCTTTGTTTACAACTAGCTTTGAGCATAAGCGACAGACTATGTTATATAAATTATATTTATATTTTTTTTATTTGCTTTTTTTTAATACTTCGTTTATAGTGTAATAGAGTATAGACAAGAAAATTTGGGAGAGGGAGAATGGGATTGCAATACAGTCCAGGTCAGACTCAAAACTTTATAGTATATGTGTGCACAGCTCACTGCACCACAGCTCTGATTATAATATCATATTTTTACATTGTAAAACATTGTCTTTGAATGCTATTTGACTAAAAATAAAAATTTTACCTTTCTTAACCGTGCCTTTTCCATTTATAAACAGTTTATCCTGAGTGTTTACATACTTCTGCACAGAGGTGGAGCACTGAATTGGCTCTCCGAGACACTTGAAAGCAAAGTATCCCTGAGTGCTGATGCGTCCAGCGGTGTGGTCTGAAGGTGTCGGGTAATCTGGATGATCTGCAAATACTGTTGTTGCAGGCAGAAATGGTGGGCTCTCTCGTTTAACCTCTTATCTCTCCAGAGGGGTTGCTTTTAATTATCAGAGGCTAACCACCTGACCTTGGGCCGGACTCCACTCATTTGGAATCCACGGACTGTGAGATGGGCTTGGCTCATATGTGCAAGAGAGGGAGGCAGGAGATATTAGTCGGGCTGCGTGTGTGTGTCGGTTGAAGTGTGAGGACCACAGGCGAGCGAATTGAAAAGCCCCATTTCCCGAGCCTCTCTCTCTCTAACTAAGCTGTATAGCAGTGAGTCATTTAATGCTCAAGTGGACAAAGGTATTACCTGAGTCACTGGGGTGGATCAGGCCTTTTCTCTGCAGGCCTTTCTGAAACCACATGCTGAGAGCAGCTCAACATCTCTGCCTCTCTTTTTCTTTAGCACTCTTTAGGCCTCTCTCATTCTCTCTGGTCCCACTAGTGTTCTATCCCCATCGGCTCCCATTTCCTCAGAGCCAGCAGCTTCACTACACACTGTAATAGCTCTCCACTGTGTCAGATTGCTGCTTATACACCACTTTGTATGTCTGTTGGTGTTAGTGCACGCATGTGTGTTTTGTGTGTGTGTGTTGAGGTAGCGGTTGATGCAGTGCTCATCTTTTGTTCCTCTTTTAAAGTATCAAAGCCAATAACCAAATGGAGAGAAGGTGTCAAATAAACATGTTACAATAGATTATATAAAAAATTACATTACATTATATTATTCACAGCATTGTACAAAAATATTAAAAACGTGTTTTAAGTGTTCCAGTAGAAAGTATCAATTTTAGATTGCCAAACATACTTTTTGCAAATAGTGTTTTAATTCAGAGAGATTTTTGAATGAACAAAGAGTCCTATAACAGATGGTGTGGCCCAAATGCACATGAAATATTGATTGAAATTTTTATATTATAAATCAGAATGTGTAAAATATTCCTGAGAAGATCGGACTCATGAAAATTCTTGTCAATATGTGATCTTTCACTCCTCATTTGTGAAACAGAAATAGTGGAAGCTTTATTTTTTTGTAGCTAGATTTTAAGCATTAATAGACAGTGTTAACTCAGACTGATGATGGGATTGATAGGATGATGGGATCAACCATGCTCAGCCTTTTAGTTTTGTGGCAGGGGGCATGGAGCCAGCTTGTCCCGGCTGCCCCGTTCCCTGTTCGGCCATTGACTTTCAGCTTGACCCTCATTAGCGTTGGCCCTGTCTGCTGTGGAGACCCTGCAGTATGGCTGGAGGAGAGGCAGAGGAGGCCCAATGGAGCCCTGCATTACATGCCCTTCAGACAGACTACCACATGTGTCCTCACACACCATCAGCAGTCTCTCTTTCTCTCTGTGTGTCTCCTTTTGTCTATTTTCACACCTTTCAGCATCAAAACACATGGCCTTAATACACAAGCCACATTGTGCACAGCTTGGTGTGATGGACACATATGAGAGGGTTGAGAGTCCTTTCCCTCCCTGCCCTTGACGATAAGAAGTAAGCTACATGTCACACCTTTCTGGTAGTATTTATTGTTATTTTTCAGTATCTTTCTGGCTGAGAGCATCCAGACCGCTTTACTCCTAACCCTGTGGCTTTGGCCCGTTAATCAGACCTCACAAAAGGCAGTCTGACTGGCTCTAATTTGAAGCAAAAGACAATTACACTCTTTTTCCGGAACAATAAAGTTCTTCCCACGCAAGGTCAGAGTCCCTCTGCCCATCCACATCAGCAGTGGCTCGCTGTTAACAAACATCTGTCCAGCAGACTGGGCTGAGGGCTTCCTTCTTGTTCACAAGCACACAAACTTAGTCAAATACACACAATCACATGCACATTCACTTACTACCTATAGAGAAAAAAGAATAGCGATTGTGTTTTAACTTTGCGGGACAAAGGCTTTCTGTTTACCAGGCTGGCGAGCTGCACTATCACTGTGTGAACCTAATCAGCCTGCCATTTCCGCTGTCCGTGTGCCGGCGCTTGCCCCAGGTCTCCCACAGAAGAATGACCCTTTTGTGCGGCACTAACGTGCAAGCGTTTAACTTTGGTACCGGAGAGCATTTTAGTGTTTATATCTCCTGATACATGTAGACACAAAGCACTTTGTCTGGCCTCAGGTTTTTCTGTATGAGTGGCTGAGGTGGGGCAGGCCACTAATGCTGGTGCCACTTTTTCCATTTCAGACAAATGGAGTCCTTATGTAGCCCAGTAAGGATAGGAAATGAGAGCAGAGAGAGGGCAAACACGCTCGGGTACATACGCATTCAAAAAAACCCTTTATGCTTTTTTGGGTTGAAAATACAAAGACTGTGGCTGTAAAAACAAATGGATAATATCACTGGGCCACTATTTTTAGGGGAGACTGAAAAAAAATTGGCTTAAATGTTGGCATTGTAGTTTTGGGCTTTTCAAATCATAAAGTAAGGAAAATATAGTACCACTTAGTCTGAACATTAGTCTAAGGTGTGATATTTTAAGACTGAAAATTACTAGTACCTATTCAGGTTTACAAATATTACCTTCAACCCTAAAACACAACACAATACAATGTGTAATTCAAAATATGGGTCAAACACCTCTTAAAAGAATATAGAAAATTCCTTGATATTAATAAAGTACATTGGGCCAGTAAGACTTTTTTTTAGAGTATATTAATTAAAAAATATATATAATTATCGCTGTTACTTGTACAATCAACATCAAAATAAAAAAGGTGGGTAGCTGTGTTCTGAGGTGCTATACACAGATAGCTGTGTATAATGGAAATCATAACACAATAAACACACTGCTAGAACAGTATTATATAATAAGCTTTGGTTTTTATATTCATTTCATTTTAGATTTCATTTATTTTTATTTCAGTTTTAGTTCAGTTTTAATTTTTATTTATTTCCAGTTAGTAATTGTAGTTATTCAAATACAACATTTCTAATTGTAAGTTTTGAGTTTAATTTTATTCTTACTATATGCTGTTATGGTAGATTTTAATGTAGTTAGTTAGTTAGTTAGTTAGTTACTTTATTGTCCACCAATGTGGAAATTCTCCTTTGGCTTCTCATAAAAAAAAAAATCATATTAAATGTTTTTAGAGCTGATTTGATCTGATGTCCCATGCCCTAGTTAATTTTTTGACCCTGGTGTGATTCCTCGTACTTAATGTGAGAGACAAAAGACAATATAAGCATTTACCTGCTTGCTAATCAATATTTGCCTGAGGGAAAGCAGCAGAAGTGTGATTGTTTTAAGCGTCTGTGAATAATACACCCCGCTAAAACAAATATCGATAATGTTGTACGATTTGACGTTCTAGCCCAGGATTTTGTATTTAATTGATCCTTTTGATCTAACGCTGCTTTGTTTTTTTGAATGGTGCTGTTATAACTTTTTTCTGCCTGGTGTGTGGGTATTAGCGATGTGTTGAAGTAAAAATCATTCTCAATAGGTTATGACAGACAGTCAGTCTCAGAGTTGAAATCTAAACCTTTCTCGCACATTTTCTCCACTCAGTGCCGATAAGTGATTAACACGTTGCACTTCAGCATGCTGAACGTGTACCGCTGGAAGGTTGCTGATGTTAGTGAGCGTGTTGACCGTGAGCCAGTGAAAATAAGCAGAAGAACATGAATTCTCTTCCTGTCTTAATGAATGTCTTTGATATGGCGCATAATGAAAACTCTACTGACTTGAGTTTGTGTAACTTCAGGGGAACGTGCTCTGCGCCATCATAGAGGGAAGTTCAGGTGTCTCAGTAGCGCTTCGAAAAGGCGCCAATTAAAGTCAAAGAGGCTTACTAGAGGGAGCGAGGGGAAGGAAATCAGATCTTAGAAGCAGCTAAGCTTCAGTCTGCAAATTTTGTGTGATGAGTGGAAAGACGAGTGGCTCCAAGTCTCTTGTATGCGAGCCATTGCTGTGTGGTTTTTTGAGGCTGCTGTCTCTCCCTGGATCCAGGCTTTGATATACAGTTAGACCTTTGATGGAGCTTCTATGCCGGGATGGAAAGGGAAAAAGAAATGCAAGGGAGAGAAGAAAAGAGAGAATAAAGGCTTTGAATGGTGTCTGGCTTTGGATGTTAACGCTTGTGGGTTGTCTCCCTCCTTACAGCAACTCTACGCCGCCCAGCTGGCCAGCATGCAGGTCTCTCCAGGAGCCAAGATGCCTCCGCTGCCCCAGCCCCCCAATTCTGCCGGGCAGATCTCCCCATCTGGCTTGAAGAACGAGAAGAGGGCCTTAACTCCCCTGGCTCAAGTCAAGGTACGGTCCCGGCCCAGTCTGCTGCGAGTGGAGTGGTGCTTGACCTAGTCTTCTCCACTTCCTTGTTCACTAAATCAGCTGTGGTAGGTACAGCAGCGAGCAAGTGAGCGAGAGCTCGCCACTGGTTCTCCTCTCGCTCCAAACCCATTAATCTGGGCTGCTTTTACAAGGCACCCGCTCTCTCAAGCAGAACTCTGTGGACAGGGTTGCTATGGCTTTCCCTGCTCCTGGAGAGCAATTTTTGGAACACATGGTTTCTCGTGACAGAGACTGGCCCACGTTTTCCTGCGCGTTACATTTAACTTGGACAGAACAAAGGCAATGACATCAGAGGCACATAATCTAAATATATTGATGAGGCTACAATGATGTGATGACTGTCTTTTGTTACTTTTATAAGATCAACAGTCGGGTGCTCGCAGCATATAGTGCTTTTCCATCAGTCTTCACTGATATATATCATCATTTTGCTTTTTCGTGCTGCGGCTGTAACCTAAAACACTTGCACATTTGGAAAAGTTTAGTTTAATATCACAATAGAATGGGGGTAAATCCCTGAGCTGAACAGTAGTGTGTGCGTAGCGCCCGTAATCCTCTTCAGTTGCTCAGCTAAGCTGCTCCTCCGGGGCTTTTGGAGCTCTGCCCTTGGAGAGCACCGACATATATCAACATCTCAGAGCATACGGTAAGATCATTGGCTATTACACTGAGCCAGAATTCAGAGTTGGACGGGCATTTTTAGACACTCTACTTCTGTTCATTTAGCCAACACGTGTTGTATGAGATACGTTATCTTAATATTAATCAAAGATGTTGCGTGATTTTTGCCCCGTTAACTCCATATGTAGATACGCTGTGCTTAATTAGCTAGCAATCTGTTTGTTTGTCTAGTTGAAGCGTAATTGAACGACAAACTGTTATTGGCAGTCAGATTTGTAAAGAGCTGGGGGCAGTCTCTGTATGTGGCCCATCTGTTTGGACAGTACAACACTGCCAGTGAAATCTTTTTCTAGCCTACACTAGATGCATTAATGCATTAATATGGTTAGATGTGCTTTTAATGTTGTTCTGGATTGATGATGCTATTTTGACACATTATGTATTGTTTTACTCGTCAACTAGCATATACGCTACCGTTCATAGGTTTTGGGGTCGGTAAGAATTTTTTAACGTTTTTGATAGAAACTCATATATGCTCCTCAAGGCTGCATTTATGTGATTAAAAAACAATAAAACAGCAATTTTGTGAAATATTATTACAATTAAAATTAGGTGTTTTCTATTTTATTATACTTTAAAATATATTCCTGTGATGGCAAAGCTGAATTTTCAGCAGCCATTACTCCACTCTTCAGTGTCACCTAATCCTTCAGTGTCAAATCTTACTGACCCTAAACTTTTGAATGATAGTGTACGTCCCTAAATCTATTGCAACCACAGAACACAAATTAGAGCTGTTCTCCTCATAGGGATCACATTTGGTCACCACAAAGACAACAGGAAACAAACACTTAACTGTAATACATTCAGGCACAACAGCAACAAGCGCTCTAGCCTGATTGCATTTGTTTGAAACAGGATGTATTAGCTGTTAACCATTTCTCTCGGGCCTGAGAGCAGGTGAGAAGATAAAGCTGTGTGCTCAGACAGAGAGGGTTTTAATTAGCCTGAACAAAGCCTGGCCCTCACTGCACCGAGGAGCTACAGCATGGCACAGAGCCTGGCTATGAATACAGAACCCATGTCTTGGAGGAGTCGGACTAATTAGTCTACAGTAATAGCCTCTGGTGCATTGTCTTTTATGTAAGGTGGAAAGCATCTCTCTATAGGACAACCCTGTTTTAACAGAAGCTTTCTGTCTTTTTTTTTGTAGGAGGAGGGAACACAGCCTCTCAACCTCTCTGCCAGGCCCAAGACAGCTGAGCCCGTCAAATCTCCCACATCCCCGACACAGAGCCTCTTTCCAGGCAGCAAGAGCAGCCCAAACAGCCTGTCCAAGAGCGGAGGCATCCCCAGTCCCATCGGAGGAATGGGTCGTGGCTCGTCTCTGGGTAAAACTTTGTATTTTGCTTGCTTTTACAGTTCTATGTAGTGAAATATTTTATAATTATTAACATCCTCACAACTGAGAAACTAATTGTATATTTCTGATTCTTTGTAGTGTGGAATAAGAGAGTGAACTTGACAAACTCCCAACTCATAATTTCTTTTAGACCCTGCCATTTTGATGCAGTAAAGAGTAACGGATGCCGTTGCTGTATATTTGTTTTCAAAGCTTGTAGTTCATCTCTCATATTAAGATTTTTTTTTTGGAAGCTGCTACTAACAGTTACTAAAAACAGTCTTTCATTAAAACGACACTGTGTTGCTCATTTCCCTCCTCCTCTTGGAGTTGGGCTTTGAACACAGGCTTGGTGTTTGTTTTTCTACTATTTCCGAGATTTAACTGCCATCCCGCCTCACCTCACTTTGATCCGCTAATTACAGAAAGGCGACACACACTGAGATTGCTCCCTTAGTTTCCTGCTCCCCCCCACATGGAGTCGGCCACACTTACAGTGCACACATGCAGACTGTACTCACAAGACCTCCTACAGTATATTGTGTTTCACAATTCGGCCCTAAGAATATGTGTATTTGTCTCAGCAGACATTCTGTCCAGCCTGAACTCAACAGCGCTGTTTGGAGATCAGGATGCAGTGATGAAGGCTATCCAGGAAGCAAGGAAGATGAGGGAGCAGATTCAGCGAGAGCAGCTTCAGCATCATCAACAGGGAATGGAGGCAAAGCTGTCTGCCCTCACCAGCATGGGCCTGAACAACTGCAGGGCTGATAAGGTGAGCATGTTTGACACCTGTAAAATGTGTTTTAACAATAAAAAATAATAATAAATAATAAGACTTAAAAAAAAAAAAAAAAGAGAGAGCAGAGCAAAGAGAAAAGAGTGTCAAATTTAATGAACTACTCCTTTACCAACTACAGAGTCTCACAGACATTTATGCATAAAAAAAAATTATATTGATAATTATAAACCCCCCCCCCCCCCCCCCAAAAAAAATCTTTCAGGGAGACACATGCAATACAATCCTCAACAAAAAAAGTAAAAATCTGTCTTAAATTCACTGTAACAAAAAATACAGGCAATTAGTAATTCGATTTTCATAAAAAACTGTGAGGCTCTTTGTGTTGATAAAGGTGTAGTTTAAGAATTTTTTTTTATTGTCAAAATAGTACAAAATCACTCTTGCATGTAAGAAATCAAAGTAATGAGATTACCTCAAAACCCAATTTTATTCATGCAATTTGTAATCAATACCAGATTCCATTGCAGAAGTATATACCCAACACAACTGACTCTTGTTCCTGGCTTTTTCGAATGAGGGTACAACAACAGCCAAAGCTCAAGAACTTGAGCCCACAGTGTTTTTTCAGACATGATCTTTAAAACCAATCAAGGTCTTTGAAGCACATCCAGAGGAGTGCCTTTGATTGACATTGGCAGGGTAGATGGTGGATGAGTGTGTGTGTTTGCATTTGTGAGCAAGGAGGACCATCGTGGTCCTCTGGTGCCTGGCCTGTGCGGGTTCAAACTGTGATGTCTCTGCCCAATTAAAGCATACAGGCAGCCCTCTTCAGCCCCTGGTGTGGGACAGCAGAAACCACTTTGTACCGGGAGCAGGCATTCTCTCAGGGATTCCTTTTAAAAATATCTTCAATCAATGAGTCAATCAAGGAGCAGAAAAACAGACACCACTACCATCTGATTGATGCCATATTGCCAGTTGGCTGTGAGACGCAGGCAGGAACTGGGAGTGGAGGCTCATTAATTTTTCACCACCTGATTACTTTAAACCAGCATCTTAAAGTAGGTCAATGTATATGTAAAAAAGTAGAGGGACTATTTTTCAATCAACTTAGAAGTCAGGGCGAAAGACATGCCCCGATGTGGGTGACATCGAAGGAAACTCAGAGACCCAAGCGCATCCTCGATAAAGGCTGAGCTTAGTCATTTTTATATTATTGCTGCTTCTCACAGCAATTTACAATACCTCTTTACTGCTCAAAAAGGCATTGTGGAAGTCATAATCCTGTTTTCTCAAACACAATGGCCAACTCTAAGCCATTATAAACGGAGATATCACCTAAGCCAGTGCATTACGCGTCATTCTTTTGAGATTTCACACTCTTTGTTTGTGTTCTTTGGAGGTGGATGCGGTATGTGAACATGCAGCCATCACCTGTGGCTTTCTCCCTCCCCACCTTTTTCCTTATTCTACCTTCACCAGCCTCAACTCATCCTCTCCTTCCCTCTTTACCTCCCAAAATTGCTCTGGGGTTAGCTCATGGTCAGCCAAATGCGAGAATGTGCCGCTACATGACATGAATGTTGCTCCAGCAATGGCTGAAAAGGCACGTTTGTCAACAGCACAGCACACACCTACGCCTGCATTGTTCTTAGCAGGCCGAGCTTAACGCTTTTTTTCTCCTATTCTTTTGTCTGGCTTGGGTTTTGTCTTCACACGATTGTAAGGCCCTGCCTTTTAACATGGTTATTTGGACATCTCGGCTCAGGTAAGCTTTATGTGCTTTTCTAAGTGGGGAGGAAATCAGTTCAGAGGCGACCCCTCTCTCTCCATAACCCCACCCCCCAAAAGCAAAAAGAAATTGAGCTTGTGGCTAAATGTGTTTTCCCTAAAGGACTTTGATGTAAGGGCAAGGTAATTCTGGGCAGCTAGCGGCGCAAAGAAATGGGCAGAGGAGGGAACGACAATAATAATTAGGTGCTCTATCAGTGTAAAAATATGACCGGTATGCTTAGGTTATCATTGTTGCTATAGGTTACAGAGCACATCACAAAGACTCCCTCATTTTTTGAAGTATCATTTGCAAAGACTTTCTCGTCTTTATTTCTTACTTTCCATCTGAGTTTTCAGTTGCTCCCATATCTGAGAATGTAAGTTTATGACCTTAAAATGTGATAGAAGAAAATGGCAGGCCTCTTTTGTACTGTAGCTTCGCTCAGAAGACTGTCTGCATCTGATGATATCATAAAGGCCGCTCCACCTCAGTCTGTTGCTAAGCCAAACAGACGTATTGATGTCGCAAACAACCAGAGGCCAAACAGAAGCTGTATTTTCCTCCTCATATGTTCCATATGTCTCTGAAGTTCAAACGAATGGAACTGAGCTAATTCTAATGCCGAGATTTATTATTCTCAACATAATATGAAGAATATCCCTCTTTTTTCAATATTGGTACTAGGACTGATTCAGAATTTTAATCAAATTCATTTCATGAAATTCTGATTAATCAGAATTAATTGTGATATTTGCAGGGAAAGCACAAAAATGAAGATAATTTTAATATATAATATTTTGGCAAGTAAAAAAAAACATTGAATAGACTTTACTTTTTGCTTTATATTGTTGTTGTGCTTTTTGCTTTTTTATCATTTTTTTTTTTTGACTCAGGGGCTGTTCACATACTGTAGGATATGTTCTTACATTTAGTTGGCAATATTTCAGTTGTTATTAATATTTATTTTAAATTTTGTGTGAAATTTAAAGTTCTATGTACACGTGCAGACTGACATCTTTGGATGTTTTTCTTTTTTTTCATTTCACCTTTCATCTCTTTAAAGACAGCATAAATTGAATTGAGTATTTTACCTTTGAAAAATATGTCTAGTTGTCCTCTCGGCTCATTGCTCAATTTGCGCAGGTAACGCATAGATCAGGGGCATGATTATTATGTTATTTTTTTATTATTGCTATTGTATTTTTTTAATTATTAATCAATAAATTGGCAGGCCTAATTGTTTCATATCATCTTACAGCGCTTCATTGATACCTAAAACCCAGTTGCGAAGTTAAGGCCACAGTAATGCCCTCTAGCCATATGCTTCTGAGGGGACACTTTACATGTCACGGGAAGAGCTACTACAGCCATGTACAAAACGGTAATGAACTGCCCGCTGTATATCACCCAGCGCTGCCAGCAGTCCGACAGTTGGCCTGTGCCTGCTGCTTGCGCCTAACGGACAAAAAAAGGCCTCTAAGTGTTCCAGATAAAAGCTTTCACTTTGGTCAGTTTCAGAATATTAATATTTCAGCACATAGCTTCACCTGACATAAATACTGAACGCCCTTTAATAACTGCCTTCCAGTCTGCTGTTTGGAAGTTTATCATAGTGAAAGCTTACGTGGAAAATTCTGGAAAGGTAACATAAATGGGATTAAGGAGAGGTTAAAATCATCTACTGGGGCTGTTGGTGGGGGATATTAAATATTGATTTATCCCGGTGTAACGACTGAGCTGAAGAGTGAGGCTAAGTGCTGCTTACAGATGGATCAATTCATCTTTTAATACAAAGTGTGTCCATAGAACACAATGGAATGACCTGCATTCCTTTTTATCTCACAAAGAGCCATTTCACTCTCTCTGAGATGGAAGAGCATCTCCTTCGAGTCTCCTGTCTTTTAGGTGCATGTGTAAAATATTCATGTTTTAGCGGTTGCTTGCTTGTTTTCTATTTGTCTTTTTTTTTCTTTGATGTCCCATCAATAAAAGAAAGCTTTTATGGGACCTCCAACAATTTGCCTTTTTTTCAAATATTTATTAAAAGTATTATTGTCTACAGAGGGCAGTTATACTATTTTATTATTTATTCCCTGTACAAGTACATTTTTCCCTCCCTGGAAAGGACAATGCATTGTACATTTCTAGATCTGTTTTATGTACTAGTTTTAAACTACTTTGTTTGATTTTACATTTTCAATTTGAATTTCACAAACTACCTAATGGAAAGAGCCCAGATTTTGATTTCAGATATTTCGCCCTTGCTAATAACCTACTTTTTGACAGATGTTGCCGTCCGATGGGGTCTGGCAAGGAGATAAAATATATTCTTGTGCTGACACTTCCCAAACTGGAATCAAAGGGTGAAAGGCCAGTGTATTAACCTATTGAGCATCCGCCGGCCTCCCTGCCCCCTCCTCTCACCTACATTATTGATGAGTGGAATATTCACTTTTCTCAAATCCCAGAGCACAGGGCCACAAACATTTAAATGGAGCTTTGCTCACTCTCCTCGAAATCCTCACCCCCTACCTTTAGACCTGAAGCCAATGTTTGCTCTCGTTCCCTCCCCGCGTGTGTGTTAGGGGCCTATTCACGCTTCCCTTTACAAAGACTTGGGGTATAATCTTGTCTGGTCTGCAGCCCTGGAAGCAATTTTCTACCCCTTTTTCTGCTGCTGTCTTGGAAATTGCCAGCATAGGTTATTTTTGGCTGCAAAGTAAATCCTGCCGTACATGGCTTTGGCCATCCAAAATTTGATTATATTCTGAACTCAAGCACGGCCCATAGCCAGCGAATGCCATTGTTGAGTATTGCTTACATTAATTCTTTGTTCCATTTGTTTGGGTATAAATAGCATCTTTTTCGGCAACATGTAAGAATGGGCGCACATCTCGATCTAGTTCTGAAACAATGCCATGCACTTACTCTTCCGCTTTTTTTCTCCCTTAGGTAAGACATGACTGAAGCTCAGCTGGTTTTACACTGTGGTTGCGTAAAATCACACAAATGGCCAAAACAGGGCAGTCATTCAAACATGCAGTGAGGTCCTATACTCCAGACCGGCGCAACTCTGATATCCCAGATATCCCGCAACAAAGCCGATGTAAAGAATAGGCTACAATGGGTCATTTATGTGGCACCATATTGGGACAAAATCCCTCCGAACAGGTGCATAAAGAACCCTCTGTCTCCCAGATGATGCAATTCAGAGTGTCCATTATTATAAATAGATTGCGTGATAAGAGCAGAGAAAGCAAGGTTCCTCTTAACAGATCCTTGAGGACCCAGTGAACAGTTCAGGGTCATTTAAAGCCAGAAAACCCATAACAAAACCCAGAGACGATGATCTCAACTGAGCAGGATAGAAAAATAGCTCTGCAGAGTTTCTTTTACAGCCGAGAGATGGACACGTATAAAATGCTTCATTTCCTCTGTGATGTTGAAAGGTCAGATGTTGTGGGTAAATTTCTCAGTTTTATAAGCGGCAAGTAGTCGGTTTCACATAGTTATAGTTTAATCTGCAACCGTGCGGGACGTTCTAAAAAAATGTTGCAGAAATGTCACAGTCCTCTCACGTCAATGTTTTTAGATTAAGTGGTTCTGGAAGGTAAAAAAAATAAAATAATCTAGGATTGGACGGCCACCAGTGGAGGGAGGTCGCAGCCCCAAACACATTCTGCCAGCGGCCGCGCTGGGAATCTGCAAGCGTGGACTACCGCTCGGGTATAAAAACCGAGCGACCGCATGAAAGGAACTCTGGGCTCGGCGTGCAACTGTATGTGCTTTAGACTAAACGTTTTAAAACTACCAACTACTGGAAAGCTGCACAATTATAAATAACATTTTGATTGGTTACAGCAGGAATTGAAAGCAGATGAGGGGCAAAATAGACGTGCACTGCAGCGGCTTGTATAGGGCCTGGCTCTCAATACAGATGGCTGAAGCCACCTATATTGCTGATACACACAGTAAGAACTCATTGTAATGGGCTTTCAAAGCCTCCCTTTATTTCCTCTATCACTTGGATCTTTCAGCCAGGTGTGAAACTGACAGAACATGTTGTATTCTCAGCTTTCAGAGCCCAGACATGGCACAAACAGTTATTCACTTGACCATTGTGTTTTTTCTTATTTTTTTTTACCAGGTTATGATATTAGCCATGTGCACCTGGGTGACAGTAAAGGCAGATTACTAAGTCAACATGCTCGTGCTGCCAAGGCCAGTTGTTTGTTGTCTCACAATTGTCGTTATCTGGACCCGGCTGCAACAATTCAAGGCCATATGGCTGAAGCCAGGCTATTTTTACCACAGGAAAAGCGTCACTCTATGGCAGTGTGATGCGTAAGTACAGGGTAGACACCAGCACAATGCGCTCCTGCCCGAAATACATGAAATCTGCGGGCAGCGCTGCAGTCCTCAGGCACATGTTCTGCGGCCGGCCTGATTAAAGCCCTCTCCGCTGCGCTGACATGGGCTCCTCGCTCTGGCTACCTTCCAGATGTTCAGAAGTTCCACCAGCCTTGCCATCGGCCCTTCTGTGTTATTACTTCAACGTGCAACCCTCCTCCATCGAAACAAAATGCATTCTGTAACTGAATTTGAGGATGGAGGGGGAAAAAAAGGATAGTGGAGGGGAGATTATTGTGGGTGTCTTTTTCCACTTCAGTTTAGGACTGTGTGGTTATAATTTTAGATGTGGGAATGAAGGGCTGCATGCTGAACTCATTTGAGGGAAGGGCAAGTCGTGCGCCAGAGAGGTCGTGGTTAGCATGGGAGGGGCACAACGTGTACCATGACATCTTTTCTATTTTGCATTGTTTCCGTTTTTGTTTTGTTTTTTTGTTTCCCTAACCGCCCTTTCCCTTTCTCCTTCTCTCTGTACTTGCGGAGACTTGGGGCTCTTGCCATCTCGCTGCCGTAATGCACATTATAAATATCCTTTATAGCACAATGGTCACAGAGATCTGCTGGTAAGCATTTGCCTAACTGGACAGGCCTTTCTCAGGATGGTACATACCCTTTACTGCTCTTCTGTGGCAAAGTGATCAGTAAAAATTTAATGACACCATAAAATAATAAAATGCCATTGATTTATCACAGCACTTGATGCAGACAGTAGTAAAGGCGCTTTAGACCGTTTTCTTTTTTCGAGTCTTCAAACAAATAGCCTGGTGTTATGCATATAAATTATTTCTCTCGATAATTTGTACCTAATGCTACAACATAAATTACAGAAGTTACAACCAATAAGTATATAAAACATAGTATATTAAATTGAATGGAAATTCATTGTACAATATTTGACGGTGTGCACATCAGTTTTATGTTCTTATATTTCTCAATTACAGACTCAGTAAACAGTGTCACTATTTCCCATGGATATCATCACTTCCTAGGCATGAATAAACTCTCTACCTCACTCCATTAAGTTAGACCCATGACACTTTGAAGTGTCTAATCTCGTTTTCACGTACAATAGCTCTCATCCGGCTCATTCTTTAATTATTGCTCTGGAAAATGAGAAAGTTTAGCGCCTAAACAGTATTTAATGAAACTCAGTGATGGATGCTCCTTGTTCCCCAAACTGATGTTTAATGATCATGACTTTATAAAAGGGGTTGATTGATCAGAGAGAGCAAGCTGAGCAGGGAGGAGGGGATGACACAAGCAAGTAATTTATAACCCCCCCTCACACACAAATGCACACACTTAGACAAGTTGTTGGGCCCTTTCCCAGTGGACAGTCCACAGCGCATCGGCCATCACTCGTGCGACTAATCGCACATCAGTCAATTTGTCATTGGGTGCTGCGCCTCTTTCATTAAGTGCAATAATGCGGCCTGATGATGAATACAGCAGTGTAGAAGGCTTCACGCGGAGCATGGCACACCAAGCTAGCGCTCCAACTTATCTTTACAAAGCCGTCTGAGCCCAGCGGGGACCGCTACATATGTCATAATTAGAAAACACTTAAATAAGCAAGGCAGAGTCAAGACAGGCAGCTCTTAATGACAGGCCATAAGCAGGTAGTGGTTAATTGTACATCAGAATCACTCAGATGGCCATAAATAATGATTGTTCCATCAAGCGTGGTGGTGGGAAATTGCGGTACTCTCTCTCTACAGCTCTTCTCTCTTTCCCTCTGATGCTGGTGTCTTGTTTTTGAGTAATAGTAATAGTTTTCATAGGAAAAAAAATATCTGTAGTAGATATTTATTTTTGGGCAAATGTATGCAAGTAGACAAAAGATATTCAAAAAAAAAAAAAATCTATTGAATGAATTTGTGGCAGCTTATAGCAGCATTTATTATTTTCATTTTATTATTTTTCCCATGGACAGCAATAGCGCAGCGTTATTCGAAGAAGTTAAAGGTTCTGTGTTTTCTAAATACGGTACACTACCATTCAAAAGGTTTGGGGTTGGTAAGATTTTCTCTTATGCTCACCAATACTGTAAAAACAGTAATATTGTGAAATATTATTACAATTTCAAATAGTTATTTTCTATTTTAATATATAAAGCTGAACTTTCAGCATCATTACCCCAGTCTTTAGTGTCACATGATCCTTCAGAAATCATTCTAATATGCTGATTTAAAGAAATGTTTCCTTGCTGAATAAAAGTATCTCTTTAAAAAAAATAAAAATCTTACTGACCCCAAACTTTTGAACAGCAGTGTATGTATTTATATGGGGGAAAAAAATTATAATGGGCCTTATTTACATAGAAAAATGGCATGTTTGTGCTGAAAAAAAATTACAGGGCCAGTTAAGTGCATTTTGAACCAGGTTAAACTGGATTGTAGGTGGTTAGTGAACGTTACACAGGTTTTCATATTGAAATTTCACATACAAACGTGCCTGAATTGTTTAGTGAATTTGCCCCTTAGTGATGATAAAGTCAGTTTAAAGTGACAACAGCAATAAGCACAGAATACTCTCAAGTAATTCACTATTGTCTTGAGCTACTGACAAGTTGAGCCAGAGTGATAATCTTTTGCCGTGTGAAGAGCGTCCACGCTCCAAGGGCTCCCCAGTGGCAAAAAGAACAGAAAACAAACAAACGAGCAAAACGGCCAAAGCAGCGCGGCTGAAAGATTAATGTGTACGTTGGTATCTGTGTCTGCGTCTGTGGCAGGGGAGCTGTTAGCATTGTGTTGGGAGGCCGCCCGAGTGTCTGTTCAAACTGTGTATGATAGGCATTCTCTAAAGAAAAGACAATTCAAGCACACCTTTTGCCTGAGATTGAATGCACACCCTGGGAGAAGAACAAACGCTCTGGGGCCGACTCGCCATAACGCACTTTGCTTTTACCATCTTCCTGCTCCATTCGGAGGGGGGAGAGATTACTTGTATCATGCCGAGTCAAAGTGTCCATCTCCTCTTCAAATCTTTAGAGAGAGCGAGACGGGCCTTCACTAATGCCCTGCCGCACTCACGGCAGAACTAGGTCATTTAACAATGGACCAGAGCAGCGGTCGGCCCTCTTCCTCTGCATAATATATTAAGCCTAATGTGCTGCAACCATTCAGGAGGACCCCCCAAAAGCTGTTATTTTATTCTGTAAATGCACACGGACATGACATTTAATATTGTCACACCGGCGAGGAATGACAGGGGTTTATTGTGCATCAAGTGCGACATGATGCCAAGTTTAATCTGAACAGAGAGCAACATGACAAAAGGGAAAACACGGCGTGTTCCTCCGAGCATGAGCCTTGAATAAATGATAGACAGGGAGCTCAGGGCGGCAGAGACAGGGGCATGTACTGCAAAGATTAGAGAGCGGAAAAGAAAAAAAGGTCCCAGGCTGCATTGTGTGCTCAGGATCTTTCAAGTGCGTTGTTTCTAAATCCTTTTTAGCAGAGTGTTCCAGACTCTTATCGGTACAAGTCCCTGCAGATGAAGACAGTAAGAAACTACAGCTGTGATAAAGATGACTTGACATGAGCCCATCAAAATGCATGTGAAGAGCATGTGTGTCCGGCAGGGTTGTGTGCCTTTCGGTACTGAATTGGTGCCTTTACATTTCATTCGATTTTATTAATTTACTAATTTTATACATTTATTACATTAATAGTTTAACTTTATAGACCATTGTACCATTGTGGAAGAACACATAATTTCACAATGTTCTAATTTAAACAACAGTAAGTAAACCACAGCAAGTAAAAGTCTCGATTATGAATGAATGTGAAAGAACTGAACCATTTTGTATATCAAACATTTTCTGTCATAGTATGCAATATGGTACATAAAGAGAAAGTGTATCTGAACCCAAATTTTCTTTCATTTTTGCAGGAGAGGTCTCATTATGACAACATTGGGCATCACCTGGGCAAACTAGGCGAGGATGGAAAGATCGGTCACAGAGTCATCGACCTCACCAGGCCAGAGGATTTCGACGGTAAGTTTCTTTCTGTAGTGTTTCAAAACATAACATCGCTTCTCAAATTCTGTTCGTTGTGCTTTGTACCCTTGCAGAGCATTGTCATATATCTAATGCTACTTGCTTGTCAACTACAGTGAGAAATTAGGTCAGGTACAGTTCAGTCACATGAGCAGATTGACTGGATTCCACAGTTGCTGGGCCAGTGTCAGGGGAAGTTGATGGGGGTAATGCAGTGTGCATGGCTGTATTTAAAGTTTTTCACAGCTAGTTCTTGATGACAAAGCATTGGGACAATGCTGGCCCTCCAGACTCTGTTGCCAGAGCTCATGTTTGATGTGCTGGGTGTGGAGGTGTAAATGATGATAGAACTTGCACGATAAGACGCCAGCTCCTTTTGCCATCCTGTTCATAAACAGTGCACGTATATGCACCAGTGTTTTTCCCATGTGTGTATTGTATATTGTAATATTTATAACGGTTTTCATGGAAATTTAGAGCCAAGATATGGAATAATAAAAAAAAAAATAATTTCCATATAATGATGGGTATTATCTTAAAAAAAAAAAAAAAAAAAAAACAGTAAGGGACAATCACAATAGATTTTGTTGTTGTTGTTGTAAGATAATCAGCCTCTCATAACTCTGTTTATGAGCTTTCTAAAGCATAAATTATTTATTTTGGCTGGGTAGAAATCAAATCTGTAAATAGAGGTTTAGAGATGCAGTTTTTCTGGTCTGGCAGGATCTGCTCTGACCAGACAAGAGCAGATTCCTGCCAAGAAGCCTATCCCACCCCTCTCAGATCAGTGAGAAAGCTGGGTCCTCCAACACGGTGGGAACCTGTCTCCTGTGGGCTCTGAAGCAGGGCTGAGGGCACCCAGCCACCCAAGAGATGTGGAGTTAAAAGAGTCCTAAGTGGAGGTGAAGGAACAGAGAACGTCCCATCAGTTAACTCCCAGCACAGACAGGATTAGAAGGCCACAGAGGTTTCTCATTCCAGTGGACAGGCGCCACTACGAGTGCTCAGAGCCATCCCCATCTCCATCTTCCCGCAAACACATCGAGATGAAGGATGTGAACGGCATTTTATGATGATACGCCCTACATTAAATAGTCTCTTTTACAAGTAGAATGTGTTTACCCGTTGGGAAACATGGAGTGTTTACTTGTGTGTTTTTGTGTTTAGAGCCTTTTTTTGATAGACCAAGTCAAACAAATTCCATTCCTCTCCCTGAACATTTAAGGAATGTAAGCACTGTGTATGTGATACCTACGCTTAAAAAAGGCAACCCTTCATCCTTTTTATTCTGTTTATTTGCCAGTCTTTGTTTTATTACGCCGCTCTGTTCAGAAGCTTTGGGGCTTCGTCAGTAAAGCTAGCTATTTTTTTTAATGCACTTTAAATGATTTATCAGCTGAGTAGGAAACTACCATTTGAGAATTAAATTTCTTGACACTTTAACAGGGCAAACAGACTCATACAGTAACTGCCATCGAGAGCAGAGGAAAATTACTGAGTGGGTCCATAACGGCGGTGTGTTTCCCTGTACGGAGGTCCTGCCTGCTGAAAAGACACGTTATATTGGAAAAGGCTTGGGGTGTAAAACAGCTCTCTGTCACTGCTGCAACTCGTAGAAAGCTTTAGGTTGCTTGAACTAATATTTGTGAAGCATGCAGCAACCAAATTAACAGCTGCCAAAGCTCTAACGAGAGAGAGGCCGTTGGAAAATAACGGCGGGGTATGGAAATAGATAGAATTTCCTTCATTTCGCAAAAAGCCACGAGCCACATGCATCAGCTCACCGCAAAGTCATTAGGTCTTTTTAAGCTCAGATGAAAAACATTAACTAATACCACAAAAGGCATTAGTATGGCCCCTTTGTTCATTCACATATGGCTGCGTATGAGTTTTGTTTGCCGAGCGGGTCGGGTCGTGCGTGTTTAAACTGTCTCTGTCAGACAGGGGTCTTACCAGAACAAAGGGTGTGTTGAGTGATTCCAGGGGCAGGAAGTCAAGGTAATATCAGCACACTTTTGAGGCATTGCTGGCCAAAATGAACGTTGGCCAGGATTGATTAACTGCTTCTCTGAGCTATGTTAATGCTGTATTATTTATGCATATGGTTAAATTGTGGCTAGGTTATCGCTGTATTATTATAGGGTAGCAATCACAGCAGTCAAAGCAAAGGAACCAAAGGCTCAGTCAGACATTTTTGTCTGTTAGACGATCGTTTCATAAACGAGTGTGATAAACGGCACATTATGTCATAAAAAGAAGTGAATGTCTGAGGATCTACACTACTGTTTAAAAGTTTGGGGTCTGTAAGATTTTTTAAATATTTTTGAAAGAAGTATCTTATGTTCATCAAAGCTGCATTTATTTGATCAAAAATACAGAAACGTAATGAAATATAACAATTTAAAATAACTTTTAATAACTATTTTATTATATTTTAAAATGTAATTTATTCCTGTGATGGCAAAGTTGAGGTTACTCCAGCTGTTATTCCAGTCTTTAGTGTCACATGATCCTTCAGAAATCATTTTAATATGCTGATTTGCTGCTCAAAAAACATTTCTTATTATCAGTTGAAAACAGTTGCTTAATATTTTTGTGGAAACTTTGATGAATAGAAAGTTCAAAAGAACAGCATAATGTAATGAACTGTAAGGTATTTGGAAGTCCATTTGTGCCTCAAAGTAAAAAATAAAACAATGTTTTAAATTTAAAAAAAAGGCACATTGTCAGAAATAGTCACACTGTGAGAAAAAATCACAAGAATGACAAATAAACTTGCAATTTTGAGATATATAGTTACAATTGCAAGAAGTAATATCTTATTATTATTATTATTATTATTATTTTACTTTTATTTTAGGCAGAAATGGGATGCCATAGATCTATCAAAAAATAGAGTTTTATCACATTTACATAAATCAGCTCAGAGAAAGATTGAGAACATTTAACAGTAGTGCGCTTTTGTGTGTGGCTGTCTATACAACAAAGAGACCAGACATTCTTGTGTCTCTCTGTGTTTTCCCAGAATTCCCACTGCTGGTCCTTTAACCAGTTTTACTTTCTCTGTAGTCTACAGCCCAAGTCTCCTTTACACGCCGGTCTCTACAATGGTGCAGTGCAAACAGGAATTTAGCATGGCCCTCTTCAAGACCTTACAACATCCAGGGCGAGATGCATGAGAAACAATAGCTTAAAGAAACATGCACTTACACGTTGCCCTTTTGTCCATATATACTCGTTCACACACACACACACAGAGAGCAGAATTCCAAATATCCAGCTGGGTGCAACCCAACAATTGGCATGTTAAAGTGGTGGGCTTATATCACATGTAAGTTGTAATGGTTTAATTAGCACAATATGAGTGCTGACATGAATGGGAGAGCTGAGCATTGTGTCATATCTGCCTGTGCGCGTTAGGAAAGACTCCCATTGTCAGCGCTGAATACCTTTACGGAAAGGCGTCTCTTTCTTTATTGAATCGTCCGCAGAGGGCCTGGCAGGTTTGCGTGATTGTTGCTTGTTTCTCCAAGCAGATTCTTGTGTGACAGTCTGTGTGTGCCCTCAGAACAAAAGGCTAGCTGCAGCGAGAGCCTGAGAGGCTCAGCCTTTTGGCTCCGTTCCGCGTACCATCGAGTCTGGGCCTGCTGCAGGCAGGTGTGCCGGGCCGCGGGGCCCCTTTCACTCGCACACTTCCACGCGAGCGCTCTCTCTCTTTCTCTGTAATTCATACAGTCCCCCTCTGCTCTCCCTCCTGTTCACCGGGAGAGACAAATTAAATGGAGATTCTTGTATCGCTCTGTCATGTTGGGCACCGGGTCTCATAAATCACAATAAAGTCGATTAGAAACCTCCTGCCGTCTCGCCCCCCCACCCTCATGCACCTCAGGGGGTCTCCCGTGGCATCCCGAAACATCTGCATTTATTTACACAATAACACACCTAACTAGGTGCTTCCTAAAAGAGCTACACGGGGGGAAAAAAACATCAATTAATGCTAATTTGTAAATGTCAGAGGCATGTAAGCTTTCTTATTAAACAACAACAAGTGAGAGAAAAAAAAAAGCAGAGGGTTGTAAATTGCATGTTGTGGATATGGGATGACGTCGCGTGAGCCGACCTCGCTGCCAACTCTTTGGCTGCTTTTGATTAAGGCACATCATGATTGCAGTAGGGTGGGGGGCACGGACCACCCGTGTCTGCGAGCGGGGCTCCGTGCCAGGGGCCGCCGCTTGTCTCGTCCCGCAGAGCACCGGCACTCTCTAAGTCGGCTCTCATTCCTGCGGTCCACTCAAATGACTGCGAGCGCTGAGTCTGTGTCTGCTGACGCACTACAGCAACAACAGGGCATGAGATGATTATTACAACCAGCCCCGGTCCCTCTCGCCCTCTCTCAGCGAAACGGAAAAATGGATCCGATTTGCAATTTAAAAGTCCAGCTGCTGGTTTCCTGCATGTAAGCTGCTCACCTCTGCCTATATCTGCATGCATGCCAGTATATAAATTGCTGAATCAGTGTCAGTGGTAAAGTAATGGCACGGGGCGAATCGTAAATTAGAGCCGGCCACCCCCCCCGAACAGACAGTGGCGGTCGTGTCTGGGTGAGGTAGCCGAATGCGCGAGCAAGCGTTGGCAAGGTAATGAATGCCTTCATCTGGCCCCGGCAGTCAGCAGATTGCCCAGCGTTGATGGATACTGTCAGCCCTAAGCCACACTACATTTCATTGCACAATAAACATGGCTGTCAAAGCCAAACAAAGTGAAATCAATTTATCCTGCACGGTGAGCGCGTGCTAAATGAAATTAATGTACTGTGCGGGGAACGTCGTCGCCGTATAATCCTGACGAAAGGGGCAGAGAGAAGCTGGGACGAGGTGGCTGCTTGTAGTGCATAGTGTACAAAGTTGTGGAGAGGGAAGATCAGAGAGAGCCTGACTGATGCACCATGACTGTGTGGAGCTGGGCAGCCAGATAAACAGCAGCCCTTTCTAGATTATTATGATTGTTAAACATGACATGTGTAATGGATCTTTTGGGCCCTGGGCAAAGCCATTCTGCCCAGCAGGGCCTGGAGGATAGAGCCTCCTGCTGGCTGCCTGAAACTTAGACTTTGTCTCTCTCTCTCTCTCAGGGCATGAGCGTGTGTGTTTGAACAGTGAAGGTACCTCTCCAACATTGCCTATTTTCCCGCTCCTCCTTTTCTGTGCAGCGCGCTGCCCTCAAAATATTCTCGGTATCCCGGTGCTTTAATAGCGGTGCAGTGCCAAGATCCATTACTTAGCTGGAGCTTTTATTTTGTTTATCAACACCAGTGATAATAGAAATCAAAAGCAGGTACCTTGTGCCAAGACTTGAAGTTTCAGGGTTCTAATGAATACACATCACATGTGGATGATGAAATATTCATTCAAGCCTTATCCAGTTTTTGGATCATTAAAGATGTATCGTAGCATATGGGAAGGCTTTTTTTGTTTGTTTTATTTTTCAAGTCTTATTTATCAACATGTTTTTGTTTGTTGAAATATTCATACAGCTTTTATTTAATTCTTTCACATCTTACATATAAAAGGAAGCAAATGCGCATGCAAACATAATCATTTTCACTCTGCTGTAAAGTTAAATACAGAAACTGGGGGACACACATGCTGATTGTGAATGGCCTGATTGAGGAGTTAGACTCCTTCAAGTCTGTTTGCTCTGTATTACACTCACACCAGGCCTCATTCACTAACTCTGCGCACGCATGTGTGAAATGCTTGTAATCATTTTTATACAGAAACCTAATTTTGTATTTTTATATATCTGTCATATAATTATTTATCTAATTATTTTTTACTTTATTTTAATTTAATTAAATTTTTTATTTTATTTACCATCCCATGTTTTTACCACTAAGTCTGTCTTTTGTCATGCTCTGTACGTGTTAGCACATTGAAAGCAATCACATTGAGATATATGTTTTGTCAGGACATTGGCACTGGCCCTCTCCCCTAATTTTATCCCTTTACACAAACACCCTTGTGCCACAGTTGTTATTCAGAGCATTACCATTATTACTCATAGCAGGAGAAACATTACGACGGCCATCCAGAAATGTACGGCTGTTCAAATGTACGAACGCTGCAACCCAGACAAAATATTTAAAAGGCATTATAGTGAGGGTCCTCCTCATCTGGTTTGAGCTAGTTTTCACTCATCAGGAGCTCCTCGACCAACAATGCCGTCTTGTTCTATGCTCCAAAACATGGGCTTGTCCCATCCAGTTCTGGGATGGGCAGCCTGGAGTATGAGGAACGACTGCAGGCCTCCCTTCTCTGGTTCAGCTCCAGTCACACTGATGTGCTGATGGATGCCCTGCACTACTAAGTTGATTAACGGTTTGCACCCACTCTCTCCTTCTTGCTCTGGTGTTCCTAGGGTGTAAGGAACTGAATGGCTCTGCAGATAAACCACATCAGTATTATTGTTGGCCAACAGGAGGCGCCAGCACTACCGAGGCACGGGTCTACAGGGAACCCCGGGGAAGGAACAGCAACGAACCTCACATCAAACGGCCCATGAACGCCTTCATGGTCTGGGCCAAAGATGAGCGCCGCAAAATCCTTCAGGCCTTCCCAGACATGCACAACTCCAACATCAGCAAAATCTTGGGTAAGTCAAAGTCCCCCAAATCAATCACGACCAGCAGCCATAGCCTTCTGCATTAGCCTTTCCGCTTTTGTTTCGGATGACACCAAGCTCCATATGAAAAAGCTGAAATGGTGTCGTGGGAACTATTGTAGAGTGCTTCAGAAACTGCTGAAAATGTCTTTGCTTGTTTTAGATCACACTAATCCAGTAGTCTTTTTTAACACAGCCGTTTAAAGAGTCATTCTACTTAATAAAATGACTTTACTTTCTTTTGGAGTAACTGCTCAAGGAATGATTGTCATTAGCTATATGTTTTCATTCAAGCTCTAAAATAGTTAGCAAAAAATCTAAATATCACAAAAGCAATTGCAAGTAAGCAGTACTTCCATCACATGTGCTCAAGAAAACAAAACCATCACATCCAGGAAATTGGAAAATATCATAGAAATAGAAATTTTGTTGAGACAAAGTCACATGGCATTTGCTGATGTAGAAATATATCTAGAAATTTATTCAAATGGGTTTCTATTGTAGTTTAAAGGGATAGTTCACCCAGAAATCAAAATTAGCCCATGATTTACTCACCCTCAAGCCATCCTAGGTGTATATGACATTCTTCTTTCAGACGAATACAATCGGAGTTATATTAAGCTTTATAATGGCAGTGAATGGCTGTTTCTGTTCTGAAGTCTATAAAAGTGCATCTATCTATCATATAACTGCTCCACACGGCTCCGGGGGGTTAATAAAGGCCTTCTGAAGTGAAGCGATGCGTTTGTGTAAGAAAAATATCCATATTTAAAACTTTACAAACTGTAATCTTTAACTTTAGCTAACTGTCGTACGTGTGTTCACGAAAGACTGGCGTTCCAGCATAAGGCGTAGCGTAAGTTCCGGTGACAAACGCGGAAGCACACAGGATAGAGCAAAACAACTTGGTTCTCATGAGAACTAGCATATTTTCACCGGAGCGTCCTACGTCATACGCTGGAACGCCAGTCTCTCCTGAACGCACGTACGACAGTTAGCGGAAGTTAGAGATTACAGTTTGTGAAGTTTTAAATATGCATAAATCACGCATCGCTTCGCTTCGCTTCAGAAGCTTTATTAACCCCCCCGGAGCCGCGTGGATCAGTTTTATGATGGATAGATGCACTTTTATGGACTTCAAAACAGAAACAGCCATTCACTGCCATTATGAAGCTTGGAAGAGCCAGGACATTTTTTAATATAACTGACTGTATTCGTCTGAAAGAAGAATGTCATATACATCTAGGATGGCTTGAGGGTGAGTAATTCATGGGCTAATTTTCATTTTTGGGTGAACTATCGCAAGTCATCTTATGAAATTAAAAAAATGTAGTAAGCAAATATTTTATTATTTGTGTTTCAATATAGAAATTTTAAATGAAATGGCAAAATTAAAAAAAAAAAAAATATGGATGGAAACCTGGCTATTGAGCTGATCTTCTAAGGTTATTGTTTGAAAAATGTATATGTAATATTGTATTGTGAAATTTTGTAAAAAAAAATTATAAATGTATAATATATTACTATAATGACACTGATAGTATCAGCATGAATTAGGACAGCAGAAACACTGAACCTCTGTTGAGGTAAAGGGAGGGTCTGTTTTTACCAAACTGAAACAGCCCACTATTTTGTACCAAAACCAAGACTTACAAGACTAAAATATAGCTGAATTGCACCATTAAGAGAGAGGGTGAGTGTTATGCTGATTGACTAGATATTTCAGCATGCACTACATATGCAAATGAATATTGCCTAGCCAGTTTTTCCCCTCTTAGCAATCAATAAACAAGCATCTCAGCATTACATAGCTACTAAGCAAAACGTATGTTATGAATAAGATGTTCAGGCTATTACCACACCTGCCTAATCTTTTGCAAGTAATTCCACACAATTCAATGCATCTCAAACAGACGAGCACGGTTAAACTTGATGGCGTGCTGCCCGCGGGAGCAGCTCAATTAGATGGATTTAGTGGCTGTCACGTGGGCAGTGTTTGTCATGAAAAATGACAGGGCTAAATGGGTCTTGTCCCCCGGTCCAGAGAGTCAATAGATCACAGCAACTAAAAGTCCCGTCAGCCCGGACGTTCTGATGGCTGAAGATATTTACTGGCCTGTTGTTTCCACTAATGCAGCAACAGTAACAGTCCCTCCATTCACAAAAGCAGTGCTTGCCTCAGAATAATGCAGTTAAATTCTTGTACAATGTGTTTTAAGCAAATTTTGTCTCTAAATGCATGATACATTTAAATAGCATTAATTATTTCATTTATTTTATTCAAATGTATTGAATTCATTAAAAATAAAGTTTTATAATAAAATAAAATAGTTATAAAATAGAGTTTGAAGGCATTCTTTTATTCATAATTGTATTCATTTTATTAAAATTCATTGAATTTTTTTTTTTTTTTTTTTAAAGTAGTTTAAATTAAAATAAAATGTAGTTAGAAAATATAGTTTGAAGTCATTCTGTCCCCAAGAAATAAAATCTGCAATAGTCATGTATCACTCCTAACTTCTCACCTGTGGTCAACAGGATCTCGCTGGAAGTCCATGACGAACCAGGAGAAACAACCGTATTATGAAGAGCAGGCACGGCTAAGCAAGATCCACTTGGAGAAGTATCCCAACTACAAGTACAAGCCCCGGCCCAAGCGCACCTGCATTATCGACGGCAAGAAGCTGCGCATCGGCGAGTACAAGCAGATGATGAGGTCGAGGAGACAGGAGATGAGGCAGTTCTTCACTGTGGGGTAGGTGCATGGCAGAAAAAACAACGGGAACAATCCAAGATGCCCTGCCCTCTGTTAAAACCCTATAGACAGTTAATAAAGCCAGCTTAGAGCTCTCACAATAGGCAGGTAATGACTCCATGCTGTGTGCCAACTCCTGGTGTAAAGCCAGTGACCCTCTAATCAGGTTGATTGGAGTAATTCAGCCACTTAGCTCATTTGTCACATTATATGGCCCTCGCACTTAATTTTAATATACGCTTCAAAGCAAAGTGAGTGCCGCCTTTTGTTGCGCACACGCTCCCTTTGTGATTATATGCTGTGGTAAATTTATTTTTTCTCGGAGGAGGGGAAATGCACTGTATGGCCTAGGGTTGAATCCCATTGACAAAATAGTATTTTCTTTCAGCTGCTTGAAAGTGGTGGTTTATCACATTTAGACGGTAACAGAGGGCCGCAGGACTCACGTAGCCATTATTTTAGGATATTAGAGTCGAGTATGAATGTAGAGAGGGCTGCAGGGCAGATGTTTGGAGCACAACTCTATAATTTACTGCGTGTGGTGAGTGAAGAAAATGCCTGCTCCAGGTGTTTCCACTTCAACAGCAAGAAATACGAGCACTGGAGTATCAATCAGCCTGTTAAAGATCAGGCGACTGTGTCTCTACCAACCAATTGGCTTTGTCGCCCTGAAAGAAATGAGTGTCATTTTCACAATCGTTCCCAAATCGTTGTCGCTGATTGGGAATCATTTTTACAGGGCTACTGGTTGGGCATGTTCCATTCAAGCCTGGGTTTTAAACTCTTTTCGACCAGCATTAGGTTCTGTGCTTTCTTTCCGTTCTCTTATTCCCTGAGACTGTAATTGTTTTCCTTGAGAAGCGTTAAACTTCTCATCCGTCTCTTAAAGGCTCTTAAGCTTCTCTGAGCTCTGCAAAAAGTAAAAGTATGCACTTGCTCTTCATAAGCATAAAACTGTCTTTCTCCCGTGTGTTTCTTCACCTCTGTATCAGGCAGCAGCCACAGACGCAGATCCCCATCACCACCAGTGCAGGTGTCGTCTACCCCGGTGCCATAACCATGGCGACAACTACGCCCTCCCCTCACATGACGTCAGACTGCTCTAGTGCCTCTGCCAGCCCCGAGCCCACCATCCCCGTCATCCAGAGCACCTTCAACATGAAGATGGAACCGGGCACCATGGTGCCCAACGACCCCGTGAATGGAGAGGACGAGATGGACATGTACGAGGATTTTGAGGACGAGCCCAAATCGGACTACAGCAGTGAGAATGACACACAGGAGCGGGTCAGTGCCAACTGAGGCCAAAACACCCTGTGAAGAATATCCTTTTATTAGAGGGAAGACTGAAGAAAATAAAAAAGAGAACATAACGAACAAAAAAAAAAAGAAATCGAAAAACTTTCTGATGATATACATTTTGGGAGCCAGCATGCAGATGTGGCTCCTTCAGATTTAACAGCTATTGGTCTTAAGTGTTTCTCCGAGTGTGAAACAATTTGATTGTTTTATTTTGGCTTTTTTTTTTATTGTTATTTTATTGAATTTTTTTTCTTGTGTTTTGATCATGGACAATTTAGGGTATTTCCTACGACATTTTTGAATAATAGGACTTGACAATTGAAACATTTCATATGAATGCATAACTCACAGTCTTACTCAAATTCATATGGATTTACACATGTATTTGTTGAAACCTTTTTTTTTTTCTTTTGAAGCGTACATTACTGTTTTCAATGGGGTTCTATATCTCACTCAGGTATGCTGTACCAGCCAACAGCTTGTGAATGTTTTTAATCAGAACTATTTAAAATGAAAAAGACAACAACACTTCATTTGACATTTCATAATACGATAAAACTGAAGAAGTCCTTACATTTGCTGAACCATAGAGGGAAAGCCTAAAACTCCCCATTATTATTGTTATTATTATTATTATTATTATTATTATTATTATTATTACTTTACAAAAAAAGTCCAGATGTGCCAAACATATCATAAGCTTCCTGCTCTTAAATCTTAAATTTGAAAGTCTTAAGGGAGAGACTGCATGAGTCTTAGACAATCCTTACAATCTTATCTATAAAGCCCACTTTTTTCCCTCCTCTCCCACTTGTGTCTCCTCTCCATTGACTACCACCTTCAAATGCTCAGGAACTAAGAGTGTTATAGTTCTCCAGGAGGTTCAATGCAGTGATCGTCAGTCAGACCACCGGCCTCGGTTCAGTCTTACCCGCTCGGTTCTTAATCATAGTGATTGTAATCAGGCCAGAATGCCAAGGGGCCAAATGGCATCCAATCTGCACAATTGGACAGGCAGCAAAAGGCAGCTTTGGTGTATTACAATCACAAATTGCTGTTGTACAATATGTACACGCACATTTTGCTGAAGTCTTTAGCCCTGTTTTCCAGGGCAGCAAGTTTAAAGTCTTCTATTTACACTTAAGTCTTGTGGACATTGTAATCTTAACTGACATAAAATAGTCTTAAAGCCCTTTGGGCTTCTGCAATTTGTTCATCATTAAGTCTTAAGAGAACGTCCAGTTTATTAGGATGTTTTGGCCAGTTACGCAGAGGGTTAAGGAGAAAATTAACTAAACTAATAATGGCACTTATTTTCCAAATTGTCTAAGGATACTTGGATTTAATATGGTTTAATTGTATTTACATTTTAAAAATATATTCTGAAACGAACAGATTTAAAAATGCACAAAGACAAATCTGACGTATTTTTTGGCAATTTAAATAATTTTACTTGGATTGGTCTTTTTGAGCACTTGAACGACAATTCATAATGAAAAAGCACATTTTTGCTCCTTTGTATTCAGTCCTGCAGCTCTGCTAAATTATCCGCTCGTTCCGGCAGTAGAACGGATCTCAGGTTGTTTCTGTGTGGAAGGACAGCCAAGAAGCAGCCAGCGGTCAGGGCCTCTTGTTTTAGACTTTGGCCCTACCGAAAGCTCCTACAGGGTGCGAGTGCCATTCACCTCCACTCACCTGACCTCTGCCCAGCACACACCCTGCCTCAAGGGGCTGCCATCTGGCTCCCGGCATCAGCCCGTGCCCAGGAGAAAGGTGGCGAACAATGGAGACGAGGCCCATGTGGTTTATTGTGCCCTCTCTCCATCAAAGCTCTAGTGAAAGGCCGCGGCCAGAAGCAGCCACGAGGTGCTAGCGAGCAGATGGAACAAGTAGATCAAGCTGTGGGGGATTATTAAAATGACTGACGAGTCGGTATCATCTGAAATACGGCATTATTAATGCATGAGTCCTGCTATTTTGCCTTTGCCCTTGAACCTATCTGTTTCATTGGTAACCCAGAGATTAGAATAGACAGGAAATGTCACAGCAAGGCTGCTGGTCACTGCATTACCTCCAAAGGCCTAAAAGGTACCGATGACTATTTAGCGCTTACTTCTCCCAGCAGTTGAAGCATTCACTTTTCTTTTCAGCGCCCCTCTTTGAAAAGCATTTACTTAATTCGTAGAAGTTTTGAGCACTTCTTTAGAAGCTTGTATTTGTACCTTTTATTTTGTTGGTTTTGTTTAAGTTTGTTGTGATTTTTACATAAGGTACAATACTTGGCTGGATGTCCCTTGACATCCGCGTTCAGTTTTTTTTCTTCCCTGCTTACAAGCCAACGTTTATTGTTTAAAGCTGTTATATCTGTTTGCTGGTGGATTGGTTGATTTGTACGTGATTTGTACATATTTCCTTGACCATGCCAAGCCAGTTCTGTAGGCTGGTAGCAGACAAAAGGACTGTTGTTGGGACTGAAACTTGATTGCGCTTGTATAGATTAAAAAAAGAAAAGAAAAAAAAGAGACTATTTCAATCTCAAACGGAGACAATGATTCAAAAGTGTTACAAGCACTGGATATAAATGGTATTTTTTATCAATTCTGACTAATGTGAAGCCGTTGTGCGAAGAAAAAAAAGAAAAAACCTACATGAACAAGTCACCTGTTTGGACTCATGTGAGCGCGCCTCCCAGATTTGAGTCATTTTTCTCTTGACATATTTTGTTTATTTATGCAAAGACACGTGATGAATGAACACTTTGTTTAAGCTCCAGTGCTGCCTAGGGGAGAAAGAGCAGTATACTCGACGGAGGCTCGTGTAGTGACTGGCCAACTGAGACACACCGGACTTCAGTAGCACATTTTAATGGTCATGTATGTTTGTGTTGTATATTGTATTTGAAGCTCTCTAGTGCATAGACATTTTATTGTATTTATTAGCCATTATTGGCTCTAAAAGTGTCAGTAGAACAGAATTAAAGGACAATCAGAGAACAAGAATAAAAACAGTGAAATTTCAAAATGGATTGGAGCTCAAAACAAAGTTTCTTTTAAAAAAAAAAAAAAAATCTCCATCTCATTATTTTTTTTCATTGTAAATATAACATAGGAAAATAGAATTCTATTTTTGTTCATGGATACTTACTAAAGTATAAATTATGTATTTTACTTTTTTTCTTCTTTGTTTGTTTGTGTGTGTGTGTGTGTGTGTGTGTGTGTGTGTGTGTATGTATGTTTTTGGTCATTGTACTATAGAATGAAATCACAAACTGACAATTCACTGTACCTCATGTAGTTGCTGAATTCACATCCCTGTTGATTGAGTAGTATTGGAGAAACAGCTGAGACATCTCACTTTGATGTTTCAGTGATGAACCTCGCACTCCATGCTGAATTAACCAGCCATTTGCTATGTTGTTAGTGCACTCTGTAGCAAAGGACAAATCTTGAAATCCATGTACGTAATTTTCTTTTTAATTTTACAAATTGTTTTTTTTAAATGTTAAGGTACTTGCTGAAGTTATATGAGAATTGGTTATGTGCCAAATTTGAATGAGAGAACATGTACAGTAATTGTGGGGCATCAGTTGTGGTGTGTCATATAGTACAGCATCATCTGAAAACATATGTGAGTTTCTCGGTGAGCATTTAATCCATTGGGGATGTGCAAATATTTATGTTTTTTTTTTTATTATTTTTTTTATGCTGCACAATGCTGACCCACTCTGTGCTGAGGTTTTCATACAGTATTTTGCTCTGTGTTGCTTCATAGTGTTTAATAGACCATTTCCCATCCAGTCAACAGCAAGTCTAAATGACATTTCTTTTATAATACATAACTGTCACTGCCATATTAATGCAAAGTAGGTACAATAACTGAGGACAAAGCTTGGGTGTTTCTACTTATCTTACTGTAATGCTTTTTTTTTTGGTATGGACTTTTGTGATGTATATTGTGGGATAGTTTTTGTTAATTTAATCAGCACAATTCACTGACATGCTGGACTGACATGCTAGCTGCTGTTCAGAAGAGTAAAATGTTGCTGTCAGGGACAACGTATGCTGTTGTCAATGGTATTTTGCTTTTAGATTTCTGTAGTCTCTCAAGCAACACTGTGTGTGGCTCCTTTGTCGCTAGGTACACTCTTGTTTCGAATCCTGCTAGCATCCTGATAACACTTTTGTTTGATTTTGTCTTTTTGTGTGTGTGCGCGTGTGTGTGTGTGTGTGTGTGCGTGTGTGCATGTGTAGAGACCGGTTTCTCAGCAGGTACATAGACCCATGGCAGGTATTATTGTTCAGGCGTTAGAGATATAGAATAGTATCTGTTGCTGCTTTTGAAAAAAAAAAAAAAAAAAGTTTTAAGTCTAAAAATGTAAATAGTTTTATCATAATATCTTGTACAGTCCAGTGTAAAGTTTTTAATTGAACTTAAAAAGGTTGCCATCACATTTGTGTTCACATTCTTCTTTATACAGTACAAAAGACAGCTATTTGCTAAGGATATTATTGTTAAAAAAAAATGAAAAAAGGTACTAAAAATATTTTTGCTTGGCTTTAGTATGTAAACCAGCAAGTCATTGGTTTCCATGTGCAGTATTGACGTGAGGTAAACTAATTAATGCTACAGTTGTATGTCCAGAGACCAGTCTTCTCTGTAATGGTAGTATTATATCAAATCAAATAAACCAGATGAGTGACACATTTGGGTGTATTTAGACACCTTAGTGAATTGTACAAATATCTAGGTTGTTCTCCCCACAAGCAGCATTTGGCATATTGTAATGTAACACCATTTCTACAGTATATTCTCAATTCACTGATGTACGACGGCAGATGAGGGTGTTCCTGTCTGTTTGCTTATTTACCTCAAGAGTTCCTCTTTTTCCATAAAAGATAGAGTACACACACGTATGACAAAATCGTCTCACCATCACTCCATCTTTTGTACTGCTGTTGACACTTACAAATTAAAGAGACATTTTGTTTTATTTGTTGTGTGTTGCTTTTTTTATTATTAGTGATTGGTAGTTGTGGACATATTTAAAATATTAAACCAGAAGTATGTAGAAATTAATTATTTGGAATTAATTTGATGTTTGGAGTTTGTTGTGCTAAGTAGTAGCCTAAACCAATTTACTTAATGCACCTTGAGCATAATATGAGCTAGCTGCCATAATAAATGCAATGGCTGAAGTAGGAATGCGATTAAAGAGAATACAAACATTTACATACTTCTGTGTTTTAGTAAGCAACAAAGTAAACTGCACACATGCAAACAATTTACATATTATGTGGCAGCCTTGTTAACAAATGCCTTGTTTTCCTTGCACACAGTCCACTGACAGGTTACTTAGATGGACAACAAAGCTAATAATAATTGTGGTTGACCTGATTGTTATAATTTCTGGTTTTATGCTGCTGCTAACTGTTAAATCCAAACACAATAACTATTTTTAATAACACTATGAATTATCCTGCTCTGTCACAACTGCACCTTAAAGTGGAGCAGTTACAGCGGTGCTATACTGTGTCATATCAATTAAAATTATGTACAAAAAAAGATTTCTAAAATCCCTCCTTACCTACTTTTGAAACAGTTAGCTCTAGGCTCAAGGGTATGAAGTGAACAGGAGTGTATTCATACACATCATATAATCACACATACGGTGTATACTGCACAACGATCCAGTCGCCCAAAATCGCTGGTTTTATAGTTGTCACGTGCTTCAAACAGCGTGCGTACAACGCCAACGACGTTCTTTCAGCATGTGGACCTATGAGAGCGATAGAACAGCGGAGCGGTTAACGGCAGCGCGTGCAGGTGGGTAGCGGGTCATACAACACGATAAGCCTTATTTTTGGTAGGTTATTGCAGATGGGTACATTTTGCCAAATGAATATTAATTAAATTATGGTTAGCGTTTATTAGACGTTGCCTAGTAATCGTCTTAGCCTGTACTGTCCAGTCACTTTTCTTTGGGAATTCGGCAGTTAAATGAAGCTAAAGCATAATTGATTAACAAATATTGAAATATGCATATGTTTATATGGTTCAAACGCCCACACGTATATGTTTGAAAGAGAGAGTAACATGCCATATGTGGGCGAATGGAAGTAGTTTAGTCAATTAGGCCTACTTGTGTTTACACTGGGTGAGCCTGAACATATATTTTTTGTGTGTGTGTGTAATTTGAGCTTTACAAGCCATTTTTAATGTAGGCTAATTATTATCAGATTTTATTCATGTTTTGAAATATGTTATTAACACATAATTTTGGCATGCCGTATACATTTTGGTCTTTCAAGATAGGAGCTGTATCCTACTTGTAACATCAAGGGTGTTATGGCTGCCCTGATTGAACTGATGGATAGTTCACCCTAAAATGAAATTTACTCATACTTACTTAATTTATTTCTTCTGCCGAACACAAAAGAAGATATTTTGAAGAATATGTGTAACCAAACAGATGAACCCATTGACTTCCATAGTATAGGGAGGAAAAATAAAGGGACTAGGACTTTATCCACAGCTATGTTTGCAAAAGCATACTACCGAAATACCAATGATGTTTTGCACAAGCTCTGGGAAATTAAGTCATCAGAGTCCCAGGCTGAATCCGAAATCGCCCCCTAAACCCTCAATCACTATTCCCTACGTTAGTCCACTAATATAGTTCACTTGAAGGAGTGAATTAAAACGAGTGAGTGAACTCGGACAGCCGTTGTGTGTACATCAGTTGTACACTCGTTATTGCGGTGCAATGTGGGATTGAATGAGTGCACTCAATAACGTCCACTATGGTTTCGGACACCACTACAAATGGCTGTTCCCTCAAATAATGCCCTATTTGAGGGTATAGGGGGCGATTTCGGATTCAGCCCCAGTGTTTAGTTGATCAAGGTCTGGCTAGTGCCCGAAATTGTTCACAATATACTGATTCATGCAGGGAGCTAGAGAGTGGAATGTACTATAGAGCTTACTGTGTGGATTATTGTATCCCACATTGCAGTGCACTTGACCTGACCTGCCAATATCCCATGCAATTAATGAACCGAACAAAACATCAGCCATGTTTTTTTAACATCCTGTACTTGACTCATTATCTGATTGGACTGTAAAATGGTTAGACAGTTAAAAATGAAAAATAGGCATATCTTTTTTTTATTTCCAAGAGGATTAGTGGCATTACCACTGCATTAAACATGCAACGTGATGTACACTACAAATAATTATCTGTATTTTGATTCCCAGTAAATGTAACTTGATTTAAAGTTGTACTTGAGAATCAAATAACATTAGATTTTATGTCTTGTTTTCAGAGTATTCTAGCATCATTTTGTGAAGTTTATGCTTAAAACAAGGAAAAACTATTTGCCAATGCGGTAAGAAAAAATGATCTTGTTTTCGCTTTGAATTAAATAGATTTTTCTTACTCCACTGTCAAGTATTTTTTCTTGTTTCCATTATAACAGCTCACCAATTTCAGCTTGCAAGTGAAGTCCTACAGCTCTGGATAAGGGTGCAGTTATGTAGCTTTTTTTTAATCTATGAATTGGAAAGAACACAAACACACTTTCTTTGGTGGATATTTTAATTTTAAAGCTGCAAGCACATACTTATTTCCTTTCCTGCAAGGAATAGGACGCTGCGCACAAACATTCTTCTCTAATTTGTTGAACTTCTATTCCAATATTTCTTGGCAACAGGACATGTTGACCCTGAGCTCGTATTTACCTAATACAATATTAATTTCAAGTAGTTTGATACACAGTGCTTGTGTAGCTTCAGCAGTGTTTGTAATGAAACAAGTAAGGGAAAACAGGGAAACAAAAGTAGGGAGCCATCATGGTGGTGCCCTGTGGTTGTGGATAGACACAGTCTAAATGTACTTGTAGTGTTTTCTGTTTTTAGGATTTTTTATTTTATTTATTTCAGCAAAATAGTATAGATTTTAATATTGACTATATGTTATTGGTTCTCTGCCATAATATAATATTCAGTATTAGACAAAAAATGTAACATATGTGTAACCATAATTTCTGTGGAGAAACTCCATATTGGTCTGTAAATTATGCATGTTGCACGTTCAGATGTGAGATTACCTTATTTTGTCACTAAATTGTCTACTTTTTAGCATCAGTTAGCTAGCTCTAGCTTTTGTGGCCAAAAAAATGCCCACATTTCTCATAATTTTCACTATGGAACTGAATGGATAACAGTGGTAACTGGGATTTGTTTTCCTCCCAATGATCTATCATTGCTTCACAATAAGGATAGATGTTCAGTGCTGGCTCGTAAATCTTTTAGAGAAAGCCCAAGGTTAGATGGGACCATCTATGTATACCTAAGAATATCTTCCTAAACACATTAAGAAAGTATGTAGAGGCTATTCTTAATGTATATGTGCTCCCGCTGACTGACTGCAGCATCTGCCAGGAATAGGGTGGAGGTCCTGGTGGAAACCAAGCCATCTAAACTGCAGGAGTTTTTTCATCTTTTGGAATCCAGCCACTGGGATCTCTCTTTTTGCTCCCAGCTAGCTTCACCTCTTTGACACTGCTCTATGTGATGAATAATTAGTGATGAATAGTTTAAAATGTAATTGTTCAAAAAAAAAATGTTTCTGACTGGCACATAAAAACGCGATATGTTCACTAATAGTAAGCATTGCATTTGTGAATGTTGTAATACAGTTATACTGCCCTCTTGTCTTCTGATGTGTTCATGGGCATTAAAAAGTAGATTGTCAGCCAATATCTCTTGAGTACCTACTTTTGTGTGAAGAAATAAAAATAAATCCCCAATAGAAAGGGAGGCTTTTGCCGTGGTAGGAAAAAAAAAATGGATCTGGAATAGAACTTACTTCAAAACATTTTTGGAAAACCATTTATGTGTTCCTTTTGTTATCTTCATCAGTCATTTTTTGTCGAATGCCAGATGCACCGTAAGCTCCTTCCCCCGAGAGCATGCGTAAAATAACCACATTTTAACTGTGGTGTGTATAATAGACGCCTGTGTCAGCTCTCTGCTGCTGAAGCTCCCCACGGTAGATGGAAAATTAGACATATATTGCTGCACAATAAATCTTATTGTAATTCACAAAGCTTGCATTACAAATCTTTGGCCCCGCAGGCAGCCTTGGCATTGCGCATTTGCCCTTGTGCTTCTCTGGGCACATGCAGATGTGGCGGTTATTAATGTTCTAATTTGGAATAAGACATGAGCATTGTTATTTCCATTGAGCTGGTTTTTAATCCCTCTGATACGGCGTACTTCTCTGCACGAGCCTGTGGTAGGACGAATGGGGGGAGGCTAGGTGGGAGTGTTCGTAAGTATGGAGAACGATGTTGCATCTTTTAAATGGCCTGTTTGGATGAACTGTCAGAGTGTTAGTACAAACATGTAGGTGTTTGGGCTGCAAATAATAATTAATACTGTATTGCTGTGCGGAGGCGACAGCCCTGTTATTTCATGGCCCTGATGACTAAACATTGGAGGGAGTCGTCTGGAACAATATTTTACTGTTCTGGAAGTGGCAGCTCCTCCTGAGCTCCATGCTATTGCCACTGAGTCCAGTGAATCAGTCAGGGAGGGCTGTTTCCCCAAGCCCAGCTGCTATTTATCTGATTTTCTCATTAGACTTGACTCATGACTTCATTGTACAGCTTTTGGCTGAAACTCTGCAGGGCTGAAGAGTTGCACTTTCGAGCTGTTTATGTGTACAGTTCAAGGAGGCATTGCAGGTAACTTTTGTCTATGTATGGCTTTTGTTTACCTCGCGGCCCAGACTGCCATTCAGCAGATGTTCGAGCCCTGAAATGTCTTCCTCTTTTTATATATATATATATATTTAGAGCGGTTCGGTTTGTTTTTGACATACTTTGCAGCATGCCGGGTTGCACGTCGTGTCACTATTCAACTTTGGAGTGTGCTGAATTGCAGGGGGAGTAAGTCTCACAAAGAAGGCTCATATTTATGTAGTATAACACAAAGTGCAGATTCTACAGATTTCAAAGAGCGTCTGAAAAGATGCGAGGAGAGAGACTCGGGTGAAATTGTCTTCAAAGTAGTTACCTTTTCAAAAGTGTCTGTCGTGTAGAGGGTAAAGTGTGATTATAGCCTCAGAAGTTTGGGCTGATAGCAGACATGCATACATATGCGTACATGCGATGGCTCAGACCCAGGGCCATTTTTAATCCTTGGAGGTGAAGGACTTAAGGAATCTTGCTAATTTCACAGATGGTTTAAAATGGATTAGTGTGGAGTACCAGCATCCCGAGATGTGTGGACCCACCAGGCTTTCTGTTCCTCTGCCAAAACTCCTCTCCCATACTCGGAAGTGCCTTCCAAAAAGTCCTGCAAGGTTAAAGTCAAACTTCAGCGTCTCTAAAGCAGCACCTAATTTGTGATACTTCACCTCTGCCGTCAAGCCCCCCGGTGTGCGATAGTGATCATCTGCATCTGATTGATAAGGACAGCTGTTATTCGCTTTGCTAAATACCGAGACCTGCCATTATACTTGCAATTAGTTTTTGGTCTCCCATTGGCCGCGCTTGACCAGATGTTGCGTGAACCTCATTTTCAGTTACACCGTGATCCAGGAATAATTACATCCATCCAGTCCCAGTGGGAATCAAATGATTGTTATACCCAGGCACCTTGATATATTATTCACACTGGCTACAGAGAGTTCTTTTGCTTTGAGAATGAGATCTTTCGTTTTCCATCAAAACAATAACTGTGAGCACAAAGGCTTCCTCTCAGCGTGACGCCTAATGCACAAAACAGTTGGCGCAGAGGGCCATCTTTAATTGTTTAACTTCTCTCTTGCCCCATCAATCGCTCGCTTCAGCGTGCGTGGAAGCCAAGTTGCTGAGAGGGGGGAAAAAGGGAGTGAGAATGAAAAGAACATTGAAGGAGACGGTGTGGAGTGCAGCGGAGGCCAAGCCCGCTGACAGAGCCATCGCAGACCCATGGAGTCCAGACACAACTCTGGACGAGCTCAAAGAGCTCAGCTTGGAGTTAATGTGGGAACACAATAGGCCCGGGTGAAAAACTCAACATGTTTTTGTTGAACTTGTCATTCGGCGGTGCATAGTTGTAAAGAAAGCCTAGGAACCATCTGAAAGTTTTTGTGCTCTTCTAATGCACCATATTTGGGTCAGCTTTCACAAGGCTTTTGTTCGAGCACTCCTAACAATGGCAGAGACGTTTTCCGAGTGACATACACACTCGTCCTGTCCAAACGTTCTTGGACCCACCCCATCTGCAATAAGTCTCCAAAAAGCTGACCTCATGGCATGACGGGATGCCATAAATCAGATCCTTTCATCAGATATCAGAGAGGTCTTAACACTAAATACCGTCTTTAAGATGGCAGAAATGTGTGTGAACTGTGAAATGGTATCAGAACTGTTAGGAGGGACTTTTGGAAATGAGTGTTACTTTGGGGAAGTGCCACAGGATTAGAGCTGGTAAAGCATTGTTGACATCTGAATTTAAGTTAAAATTTTTCTCTGTTGGATTAGACGGGTAGCACCCAGCACACTTTCGAGCTTGTCGATGATTGATTGACTGTGTGTAAGCGAGTTCACGCTTACCATAAATGTATTTGTTATGCTTTATTTTCCCCTTCACTCGTCTTTGAAAGCATATTTGTGTGTTCGCTTTAGGATTCAGTCACATGTTTAGAATTTCTATCCATGGTTGTTGGGCACATCCGTTTGCTAAATGAACTTTTGAAGAATCTGTATAGGGCAATATTTCACAAAATGTAATTTTACATACTGTTTCACATCATTGCATTCCCTCAGTGTATTTATCTCTGAAAGCATTTGACTGCATTTCTTTTGGGAAGAATGAATACGTAATGGAAATTTAAAAGCATCTTCACTCCCTCTGCTTTTTGAAGAATTTAGAAAAATAAAGGTTCCTATGAAGGCATGTGTTATTATCTCAAAACCATCACTCAGCTCTCTCATGCATATGTCAATTACTCAACCCCACCTTTATGAATATGTAAATCTGCTCAGAATGCCTCATTAATTAGTAATTCATGCATTTTTCACAACCCCAGTACATTTCCAATGGAGGATGATGAATTATCATTTATTACATCTAAGATATCTGTTTCTTTTAGTAAATCGCTTGTTTTGAAAATCTCGTCCTGTAGGAAGTGATCTGCTGTTATCTCGACACACTGACTGTTAGCGCTTCTGTAGTTGCCAGTTCTGTCTGTGGTGTTCTCTGATGTGTTGTTTCGTGTTCAGGGATCATAGCACCGGCTGTTGTGTGTATAACATGAGACTATTGAATGCAAATAGACCCATAATTACTGGTCATATAAAGCCAGAAGTGGCATTGCTCAACAGTAAGTGTTTATCCTGCTAGTCCAGTCAAACCATGGCAATTAATAAATTAAAAAATAAGTAAATAAAAAAACTATAATGTATAGCAATGTATTTTTTTATGTGCCAGCCAGGTAAAAAAAAAAAAAAAGTATATAGTGTCAAAAAAGTTGGCAGACAAGTAAAAATCAGAATATTTTGTTTTTGAAAAATATATTTAAAATACACCCTGTAAAAAGAAACACACTATATACTAAAAGTAAAATAATGACTACTACTTTTTTTTTTTTTTTTTCTTGCAGTAGCTGGATATTATGTAGCTATATTATAACTCCATGAGAGCTATACATTAATGAGCACACATTTGAAGAAAAACTAACATGCAATGCTCAAATAACTAATAATCTTAGTTTTCATCCCATTCTTACTGATGTTTCTAAAACAGTCACAAACACTGGTTTTATGTGATGTATATTGGAAATGAATAATGTGAGACAAAAATCACACAAGATCTATAATTGTAAGATTTAGTGAGTCCCTGTTAGGGGAGGAGACAGTTACAGTTTTCCTTGGAACTCCACAGGCCATCTTTATTATTGAACCCTGAGTTGTCAACCTGTTTCTAAACCAGTAAACATCACTACAGTACTTAGAATCTGCAACACACATTATCTTGTTTCCTTGTATCCTTATATTCCTTTTTAATCCTTCTGTGCTATAATATGTGTGTTAGACAGGCACACTTGATCTTATTTGTCTTTCATAATCACTTAAATTAAACAGACTGTGTTTGCTTTTGGGACTGGGATACTTGCACAAGGATAAACGAAGACATGGTTTTGTTGACCTCTGTTTACTTTAGGTCCCTCTGTGTGCTTAGGAAGAAGATGATTTATATGTAGTATATTTAGTTTTTTTTATTATTTTTTTTTTTGTAAGGAGGCCTCCCCTATCCCGACTATGAAATCATAAGTATTTTTTGAGACCGTAGCACAAGGTACTTCAACCACAGAAGATCTAGTGTGTTGGCTAAAGCACATTGCAGAACCATGAATTTAACATGAAAGTAGAAGCAGAAGAAAAGCAACAGGGTATGGTGCATTTTTTTGGGATTACAGTCCTCCTAGATGCAGCCGCTTTGTTACCATCTCCCTATTGGGTTAGAAATATATTTATGTAAATGCCAGGGCGACACTTGAATGTAAACATGAGTGTGATCTGGGGGAGGGTGCCCTGGGACCCTCCAGAGCAATTTGAGATTACGGTGAAAAGAAAAAAAATAAATATGTTATTATGCTGATCATGTCGCACCATTGTACAAACAACAGATTGTTTTTGTCTTTTCAGTAGTTTGGTGGAGGAAGTGCGCAGTTACAGGTTTAACACGACTACTAAACAGTAGTTGGATAATGAGTGAATTTAATGAATTTAAATGTTTTATATATAAAAAAAAATATTATTATTATTTAAAAACATTTCGAAGGCTGTGTCCTTCGGAAGTTACATTTGTCGGCCGCATACGTCATTGAGGCTGCTTCATTTCAGTAAACTGACCACTACATTCCAAAGTCATTAAGAAATTACAACAATTCATGCTTCACTAGGAATAATGGTAAATTTTATAATGGTTACTGTTCTGAAGTAAGACATCCTTTATGACGTATGCAGCTGACGCAGCCTTTGAAATGAGAGACCGCTAAGGACAGGGACAGGTGTGTTTTCCTATATAATTTTTCTATGAGATCGACATTATGTTTTGTGCCTCTGAATATGGCGATCTATTTTACATGCAGAAGATAAGAAAATTACTAGCTGAATTGTTGAGGTGCAACCCACTGGACTCAGTGTATTGTTGCCGGGTGCTGAACTACTTTTCAGAGTGCACTATTGCTCCATCCTACCGTAAGTGGCGAGCTATTGAAAAGAGGGCTCTTGTAAATTGACAATTTACTGGCCCTTTTTGTAGCAGCACTTACAGGCTACTGGCATCTTATGCCTTTCCAGTGTCATTTTCCTTTTTCATGTCTCACCCCTCCTCCATAATCATAAATGTAAGTATGATTATAAAAATGTGAAGCTGCCAGAATTACTGTTGTTACCTCCCTAGAAATTCAACCCGCATCCCGCACGGAAATTAAACCAAACATGCTTCCAGATTTTGATAATCACTATGCAGTCACACTGATGAAAGTGAATTTAAATATTTATCTACTGTTTCCCTGAGGAATAAGAGAAAGAGAGAAGGATGGGGTTGTGGTAGTTAATTCCTCTTTTCTCTCTTATTCTAACATTATCTAAAATTTAGGTTTTTTTAATGTTACAAAATGGAATTGAATGTAGTGCAAATTTAGCAGCAGTAGAAAAGGACAATGAGAATCTACATCAACCAAAGACACCACACACTTGTCCATGCAGTGTCCATTCAGTCCATATTTGGTTGTGGGATTGCATCTGAAAAGATTGACACGCTAATAAACTGATTTTAATTGGACACGCTTTGAAATGCCTCCTCCTGCTCCCCTCCATCTAGCCGTCCTGATACTGGTGGCTTATTAAATCATTTGCCGCTCCTGGGTGATCTCCTTTTGAAACCCAGCCTGACCCTCTGGGCACAATTTATTTTATTTTAAAAATTATTTTTTACCAGCAAATTTTGCATCAGTTCAAGAGAATTATAAATCATTATTACACAGGCCGTCACTTCAAACATTTTGTAAAAAGCTTTCTGAGCGATGAGGCTTCAAAGGAGGATGCTCAGCCTTGTGAAGGCTTTGCTGGTGTGGATCCAGTCATTGATGCCCTGTATTTTGCTATGCAAATAATGCTGTAAACCGGTTCCTTTAAGTACACAAGTGCTTATTATTAAATACCATTGTTTCAACCAGGAGGTGCATTATCAATGTCTTATTACAGGAAATTCCAAAAGCTTTTGGTGATTACAATCACCGCAATGACACGAGAGCTCAGCGAAAATCTGGCATCTCTGAATCTCGTAAACATAATTCTGAAGACAGAATCACCTCCCAGCTGTAAATCACACATGTCGTTTTCTAAGGGTGAAAACATGTCAGTCCACAAAGACAGCTCTGTCGATAATAATTTGTTCATAGCTCCTCACCTAATAGCTTGGAAATATTTAAACCTATGAAAACACTCCACAGAGAACATGACCGTGAACAGAGAATGGTCTTTTTCTTACAACTAAAAACGCTCTTCCATTATTCAGTTATTCGGTAGTTTGTGGTTTTCTTGTTTTCATTCATTTACACATTCTTCTGCATTTAAATGCTAATGTCCTTGACTGATTTAATCTTACACCTACCATTACATTTTAGATTTCAAACACATTGTTGCAGTCTTTTAAAGGTATGTTGGTGGACCACTGATGGAAAACAGACTTGGCATTCTTTATGTTGGCAGATTGAATCTCTTTGTTCTTCAAGCCCTCAAATTATGGTCTGCTTAATTACACATTACTCAATATATCTGATATACCTCTTTAATTTCACCCATACATTTACTCTACAAATACAGAATACAGATACAATCAAAATCAAGTTCACTGTTGTAATAAAGACTGTAGATTCAGGAGAATAGATTCTGTTTGCAATTAATAGGGATTCTAATTTTCTTATTAAATATAACTTAGGATATAGTTATCTTAACAGCCTGAATATCAATTTCAGTAATTTGTTTTCAGAGGTTAGGGCTCATTAGATAAATTCATCTCAACTTTAGTTTTGCTGTAATAGGCTATATACTCTGAAAATTAAAAAAGAAAGAAAGGCTAAAGAAAAACAAAAAATGGCTATTGGAACGTAATATTTGTAGCAATGAAATAATTTGTTGAACTATGTTCTTTTGTAGTGAAAATCTTGTATATTCTGATATTAAAATGAATATGACTATTAAGTTCCTAAGCATAAAAATGTGGAATACAAATGTTATAGTCTATTAGATATAAATTTGTCACATTGACTACCCATGTATTTTGAGAAATTGCTGTCATCGTTGTGGGTTTCTTGCTGAATATAGTGTCCTCTGTGCAACTGCAAAATCCATTTGACGCTTCATACAAAATCACAGTACCAAAGCTAGCAAATCTGTTGTTGTTTACTAACAATATGTTGCTAACATATTTAGTGTTTCAGTGGATTTGGCTTTTATGTAGTTGCAAAAATTGAGCTTAATTTTTGAAGTGTCAGAAATGTGTAGGCTTAAAACTTTGCCTTTCTTCCTCTCTTTATGGGGATGTGCTGCTCTTCGGTCTGTTTTGGATTAAGCCTTTGGTTTTTAAAACTTTAGTAGTTTACTAAATGGCAATGTGATTTTTCCAGAGCCTCCTTCTGCAAGTCTCGTTCTGGTGAAGACGTCATGAAATGCGGTTACAGTCCTATTAGTGTTCCATCGGACCACTTATCATCACAGAGTTTATTGTGATTGGCTTTCCCACCAGTAAGCGTGCCCACTATCATGACTTAACCTTTACAGACTGCTTTATCAAACTACAGCATTAACCTCCATTTTCTTTATTTAGTCACTGATCCATATTTGTTCTTCTTTTTAGCCCTTTTCTTGTAGAATTTCCAGTAATGCCAGCAAAATTGCATAGAAATCAATTGCACTAATCACGTTAAAAGAATAAAACACTCTGTGTTCTCAATTTCTTCTCTAGACAGCTTCAAAAGAGTTGAGGGCCCTATGAAATCCATTTAATTTTTTCCCAAATTCCATTTTTTTTTCCCTTGTTTTAATTTTCCTGGATTCCTTTTTTTCCCATTTTTTTGGGACTCCATTTTAATGGTTAAATTAAATTTTAGTAATCAAAAAGTATGTCTAATTAATTGAAGTCATGAAACTTATACAATTTAACAATTTATTACGTTTAACAAAAATTACATGTTTAGGATCCTATGAAATACGTTTTTATTTTTTTTCTCAAATTCCGCTTTATTTATTTTTTTTTTACCAAATTCTGTGTTTTCTGTTTTGTTTTCTAGATTCCATTTTAATTGTTTAATTACATTTTAATAATAAAAAAGCATGTCTAATTAATTGAATTCATAAAAACAAATTATTTTTAAAACTTTTATATTTTTACATTTTATTTTTAAATTTAAAAATAAAATGTAGTTTCTTCAAAAATGAAGAAATCAAATGAAGGCATAAAACATTAAATTAATTTATCTTTTGATCATATGAAATTAAACAAACGTTATTTTTTTAAATAAAAGTTTTAAAAATAATTTATTATTATTATTAGTGTTAGTATTATTATTACATTGAGACGTAGCTAAATTCTACTGTACAACAGTAATATATTTCTATCACAGTTTCAAGTTAAACTGAACTTTTATGTGAAGACCTTTGAGCTTCCTTGTGTTTATGATACGATAGTTTTTCTCAAATGAAAGTGTAAAATGCTCATGAAGTGACTCAGAGTGGCTCTGGAGATGAAGTTTATGCATTCATGTCCTTATAGTGAGGTGGCAGAGGCTGAAAACACCACGAGCATCAGGCGTGCTTCAGTGTGTGTGTGATAAACCACACGTCTGCGCCTTTCATTCACACAGAGACACGCAGAACATCCAGGATTCGTGTTTTTGCAGTTTAATATTCACAGACACTAGTCTATATCATAATTTTATTTAATTAGATTTTTATTTATTCATCAAAAATGTTACAAATTCTGTGAAATTCCACGTTATAGGCTAACAGTAAATTCTGTTTTTTTAATGACTGGATTCCGTGATTCCGTTCGTGTTTTCCACATCGCAGAAAGCATAGGGCTCTAGGTTTCAGGTTTGACCACTAATGAGCATTTGACATTCAAAGCGTCCAAAGCTTGGTGTTTCTTTTTACAGGCTGTATAACAGTTTATATATTTTTTTTATTATATTTGTTATGTATAATACTTAAAGTGTGTTTGTGTGGGTTAATCTGGTGAACAGGAAGGCGAACCTATATTACAATTTCCAGTTGGTCTTATTGTGCTGTTGTGTTAAGGTTTGCATTTGCCTGAAAATATCCTTTTGGTTTTATGATAGGTCTTTTTTTAATTGTGCCTTTAAGCTGCCTGTTCAAATAAGGAAACAATTACAAGATGTTGGCTAAGGAATTGCTTCAATTTGCCAAATAAATTTATCTTGATCCTTATAGTGGTGAAAACATTTGTGGAGCTTTGCCGATTCATTAATCAGAAACGTATGATCGCTGAAGTATTATAGGGTTTATAGTAAAGCATTACTCTCAGATTTCTGCGCAACCTGTAGACAATTAAACTCCATAAAAAGTGGTCTCATTGTTATTCAGCTAAATCTGGAATCTCTGAATCAATACGAAGTCCCAAATGACAAAAACCTGAATGACATTATTTAAATGAAAAATTCTTATTCTTAATTAATTGATTTTTCTCCCCCGTGTGATATAAAGAAATGCAGTCTTTATTAAAACAGCTTGAAAAGTTGTCGGTGTGATGTGCATTGTAGATGCACAAAGCAAATATACAGTGGGGAGAACAAGTATTTGATACACTGGCGATTTTGGTTTTCCTACTTACAAAGCATGTAGAGGTCTGTAATTTTTATCATAGGTACTCTTCAACTGTGAGAGACGGAATCTAAAACAAAAATCCAGAAAATCACATTGTATGATTTTTAAATAATTAATTAGCATTTTATTGCATGACATAAGTATTTGATCACCTACCAACCAGTAAGAATTCCGGCTCTCACAGACCTGTTAGTTTTTCTTTAAGAAGCCCTCCTGTTCTCCACTCATTACCTGTATTAACTGCACTTGTTTGAACTCGTTACCTGTATAAAAGACACCTGTCCACACACTCAATCAAACTGACTCCAACCTCTCCACAATGGCCAAGACCAGAGAGCTGTGTAAGGACATCAGCGATAAAATTGTAGACCTGCACAAGGCTGGGATGGGCTACAGGACAATATAGCTTGATGAGAAGGCAACAACTATTGGCGCAATTATTAGAAAATGGAAGAAGTTCAAGATGACGGTCAATCTCCCTCGGTCTGGGGCACCATGCAAGATCTCACCTTGTGGGGCATCAATGATCATGAGGAAGGTGAGGGATCAGCCCAGAACTACACGGCAGGACCTGGTCAATGACCTGAAGAGAGCTGGGACCACAGTCTCAAAGAAAACCATTAGTAACACACTACGCCGTCATGGATTAAAATCCTGCAGTGCACGCAAGGTCCCCCTGCTCAAGCCAGCGCATGTCCAGGCCCATCTGAAGTTTGCCAATGACCATCTGGATGATCCAGAGGAGGAATGGGAGAAGGTCATGTGGTCTGATGAGACAAAAATAGAGCTTTTTGGTCTAAACTCCACTCGCCGTGTTTGGAGGAAGAAGAAGGATGAGTACAACCCCAAGAACACCATCCCAACCGTGAAGCATGGAGGTGGAAACATCATTCTTTGGGGATGCTTTTCTGCAAAGGGGACAGGACGACTGCACCGTATTGAGGGGAGGATGGATGGGGCCATGTATTGCGAGATCTTGGCCAACAACCTCCTTCCCTCAGTAAGAGCATTGAAGATGGGTCGTGGGTGGGTCTTCCAGCATGGCAACGACCTGAAACACACAGCCAGGGCAACTAAGGAGTGGCTCCGTAAGAAGCATCTCAAGGTCCTGGAGTGTCCTAGCCAGTCTCCAGACCTGAACCCAATAGAAAATCTTTGGAGGGAGCTGAAAGTCCGTATTGCCCAGCGACAGCCCCGAAACCTGAAGGATCTGGAGAAGGTCTGTATGGAGGAGTGGGCCAAAATCCCTGCTGCAGTGTGTGCAAACCTGGTCAAGAACTACAGGAAACGTATGATCTCTGTAATTGCAAACAAAGGTTTCTGTACCAAATATTAAGTTCTGCTTTTCTGATGTATCAAATACTTATGTCATGCAATAAAATGCAAATGAATTACTTAAAAATCATACAATGTGATTTTCTGGATTTTTGTTTTAGATTCCGTCACTCACAGTCGAAGAGTACCTATGATAAAAATTACAGACTTCTACATGCTTTGTAAGTGGGCAAACCTGCAAAATCGGCAGTGTATCAAATACTTGTTCTCCCCACTGTATTCATCCTCTTCTGTATTCTCCGCTCTTCTTGTAGTTTCCACCCATACTTTTGCATGCATGAGTAAAGTAGAGTATTTCAGCCATTTGAAGTTCGACGTCACTGCTGCTGATCAGTGGAGGTTCACGTGTGTGCTGTGTCATAAAAGATAGAACTATTAGAACTGAATGACTGGAGTCTGAGCCTCAGGCAGGAGTGCTTTCAAAATCCCTGTGCCTGTGAACCTTACCAGAAGACTTTGATTTCAAAAGACATTCATTACCATTGATGTGGCATGTTGTGGCCATGATTCCTTTGCATTTTTCAGTGAGTTTAAAAATTGTTCATCTTTTGTTTTAATAGCTAAGCAATGAAATACACTTAAAGTTACTAATTAATTTTTTATCCACAGTCATCTTCAGTTACTCCAAGGTGAGCAGTGCATAGACTTTTCACGTGTATTTGAGTATGTATTATGTTATAGTATGTTTTGTTTTTTTTCAAAGTTGACTGCTTGCAATAGCATACTAACACAATAATCGTATTATTTCTGCAGTATATAATATAATATGTATGCTATGCACAGTTTTTCTTCAATGCACAAAGAGCACACTGCAAAGTATAGGGCACAACAATAAGTTTTTGTTTTTTTTCCAGCTGGGCCAGTAGTTCTTTTTTTTTTTTTTTAATGGGTAAAACTTTATTTTGATGGTCCCCATTATACTTTCTGTTAACTATAAGTAACGTTGCACCCACATGTCAGCTAACTCTTATTAGAGTATTAGCAGACTAGACTGTCGTCTAAATATCTGCTAACACTTTATTTTGATGGTCCCCCAACAGACATTCTACTGAATATAAGTAACTTAACAAGTACATGTTAACTTATTCTACTAACCCTAACCCCTTATTCTACTAACCCTACCCTACCCCTAATAGTTGGTTGACATGTAGGTGCAATGTTACTTATAGTCAACAGAATGTCTAAAGGGGACCATCAAAGTAAAGTGTAAGCTTTTTACTTCCTCTGCATGTTTTAATGGCCCACAACAAACAAATGATCTTTTTTTTAATTTAAAAAATATTGCATGCATGAATATTGCATGCATTTTAGTAGTAGGATATTAGTACTTTTGTATAAAAACAAACAGCTAATGTCAGTCTGGATAAGCGTCCACTGTCAGGATGCACCAAATCATACTTAAAACCTTTTAACAGGCCTTGTAAAATGGCAGATCTTTTTCATCTCAGGAAACCAGGACAGACTGTCAGGGACACGCATGTGCCAAGGATACCCAAGAGCTGCTCTTTCAGGGTTAGGGAGGGAGTCAGGCCTCGGTGAATTTGTGTTAGATGCTAACTGAATCTAACAACATTTAAACTGAACAAATGCAGTAATATAGTAAGATACTGTTCCAGTACTGTTTTCAGAAAAACGTACTTATATTTAAACTGTCAATTTATCAATTTCAATTGTGTGCCCTGCATTAAAATGCAGCAAAGTTAACCATATTTCATAAATAAACCAGCATATATTTTGTATGGCTTTTTTAATCCAATGTGAAACCTAATACCTGAAGGTTTTCCCCTCAGATTGTTTTGAGACATTTCTCTGGAAAGAAATGTCTCAAAACAAACAAAAAATTTGGTCCAAGCTGAGAGAAAAAAGGTGGAGGTTTCCTATTCTATTGTCACTTGCATTTGGCTTTCATTATGTTCCTGCCCCAGGCGCCTGCCGGCCTGTGAGGGAGCCAACAGTGATTCGGTTTATAGAGATCATATGGCAAGGAAACAGGGCTTGAAAGATGCAGCTCCAAGAACCAGATTTGACGAATTTCCTATGATTTGAGCTCGAGTTTATTCTTTCCTGTCATGGAACAGACACCCCGTAGCACACGCGCCGGACCGGGGATGAGCAGTGGAGAGGGTCACTTAAGCTACAATGTGGGCTCTGTTTTCACACATCTTGAATTGCATTTCCTATATCAGGACAAGAGGTCCTGGTAAGTGATCCAGAATGTTTGCAGGAAACCACACAGAGTGAAGGTTGCCTTTGTCATTAACAATCAATGGAACCACCATCAGCTGCTGCATGTGTGGAAATGATAATATCTTACGTTTAGACTTTTTTTTGTGTATAATTTAAACAAAAAAAGTGAGGGTACAGTGCCCTAAAAACTCAGAGAGAGTCCTTCCCTAAATCAAGAAAACTTCACGTTTTAAGTTCTCCTTGTCCCTTCCTGGCAAAAAAGACAATCACCTCATGCCCATCTGCCGGCTGTTGGCCTTCTGCTAGAACGAATGCCAGTCTTCATCAACACGACTGAAATGTCATCAAGTAGTTTAATGCTCCTTAATATCGCTGTATCGTTTACGTTCCTGAGCATGCTAGAAATGAGTCCCAGCTGGGGATTTTTGGAAGCCCAGAGAGAGCAGAGGGTGGGGGGAATTGACAGGCTATTTAGACGTGCTACTTCACTTTGCATTAGAGTGTACAATATCAGGCACAGAGAGCCAAAGTAAGGCCAGATTTCAGGCAATGCTCATTGGGCCTGGAGCGATGGATCACTTACCTCAGGAAATCAAAGTCAATGGTAGAGGATCTGGCCTGGAGACAAGCCCAGAAGCCCTGTGAAAAAGTGTGAAACCTGTAGAAAGAAAAGAGTGACTCATTGAGAAAATCCATTACAGCTCGAGAAGCCAATAAGCATAAAAAGAGCTGTCTTGTTAAATCCAGCGGTTGATAAAGCAAGGCTTTGACTTGAAGAATTGCCTCGGGGCACCGGTGATACAAGGTAGCAAGAGAGATGGTTATTGATACAGGGAGATGTTTTAGAGAGTCGCCGCTTACTGCCTCACGGCCTCTGTGTTTAGTGCCAAGAGAGAAAGTCAGGGTGAGACGTCAGGCTTTACCTGTGGCCTACTTGGAATCAAAGCACCGCACGGGTTTGTGCTTTAATACAGTGAAGACATACACAAACAGACAGAATTGCAAGAATTATTAGTTTCCTCCCTTCAAAAGCAGAACATACAGTAATTTGTCTGGTTTCTAAATTGACATCATTAGAATGTAGGCAGTTGTATGCTGGTTTTCTACCCCCCCCCGCCGCTGTCCTGCGTGATTACAGGGTGTTTGCCTTGAACCCTCACTGAAACTGTTACTGTACCAATAGGACACTGATTTCATCTTCTGCTTCGTGTTTACGGCAATCATCCTCATTTTCCTGCTTGACTTCCTGTCCCTCTCTCACAATGTTCAGTTTTACAGTAGCTCTCAATCTGGTGAGGGACAGTAAACTGCAGTATTTGAAGAAATGCCTTGTGTAAACCGATTTGAAGTGACATGCTCAAGATGCTCCGATCGGCTTAATGTCGGCCTTGATTGTTGTTATTGAAGATGACGGTGCCCTTTACTTTCAAATACGTCAATTTTGGGAAAAGAGGATGGGTATTATTTCTCACTCAGAGATGAGGTTCGAGGCATCATCAGGTATGAGCCACCTGTCAGATAACCTCTGACCCTTTAATCGTCTTGGCTCTCCTAAGCTGGTGGCACCCTCTGTAGATTTGTTTTTAATGCGCTGTGATTCTGTTTTTTCTTTTTCTCAAAGCTCTTCTTTTCTCATCTCTGCCCTGCTGTGTGGTTGAAGCTCAAGTGCAGCCAAAACAAGCTTCAAATCCCCCATATTAGGACAGTCGAAAAAGACAACTTAATCATTAATCCATCCTCTTGCAACTATTTTTCACTTCAAAACAGCATAAAACCAAAGGAAAATGACTATAAAAGAGTATTTTCTGTTACATTACATCTTTGGTATTATGCCCTGTAGATTATTCTCATGTTAATTTTCATTTAAAGACTAAGTAATAGCAGATACATTCAGTTTGTTAGTGGTTAAATTGATAATATTGTGCCTGAGATTGTAACAGATACTGAAAGCAATTTCCATGCACATAAGGAGAATTTATTTATGTATGAAATCAAATTATTTTGCCTTCATCCCATGACTCTCTGAGGGAGTTACTTTCTAATCAATCAAGTACTGGATTCCTAGAGCTCTTAGATGGCTGTGGAAAAACCCTTGGAGATTATGGATGGTTAGTGAGATGTTTAGTGAGATTCAGGCATCTAAAAAAAAAATTGACGTAAGCTTTATTTGCTCATTACTGTGTTCCTTTTTTTTCTTTCTTTTTAATGGGGCAAAAATAAAATGAGAGAGAAATTTATCGAGAAAATTTAGTAAAATAAACAGGTTAATTAGTCTAAAAGATGTATGCAATTGTTTAGTCTGTTAATACTTTAATTATAGCTTTTAATTCTGTAATGTGGACTGTTAAAAAATCTCTCTTAAAGGTGCAATATGTACGATTTTTGGATTTAAATTTCCAAAAACCACTAGAACAATGTAATATGTTTTGTTGACATGTACTTACATTATCCCTAATGTTTCCACAATGTTTAAATCCAGAGAAATCAGCAATTTTAACCAGTGTAACGTCCCGTGTCATTGGGTTGCCTGTCAGTGATGTTACCCTCGATTCCAATTTTTACTTATGTAGAAACCATGGAAACACCAAAGCCGATTTAATATATTATATGTTTTATTAGACAGGTGAGCAACTGTTTGGATACCTTTATCGACAGAAAACGAATTATTGTTTTATAGCTCAACACGGTTAGTCTTATTGTTTTGAATCTCTTGTTTTCTTGATTTACCGCGAGTAACATGTTTGTACCATGCCTCGGAGACAACACTATGTTGTCAAGTGGCTAACATAGCATAATCAGAGAGAGCTTTATTTGTAGTAACAGTAATACAGCACTTTGCCCATCATACAATATATTTTAAAATTATTTGCATGCCATTTAGCAACAAGTCATTCAGATTTTATTAATATGATATTCTAATATCGATCTAGCTTACTGCAGTGTACAACAAGTGTCTCATAAGCAAACGCACAGAGTAACGTTATAAGTTGTGCTGTCAATCGATTAAAAAAAGTTAACTAATTAATTGCACATTTTTCTGTAATTAATCGCACATAACGTTAAAGTTTTTAATATATATTTTATGTTGTAGTACTTTCACATTTAATCTCCAAATCAATGTAGAAACAACATAAAGACAGCATGTTTTAAATATTTGTTCAATGGCATCTTTTTACTAAGCACTATGAATGAAGGCCAGTATCACTGAAACCAATACTGATGTCTCTATTACATGGATTTTATTTCTCAATTTTAGTTTTTTCTCATTTTTTTCCTCAATTTTTTTGTCTCTATTAATTATAGCCATTAATTATAACCAACAGTATAATTGAAAGCTATCGATTTTAACATTTTAATAGGCTTTAAAAAAATATAACAACATCTAATTTAAATAAACTTAAAACAATCTTCACATAAACACATTGTAATGTTACATTTAGCTGTGCCTTTAATATATCAGGGTTCAACAATAAGATTTTTTTTTCAGGTGGGATGGATCAAATTTTTACCTGCCCTGCTAAAATGCACAAAGTTATTGTTTTTGTTGTTTTTGACCCATGCAACCTTGTAAACAGTGCTTTAAGATTTTCTGGTAGGTCTAACAGGTAGAAAATAGACAGAAATGTAATAGTTATCAAACACTTTGCAGTCTTCACAGCATAAATTATAAATTAAATATTAAAGCTACAAATGTTATTCACTCAAGAGCAATGAGTGATTTTCTCTTTCTTTTCTTCTTTGATTAACATTTATCACAGACAGCAGTAGGTTAATTAGGCTGCTGTCACATTAAGACCTAACACACGACCCGAATCTGACTTTAATCGTAAAATAAACACAAACAACAAAACAAAAGGAGCAGCAACGGTCGACTACGGCATATAAGCATAATAAAAACATACATACAGTACTATGCCTTTAAAAATATGTCAAGGGTGTATATTTCTCGATTTCTCATAGTATGCATTCATTACTTACTGTTAATTTTATTACACATTCTTCCTATTTTTTTTGTTTTGTTTTACATCATCATAAAGTGTCTCTTATACAGTCATAAAGTTTCTCTCTTTCTCTCTCTCCTGATATAAAATAATATTTTGTTCTGAACTTCTGATTAATATTTGACAGTGACATTTCTTGGTTTTGGCTGTACTTGGGAAATTTTAAATGAAAACCCTCTATCATCATTTACTCATAATCTAAAGACAGCACTATCAAACCTCTCAGACAGTTTAAGCCATTGTACATGGGGTAATAAAAGTACTTTTGGAATAGTCCAAGATAACCAAAGTGTCTAAAGAATGAAAATTATCCCTCAAATCAAATAAAAACTTGGCAGGTGCCATAGTCCCTCTTATGATGCTTCCCAAGTTAAAGCCCAGGGACAAGCGGATAACTTTAATCAGTGCAATGTTGAATGCAATCATTTATTTCTGATTTGCAGACTGCTGGTCTTTGTTTACAGCAGAATTGCCTGCTATCATAATATGTGGCCTCTCCGTTTATTCAATGTCATCAGATTTTCTTTGCATACTTTCATTTATCTTTTTTTTTTTCTCAAGTCAGCCTACCCCATGTTATATTGGAAACATACAATCCTCTGAACCTTGTTCTTATTTCTCCTTTCAGGGAGGTGTCACTCAAAGTACACCAGAAAGTAAAAAAAACATTTTCTTTTGATACTACTAAAGTACTCTTGTAGAGTGGACTATTGGCTTTATGAGCCACGTTTTGTGAGTATAGATAAAGAACTGTTGATCAGTATCGCTCCATTATTATATGTGCTATAATGAACCTGTGGACACAAATGTAGGGAAAATTAAAACAAAAGACGGCATTGTTGTGGGATTAAATTCAGTTTAGCCAGCGTGAACCTCAGAACATTCCATGGTGTCACATAATACTGTCAGTTTCCTATTGGAAGTGCCAGCATAGAAGGAATGAGTGTGCTGGCAAACAGTGTATGTGTGTGACTATGTCCTTTCTTTCTTTCTTTCTTTTTTTCCCCCCTCTGTCTGTGTGTGTGTCTGCGGTGTTGGTGGCAGTGGTCTGGATAAGGCTTATGATACTCTTGGAAAAATGCTGGATTTTTATAGAGTTATCCCATATTTTCTGGAATGTCTTTTTCATCAGTCAGGAGCCTGTAAGCATCTTATTGGCTTTATCATTTTATCACCATATGTAATATTATGTTAAACAAGACGACCATATGCTGTCCTGCCATATGCTGCTGCATGGAGTGTGTGCCGTCCAGTAAAGCAGCATTGACAAGGGGCAAATATTCCTGCCAATGGAACGTTGTCCATGTGTCTCTCAGGATGTATGTCAGCTGCCCGCTCTAGTCTGTAGCTCTGGGAAACCAGTCTACATTTGGGTGTGCCAGAATACATGGGCAGGGTACTGACACTGAAATAACTCATCTGTTCTTGGCAAAAAGGTTTCAGGATTTTTTTCCTCCTATTTTTTTTTTTTTTTTTTTTACTGGATAGTTCACCCAAAATTAAACTTATGTCATCATGTCAAAATTCATAAGAGATATAATAAAATACAATATTAGGGATGTACCAATACCACTTTTTCCAGAACTATATGTCAATACCGATACTTTCATGTTTGGTATTCACTGATACCAATACCTGTATTTTCATTGCATTTGCAATTTTTAAATATATTAGCTAGAGAAACCAAAAGAATATGAATCATATTCATTGGTTTAATTTGTTTAGCAAATATATATTTCCTTAAAGTGCCCCTATTATGCTATTTTAAAAGTTCCTAATTTAGTTTTGGAGGTCTCCAACAACAGGTTTACATGCATCAAAGGTCAAAAAACTGTTTAATTTTCTCATAATATACATTGCACATCACCACAATGTTCAATGATTCTCAAACGACTCGATGGATGAATCAGTCTCTCTAAATCCCTCCTTTCCACGAGCCTGCTCTGCTCTGATTGGTCAGATGGCCCAGTCTGTTGTGATTGGTCTACTGCGTACAGCGCGTATTTCGGAACAAATGCCCATTACCATAACTGAACTCCAGCTCCGTTTGTACACACTGTAAAGACAGTAACGATGACGTCTATTTTACACCAATCCCAGCGCGAGTCCAAATCGATGATGAAACATTGGAAGAACTCGTTATTCAACCCGAACCTTGAGCAGGATGTTTCTCAGTGATGCTACTCAGCTTGAGGTACATTATGAGATGTTTCAACTGTTATTCCTCACCATCAGCATTAACAAGTGTGAGTCCATCAACAAACCTGTGTGTGTGTGTGTGTGTTTCTAATTTATTGAGATGCACATGCGGGAACTGTGTCAATAACAGCACATATGTTAGCCGAGCACTATCGTGAATGACTGATGTAACATTAAAGTTTGCAAAACAAATCTTGCTCCATCCTTTATCTTTACTCAAAGTAGTAAGAATGACAGAAAATCTGCATTAATAGACACAGTTTTAGGTAATACTGCAGCCCACAGCTGATTTAAAGTAGTATTTCAGTAAGACAGTAATAACTTGAGTTAGCCAGTTAGCCAGATACCTACACAATATGAAACACAATAAACACACTGTAGAGCACAGTGTCTTCTCGACATGATGCTATCCAGTATCCACAGGAATCAGCTGCAGTGTTTGAGGTGGTTCAAGTTTTGCCTGGTGTCTGCGCGCGCAATAAGTGGACGGGCAATATGCTAATGTTTCACCTTGACGTCACAACGAAACGGCTTGGGATTCTTTTAAAAAACGTTTTGTTTAATTGACTCAGAGTCGACTCTTACCTTTGAGAGACAACTTTATATACGGTGCACTTTCAGATTTAAAACTTTGCAGGATGTTTACATTCACTTAGAACTATGTTGCACACTACATGAAAGGTAATTTTCAAAAATCCATAATAGGGCACTTTAAGTTATTTTCATGCTTAATTATGCCTGTTAAAAGTATTGTACAAGCTTCTGTTACTTTCACTCTTCATACTATTGCTCTATCATATTTTGTCTTTCATTTAAAAGCACAGCGCATATTTAGAGCTGCTTCAGCAGGGCTTAATGCTAAGTGTTCTTTTACTACTACTGGTTATCTATTACAATTTTGATACTACAGCAAAAATTACTAGCTTAATGTAAATTTAAAACATTATTAAAGACAAGTAAACAGTCAGTAATAAAATAAGAACAAATGATCCAATTAAAAATAGCACAAATAAATGCAATAGAACAAAGAAACAACTGAAATAATCAGTGCTTTTCAGGTTTTTCAGGTAGTCAAGTCACCTTCATTTATATAGCGCTTTTTACAACACAGATTGCTTCAAAGCAGCTTTACAGTGATAATAGGAAATAAATTTTGTTTTTGATGAAAAGTTTTTGATTAATTTCTGTTGTAAAAACTGATTATTTAATTTGGTGCCATTTAAACAACACCATCTTCAATTAAAACAGAAAACCCCCAATGCATTCCGGACCCCATCCGCACGGCAACAGCATTTGGTGGCCCGAGAACGCAAACCATGAAATAGGTTTGAAATAGTTTTGAAACTATACCATTATCATCCCCTCGCAACCCCCAAAAAGGCGAATCCGTGAAAACGGCGATGGCATGTACGCAAGCATTACGTGTTCAGCCTATAGGCAAGCGTGTTTGAATACGTATGTGTGCATATGTGTTTTTATCTGTATAGAGGGGTAGGGAAGTGAAGGCGGCCTTCACAGGGGAGAGTCTAGGTGACACGGTCTCTGCTGACACTTCAGAGATGCGTTGTGGTCATGTCTAGGCGCAGGTCCACGTCTAGGCGCAGGTCCACCATCTGATCTGGATCCGGCTGACTACAGTAAACCTCGGGATAAACAGAGAGACTAACATTAGCGTAGATGCCATTCTTTTTATGATGTAACGAGTACATCAGGTGTTATGGGAAGTGTTCCCGGTTCCGGCTGACCTAGTTAATGCAGCCTAAAACAATCATTTAACTGATTTGAATAATAGAAATTGATAATGTTCTATGTGTATGCCATAGTAAAGAGATGTGTTTTTAGTCTAGATTTAAACTGACAGAGTGTGTCTGCTTCCCGAACAATGCTAGGAATACTGTTCCAGAGTTTAGGTGCTAAATAGGAAAAGGATCGACCGCCTGCAGTTGGTTTTGATATTCTAGGTATTATCAACTGGCCAGAGTTTTGAGACCGCAATAGACGTGATGGAGTATAATGCGTTAAAAGCTCGTTCAGGTACTGGGGAGCTAAACCATTTAGAGCTTTGTAAGTAATAAGCAAGATTTTAAAATTTATACAATGTTTAATAGGGAGCCAGTGCAGTGTTGACAGAACTGGGCTAATATGGTCATACTTCCTGGTTCTAGTAAGAACTCAAGCTGCTGCATTTTGGACCAGCTGCAGTTTATTTATTAAGCGAGCAGGGCAACCACCCAGTAGAGCATTACAATAATCTAGCCTTGAGGTCATGAACGCATGAACTAACTGTTCAGCATTTTGCATTGAGAGCATGTGTCGTAGTTTAGATATATTTTTAAGATGGAAGAATGCAGTTTTACAGATGCTAGAAACGTGGCTTTCAAATGAATGATTGGTATCAAAGAGCACAACCAGGTTCCTAACTGACGACGAGGACTTGACAGAGCAGCCATCAAGTGTTAGACAGTATTCTAGGTTACTACGTGCAGAGGTTTTTTTGTCCAATAATTAGAAATTCTGTTTTTTCAGAATTAAGTTGTAGGAAATTACTAGTCATCCAATGTTTTATATCAGCTATGTATTCCGTCAATCTTGTGAATTGGTAATTGACAGTAGTTTTCAGGTACAGAATTTGAATAAAGTAATCAAACGCCAGGGCTGGGTCTGCCTCCTCCGGGGGCAGCGCTTGCAAGCTCACCACCTGGTCCCGGTAGGGTGTGGTGGGAACTATGGGCATGTATCTGGGCCACGGTCTCAGGATGACGTGGGAAGATGCCAGCCCGAACTCAAGGCACGATTTGCTGACCGAAAATGCCTGCAGGTCCCCCACCCTCTTAATGGAAATGAGCGTGGTCAGGAGCGCTGATTTTAGAGACAGGATCTTGAGCTCAACTTGCTCAAGCTGCTCAAAGGGAGCTATCTGCAGATGAGAAAGGACCACAGAGAGATCCCAGGAGGGGATGATGTGCGGCCTGGGAGGATTTAACCTCCTGGTGCCTCTCAGGAACCAGGTTGTGCTTTCGTAGTGACTTACCGTCAACCATAACGTGATGTGCCGCAATGGCGGGAAAATACACCTTCAAGGTGGAAGGGGACAGCTTCCGTTCCAACCCTCCTTGCAGGAAGGAAAGCACAGAAGCAATGGCCAAAACTGGCGCTGGGCAAGCAGCACTGCCATCAACTCTAGGCAATTGATACGCCACCGCATTCGAGGTCCCGTCCAGGAGTCCGAAGCTGCGTGCCCATTGCATACAGCACCCCAACCTGTTCTGGAGGCATCAGTTGTCACAACAACGTGCCTGGCGCTCTGGCCCGTAGAAAGGCAAGGTCTGACCAAGGGCTGAAAGTTTGGCAACAGATCGGTGTGATGACCACATGGATTGTGCTCTCTGGACTCGGCTGTGTAGCCAGTGCTGAAGCGGTCCCATATGCATCAATCCAAACGGCATGACCACGGCTGTGGATGCCATATGCCCCAGGACCCTCTGAAAATGTTTCAGTGGAACTGCTGTTTTGCCCCTGAATGTATTCAGGCAGTTCAGCACTGACTGTGTGTGCTCGTTGGTGAGACGCGCCGTCATATTGACAGAGTACAACTCCATACAGAGAAAGGAGATGCTCTGCACAGGGGAGAGCTTGCTCTTTTCCAAGTTGACCTGAAGCCCCAGATGGCTGAGGTGCCTGAGCAACAGGTCCCTATGGTCACACAACAGATTTTGAGAGTGAGCTAGAATGAGTCGTCGAGATAGTTGAGAATGTGAATGCCCACTTCCCTTAGCAGGGCAAGGGCAGCCTTCGCGACTTTGGTAAAGATGCGGGGAGACAGGGACAGCCCAAAGGGAAGGACCTTGTACTGATATGCCTGACCCTTGAAAGCAAACTGTTCAAAACTTCAAAACTCGCAGATCCAAGATCGACTATAACCCACCGCCTTTCTTATGCATGATGAAGTAACGGCTGTAAAACTCCATCTTCATCTCAGCTGGAGGGACAGGCTCTATTGTGTCTTTCGCCAGCAGCACCGCAATCTCCGCGCACAAAACGGGTGTCTTTGTCTGCCACCGAGGTAAAGAAGATGCCACTGAACCTGGGGGGATGCCTGGCGGACTGAATTACGTAGCCGAGTCTGATTGTCTGCAAGATCCAGCGGGGCGTGCTGGGAAGTCCTCTCATGTTTTTTTTCTTTTGCAGCCATGTATTTAGCCCAAGCAACCGTAAAAACATATAAGTTCCTCTTGTTGGGAGTGGTCCACTGATAAACGACTGAATTTTAAGTCTTCCAAGTGTTTTAAAGAATTAGTTGAAATCCCTTTTAAGGAGCTCTGACTGCTCTTACCGAATATCATTCTTCTCCACATGAATAATAATCCATTTAGCAGTCTTGTGCTTCTTCAGTATGCTCTGAAGTTCCCTGTTTACATCGGAAACTGTTGCATGAGGAAAGCAGCATGTAGTTGTATCCCTGCTGCTAATGTTTCTGATTATGGAGTCACCCACTATCAGAGTGCTGGACTCGGCTGCGCCATGAGCAGAATGCCGCTGTCTGCTCATCCTTAAGCGCCTGTTAGCTGACTGATGCAGTCTATGTCTGATCATGTTCCTTGATTCTTCAAATCTGTTTTCAATATGAACAGGGGGTGGTAGGGTACCCATGTTGGCAAGTCGGATCAAAGCTGTATCTGGGGTAGAGGATGCTAGTGCCGCAATATGTGATACTCGTGACACTCTTATGTCTCGAGTGCCTTTGGGTCTCGCTCTCTGTTTATTCAATCGGTTAGTGTGCTCATTTTCATCAGTTATTGCTTGTTTCTCTCTGCGACAGAGTTCTAGATGCACAGGACTCACCAGCTGTATGCTGGGGGGGTCCACGATGAAGCTTTCCTGTGTGTTCTGGTAGTTCTGGCAGGACCGCAAGTAACTTTGTTTCAAGAACTGCAATCTTTTGTAGAAGTTTGTGGCAGTTTGTGCAGCAAGTAGATTCTGAACCAGATGGAGGCATTTTCGTCTGAATATGGGCCTGTCCAGCAGCACTGTAAGCCTTAGCAGCCAGGGCAGATGTCGTATTAGGACTTGGACAGGCAGTAAAAGGTGCCTTCCACGACTTCTGAACCTCACTCGGCATCACTCAGAAGCTTGATGGCACACGACACTGCAGATAAGTGCGAGGTCTGTGGGGACTGGCCTGGCAGAAACACTCCCACTGTAACCCTCAGGTCTCCCAGAGTGATAACCATGCTCGTGAAGAGCCAGTGTGCAGAGGCAGCATGCTGGGTAACAGCAGAGGGCACTCAAGCCTTCACGAGGAAGGAGAGTCGCGACCGCAGTGTTGGCATGGAACCATCCACGAACAGCATGCCCTCGCCCCAGACATGTGAGAGATACACCTGGAACATCCAGAAACACAAAAAAGACGCTCGCTGACCGTGCTTGCTCTTTTAGGGAAATCTGCTCTTTGCGCTGAAGCACCCTGGGGAATTTCGCTGCACTTAATTGTGAAAATGCTCTTTTAGAATGGCGAAACTTGTTGAATGCCCCCTCTCCAACAGCATAGAACGATCTCCGTAGCACACTCGTTGATTGGTGATTGGAAGAGTGATTGCTGTGCAACGACTCGGCTCCGAAGCAAAAATCTGAATGAGTGGATGTGTGCCGCCATCTCATATACCCGTATGTACAGGGGAGTGGCTCGGCATGTAAATTCCACTCGCCAATTCTATTGGCCATTTTTCTAAAATTCAGAGGTGATTGGGGCTCCCAAGTGAGAGCCCATTTGTCAGTCGACATAACATTGTAGTGACTGACAGATAGGGAGTTATGTTTACTAGGATACACGTTTTTACATAATTTTGTGTGAATTCGTCAGTTCAAGCACAAGAAGTCATGAAAGAGAATTCAATTCAGTATTCAAGTACTGCCTGAGACTTGGCTTTCTGGGCGTGCGTTTTGGATGTTTGCGAACAGTAAATTTCTTGTCCTGTAATGTAGGGAGCCACTCATTATACATCAATAACTTAATTCAAGTTTTTACTTGCATATACAATTAATTTTAATCCAAATGACGTGTCTGCTGAGTGAATGATCAGCAATCAAGAGCATGCAACAGAAGTGTGTGAAACTTAGTGGGGTCCAAAACAACACTGGATCATTGTATATAAACAGGGAGCAAATTGTCACGGTTCATGAATTCATCGTCTCATTCTCTCTGTGTTTGTGTGGTTGTGTTGGAGGCGTGGTCACTGATTGCTGAGGATCTGATCGTCTCCACCTACAGCACTGATTATCCTGCCTATTTATGCTTGTCTCTTACCTGCCCTTGTTGTCAGATCGTTGCAGGCTGTCCTGTGGGTTCCCCGTCTGGTCTTTTGTTCTCCTGGGAGTTCTTCGGTTCCGGTTTCCTGGATGTTCCGCTGGCATCTCGCTGCCCATTGCATCCCTGCGTCACGAGCCCCGCGGTTCGATCCATCTGCCGCCATTGCCTGCTTCAATGTCTGCCTGTTCTCCTGTGTTCTCGGACTTTTTGTGTGCTCTGCTACTGACGATACTGTGAGAAATAAAGAATTGTTCAACTCGCTCTTGGATCTCCCAGTTTTCCTTTCTGTGAACGTAACAGAACGACCTGGAAATAGTTCCAGCGAGAGTGGCCGAACTTCAGGAATATCTCACCACCAGTAATCAACGGATGGATCGTCAGGATGAACAGGTAACCGCCACAGCTCAGGTGGTGCAGGCATTTGTGACGCAGGTGTCCGAGCTCACGACCCAGATCCAACAACTGAGATCGCCCACTGCGCCCACCCCGCCGTCCGTTCCCCAAAACCCAGTTAACATCAGCCAGCACAAGCCCCGGATTCCAACGCCAGAGAAGTACTCGGGTGAGCCCGATCTGTGTAGATCGTTTCTTACTAGATGCTCTTTGTTCTTTTCGCTACAACCTGTTACGTTTTCTACAGAGAGATCTAAGGTGGCGCTGGTAATGAACCTACTGTCGGGACGTGCGGCTCTTTGGGGAACGGCGGTATGAGAGAATAACCATCCTTGCTGATCCCTGGTTGGTGAAGCACAACCCCAGGGTCGACTGGGGACACAACTCTGTTTCTGCCTGGAGTTATCAGTGCTATGCCTCTTGTCTTGTGTCTGCTCGTTTGTCTGTGTCTAGTTCTGTGTTTCAGGAGAAGACGGTGAATTTATCAAACGTGCCCAACGAGTATCTCGACCTGAAGGAAGCGTTCAGTAAGTCTCGGGCTGCTTCTCTACCTCCTCATCGTCCCTATGACTGTGCTGTAGATCTACTGCCAGGTACGTCTCCGCCTAAGGGCAAGTTATACTCACTTTCTACGCCAGAAAGGGAGGCCATGGAGAAATACATTTCTGATTCTCTAGCTTCCGGGTTCATCCGCCCTTCCTCTTCTCCAGCGGGGGCGGGGTTCTTTTTTGTGGGTAAGAAGGATGGTTCTCTGTGACCTTGTATTGATTACCGAGGGCTGAATAACATCACTGTAAAGAATACTTATCCTTTGCCGTTGATGTCTTCAGCCTTTGAGAGGTTACAGGGAGCATCTGTATTCACAAAATTGGATTTACGCAATGCTTATCATTTGGTGCGCATAAGGGAGGGGGATGAGTGGAAGACTGCGTTTAATACCCCCAGGGGGCACTTTGAATATTTGGTCATGCCTTTCGGGCTGTCCAACTCCCCTGCGGTCTTCCAAGCACTGGTCAATGACGTGCTGAGAGACATGGTAGATCAGTTCATTTATGTCTACCTGGACGACATATAGATTTTTTTCTTCCTCTCTCCAAGAACATGTTCAGCACGTCAGACTAGTGCTCCAGAGGTTGCTAGAGAATGGGCTTTTTGTCAAGGCGGAGAAATGCGCATTTCATGCACAGTCTGTTCCGTTCCTAGGGTATATCATCTTATCCGAGGGAATGCGCATGGATCCCGACAAGGTTAAGGCTGTGGTAGATTGGCCAAGTCCAGATTCCCTTAAGGCCCTACAGAGGTTTCTGGGGTTCGCCAATTTCTATCTACGTTTTATTCGTAATTTCAGCCAACTAGCCGCGCCTCTGACTGCGTTGACCTCTTCCAGAACGACGTTCAGGTGGTCTGGTGTAGCCGAGGCTACATTTTCCAAACTTAAGATTCGCTTTGTTTCGGCTCCCATTCTTATTGGCCCTGATCCATCACGTCAGTTCATGGTGGAGGTGGACGCGTCAGAGGTGGAGGTAGGCGCGGTTCTCTCCCAGCGCTCTTCCTCGGATGACAAGATGCATCCTTGCGCGTTTTTTTCCCAGCGCTTATCGCCAGCCGAACACAATTACGGCATTAGTAACAGAGTTGTTGGCAGTCGAACTCGCATTGGAGGAGTGGTGTCATTGGTTAGAGGGGTCAGGGGTACCTTTTATCGTTTAGACCGATCATAAGAATCTGGAGTACATCAGATCTGCTAAAAGACTCAACTCCAGGCAGGCTCGGTGGGCTCTTTTTTTCGGACGTTTTGACTTTTCTCTTTCTTATCGCCCGGGTTCTAAAAACATTAAACCCGATGCTTTATCTCGCGTTTTTGACCGCTCCGAGCGCCCTTCTACTCCCGAGTGCATTTTACCTGAGAAACTCATTGTCTCTACACTCACATGGGAGGTCGAATCGAAGGTCAAATCGGCCTTAGAAGGGGTAACACCTCCGCCCGGCGGGCCACCGAGTCAACTATTTGTGCCTGAGGGAGTAAGGTCCGACGTAGTACGATGGGGTCATTGTTCCATTGTAGCAGCAACGATTCTGGTGGCCTGGGATGGCTCGTGACATTCGGGATTTTGTCTTGGCCTGTTCGGTTTGTGCCATGGGTAAGACGTCTAATCGCTCCCCGGATGGGTTACTCCAACCGCTGTTTGTTCCTTCGAGACCCTGGTCCCACATAGCGCTAGATTTTATCACCGCCCTCCCAGGGCAAGACGGTCATTTTGACTGTCGTGGACCGGTTCTCGAAAATGGTTCACTTTATCCCCTTGCCTAAATTATCCTCGGCTAAGGAGACAGCGGTGGCTGTCGTAGATCATGTATTTCGCTTACATGGCCTTCCGATGGACGTGGTTTCCGACAGGGGGCCCCAATTTGTATCCAAATTTTGCAGTGAATTTTGTAAATTGCTGGGGGTGACGGTTAGTTTGTCTTCGGGATTCCATCCCCAGAGCAATGGTCAAACCGAGCGGGCCAACCAAGACCTTGAGAGTGTTGCGATGTTTGGTATCCAAGAATCCTTCCTCCTGGAGTCAACAACTTTCATGAGTTGAGTACGCACATAACTCGTTACCAGTGTCAGCCACGGGCCTCTCTCCGTTTGAATGTAGGTTAGGTTACCAGCCACCAATTTTTCCCAGTCTGGAATCCGAAGTCGCGGTTCCCTCCGCTCACGCCTTCGTCCAGAGGTGTCGTCACACATGGAGCAGAGCCTGTGAGACTCTGCTCCAGGTGGGAAGACGCACCAAGGCCCAAGCCGATCGCCACCAGTCTAAGCCTCCCGTTTACGTCGTGGGTCAAAAAGTGTGGCTTTCATCTAAGAACATTCCTCTCCGTTCCGTGAGTAATAAGCTGGCTCCTAAATTCATTGGTCCATTCCCTGTCACCAAGATCCTTAGTCCGGTGGCAGTCCACCTCAAACTACCTCCCGCGTACGGGAAGATTCATCCCGTGTTCCATGTTTCCAAATTAAAGGCCGTTTTTCATTCCCATATTAATCCGCCGGTCCCGGTTCCTCCCCCGCCGCGTCTCGTAGATGGGGAACCAACTTATACGGTCAATCGTATTCTGGACTCTAGAAGGAGGGGACGCGGATTCCAGTACTTAGTGGACTGGGAGGGTTACGGTCCGGAGGAGAGAAGTTGGGTTCCTGCGAGGGACATACTGGATCACTCTCTTATTGATGATTACAATCGACAGGTAGGTTCTACTGGGAGCGCCAGGAGGCGCTCCTAGGGGGAGGGGTACTGTCACGGTTCATGAATTCATCGTCTCATTCTCTCTGTGTTTGTGTGGTTGTGTTGGAGGCGTGGTCACTGATTGCTGAGGATCTGATCGTCTCCACCTGCAGCACTGATTATCCTGCCTATTTATACTTGTCTCTTACCTGCCCTTGTTGTCAGATCGTTGCAGGCTGTCCTGTGGGTTCCCCGTCTGGTCTTTTGTTCTCCTGGGAGTTCTTCGGTTCCGGTTTCCTGGATGTTCCGCTGGCGTCTTGCTGCCCATTGCATCCCTGCGTCACGAGCCCCGCGGTTCGATCCACCTGCTGCCATTGCCTGCTTCAATGTCTGCCTGTTCTCCTGTGTTCTCAGACTTTTTGTGTGCTCTGCTACTGACGATACTGTGAGAAATAAAGAATTGTTCAACTCGCTCTTGGATCTCCCAGTTTTTCTTTCTGTGAACGTAACACAAATGATGTCAGAATTTTCATTTTTTGGGTGAGCTATTCCTTTAAGAGATCCATGATTAACTCGATTGACTCTAGTTCTGGTCGTAAATATTGTAAACAATAAATTGATATTGTCATTTTGATCACATGCTGGCGGTTCTGAATTATTAATAAAGCTCTTCAGCTTAGAGCGATGCTTGATTGCTTTTTGAGGTAAAGAATGACGTTACAAAATTTAGTTTAGAATTATAGCCTTGGTTTTGGTGCGTACAAGCCAATTGTGCTACTGTAAAAGACAAACCAATGTATGATTGACCACAGTCATCATGAGTTTACCAGATGAGAAGGCTTTTCCTAAGATAGTTTCCTTTCTGTTGCGTAGGGATAATAGCATATAGAAGCCAGAATGCTAATGACTTTTTGAGCTCAGCCACTTGGAGAGTAGAGATTTCATTTCCAGCTGTAGCAATGGTGCAGCCCTGCACTGTTTTAATGGATCTATGGCCTCGTAACTTCACTTTTTGATTTTTCCCCAACAGATGCCAGACCACACCACAACTTATTAAATGTGATGCATTTGAAATTACTGTACCATAGTTTATATGTGCACCCTATATAGTCCATTTGTAATGCATGTATTTTGGTATTTTCTGCACAGTTTGCAATATTTAAACTTATTTGGACATATACTGTATGTCTTTAAGAAAAATTAGCGGCTATGGTTTAAGGTACTGGAAAAGTCTATGCATTTAGTCTAATGCATTTTCCTGGTCTAACGATTGCTCAGTATATTGTATGAATTATTTTATTTTTACTTTAATAAAAAAATATTTTTAGTGACAGTTCTTTAGGGTACGTTTACACAACAATGATGTACTAAAAACAGAAAAGTTTTTCATTTGTGTTTTTCAGATACAGATGACAACGCTGTCAAAACTATCCCCATTCACACTTATCCTCAAAAACAATTTAAAGTGCCCCTATTATGGATTTAGCATGTAGTGTGTAACATAGTTCTAAGTGAATGAAAACATCCTGCAAAGTTTTAAATCTGAAAGTGCACTGTATATAAAGTTACTGTCTCTCAAAAGTAAGAGTCGACTCTGAGTCAATTAAACGAATCATTTTATAAACGAATTCCAAGCGGTTTTGTTGTGATGTCAAGACAAAACATTAGCATATTGCCCGTCCACTTATTGCGCGCGCAGACACCAGGCAAAACTTGAACCACCTCAAACACTGCAGCTGATTCCTGTGGATACTGGATAGCATCATGTCGAGAAGACGCTGTGCTCTACAGTGTGTTTATTGTGTTTCATATTGTGTAGGTATCTGGCTAATTGGCTAACTCAAGTTATTACTGTCTTACTGAAATACTACTGTAAATCAGCTGTGGGCTGCAGTATTACCTAAAACTGTGTCTATTAATGCAGATTTTCTGTCATTCTTACTACTTTGAGTAAAGATAAAGGATGGAGCAAGATTTGTTTTGCAAATTTTAATGTTACCGCAGTCATTCACGATAGTGCTCGGCTAACGCATGTGCTGTTATTGATACAGTTCCCGCATGTGCACCGCAATAAATTAGAAACACACACACACACAGGTTTGTTGATGGACTCACACTTGTTAATGCTGATGGAGAGGAATTACAGTTGAAACATCTCATAATGTACCTAAAACTGAGTAGCATCACTGAGAAACATCCTGCTCAAGGTTCGGGTTGAATAACGAGTTCTTCCAATGTTTCATCATCGATTTGGACTCGCGCTGGGATTGGTGTAAAATCGACGTCATTGTTACTGTCTTTACAGTGTGTACAATCGCTGAGCTTTAGGAAGCCTCCGCACGGAGCTGGAGTTCAGTTATGGTAATGGGCATTTGTTCCGAAATACACGTTTTTGTATTTTGCACCGAGACAATAACTGTATCGTTTTCAAACACTTGCACATTGAAACCCGTTTTCAAAATTCTGCATTTTCAGGCCTCCAAAACGCTGTTGTCATGTAAATGAATGGCCAAACCGCATAAAAAGTTTTTCGTTTTTAGTTGCTGTTGTAGTGTAAACAGACTCAACATTTAGAGACTCAACTTCTGTGAGAGGTTTTTAGTAAAGTGACAGAATACTGTTGACTTATCTCAGTCTGAGAAACATATGTGTTCATATGTACAGAGAAACATATATGTACAGTAGATGTATGTCTTTGGATATAGTGTCTTGTCTCAGTTTTTTTTTATAATGCCTCATGTTGCTTTTTAAGATGCTGTGTCAGGCTAAACATAGTTAAACTTTTTATCATTTTTATAGACCCATGTTCCATTTCTTTGCAATCTGTTTTTGAACACAAGAACATACTATTCTATATCGGGTTTTCAAACCATTCCTGGAGCCTCCCCAGCACTGCACATTTTGGATGTCTCCCTTATTGGACACACCCAGCTCAGGTCATGGAGTACTAAACTAATCAGCTGATGAGTTAATACAGCTGTGTTAAATAAGACACCCATCCAACATATGCAGTGCCTTGTACCTAAGAAATAAGATACCTAAGATACTTTCCACCTAAGAAATGCATCTCAATAAATACGGTTACATGCACTACTTTTCCAATCCGATTTCAGATTCTGAAAGTTCTGTTTATGTGATGTTTATGTTCTGTTAACACTTTGCAGTCTGATTCATATTAATATATTTGTTCACATGTGCATTACATGTATACCAAACATATGAAGTATGAAATAAAACTTATGTAATATAAGCATCATGGCACTGTGCATGTGTGCAAGGTATTTTTTAATCTGATTGAAAAATTAATGCGTTACATAATTTCTTCCTGATGATCAGATTATATCAGGTCTACATTGCTCCTTTCAATCTGATTGAAACTTCATTTGTATCAAGCACAATCGGATCAATTAAGTGTGTTTACATGAAGGGTTATCAATCCGATTGAGCCATCAATCCGATTGAGCCATCAATCCAAGTATAAATGGATTATTGGGGTGCATGTAAACCTACCTACTGATATTTGATGGATCCAGGGCCGGATTAACCATTAGGGCAACTGGTCACGTGCCCTGGGGCACAGGACATCTAAGGGGCCTTGGGCACCATCAGATATTATGTTAAATCACGTCAAAGACAGTGTCTGTAGCTTCCTGCGCAGCGAGCGAGGGCGAGCTGCACGTCGAATCACGTGACTTGACGCTCTGAAATTTGAAATCGGTGGTAAGATGGAGAAGCAGTTAAGCAGGAGCGCTAAAAGAAAATTTAAAAATGTTTCAGGTGCTCGAGCCCCTGCCCTTTTTCAAAATTAATCAAAAGTGCCCCTCTCAAACAAATATCAATGATAATATTGTGGTCAATAAAACAAAATAAATTTCACTATAATAACATGACATTGTGTACAATAGTAACGAACGGCTCAAAAATCGGAAAATTTCTGTTTATCTTTACATATCAGTCGGTCTGAGGCCTTGCCATAACGCGTTGCTATGGGTTGCGTGCGTTTTGATTGACTGGCTGATTTTCCACAGCCTGTTTGGAAACGGATCTCGAGCCATATATATGGTTCTTTCAAAGAGTGTCTGTGGCTTTACGGGGGAAAAAGTAAACCAAACATTTTTTTCATCAATAATCAAAGCTAATGTGTCGATTTAATTAAAAATCTATATATTATATATTTTAAAATATTATATAATTCATCAATGCCCGTTTGTCATGTATAATACACCAACCAATCGTGATCTGGCAGAACAAGTTCAAATTCCATTGGGCAATGGTAAGTGGAGCGGTAATTTTCTGTTCTAATTCATAAATCGGTTTAAAATTACATGGACTGACGAACTAACGTTTGTTGAACTATTTCCTGCGGTTTGTCAGATTTTATAAATCGAATTGCATCGCTGACAAAATGGATGTTAACTTACAACAAACAAAGCACTGCACAAAACCATGCACCACCAGAAGTCGCATTAAATTCACTTGTATTTATGTATATTGATACACCGTTTACTATTTGATGAAACTATCAAAGTTAATGAAGCCCAAGTGCCACCGGCACCTACAGGCCTATTATGTGAAGTGTAGGCTGGTGAAATGGTGACGTGGAAGGACTTATATTACCATTTTTGATAATTACGCAGCATTATGAAAGAAGTCTCTTATGCTCATCAAGCCTGCATTTATTTGATTAAAAACAGCAATATTGTGAAATATTATTAAAATAATTGTTTTCTATTTTAATATACTTTAAAATATAATTTATTCCTGTGATCAAAGCTGAATTTACTCGTCATCATTACTCCAGTCTTCAGTGTCACATGATCCTTCATAAATCATTCTGATATGAGGATTTACTGTCAATGTTGGAAACAGTTGTGCTGCTTAATATTTTTTATATCCTGCTGTGATACTCTTTTCAAGATTCTTTGATTAATAAAAAGTTAAAAAGAACATAATGTAATAATATTTCACAATATTAGGCTACTGCTTTTTCTGTATTTTGGATTAAATAAATGCAGGCTTGATGAGCATAAGAGACTTTTTGCAAAAACATAAAATAGTATCCAGACTTTTCACACACACACATACACACACATATATATATATATATATATATTTTTTTTTTTTTTTTTTTTTTTTTTTTACATATTGCCCCTTTTTTTACATTTGAGCCCCTGCCCCTGAAGAACTCTCTGCACGTCCCTGTTAAACATTTGTGCATCTGTTCTGTCTCTTGAATGCACTTTATGCTGAGGCTATTACATACATCGCCACTGAGCCATGCAGAAGCCTGATTTGTTAGTATAGAAGTATAGGCTATATATGCTCTTGGTGATAGCGACTTTGCGATTGTTGCTTTGGGGCAGGGGCAGGGGGGGCCCTCGAGTCTTGTTGCCCAGGGCACAGGAAATTGTTAATCCGGCCCTGGATGGATCTGACCCTAAACCAGCCTAATTACTTTTGTACTTTTAAGACCAACTCGTCATTCATATGTAGTTTTGCACATCACTACTTCTGACCTCACAAGAAACACAATGTGTCAGCTGGTCCAGTAGGGTGTTGTTGTACGGAGGCCCAACTTACCATTGTGTCATTGTGTGTTTAACCTTTGCCTCCACGTCTCGCTGCTCATTATAGTGCTATAGTCATCTGGTTGAGATGTTAAATCGAGGTCATTAAATATCCCAGGTTGTTTTTCCAAAACAGTAGAGCTGTAACCCCGTCGTCTTGGACAAATTTTCCCAATTGGCCTTCGCCAATCACAGCCTCCTCATCAACCCCACATATAACTGGCTACATGACTGTCTCCTCTCCAACAATAGCTGATGTGATGTGCGTTGTGATACATTGTAGATGCCATCACGTCATCCAGGTGGATGCTACACACTGGTGGTTAACAAAGTGCTAAATATAAGGAATTATTATTTATTATTAGTCATGTACTCTTGAGAGAAAGTACTCTTTACGTGTAAATTAGCCCTTGGCCTGGCCCAGTTACACCGTACACACTGCAAGCTGACATTAATGAGCAGTGAGCAATCTGGTGATTTAGAGGTGGGGCAGCTCCAGGCTGTAATTAAACGGATTGTGATTCAACAATGAAGTCATGAGCGTGTCATTTAGCTGGAAGTAACGCAGCCTGTGAGTCACATTAAGGAGTGTGATCACATCTCCCTGCATGGCGAGACTCGCGGCGGTTCCATAGTAACACGTTGTTGTCACCTGCGAGCGGTGGCGCGGACTGGCACACGTGGCAAGCTGCTCGTGCGGTCTGGAGGTAACCCACTGCTCTGTGCTTTTATAAGGTTGTGCTGAATTAACTATTGTGTAGGGGTTTTCATGTGCCAGGTAAATGAAAGCCAACTAATATTTAGCAGTAGTCTTTAACAGAGCCGAGTTGGTGTCTCACTCGAAAGTAAATATATTGCCTGGTTTAGAAGCTCTGTTATGACACTTTTTTTTTGTTATGAGACGTTCTTTTAAGAGACCGTTAGTACCAGTAATTGTACTTGTGTATTCAGATAATACAAATAATAGACAAATAATAATGTCCATTCCTTCATTTATGTAATAACAGTCCACTGTTGTATTAGGTTTTGTTTATTAAAAAAAGCTTTTTAAACATACATTTCTTACCTTATGAGATTTTTGTACAATACACTGTAAAAAAAAAAAAAAAAAAATTAAATTATTGTCAAACAATCAAACTAAACGGCAGCTGTGGTTGCCAGAACTTTACCATAAAAAATACGGTAGCAATATTTTAAATTTTACAGATTGAAATTAAATTTACAGTAAAAAAATTTGAAAATATTTAATTAACTAAAATAATGTTAATATACCAAATTACTAAACTTATTTTTTTACATTATATATTATACTGGCAACCACCTTAAAATCACAGGTGATATAGAGAAAGCCACATGATGAATCAAAGTTCATCATAAGTAGCTTTTCCACAAGCTGATGTAAATGCAGTGGGGAGAACAAGTATTTGATACACTGCCGATTTTGCAGGTTTGCCCACTTACAAAGCATGTGGAAGTCTGTAATTTTGATCATAGATACTCTTCAACTGTGAGTGATGGAATCTAAAACAAAAATCCAGAAAATCACATTGTATGATTTTTAAGTAATTAATTTGCATTTTATTGCATGACATAAGTATTTGATACATCAGAAAAGCAGAACTTAATATTTGGTACAGAAACCTTTGTTTGCAATTACAGAGATCATACGTTTCCTGTAGTTCTTGACCAGGTTTGCACACACTGCAGCAGGGATTTTGGCCCACTCCTCCATACAGACCTTCTCCAGATCCTTCCGGTTTCGGGGCTGTCGCTGGGCAATACGGACTTTCAGCTCCCTCCAAAGATTTTCTATTGGGTTCAGGTCTGGAGACTGGCTAGGCCACTCCAGGACCTTGAGATGCTTCTTACGGAGCCACTCCTTAGTTGCCCTGGCTGTGTGTTTCGGGTCGTTGCCATCTTCAATGCTCCTACTGAGGGAAGGAGGTTGTTGGCCAAGATCTCGCGATACATGGCCCCATCCATCCTCCCCTCAATACGGTGCAGTCGTCCTGTCCCCTTTGCAGAAAAGCATCCCCAAAGAATGATGTTTCCACCTCCATGCTTCACGGTTGGGATGATGTTCTTGGGGTTGTACTCATCCTTCTTCTTCCTCCAAACACGGCGAGTGGAGTTTAGACCAAAAAGCTCTATTTTTGTCTCATCAGACCACATGACCTTCTCCCATTCCTCCTCTGGATCATCCAGATGGTCATTGGCAAACTTCAGACGGGCCTGGACATGCGCTGGCTTGAGCAGGGGGACCTTGCGTGCGCTGCAGGATTTTAATCCATGACGGCGTAGTGTGTTACTAATGGTTTTCTTTGAGACTGTGGTCCCAGCTCTCTTCAGGTCATTGACCAGGTCCTGCCGTGTAGTTCTGGGCTGATCCCTCACCTTCCTCATGATCATTGATGCCCCATGAGGTGAGATCTTGCATGGTGCCCCAGACCGAGGAAGATTGACCGTCATCTTTAACTTCTTCCATTTTCTAATAATTACGCCAATAGTTGTTGCCTTCTCACCAAGCTGCTTGCCTATTGTCCTGTAGCCCATCCCAGCCTTGTGCAGGTCTACAATTTTATCCCTGATGTCCTTACACAGCTCTCTGGTCTTGGCCATTGTGGAGAGGTTGGAGTCTGTTTGATTGAGTGTGTGGACAGGTGTCTTTTATACAGGTAACGAGTTCGAACAGGTGCAGTAAATACAGGTAATGAGTGGAGAACAGGAGGGCTTCTTAAAGAAAAACTAACAGGTCTGTGAGAGCCGGAATTCTTACTGGTTGGTAGGTGATCAAATACTTATGTCATGCAATAAAATGCAAATTAATTATTTAAAAATCATACAATGTGATTTTCTGGATTTTTGTTTTATATTCCGTCTCTCACAGTTGAAGTGTACCTATGATAAAAATGACAGACCTCTACATGCTTTGTAAGTAGGAAAACCTGCAAAATCGGCAGTGTATCAAATACTTGTTTCCAGAAAGTGCACACAGTGTCATAAACACAAATACTTTTTTTTACGGTGTAGAATCACTCTAAAATGTACATGTCACTGCTCTTTTTTTTTTTTTTTTGTAAGTGCTGCACACACAGAGCTAGTGTCACACACCTAGCCGTTAGGGAACAAAAGACAAAGCAAGTGAGTATCATGTGAATATCATGCTCAATTAGAGCACAAACAAACAGAAACATGTTTGTCTTTTGTCAACCCCATTCGGTACAAGAGATCAAGTTGCACGCAGAGTTTTGGTGATGTTAGCTTAGTTAGATTTGATTAAATTAAATTTGTCTCCCCCTTCTTTTTCTTCTTCATTTTTTTTTTTTACCTGTGAACCCAGTGTGGCACCCCTGCTGTAAAGGCCAGAACTAATTATGCTGTTTCTCGCTCCTAGATTTTCACACCACTGCCTGGAACATCTGCAGCCTGTCATGTAGCATCCTATTCATTTCTACTTAATTTGATCCTAATATGTGTCTACATGAGGAGCCAGATGTTGCCAGAGACTGTGGCACTGAAAGTTTTGTTTTAGAGAGTTTGAACCTTGCATGGGAATTTGAACCCTTGCTTCGCCTGGCGTGTGTAGATGGCAGGCAGGATTATTTCCATAATCATTAATATGTAATAAAACATGGTGATTTTTTTTTTCTCTCTCTCTTTGCTTCAGTCTGTCAGAACACATAGCAATCTATCCTAATTTGACATGCCTCCCTTGGGTGGGACTGAAGTTGTTTTTCTGTCATTAATTCCACATTTTATTTTTTTATTTTTAAGGGATGCTTGCCATAAGAAGGTCTAGATCCACAGCTCACATATTTGTATCATTTTTTTTCATTATCAATTTTACTAGCATTTTTTCTGCCCTAAAACTATTACATATTTCTGATGTATTATTTTGTTATTATTGCAGACAAAACACACATTGCCCCCCAGGAAAAAGGAAAAAAATCCCCCACCAAAAAAAAAAGAAAAAGGATTTAATCTTAATGCATATGAAAAGTGGGCAATATGATATACTTTTTAAAGAAAAAAAGTCTATAATGAATAGATTCGATTACATCTCACTTAGTCTAGCAGAATTTTGTAATGTCGCTCAACGCATTTCACATTAGAGTGATTTACAGAGTATCAAAGCTTTTTGGCACTTTTCCACTATTTTAGTACTTCGCATGATGGATGTGAGCTTCAACTGAGACCTTCGTGTTGTTTTCCTGTTGCAGTTCATTGGGGGAGAGGGTGCATGGCTCAGCACTTGTCTGATTAAGGAGATGAAAACCCTTGTGCTTCTCTCATAATAAGCACCATATGTTGCCCACTGGCCCCTCACTTGTGCCTTGTCATATCGAGTGGCTCCCAGACATGCCTCTTGACATGCCCTGCATCAAGCTCCTGGCCTGAACTAATGAGAAAAGTGTTTAGCGCTGGCGAGCACATCCCCGGTCCTGAGTGCTAAGAGAGGCGCGTTGCTGGAGAAGATGTGGGCCATATGTCCCAGAGTGCCCAGCCCCCTTTCCTCTGCATTGGCATATGGAAGGCAACCTCCCCTGATGGCACAGGGTCCAAAACATGGCAGACAGAGCGCCAAATGTTAGCTGCCGAGACTGAGGTGTTCTCGTCGTTATTAGAATCGCCGTGGATTTCCAATAACGGTCTCTTTCATGAATTCAGAGTTTGTTTTTTATTGAACATGAGCGCTGATTAGCTTTCCATTACGGTATTCTTTTAGCAGCTTTAATGTGGCTTGCATGCTGGTAGATTAAAATGTAGTAGTCACCACTGACAATGATGAAATTACATTAATGTAAGTATTTGCTAATGTAAGTGATTTTTTTTCCTTCTAATTATTATTATCTGAAGGAGATCGGTGGGGAAATTGCAGCGTTTTCTTATATTGTTACTCAAGGGAAGCCGAGCATTCCTGTCAGGAGACATGTTGATTCAGACTGGCACCATTGAAACCATTGTGTCTAGAGAGGCATCTGCTCCTGTTTAACCCCATCGGTTAGCATTAAGAGAAGCGGCAACCCGCACACTGCATACGCCCGCTCCACGCCTGTCCCATGATGTAAAAGAGAGTGGGGCTGCATCTCACTAAAGGGAAAGGGGGGTTGTTGGAAGCTGTGGGTTTTGTCAAGCATTGCTAGCAATAGTTGATGGTTTATCAGTGATGATTTCTAATTACAGGCTCACTAGATGTTCTGGGCGAACTACCATGTATTGCCTGGTAGCATAAAAGACTCCTGAAGCCACATATGTCCCATTTGTTTACTATAATGAGCACAGAGTTATATTGATAATGACAAGGGATATGTTGATTGATCTTGAAGTATTGATACTGTTTTGTTTTTTTCCTTGACTAGTGATTTTATTATTTATATATATTTAAATTTGTACATCTTTAATGCTAAATGTATTTTTTTATACACACAAATAGAAATCTTTAGTAACATTTTAAATTTCTCTTTTTATCAATTAACTATTTATCTCTTTTTAATGCATCCTTGCTAAATAAAAGTAGTAATTTATTTATTTAAAATTTTGTAGTAGTTATATATGCGTATGTACACTCACCTAAAGGATTATTAGGAACACCTGTTCAATTTCTCATTAATGCAATTATCTAATCAACCAATCACATGGCAGTTGCTTCAATGCATTTAGGGGTGTGGTCCTGGTCAAGACAATCTCCTGAACTCCAAACTGAATGTCAGAATGGGAAAGAAAGGTGATTTAAGCAATTTTGAGTGTGGCATGGTTGTTGGTGCCAGACGGGCCGGTCTGAGTATTTCACAATCTGCTCAGTTACTGGGATTTTCACGCACAACCATTTCTAGAGTTTACAAAGAATGGTGTGAAAAGGGAAAAAGTATGCGGCAGTCCTGTGGGCTAAAATGCCTTGTTGATGCTAGAGGTCAGAGGAGAATGGGCCGACTGATTCAAGCTGATAGAAGAGCAACTTTGACTGAAATAACCACTCGTTACAACCGAGGTATGCAGCAAAGCATTTGTGAAGCCACAACACGCACAACCTTGAGGCGGATGGGCTACAACAGCAGAAGACCCCACCGGGTACCACTCATCTCCACTACAAATAGGAAAAAGAGGCTACAATTTGCACGAGCTCACCAAAATTGGACAGTTGAAGACTGGAAAAATGTTGCCTGGTCTGATGAGTCTCGATTTCTGTTGAGACATTCAGATGGTAGAGTCAGAATTTGGCGTAAACAGAATGAGAACATGGATCCATCATGCCTTGTTACCACTGTGCAGGCTGGTGGTGGTGGTGTAATGGTGTGGGGGATGTTTTCTTGGCACACTTTAGGCCCCTTAGTGCCAATTGGTCATCGTTTAAATGCCACGGCCTACCTGAGCATTGTTTCTGACCATGTCCATCCCTTTATGACCACCATGTACCCATCCTCTGATGGCTACTTCCAGCAGGATAATGCACCATGTCACAAAGCTCGAATCATTTCAGATTGGTTTCTTGAACATGACAATGAGTTCACTGTACTAAAATGGCCCCCACAGTCACCAGATCTCAACCCAATAGAGCATCTTTGGGATGTGGTGAAACGGGAGCTTCGTGCCCTGGATGTGCATCCCACAAATCTCCATCAACTGCAAGATGCTATCCTATCAATATGGGCCAACATTTCTAAAGAATGCTTTCAGCACCTTGTTGAATCAATGCCACGTAGAATTAAGGCAGTTCTGAAGGCGAAAGGGGGTCAAACACAGTATTAGTATGGTGTTCCTAATAATCCTTTAGGTGAGTGTATGTATGTATGTATGTATGTGTGTGTGTGTGTGTGTATATTAGGGGTGTAACGTATTCGTACCGAACCGTTTCGGTACAGGGCTTTCAGTACGGTGCACGCGTGTACAATCTTTAACAGTTAAAAGTAGGCTTGTTTTAAGCGCGGAACATACTTCAGTCCGAGTTCCCACACGAACATATTAAGTATTCAGTCCATTTTATCACGAAATTCAAACGATAAATTCCGTTTTGACACTCTTTAATGTGACTGATCACTGTATAAGCGCGTGCGTCAGTTCAAGCGGCAGCGCGGCGCGCGAGTGAACGCGATCATCTCTTCCTAAAGAATAAACATGAATTAATATCTTAAGGTATGTTGAGGATACATTACAACTTACTGAAACGTATCATATGTCGTGTAATCGCTCAATCAGTGTTTCAACCGCGGAAAGACGTCAATAAAACAGCTTGTAATATCACGTAGAATTACATTTACCTCAGGCAGTCATTCAGTGTCCACAGCTGGTTAGTTCTTGCCTGGCTATCACCAGACCAAGCTCAGTTTAAGATTGAACATTGGTCTGGGGAGTCTGCTCTGTATTTTCTACTGCACAAGAGGCGTGATAAACGAACATTATTCAAATGACTCTGTACGCAATTGGATAGTCCTTCAACCAATCAGACCACAAGAGGCGTGATCAACGGGCAACGACCCATCGCTTCTCTATCCGTCATCGTGTTAAACCCGCCAATAGCGCGCCAGGTGGATAAGCCAGTCTGTGATTGGTTCCCGCAAAAGTGTAACAGAAGCAGTAGAAATGAATGTACAGGTTTCCAGACTGAGTTGCAGGGCGAAATCAAATCGCCGGCAGATCAGGCTGGGTTTACCCAGTCTAGGTTAGTTCACTAGAGAGATGAACTCTTTCGCTAAATATATGTACTATATTAGCCTATATATATATATTAATTATATTCTACTTAACCTGTTAGTGATGTCTTTATTTAATGTATGTTTAAATAAATCTGTCATGAAAATTTCAACAATGAATTGGAGAAAAAACATAATTTTATAATTAGATTTAGAAGGTAATGCAAAAACTGCCTTATGTTAAGTTTACATGTTTGCATACAATGTTATTTGAGTGCTGATTATTATATATAAAAATAAAAAGCAACTGAATTTAGGCTAATAGTTTGGGCTCTGTTGTTAACCTTTAATATTATAATGTGCAAGTAAGGGCTCCCTATATAGTTTACAGCATTATCTTTAAGAAACTTTTAGTTATAATTGAATTCATTTAAGGACAGACACAATTTTTTCAGTAAACCACTGTTTAATAAAAATAAATAAAAAGCAATTTTGTAAAACTGCTGTACCGAACCCTTACCGAACCGTGACTTAAAAACTGAGGTACGTACTGAACCGTCAGTTTTGTGTACCGTTACACCCCTAATATATATATATATATGTGTGTGTGTGTGTATATGTATATGCATATATATGTGTGTGTATATATGTGTGTATATATATATATATATATATATATGTATGTGTGTGTGTACATATATACAGTTGCAAGAAAAAGTATATGAACCGCATGCAGAATCTGTGAAAGGGTGAATAATTTTAACAAAATAAGAGAGATCATACAAAATGTATGTTATTTTTTATTTAGTACTGTCCTGAATAAGATATTTTACATAAAAAAATGTTTACCTATAGTCCACAAGACAGAACAATAGCTGAATTTATTAAAAATGACCCTGTTCAAAAGTTTATGAACCATTGATTCTCAATACTTTGTCGTTACCTGGATGATCCACGGCTGTTTTTTTGTTTTGTGATGTTTGTTCATGAGTCCCTTGTCCTGAGCAGTTAAACTGACCAACGTTCTTCAGAAAAATCCTCCAGTTCCTGCACATTCTTCAGTTTTCCAGCATCTTTTGCATATTTGAACCCTTTCCAGCAGTAACTGTATGATTTTGAGATCCATCTTTTCACACTGAGGACGATTGAAGGACTCAAACACAACTATTAAAAAAGGTTCAAGCATTCACAGATGCTCCAGAAGGAAACACAATTACTGTTACTACTTTTATTTAGCAAGGATGCATTAAATTGATAAAAAGAGAAATTTATAATGTTACTAAAGATTTCTATTTCAAATAAATGCTGTTCTTGTCAACTTTCTATTCATCCAAGTTAAAATATTAAGAAATGTTTCTTGAGTACCAAATCAGTATTAGAATGATTGAAGACTGGAGTAATGATGCTGAAAATTCAGCTTTGTCATCACAGGAATAAATTAAATTTTAAAATGTATTAAAATAGAAAACAGTTTTTACTGTTCTTTTGATCAAACAATAAGTAATGAAGGAGAGACAGAAAAACCTCATCTGGGGTTAATTAGGGGCCAAGCACCGAAGGTGCGGAGGCACCTATTGTAATCGTTAGATTTCTTATGATTATTCCGCCATTGGAGTCTATGGTAGCCCATAGAACCGCTTGCGGGAAAGTTATGAAATTTAGCACACAGATAGAGGACAGTCCACACATTCACCATAGCGAATTTGGAGTCTCTAACTCAATCCCTCTAGTGCCACCACCTGTCCAAAGTTGCACTCATGTTTATGCTGATAACTTTTGGACCCTAAGGGCTAGAAACAAAATTCTTTTTTCCGTCATGAAAATTTTCCCGCCATTTTGAACTCCTCCTAGGCCGTTGCGCCGATTTTCACGAAAATTGAACCAGAACATCTTCAGACCATGTTGACAAAAAGTAATGGAATTCAAGTCGATTTCTCAAACCGTTTTCGAAAAACGCACAAGCAAATTTTCCGTAGCGATTGCGAAAATAGACATAAGGCTGTATCTCTGCAACGCTTTATCGTATTCAGACCAAACTTGGTACATGTCATCACAACCATGATCTGAGGCAACCTGCAGCATTTCGGCGCAGCGCCACCTACTGGTCCGGAGATACGAAAAATGGCTATTTTTGATTATAACTTCTGATGGGGTTTTCCAAAAATCATAAATCTGGTCTCGTTAGATTCGGGGCGACATGCCGAGTCGAATGATATCCAATTTTACCATATCGGCCGTTTTGGCTGTCGGCCATTTTGAATTTTGTACTAAAATGCTGTATTTTAAAAACGCATGAACGGATTGTTACGAAACTTGGTATGGGTCATCAGCACAATGCCCTGAAGGAGCTTGAGAAGTTTCGGACCAGCTCCACCTAGTGGTAAAATGCATTTTTCAAACGCTTATAACTTTGGGTGTGGTCAACTTATTTTCACGGGAGTAACTTTTTTTTATCTCCTGAATCCTTGCCGAGTCCAACGATACCAAACATGCCAGGTTTGCCTTATGGTTTGTGCAGCGTTGTGATTTAGCGCTTAAAAAAATTTGCGAATATCTTCGAAACCGTTAGTCCGATCGAGATGAAACAGCGTAGGAAACACAGAATGTAAGTTGATTAATGAAATGCCCAAATGTCAAATTTTTGATAGGAAGTGGCAAAAAAATCAAAACAAAGTCGTCCATGGGTCATTTTTTATGTTGTTATTGATATAAATGTCTATAACTCCGAAACTAAATGAGATATTGTCACCAAACTCGACACACATATGTATGGGCTCACTCTGAGGACACACAAAAAATGGTGGGATTGTGGCTTTTGGTGGCGCTATAATAGAAAAAAAACATGAAATTCTCATTGACTTCAATACAGTAGTATGATAAAAAATGCTAGGCCTTTGTTTTACTAATGCTTTGGCGTATCATTACGAAACTTGGTATGTGTCTTTGGAACCATGCCCTGATGGTACTCAAAAAGATTTGAGGCAGCGCCACCTTGTGGTCAAATGCTATAATTAAATTTCCAAAAATGCTAATAACTTTTGATTAAATTAGCCTATTGTAACGAAACTGGTCCGCAGCAACGAAGTTGAGGCATGATGCCAAAATGACTCTTGAGGCTGTATCTCTGCAATGCTTTGACATATTGACACCAAACTTTGCATGTGTCATTGTTCCCTTACTCTGACCACACCACATCAATTTCGTAACTGTGCCACCTATTTGTCAAAAGTGATAAACCATTAAATCATTATTATTGACTGTATTTATAATTTTACAGCAATTTTACCTAAAATGATCTTAATAGGTCTTTAATGGCTCATTGTTGCAGTTGGTCTGACACTCCCAGCCATGTTGTCATCTGTTATTGTCTTCTTTGCGCTTGGCCCCGATAATGGCTGCTTGCAGCTATATTTCACATTATAATGAGCAATGCTGAAAGTGAAATTTATTAGAACAAATGTCACAAACCCTTTATAAGTTTATTTAAATAAGAAGTTGTTAAAAGACTGATTTGTGTTTTGAAAATTGTCTTATTAACACTTTGCAATTTAGGCCATTTTACATATAAGATATGGTTATAATGTCAATTGTTAAATGGCTATGATTACACATTTTATTTTCTGAAAATGCAAACATTTTTTATTTAAATCAGTAATATTGTACTTGTGAACTTTGTGTCACAAAAAACTGGCATCGTCCATCATTCATCTTTCTCTGCATTTCTTCACAAGAAGCCTCAAGCATGTGTGTCTCTCCTCTCTGAGGTGCTGATTTCTCATATCTAAATGTTTTTATTGTGGTTTAGCAACATGTCACAACTAGAAAAAGCCAGAATCACAGATGCAGACTCATTGAAACACCCATAATTATTGATATTTTTCATCCTCATATTTGTAGTGCTCCTCACAGCACTACACTACAGAGCTCAGTGTCTCATGTAAAGACTGTCAGAGAGTGCCAGACATGGCTTTGTGCTCTCAGTTTCAGTGCTGTCACACTAGATGACTGTGCAGGTTCTTCAGGCGAATGGGGCTGTCAGCTGACTTCATGCTCATTGTCTAACATTCCCACACACTCTGCCAATGAAAGCTTTGCCCCCTCAGGCAAAGTACATGGCAGCCTGCTTTGTTCTACATGCTACTGAAATGCTGCTGCTCTCCTGCTAAACTGGAAGCGTCCGATGCAATTAATGTAACAGAGAAGAAATCTCACTCTGTGATGCAGAGGCAGGATTCTGCTCACATACTCCTTTTAATTAATTTTGACATATACACCAAATTATTTCAGTGCGTGCAAAATGTTGAAATGGCTATATGGATTTTTTTTAGTGTAGGGGAGCATGGGGTAAGATGTAGGGATGCACCGAATGTTCGGCAACCGAAATTATTCGGCCAAAAATAGCAAAAATTGCACTTTCGGTGTTCGGCCGAATAAGTGAAAAGACCGAATAAATTTTACAGAACAATGACGTTTTTGATGACGCGATCAAATATAGCAACCAGCGCGTGTGAGAGAGAGACGCGCGTGCGCGCGCTTCTAAATGCAGCAAACATGTCGGAAGTGTGGAAGCATTAAAGTGTCAGAGAAAGACGCAAAAATGGCCGTTTGCAGACACTGTTCTGCTGAATTGTCTAAGCACCCTCAAATGTTGGCCTCCAAATTCCCCAGATCTCAATCCAGTCGAGCATCTGTGGGATGTGCTGAACAAACAAGTCCGATCCATGGAGGCCCCACCTCGTAACTTACAGAACTTAAAGGATCTGCTGCTAACATCTTGGTGCCAGATACCACAGCACACCTTCAGGGGCCTAGTGGAGTCCATGCCTCGACGGGTCAGGGCTGTTATGGCAGAAAAAAGGGGATCAACATAATATTAGGAAGGTGGTCATAATGTAATGCCTGAGCGATGTGTATATAGGGTGAATTCAGGACGATTGGGACACTTTTTCCAAGTCATCTCAATGCCAAAAAGTGTCCCAATCACCCTGAATTCAACCTATATATATATATACAGTGGGGAGAACAAGTATTTGATACACTGCCGATTTTGCAGGTTTGCCCACTTACAAAGCATGTAGAAGTCTGTAATTTTTATCATAGGTACTCTTCGACTGTGAGTGACGGAATCTAAAACAAAAATCCAGAAAATCACATTGTATGATTTTTAAGTAATTCATTTGCATTTTATTGCATGACATAAGTATTTGATACATCAGAAAAGCAGAACTTAATATTTGGTACAGAAACCTTTGTTTGCAATTACAGAGATCATACGTTTCCTGTAGTTCTTGACCAGGTTTGCACACACTGCAGCAGGGATTTTGGCCCACTCCTCCATACAGACCTTTTCCAGATCCTTCAGGTTTCGGGGCTGTCGCTGGGCAATACGGACTTTCAGCTCCCTCCAAAGATTTTCTATTGGGTTCAGGTCTGGAGACTGGCTAGGACACTCCAGGACCTTGAGATGCTTCTTACGGAGCCACTCCTTAGTTGCCCTGGCTGTGTGTTTCGGGTCGTTGTCATGCTGGAAGACCCAGCCACGACCCATCTTCAATGCTCTTACTGAGGGAAGGAGGTTGTTGGCCAAGATCTCGCAATACATGGCCCCATCCATCCTCCCCTCAATACGGTGCAGTCGTCCTGTCCCCTTTGCAGAAAAGCATCCCCAAAGAATGATGTTTCCACCTCCATGCTTCACGGTTGGGATGGTGTTCTTGGGGTTGTACTCATCCTTCTTCTTCCTCCAAACACGGCGAGTGGAGTTTAGACCAAAAAGCTCTATTTTTGTCTCATCAGACCACATGAGCCTTGTGCAGGTCTACAATTTTATCCCTGATGTCCTTACACAGCTCTCTGGTCTTGGCCATTGTGGAGAGGTTGGAGTCTGTTTGATTGAGTGTGTGGACAGGTGTCTTTTATACAGGTAACGAGTTCAAACAGGTGCAGTTAATACAGGTAATGAGTGGAGAACAGGAGGGCTTCTTAAAGAAAAACTAACAGGTCTGTGAGAGCCGGAATTCTTACTGGTTGGTAGGTAATCAAATACTTATGTCATGCAATAAAATGTATAATTATTTAAAATGCACGGCCCCATGTTGCAAGGATCTGTACACAATTCCTGGAAGCTGAAAACATCCTAGTTCTTGCATGGCCAGCATACTCACCGGACATGTCACCTATTGAGCATGTTTGGGATGCTCTGGATCGGCGTATACGACAGCGTGTTCCAGTTCCTGCCAATATCCAGCAACTTCGCACAGCCGTTGAAGGGGAATGGACCAACATTCCACAGGCCACAATCAACAACCTGATCAACTCTATGTGAAGGAGATGTGTTGCACTGCGTGAAGCAAATGGTGGTCGCACCAGATATTGACTTTTTTTTTTAGACCCCCCCGGACCCCCCCCCAATACAGTAAAACTGCACATTTTAGAGTGGCCTTTTGTTGTGGCCAGCCTTAGGCACACCTGTGCAATAATCATGCTGTCTAATCAGCATCTTGATATGCCACACCTGTGAGGTGGATGGATTATCTCGGCAAAGGAGAAGTGCTCACTAACACAGATTTAGACAGATTTGTGAACAATCTTTGAGAGAAATAGGCCTTTTGTGTACATAGAAAAAGTCTTAGATCTTTGAGTTCAGCTCATGAAAAATGGGGGCAAAAACAAAAGTGTTGCGTTTATAATTTTGTTTAGTGTATATACTGTATATATATATATATATATATATATATTAGTATTACAACTGAAATACAACTGGGTATATTAGTTGTTTGTCTCCTCTTTTTACTTGAACCACAATATATTGAAATCTTAACAATCTTTGTATTTTAGCACTTAAAGCTCTTTAAGAGTGCATTTGTGATAATCTCACTAAAAGTCTTAAAGGCAACACTCTAATTTTTACTGGCTTTCACTGTGATCTTTTTCAATTGGTTATTAATGCCGCACTCTAATATTTCTGAAATCTATAATTCATCAGTCACTGTTCATGTGACCATCTCTTCAATAGTGCTCCTAGAGGTGTTTTGAGCTCTTCATTATAACTCCAGCTTCAGTCTTCGGGGAGAGACGTGTGGCGCCGTCAGTCATTCCAGCACAATCACATATCAGAGAGCGTTGGGCAGGCGCTGAGAGACGAAACCACATGCTAGCAGTGCTACTGTCAATAGAGAGTGTGTGTGAGCGGGTGCCAGTGTGTATGATGGGGAAATTATTAAAAACAGTAGAAGACCAAAAGATCATTGTGGCATGACTATGCTTGAATTGTTATTTGTAACTGACTGAGAATGATAGACAAAGAACATTGTTCCTGCTGAGAGAGAACAGACAGGGGGAAAAAAGGAAACAAATCGGAGACACATAAATATAAATGTATGAAATGGTCATTATTATTTCATACAAATGCCTTTCTTTGCTTGAAAAATTTAAGTTGCAGCAGCAGTGCCAATGCAGCGTATGTCAGAAAAAAGCCCAGGGACCACAGATGATTTAACTGGGAGAGGAGAGCGTATGCAAAAACCACATGTGCAACAGCCAGCAGTAAACAGTAAATATGTGGTCAGCTTGGCAGGACACTGCATTTTCTTTAGAGTGCACAGACAATTTGTGTCAAATAAGAAGAAGGCAAGCTTGCTTCCCCCCCCCCCCCCCCCCCCCTCTCTCTCTCTCTGTGGGACTGAGGAAACACCCTTTTCTCATTTTGTGACTATTTTGAGGCCGTTTGTTGTAGGGTACACCCTGCTAAAACTAACTGCTGTTCTGCGAAACTTCCACTGTTAAATATAAAAGTAGGTTAAAACAAGAGACTTAGGACAGTGTATATATATACCACACATTTTGTAATGATATCTAATGCAATAATTCCTTTGAATGCTTACAGTATCACTGTTGGGCAGCCGCAGGAGTGATACTAAAAATAGCAAATCTATTAGTTTAGCTACATTAGCAAAGCTATAACATTTTTTTTTCCTCAAAGCTTTTCATCAGCAAAGCTATTTTAATGTTGATTTTTCAAACGTTACATTTTTCTTTAGAGGATTGTCTGTTGGCTTTTTAGCTGTATGTTTTTGATTAGCTTGCCTGATACTTATAAACATATAGATGTGTTCGCTGAAAAATATTGCATTTCAATAAATATTTATGAAACTAACCTAGAATAAATGTAATTGTATGTCAGTTAGCTTTAATTTTCCCTTACTATTTGTTGTGATCAACTTACAATAGCCTGAACCTAACATCCTCTTTCTGCCAATAAACGGCTGTTCCAGATGAACGGGAGGTCAACTCTCTCTCTCTCTCTCTCACTCTCACTCACTCTCTCTCTCTCTCTCTCTCTCTCTCTCTCTCACTCTCACTCTCACTCACTCACTCACTCACTCACTCACTCACTCACTCACTCACTCACTCTCTCTCTCTCTCTCTCTCTCTCTCTCTCTCTCTCTCTCTCTCTCTCTCTCTCTCTCTCTCTCTCTCTAATGTCAGTGGCATGTTAGCGTGGAAAATGTTGGACAAATTCTGTCTATATTCAGACCAAACCTTTATCTCTTCCCCAGTGTGCAGAGCCGCTTTCAGGCACATTACGGCTCATAATGAAAGCGGAAATGATTTATTAGGGCAGATGTGAGAGGGAGGTGATTGGTGTGATAAATATTTACATTTTGAGTTGGGGAGGTGTTTTTGAATACGTACTACACAGCCTTTTATTTAGGAGAAAGATCTTTTTGTCGTGTTCTAAAACTAGACCAACTGCTCTCTAAAAGCATGCATCGCCTCATCATAGGAAAGCTGGATTTTTGCATAATTATTTGTTACCACCAACACACCATATGCATTTGCACCATGTCCTATTGATTTAGCCAATGTTGCATTTCACGACTGATGTTTTTGAAAACAGGGAGCCTAATTAGAGGCCTGGCTGATGATGCTCTGTCCTCTCAGTCCATCGTGAGGAATTAACTGTCTCTATCTCCGCATTCTTTTGCCGCTGCATCATTGACCATCTGCACATAAAAATAAACAAGAAATGATTTTTGTGCCTCTGTAGAACCCTCACAGCAGTGGCACCTTTGATGTGTACTCCTTGATCTGTTTGGCCCATGGTGTCATATCCCCCTGTGATGTACGGGATTAATTAGGCGGAACGGGTATTTATCCGTTAAAATCATAATACTAATTTACCCAATGCACTGTGGTGCCTCTGTGGGTGGCGGTGGTGGCTCAAAGTTTTTTTTTTTTCTTCTTCTTGCTTGAGAAGGTGCTCAGCCTCACATGTCAGACTAATACTTTCCATATAAAACACAGCATACCCAAATGACTGGCTCTGATCAATTCGACTCTTCTGCTCTGATGGTGCACTCCTCCTGTTTTACTTTGCATAGAGAATAAACCAAGATCAAAAAATCATTATAAATAACCATTAAATATGAATCAATTTAATATAACGATATGTTAAGTATGAATATATTTATAGTTTTATATTATATTATATATTAATTATATTATATACCAATAGTAATAATTATTTAAGTGGTTTTATTTAATTCAAATTTGAAAAAGAATACTCACTTTTTTCAATTGATGTTTGATGGTAATGGTATTGCATTTTTTTAGTATTATATGGTAATATTTTTACAAATGTATACATACTATTATATACTATTTTGCATTAGATTAAACCAAGATTAAAAAATTATAAATAAGTCATTAAAAAAGTATTATTAGTAGTAATTAATTAAATATAATTATATGTTACGTATGAATATTTCTTTATATTGTGTTCTATATTATTATATTATATCGCTTCAGTATTTTATATATATTAAAAAAACATGCTATCCTTTTCTGTTCAGATAAAATAAAGCCATGGGAACTCATTTTTAAATTATATTTCTTATTTTTTTTAGACTCTTTATATTTTTCATTGATTGTCGCAAATGTGTTTTTCACCAAGGTACCCATCAGACCAGATTCTACCGTTTACATTCATCTCATTAAATTATGTATTAATGAATTACGACAGCTATGTCTTGCAAACACGCGTTCTCTCTCCCCCTTTCACAAACACACTCGCAGAGCGCATTTCTCTGTCTCTCTCTCTATGTCTCTCTCTCACCTACACATAGCACAAACAAACACATCTACCCTACCTCTCACACAATCCCGCACACAACTCAACACAACATACACACACCCTCCTGCCCAGCGCCCTCTCCATCGAACCTTGTTTCTTTGTGCTAAACCAAATATAGAGTATATTGTCCATCTGTGTACAATGGGCCAGTGTGGAGCCTGTGGTTCTCTGGCCTGAATGTAGCCCGTTCTCCGGCCCTGGGCTGTGAATGCTATCGCCGCGCTGCAGCATACGGACCGCGTACTATTCCCACACCCAGACGCACCGCTCTGGGGGATAAGACCGGCACAATTGATAGAAAGTGTATTCTTTTCCATGGGTTCCCACCAGCGAGCCCGTTTCCGGGGCCTTATCAAAGAACAAACGCCTTTGAAAAGCAGGGTAAACAAAGCACCGGGAGGCATTGTTGCCCACACTTTGACAGGAGTAATCTGGCTTTTCCATCAGCCTACATTTAGAGTCTGTCCGGGCCCCACCCAGCGGCTCGAGGGGTTGAGATCCAGATGCTTTCACACCTCTACGTGCTCCGAGGTTGTCTATAGTGAGCAGATATATCGTACTAGTGCCAGTGTTCTTTCATTCTGTCTCGCTCACTCCCCATTGAGCAGAAGCAGCACAGTGACACTTAAACCTTTCCTTAACAGACACACCTTTTCTAAGGCTATTTGTTTATAACACCATTTTTCAATTGCTTTGGAATTATATGTGTGTGTGTTTGAGAGAGTTAAGGCTGAATGCACTCTCTTCCCTTATATACTGATAATGATTCTCTCAAATTTACACGACATACAGGTTTATTTTTTTATATATATTTTGAATAATTATTTGAAACAGGAAAAGAAAAATGTGATGCAATATTACATTTTAAATTATATAATATATATTTTTTTTTATTTTAATACATGTTTTTAATAAATTATTTTCTATTAAAAAAGTTTGCAGTATGTGTGACAAATACAGCAGAGAGCATCTCCGCTTGCTGAAATAGCTCACCTTTGGGACTTAGAGCCACAGTATAGTGCCATCTACTGGAAAATAACTGTCCTGCACCTCATATAAACACCTATCGTGGATTTGTGAACGGGAGAATATCACTTAAAGCTTCAACAGAGCCGTAATCTTTCAGAATAGAGTTGTATGCTTTGATCAAGGTAACAGTCTTAAACTAAATGTCGATAACAAGTAAAACAATATTATTTTCTCCTGAGAAAACATTTCAGGTTAATTTATTTCTTTTTTAACTAATAAACCTTCAAATTCAGTGCTTCAATCAGAATAATGTACCCAAAAATATATTCATACACTCTGTCAGCTTCCATGTAAATATACGAGTATGAAACATGGCCCGTGTGCTAGGAGTCATTTTCCATTATTTCTTACCCTATATCTGTGATTACATTTGCATAAATTCTCAACTATTGTAAATAATTGACTTTTCTTGAATAACACCCTGTCCGACTTTATTTGGTAATGAAATGCATCTGCATTTGCATTGAAATATCTACCATAATTGGACAACCTAAAAGCATGTGCGATACATTATGTCAGAATCAGCTAATTAATGTATCTAGCAAAGGCTGTTTTGCAGTTATGATTCTTTTGTCACATAAGCAAGTTGCGCTGTGCATAACACGGCAAGACCTCTGCCTGACTTAGATTTTTCGCTGAATATAAAACACATATTTGTAACACTTGCTTCATCTGCCCGTTTGAGTGAAGAGGCGCAAATCTAGTCTGAGATGGAGCAGGGGAGAGAGATGTTTCCTCGGGTGGCGGATGCGATGAGAGATGGATGGGGAAGTAGAAGTGTGCGTATGTGCCCCCTTCTCTCCATCTGACGCGGAGGGCAATCATGATTACTCACGGAGTGACAGTTTAAGAAAAACCCTGTCCTCTTGTCTCAGCCTGCTTTAAAAATACTCTTCATTATTTGCAGCCACTTTCAGTTTTAATAGCACGAACACCATTGCCAAGCCATATTTCTTTCTTCAGGGTCAGCAATGATAATTTAGATGGGGCCGAGGCACGTCAAAGCAGACGACATGTTTTTAGAGGAATGGAGAAAAGACGCAGTGTGTGTATTAGATACTGCTACGTGTGTCTGTCTGATTATATTCCCTTCTGGAAATGATAAATGAGGACTGTATTAGTGTTTATCTCATGTCTTTTCTTTAGTTAGTTACAACTAATTCTTGTGTATTTATTACTGCTTATGTTTGTGATTTTTGGGCCACCACATACATTTCAAGTTCTTGAAACTTGTCTGTATAAGTGATCTTGACCTGTTCTCCACATCAAAACCTCTCTTCACATCTTCTTGTTTGAAATCTGTGGTGCCTTTTAATATTTTAAGGACGGAACCTTGGACGTCAATAAATTACTTATAATTGGCTTTCATGTTTATGGCGGCGGTTTTCTTAGATTTCTGGGTTATTGTGTGCCATTATGCATTCTGCTCAGCATTATGGATTTTTCCGTAAGCTTAGTTCACGCAGCGGTAGAGACGCCGAGTAAAACTGAACACAAACCCCATTTAGCATTGTGCTGGATGATTCCTGATGGGCCCGTGTGTCCAGTGAACTCTCCGTTGGCCTGCTTTCTATTCCAACTGCCTGAAGGCTGTTTTCCATAGCCATATTAATGAGAACGTCTCCACATCTACCGTCCAGCGCTGCGGTGAGGAAGGGGATGGGCCTCAGTGTGTGTGTGTGTGTGTTTGGGTGCACGGTCCTATTTTCACTATACCTATACTAATCTCACAGCCTTGATCAGGGTACAGTAAATAAACCCCCAAGGCCTCTATTGATCAGCCTTGAATTTGTTTTTCTCCGAACGTTGGCATCTACTTAGTTATTACAGATGTTACTCTGCGTCAATGAATTATTTTATCAAAACAGGTATGCTGCATTAACTATTTATGGAAGTGAACTCTCTTTCAGAGCGAAATGTCCAGGTTGCCACACACTCTTTTGTGTGTGTGTGTTTGTGTCTGTGTGTGCGTGGCAGCGCTCAGTGGAGGTCGTGGGTCAATATGGACCTTGTTGGATGCCAAGCCCCGATGGTGTTCTCCGCGCTGAGCCGGGATTGTAGCAGTAGGTTACAAACTTCAATCTCTGCAAAAGCAGTGTGCTTTCATTATTTATGGGGCGCAGCAACATGGGGGGCGGAAGAATGAGGTGTCAGGAGTGAGGTCCTTGTACATCTTGTTTTGTAACAGATGTAACAGACGTATACAGGTACAGTTGTGTAATGATAATTATATACAGGCATGCACGTTCCAGCAACTATACTTTGTACCCCATCATTTATAATCCTATATTTCAATGGCATGCATTTTTAAAGACTTTTTATAGCGTTCAGAATAAATCGCTGATGAAAAATTGATTATATGCTGCTTTTGTTCTGTACGATTTATAACATGAAGATGAAAGAGACATCATAAGGAAAACAAAACAGTAGGAAATTTGATTTGATGTGTGTTAATCTCTCTGTGTTTTGTTAGTCTGAGTTGTTCAGATGCAACCCCGGAGGCTTTCTGCTCCCTCAGGTTTGTGGGTTGTGTAATGGATGTCCTACTTGTTCGTTAATTGCTTCAGTGTCCCTGTGCACAAAGGAAAGGTTAAATGATGCTATAAATGATGCTGATGTTGTGTATGTGGATCTGTTACAGAACAGAGGAAGTCTCTCTCTCTCGCTCTTTCCTTCTCCATTTCTGTCCCTTCACATGTCCAGTTGTTGGTTTCAGGCTGGGAATCCCCCTGCTGGGAGTGATGAAAACATTAAGATATATTTCAGGAGGAGCCCAGGCTCTGCTTACCCCATCAGTTCTGGCATGTAAATGGCTGACCTCTTCATAAAGAGGGGTCATGCATGCATATCTACACCATTTCAATGAAAAGCCATCATGCCTGTCATTTTTACCATAGGATGCATGACTTTCAGACTCTCTGACTGACATTGTGTCCTCCAGAATAACACACTGCAAAAAAGCAAAGGAGGTTGGGATTGTTTTGTGTTTATCAGGGAAGTTGAAAATTAATCATTGAACAAAAAAAGATCTTGGTAAACAAGACATGAAATTACATAGCTGCATTACATTACACATATGATAAATTGTTTTATTAACTTTTTTTCTATGCTAAGACTAGTACTGGCATGCAGCTGACTTGCTACACTACTTTTTATGCGCTATATTTAATATAGAAGTATATTCTATAAAAGTTCAGTACTCATTTCTGACCATTAGTTTACTGAAGTCAAACATTAGATTACATGTATTAATTGTTCAGTTTAGCTTTAGTTTAATTTTCATGGACTCTTTTATTGTGTTTCTCTTTGTTGCCATCTGCCTATGTTCCTGTTTGCACGTCATTCATCAGTTGTCATGGTTATTTATTATGTTCCTAATTGGAGCACACCTGTTTGTAATTTAAGTTTGTCACATTGTGTATTTAAGTTCCTGTTTCTCATGGTCATTCTCCAGTATTGTTTGTGCTTACACACTGTTTTATTTGTGTTTCATCACTTGGCTTAAGAAACTACGTTTATATCGGAATTACGTCATCTGACCTTCTTCATCCCTTGGAGTTAACGTGACAGAATACCGGACCTAAAGAGGAAAATGGATATTGCAGCCCAGTTTATTGAACTCGCCCGAGAGAACCTCTCTATCTTGGAGTACTCTGCCCATTCTGTCAACTGGCTGTAAAAACAGACTTTAACAATGAGAAACTAAAGTCTCTTTTATTATATTATTATTATTATTATTATTATTATTATTATTATTATTATTATACAATTTTTCCAAATCGCTTACTGCATCTTTAACTAACTGAGCAAGAGGATAAACTAATGTAGATTATAATGCTCTATTTGAGTATAAACATATTTTAAAACTGTACTACATTTTGTCTATGTATGATGGCCTGGAAAGATATAAATGCATGTCATGTCGACCGTTCATTCTCCCACCACCTTCCGAGAAAAATCCAGCGGAGTCGTAGTCAGCAAACCTCAAAAAAAGCTGACTAATTCAAACCAAACGTACAGCCTCAACATTATAAGGCTTCCCACAAGTAAAAAACGTATCATAAAAAGCTAAAAGACGCTTGTTAAAGACTAATAAATGAGGGAAGTCTACTGTATTAGTGAGTTGACTTGGATCTTGTGGACGTATTCTCTTAAATTGTTTGTTGTGAATGTCAAGCTTCCTCAGATTTACAAGAAACTGTCAATATAAGTTAAAGATAATGATGATCAGAGACACGTTCTGTAAGTATTGTTAAAAGTTACCAGGGACAAGTGTACCTGTCTTGTTCCTTCAAGAACTTGGGAAAAGTTTTTTATTTTTTATTTTTTTTTTTTCCTTCAATATTTCCTTTGACTGGACTGCTGAGTTCAGCCAGGATAAATGTCGTGATTGAATTAGTGAAACCGTACACTCACTAACCCAAGTGCTTATGGCTGACTGTGACCACACACCCAAGACTGGCCAAAGAATCTGTTCATTTTGCCTAGTGTTCACTGGAAAGTTCACTGGCACATTGCACGTTTGAATAACGCTAGCAGTTTTTAAAAGTTGTGTTCTTAGCAAAATTGAAAATGCTGTAAAGACGATTAGATTCAATATTTAACATCCTGAGGTGCTATTCCAGGCAACGCTTAGAAACACAGACGGGAAAAAATTAAAAAGGACAGAGCCAAAGGACCCCCTCCCCCCTTTTAGATGTTTTACAATAGCGGCTTATTCAAATCCCAAAAATTACATTTTTCAAGCGCCTTTCATGGCTCTGGCTTTGTTATTACTTTAACATGGGTATCAGAGGGCTATGTTTATTCAACCCTCAATTACCAAAGGCTCAGCCGGCAGGCCTTTAATTGATTGCTTTAATTGATTGGTCGGGGGTAACCATGGCTGAAAAGCAGTTTATCTTAATCAGTTGAGAGGAAATGTAGAGTGGGGCTTGATTTCCTCCAGCTGATCAACCCTGTGTGGGCTGGGGGGGGGCATCTCTTTCTCTCTCTCTCTCGTCTAGAGAGAGAAAGAGATCGAGGGAGTGAGAACGGAAATAGGTGGAGGTGGACCTGGATGGGACATGATGAGGACAGGGATCAAAATCTTGGATTCAAGACATTTTCATTACTGAACTGTACAATCACAGTAATGGAATGACTGTTTGTAGTAAAAGCATTTTTTTAAGTTCATTTTATTGTTATTATATTGTGTGAATGAGGGAAATGTAGTTTTCATTTTCTTTTTTCTGCCATTTCTTTTTTCTAGTTGCGTGTGACGGTTGTTTAAAGCAAGTCGTTTAAAAAAGTTGTGCGAATGCGGTGGCTTTTGCTGACCATTTAAATCTAGCGGGTTTGGTGTCTCATGTCGCAAATCCAATGACACTGGTAGTGACGATTCTCTCTGACCAATCAGTGATCTGCAGTGTTTACATGTCACATTTTTAGTATCGGTACAGCTCACTTGGAACCTCAACCGAGGTGGTACTAAAAAATGTACTAGGTACTGTACACAGTGGAAAACCCCCCAAAAGTGAGCCGTATCGAGCCGTACCATGCAGTGGAAGAGCGCCTTTAGCTATCCCATAAGCCCACAGGAGATGAAGTCATCAAATTCGACGTTTATTTAAAAAAATAAAAAAATAAATAAATAAATAAAACCGCATTTAATTTAATAAAATGGCGGAGAACTGTAAGCCAGTCCACTCTTTTCAAGTCTTTTCTCATCATGGCTAAATTGTACTACCAGAAGTAAAGTATTTTTTAGTTATTTTATAGTTATTTTAGTTTTTTTTTTTTTCACAGATTAAAGAACATATGGGTCAAAGGACAATGCCATCATGGCGGATGTAACAGAGTATGAAAGTACTCTAAAGGGTGTCAATTCTTCTCTTCTTCCACTCCTCATCATTGCTCTCAAATGGGAATACTTTAATCCAGATGGAGGTCAGCTCAGAAATATTTCACGCTCTTCCTCACCAGATAATAACCCAAACCTGACCCTTATTGTTGAGGTAGAATTGCACTTCAAATGTTTCAAGTGGCTTCCAGGCTTTTAACCAGCGCCTGAAAATGAAGTTCATTGAATGGAATTAGAAAATTGACCTCTAAAATGTCTGGCCCCTGAATAAACTTCATTGATGTCTCCTTGCCATTTAGCCTGTACTGGACGTTACAGCACCGCCATAAGAGAGGATAATAGTCTGATGGATCCTTCAGATGGCCAAGTATAAATTAAGCTAATCGCCCGGGCCCTGTTCTTTATCAGTCCTTACACTTTGCCGGTCATCTAAACTCAGAGATTTTCCAGACTCACTGTAACTTATGACAAAGCCAGAGTGTTTTCCCATGATCCCCTGCCATTGTGCTCACTGAAGAGATTGTCAGATTTAATAAAATAGCGTTTCGCCTTCTCTGTTGTCACTCGTTTTGTTTAGAGCAGAAACAGATAGCCAAGTGAACTTGGCCGGCTGTCAAGAGAATGTTGTGTCAGACTCAGATATAGTTTGGATAGTTTTGCATGAGGCTTTCAACCTTGAATGATTATTCAAAGAAATGGCGGTCATAGAAAAAAAGCACGTCCTCGCAGATAATTTCAAGAAAAGGCCTGGCTGACAATACGATAACCTTGTGGTTCAGGGCTGCTGCTAGTCTCTGTGTAAAAGATGTGTGTTATTGATGCAGGAATCACAGGAAGAATGAATCAGTCCTCTAGTAGGCAGCAGCATGTCCTCTGTAGACAGCACAGCACTGGCATGGTGCGCCATGAACACAGGCAGCTTAAGAGCTTTGTGCAAGATCTCAGCCTAAGGGCTTTGTGTTAAGAGTTAGAACTCAGCCTTTCTAAGCTTCCAGAGTATGTTTAACTCAATGCAGCAGCACAGAGGTGCATGTAGATACCTGTGTGTGTGCGCATTAGTGAAAATGAGAGCCCGGGAAGGGGTTTAAATAGGATCTATTGTATGAACTACTGATTTTCAGATCCTCATAAAGCTTTATAATCAATGATTGCCCCATTATTGTAGTTTGACATCTCACCTTGAATGCTTGAATGTTTTTTTTTTTTTGTATATCGCTTGTGCTGCATTCCATTATTGTTCACGTTAGAAATATATAACACATACATGACTTACAGGTATTCATCAGTGTCCTTTCTGTGAATTGTGTTCTAGCTTTCTATCATCTTTGTTTTCATCTATATATCTCCTCAGCCACTCTTCCCAGATAAATGTTTCATGAGGTCTGCCTCATATCCTCCACTGGAATAACATGTCCGATAGATTATAGGAGACATCACTCAGTCACATTCACCTTAGACCACAGATCTGCATGCCCTTCATTGAACGCACATACTCTTCGGAGGGGGCAAAGAAGGAAGAAGAAGTGATGGAGAGGCACATTTTAATACCCAAAAGTGACTGTCAAATAGTGTCTGCATTGAGAGAACTATCAAAGGGTGGCTCTGTATCAGATGTGAAGGCTTTAAGTGGGTCATGGGCTCCTTTCAGTGTGATGCCACAGTAAAAATTCACCAGCTTATCATTATTTAATCATCCTCTAATGGAAGTGATCCCCACCCCAAATATAGACCCACCTCTAAACTCAATTATTCTCTAATATGTTAACAGTTGTCATTTACAATGATGAAGACAGTGATCTCATGAACTTTATTTAAAAAAAAAAAAAAATACAGCATTTAGAGTATTTAAGATATTGTTAATGAAAAAAAAAAATTAAATTTAAATTAACTTTAGACTAATAGACAATTTTTAACCAGTAGTCAGAGTTCTGAATGAACAATTCTTGGTCTTTTAGTATTGTTGTTTAATATACAGTTAATGGCAGTTATTGGATTGCAAGACTGTGAAAAGTAATTTTAAGAGACTGTGGAAATGCATATTTTGCAAGAACTGCTTTAAATGCACAATACCATTCAAAAGGTTGTGGTCTGAAAGATTTTTTTGTTTTGTTTTTGAAAGAAGTCTCTTATCACCAAGGCTGCATATATTTGATCAAAATAAAGTAAAAACAGCAATATTGTGATGTCTACAATAAAAATTACAATATTAAAAAATATTTGATATATTTTAAAATGTAATTTATTTCTTTGATGGCAAAGCTGAATTTTCAGCAGCCATTACTCCAGTCTTCAGTCACATGATGCTTCAGAAATATTATATTTTAATATGTTGATTTGGTGCTCTAGAAACATTTCTTATTATTATTATTATTATTATTATTATTATTAATGTTGAGAATATTTGTTCTTAATATTTTTGTGGAAACCCTGATACATTTTTTTTTTCAAACGAACAACGTTCATATGAAATAGATAAAAATCTTTAGGAACATTGTGTCTGTCAATTTTGATCAATTTTAATCATTATTTCTGAATAAATGTATTAATTTCTTTAAAAAAAAAAAAAAAAGTCTTACTGATGTCAAACTTTTGAATGGTAGTGTATGTATTATTGGAATAGAATTACATTTCTATTCTCCCAAATATTCATTCTTTAGAAGTAAAAAGGGAATCCTAAATCAAAGTAGAACCAAAATCATTAAATTGTTTACAATTCACATCTTTAGAAATCACATTTGGACATTTGACTTATGTAGAAAAGCCAGAGAAATCACATGTACTCTGGATCATGTGAGGTTATTTGTTCCCAGACCTGCTGACAGTAATAGAAGTGCACATGTACCCTGTTTTAGCTGACTTTCCCATTTCCCATCAAACTTATGCACTAAATCTTTCTCTTCTCTGGGTTGTTTCATTCTACTGTACTTTTCCAAAAACCTTTGAAAGTTTTCTCCAACCTTTAGATTTGTTAGTGATTAAGTTGCATTTCTTTTGACCTCGAGAATCTTTCTATTTGTGTCATGTTTACTGAAATCCCGCATTATCTTTTGAGGGATTCAAGAGTAGCAATCAATTGTTTGGCTTCTTCAGAAACCTTGTGCATTAATGAACTTTATACTGTTCTTTGGTTGAATATAAATTTTTTTCTTCTTCTTTCACTTCTGTACAGGTTTTCCCACTAGTCTCCTGTTTTTTAAGTCCACTTTTTAAAATTTAATGCAACATAACTTTACCACATTCAGAATCAGATCAAAGACTTGTGGGGGCCTAGTGTTTGAAGTGTGCTCTATTTGAAGTTGTTTCCAAAGACACTGCGTGTAAAACAAAAGTTTACATATATTTCGGCCTTTGTGGGAGCAGTGTGTAGTGCGTGCTGTATTGATTCCTGCTCTTTGAAAGAGAAGAACGAAAAAAGAGCTTTATTGGAATTGTACTGCTGTACTGGCAGCGAGAACTGCGGTGGGATCCGTGTTCCAGTAGGAGACAGACTGATTTCCACAGGTTGGCGAAGGTCTGGGGAGTTTTGAATTGATGTGTGTATGACGTGACCTTGCGACTGTGCTCCTGTAAATATGGCTGCAGAGTGGCCAGAGTATATTAGTGACTGGCAGACAGCCTCTTAAGTTTTTCACAGGGAGGCAAAGTGATATTCTGAGGAGAACAGCAAGATTTATGTTGATGAACCATCACAATGATGTGAGAACCCCTGCCTCAGAAAATACACAGACAATATTTATCCAACAATTCCGAGGATGAGTGCTGTGTTCCACAAATAGACATTCATACATACATATGTCTTTATATTTAAGTACTACACACATCTATGCTGTTGTAATAGATGAAATTAATCCAATTAAACAAATAAAACTGGAAAAAGAAAGATCCTTGCTTGTCTTCACTGAACATACATTGCGTCAACATGTCTTGAAAAGACAGCAAACCCTTGTTATAAAGTATTTAGGGCTGCAACTAACGATTATTTTGATAATCGATTAGTTGGCTGATTATTTTTCCGATTAATCAATTAATCGGATAAAAGCCAGTTTTTTATATTTTATTGACAAAACACACTATTCCACATCCTGCCCAATGCTGTGCTTCAAACAAATGTGTCAGCTGAGTGCTATGAAACCATACATAGTTAATATATCTTCCCTTACAAAAATTAACCATGGTTTTACAACGAATAAAACAAAAAATTATAATAAATAAATAACAGGGTTATTGTAGTTATTCCATGGTAACCAAAAATTAACCATGGTTTTGCTTCAAATCCATAGTTTAACTATGGTATTTGTGTGGTTATACAAATGGTAATTAATACGCCAAAAAACACGGTTTTACTATAATAAAACCATGGTTAATATTGAGTATGTCTGTGCTATACATTATGTGCAAAAAAGTTACTAAGCAAAAGGACAGTTTAAATCCCTACATTAAAATGATGTTAAAGAAAAACAAAAACACACACATTTATCGATTATTATCAATTTTATCGACTAGTTGTTGCAGCCCTAAAAGTATTGCATCATTATACAAACCATATTCCAAAAAAGTTGGGACACTGTACAAATTGTGAATAAAAAAGGAATGCAATAATTTACAAATCTCATAAACTTATATTTTATTCACAATAGAATATAGATAACATATCAAATGTTGAAAGTGAGACATTTTGAAATGTCATGCCAAATATTGGCTCATTTTGGATTTCATGAGAGCTACACATTCCAAAAAAGGTCAACTGGCAACATGATTCGGTATAAAAAGTGCCTCTCAGAGTGGCAGTGTCTCTCAGAAGTCAAGACGGGCAGAGGAGCACCAATTCCCCCAATGCTGCGGCGAAAAATAGTGGAGCAATATCAGAAAGGAGTTTCTCAGAGAAAAATTGCAAAGAGTTATCATCATCTACAGTGCATAATATCATCCAAAGATTCAGAGAATCTAGAACAATCTCTGTGCGTAAGGGTCAAGGCCAGAAAACCATACTGGATGCCCGTGATCTTCGGGCCCTTAGACGGCACTGCATCACATACAGGAATGCTACTGTAATGGAAATCACAACATGGGCTCAGGAATACTTCCAGAAAACATTGTCGATGAACACAATCTACCGTGCCATTCGCCGTTGCTGGCTAAAACTCTATAGGTCAAAAAAGAAGCCATATCTAAACATGATCCAGAAGCGCAGGCGTTTTCTCTGGGCCAAGGCTCATTTAAAATGGACTGTGGCAAAGTGAAAAACTGTTCTGTGGTCAGACGAATCAAAATTTGAAGTTCTTTTTGGAAAACTGGGATGCCATGTCATCCGGACTAAAGAGGACAAGGACAACCCAAGTTGTTATCAGCGCTCAGTTCAGAAGCCTGCATCTCTGATGGTATGGGGTTGCATGAGTGCGTGTGGCATGGGCAGCTTACACATCTGGAAAGGCACCATCAATGCTGAAAGGTATATCCAAGTTCTAGAACAACATATGCTCCCATCCAGACGTCGTCTCTTTCAGGGAAGACCTTGCATTTTCCAACATGACAATGCCAGACCACATACTGCATCAATTACAACATCATGGCTGCGTAGAAGAAGGATCCGGGTACTGAAATGGCCAGCCTGCAGTCCAGATCTTTCACCCATAGAAAACATTTGGCGCATCATAAAGAGGAAGATACGACAAAGAAGACCTAAGACAGTTGAGCAACTAGAAGCCTGTATTAGACAAGAATGGGACAACATTCCTATTCCTAAACTTGAGCAACTTGTCTCCTCAGTCCCCAGACGTTTGCAGACTGTTATAAAAAGAAGAGGGGATGTCACACAGTGGTAAACATGGCCTTGTCCCAACTTTTTTGAGATGTGTTGATGCCATGAAATTTAAAATCAACTTATTTTTCCCTTAAAATTATACATTTTCTCAGTTTAAACATTTGATATGTCATCTATGTTGTATTCTGAATAAAATATTGAAATTTGAAACTTCCACATCATTGCATTCTGTTTTTATTCACAATTTGTACAGTGTCCCAACTTTTTTGGAATCGGGTTTGTAAATTCAATGCATTCAGCAGCAATGACCTGTCTGACTTAATTGTCCTTATGAAAGAGTCAAATCATTGATAGTTTTGGCTGTCTCACATGAACTTCTCACTTAAGCACTAGAATGTTAGCACTTCAGTAGTTTTTTTTTTTCTTTTGAAAAACTATAGCAATGTTCTTTTCTTTTTTTCCCCATGCACATTGCTCTTATAGAAATGATTTTCTTTGGGTGGGTTGATGAACACTGACATTAGCCAGTGAAAAGATACTTGCACAACCTTAGTTCTTATTCTTTATGACCTCGTGAAACATTGTAAGCTGTGTTCCTGATAGATTTTAGTTGAGAAGCACTCCTAGAAAAAGTTACAGTGGTGTTGAATTTCCTTTATTTGGGCAGCGCTTGTAAATCTTAGCGACCGTGGGTGTCTTCAGCAATGGTTTTGTAAATCTTTCAGCAATCTCTTGAGGTCCTCTAAAAATTTCTTATAATTTCATAAATATGTGTTACAAAGAGAATACTCTGAGATAGTGTCACATTTGATCTGTTTGTTTTTTGCTTCATTTGGGTCTTTTTTTGTACTGTTCCTAGTTCAGTTTCCTTTGTCTCTGTTAGTGTTGTCACATTTTAAAAAATTTCAGTATTTTGAGCGCTGTTGAACGGATTCTTAAACACCTCTGATTGGCCGTTGTGTTCACACACTCAACATGTCTGTGATTGGCTACAGTGATCAATGATCCAAAGATGATCAATGATCGCTTCAAAAACATGTTGTATAGACATCTTTGACACTCTTCCCCGAGGGCTTACACAGATACACACTGGAGCATTTGAAAGCAGGCGTCTATCAGCGGATCCCTAATATATCAGCGGATCCCTAATATATCCGCTGATATACAGATCTGCTAATAGACGCCTACTTTCAAATGCTCCTGTGTGTATCTGTGTAAACGCTCGTGTTTACAGAGGTGTTTAAGAATCCATTCAACAGCGCTCAAAATGCTAGAGGGAAATGCTGGTATTGTCACATTTTTAAAAAACAGAGCCCACCGCAGACCCAGAGCTATGGAAGATTATGTCTGACTAGGTGCGTGAGCCGGCCATCATTTTCATTAAGGGGCATAAATGAAAAGAGTGAAAGGATTAGCACCATGCCTGTTTCGTTGTCCAGTACCAAGTCTGTTTCGTCGTTCAACACAATGTCAGTGTGGTTTGTGATGCTCCCACCCTGCCTCCCACTCCCACCTCCTCTGCCTGTCCTGTGTCAACCAAGGAGGCCATTTCTGAACTCTCTGCCTGTCCCGTATTGACCAACCAGGTCATTTTTGAACACTCAGTCTGTCCTCTATCGGCCAAGGAGGCCATTTTTGAACTCTCTGCCTGTCCCCTATCGGCCAAGGCAACCATTTTTTAACTTTCTGCCTGTCCTGTATCAGCCAAGGAGGCCATTTTCGAACTCTCTGCCTGCTCTGTCAAAGCCAAGAAGGCCATCTCGTAACCCTTTTCCCATGCTACTTAGCTCTTTGGCCCTGTCTTCACTGACTCCCTTCAGCCCTTTGACTCCTTCGCTGGCTCCTATCAGCAGCTCGGATCTGCCTTGGGCTTCCTGTTCACCAGCTCCGCCCTGGTGTTTCGACCCTCTGGCTGCACCTCGAACCTTCAAACCTGTCACTCCACCTCAGCCCGTCAGCTTCATCATGGCTCCTTGCTACCTGGCGCCACCTGGGACCATCGTCTTTACTGCTCCACCAGGCTTCCTCGTCCCTCCAGCTGCGCCTTGGTCAGTCATTGCTCTGCCTTCGTCACAGACTTCTGGGCCTTCGTCTGCGCCTCAGCCCTCCACCCCTTCGGCTCTGACAGTCTTCTTCCCTCTGGCTGCACCTCAGTTGCACCGGCTCTGCCTCAGTCCTCCGGCACCCTGGCTTTACCTCGGCCGCTCGTCCCCGTGGCTCCTCCTTGGTCTCCAAGACCTTCAGTGTCGCCCATTCTTTTCAGTTCTTCGGCTCCGCCTTGGTCTCCACCAGCTCCGCCTCTGTCTATCGTCTGCCTGGTCTCTACATTAAGGCTCCACCATGGCTGCTACCGCCATCAGCTCCACTGTGGGCCTGTTTGGGATCACTCCTTTGCTCTTCCCACCATCATCCCCTCTCTGGCTTCTCCCTCGTCCTTGGCTGTCCCGTCTGCCAGCTCTTTATCCTCCTCCTAAGCCACCACCCGCCCTCCTCTATTGGACTTTTTGGACTTTTTTATTTAAAGGCGCGTGAATAGTTCTGTTTCCCGTGTTTTTGTTCCCTGTATTCCTGAGAAGAGTAATTTTGAGTTTGTTTTCATTAAAAGAACTGCTTGCAGATAGATCCAGCACTTTTCTTATTTCAACCCCTAGCTGACAGATAGTAACATCAAAAGTGTTTGTTTGCTTTGGTGAAGGACCTTCAACATCATACCTGAATTTTGCCGTAAATTAAACATCGAATAATAAAATCAAACAATTAAAATTTAATCATTTATAATAAAAATTGTTTTTCAAAGACATGAATACTTTTATTTAGCAAAAAAGTTTTAAATTATATTTTAATCATATTTTTACATTTTAAAATATATTAAAATAGAATAATAATTCATTAATAATAAATAATTGCAATATTTCACAATATTACTGTATTTACTGTGTTTTTGATCAAATAATAAGTAATAGTCAGAAACCTCATCTGGAGTTAATTCACATTAAATAATAACAAAATTAAAAGTGACATTTATTAGAACAGTGTCACACAAACCCCTTATAAGTTTATTACAATATTAAATGTTAAAAAATCTCACTGGTTCCAAACTTTTGGAATGGTACTTTATATAATAATATGTAATTCATTTAGCATGTCAATAAATAAATATCACTATAGACTATTTCTACTAAACTATTTTTAATAGTTTTTTTTAACTCTTTTCATAATAAAAAAAAAACAAACATGGAAAAAGGACTGATGCAGGATTACAAAATCACAAAAGGGTTTATGCAAACTTTCTTTCTCTGTGTGCACATATTTCCCTTCAGAGGAAGCCAAGCACTGGCTACAGTGGAAGAACAGCTCCCATTCCAAGCGTTTCTGTGAATGGGGAAAACAATTAACATGGACGCGACTGCCTCTTCACTTTACAGTTAATTGGCTCTCATAAAGGCAAAGCTTAGAAAAATTATGGGGAGGAAGCCTTGCCTTGGAAGTATGTGTTTACTGTGGCTTTTATGGAAAATCCCATTTAAGATGGAACAAAGTACTTATCTTTATGGCAAGAAGCCCTCTGATAAAGGGGGAAGCTCCTTGAAGTTGTGAAATTATGCCCCTTTTACAGTAGAGGAAAAGGTGTTTTTCCAAGCTGTTTTTGGACAGAGGAGGAATGTTCAAATATAGACTGCAGTAAAGTTGCATAGAAGAATTGCTTTTTGTTATGCTGTTAAAACACTTTGTTTCTGTTTTCCTGTTTGTCTGCAAACATAAAGTCATTTGATTGTCACAATGCTTTTGACGGGTAGCCATATATTATAACAAAGCGCTTGCCCTGGCAAACATATGGGTCAGCACTTTTGAAATGCAGCCCCCCTGCTTATTGACCTCAAGTAATACATTTCATATCTGGCACTCGTCTGTATGGTCTGTATGCTTTATGGATGGCGTAAATCACAGGTCCATGACTCAGGTCCAAAGGGTGATTATGTTTAGAACCAATTTGTCAACAGAACATGGAACGCTTAACCAATCAGACTCGATTGGAAAAATAGACTCTGAAATGAGTGAATTTAAAGCTGCATGTTTTGCAATTCATTTGGTGCATAGATCTACAGCTGTTCTTAAGTATATATTTAAGTACACTTAACTGCCAAACTGTGTTTTTTAAGAGAGAGTTCACCCAAAAATGAATATTCTGTCATCATTTACTCTCATGTCATTCCAAACCTGTATGACTTTCTTTCATGAGATGTTTTGCATGTTGACGCTGACCAAAAAAAAGAAAGAAAAAAAGACAAAAGCACCTTAAAACTACCATAACAGTAGTCCATATGATTTATATTGCATTATATTCCAGGTCTTTATTCCTCAAAAGCCGTATTCACTGATAATCTTTCCCTCTACGCCAGCTTACAAATGTTTGCATATATTCAAATATGGCACGATAAGATGCATCACATCAGTTTTGACATCACTGATATTAATACACCAAATTTGCACATTGTGCATATACAAATTGAAAAAAAAAAAACTCATATAAACCCATCATACAACTTCAGAACACTTGAAATATAGTGTATTACAGACAACTGTTACAGACAGAAAGTCATTCAGATTTTAACCATGAGAGTAAATGATGATAGAACTTTAGTTTGGAGGTGAACACTTTTTTTTGGTTATGGGTGATACTTTAACTTTTTTCTCCATATGCTTCTCTGTCTGAGTGTAAGTTACATATTTGTGCAATTTTGTTTTGTCTTGTTTTTAGGCATTTGTCTTCATTGCCATTGCAAGATCAAGCACATGTTTGACCCATGCACACGTTGCAGTATTGTTCATTTAGTTGTCTAACAGTATAACATCTTTATCATTGTATATATAGTATAGCCAGGTGATTTTCATTTGTTTTTGTTTTTTTATTATTATTATTATTTGTTTATTTATTTATTTTTTGTGCCATAGTAGACAGTGGAAGACTTTTTGGCAGTCTGCTCTGCACATCTTGCTCTGTTAAGCTTGGCTTTATTCATTACATGTTTTTTCCACTGTCGTGAAAGAGAAAAAGGACTGTAATTTTGAATTGAAAACCACTTGGCACACCTAACCCAGCATCAGCAGCGTGCCTCAAGAGTAGGGAGGATCTACAGAGAGTCAGACAAAAGACGAGTAATAATGAAACATCCTAGGCTGAAAGCCACTGATGAGACTCTCTCACTTTCTCTCCCTCCTCGTCGTCTTCCTCCTCCATCTGGACAGGGCTCAAGTATTCATCTGTTAAATCAAACCTCTTTTGATCTAGCCTTTGCAGCTTCTTAGCATTTTCACTTCTTTTGTGTCAAAGATGGAAAAGTTTATCCTTTCAGCCTTAAATATCAGACAATTTATGCATTGTCAGGGCTACTAAAATGCTGCTCAGATTACGTTTGTCATGTAGCCTTTTTTTGACAACTGCACATTGATGGTAATGCCTCCCATAACAATGAAATTATCTACCAACATAATTATATTATTTTAATACAATTCCACTGAGTTGTTCCATTGCCACTTCTTCTTATGAGGGGGGGAGATACTTTAATTAGGTACATGCACTAATTTTGTCAATCCAAATTAATCCAATTCACATTTTAGTTTACATATGCATTTATGTGTTCATTTACACAAAACTGCACTGCATTCAGAACTAGAGAAAGCCACTGCTAAAATGTCACTGTGAGTATTTTTTTTTTTAGCCTTGATGATATACCTAAAAGGAAAGCTGGCATACTGTATGTCATAAAAGCTTTTTTTAGCAAATATTTAGTAAATATTCAGTTTCCTCCACTGACCAATACGTAAGATGTATATAAACATACCGCATGCATGCATGTCCGTAAAATGTATGTAATCAAAGATGTTATTATTAAAGGTAAACATACTGTATGTATCACAAAAATGCACACATGAGCAAGGTATTTTTGAATCCAATTGAGAAGATAGTCATGTTCAAGCATTTACATGCTTAGTTTTTTCCTATTGATCAGATTATTACAGGTCTACACCACCCTTTTCAGTCCGATCAAATTTAATTTGGATCGAGCTCAATCGATTCAGATGTTTATTTAAAGGCTTTTCAACCTAATTTAGCCATCCATCCAATTACTAACAGATTATTTGGGTGCATGTAAACTGATGACACATTTAAATATAGTGTGACTTCCTGTTAATCATCCTCTTTTTTCACACAGGCGTTCTTGGCTATATTTAAATGATCAAGTTTATTGTCTTACATAATGAAAAAGTACTGAGATTGATGAGGGAATTGGTGAATAAGAATGAAACACTTAACTTTTATTTTACTTGCACCGAGTCTTGAACCACCTTGAAACCAAGCATAATACGGCACTTGAGTGAGTTGGCAGCACAACGGCGGCTGTTCGCATTATGTATTTTTAATACATATTTAAACAATGCTTCCTTTGTATCTATCACACATCGCAGTATATCTCTTTTTTTCCACCCGACAGTTTTACCTGTCTGGCAACTTTTTTCCCCCTCTATGTCTTACGAATAAGTCCCTTGCTGGAGTTGTCATGGACTTTGCAGCCAGCCAAAGAAAACAGTATCTGTGGGCAAGGGGTGGGCTGTGCTGGAGGAGAGGGGGCTGGGGAGGCTGGGAATTGGTCCTGCTTGTTCTGTGTGCTTTCTGTTCACAGACCAGGCATTAGATTGAAGAGATCTGTAAGCCCGCTCTGCTGGGACCCCCGTAGACACAAAGCCCATTTCTCTGGGAGATTGCTGCACTGTTTGCTGACATGAATAAAGCTTGTTGTGTCCTCAGAACTGCAAATTTGCCTTGAGACGTGGCCCTCCTTCTCGCTCACTTTCGCATACCCTCTTTATATAGATTCAGAGCCGCCTTTATACATGTGCAGATTATTTAAAATAACTCCAATTGTAATAAAGAGTCTTTGAAATCTGACGTTAAGGAAACATATGGAAATGTATATATAAATGTGTATATATATATATATATATATATATATATTAGGGATGGAACGATTACCGGTTTCACGATAAACCGCGATAAAATGTACTGACGGTTAGTAATATCGTTTAAAATTTAATTATCATTAAAACCATCAGTCTGGCGCAGACGCAGCGCGCAACGTTGTTTTTTGAATGAGAAGAAATGGCAGAAGGCAGTGACAGCGCTGGGAGATTTTTCAGCCTTCTAAAAGGACCAAATCTGAGGTGTGGTCATATTTTGGCTTTTACAAAAGTCCTGATCGAGGGAAACTTAATCGAAGATGGTCACCCTGTCTGCAGAACATGCAAGAAGAAAGTCAGTGCAATATGGGAAACACTTCAAATCTGCGAACGCAAGGCAAGTGTACTTTGACCTCAATACTAAAACTACGTCTGGGAAATAATAACGTGAAGCTTCCACGAAGAAAAGTTCGCAGCAAGTGGCTTTGAGCCAAAGACGAACAAGTTCAGACAAGACTAGGGTGACATTTAAGGGATAATAATGTATATTCATTGTACACTTATTACACAGATTTTCTTTACCACATAAATAATTACGGGGACATATTGAATTGAGATTAATGTTTTAAATCTTACCCGTTTGTAAATCCAGTTTGTACATTGTACAAAACAATCGTCCAGACAAGATGATCACAAGAAGTTAGAGTAATAATTATAGTAGTATTAATAGTGAAGTCCCCTGATTTCATTTTCAATACAATCAAAAACAGAGACGCAAGTCCGTTGTGATACGTGGATGTGATAATTGCTATTGACGACGGCCATTATAAGGAAGGAAATGCCACAGAATAGAATCTTGCTTAAAAAAGTGCATAGAGCTGCTTGTTTTAATTGTTGTTTGTTGATTTTCAAATATAAAACTTGTTGAAATGTTTTCAGTGTGTGCATCTGTTCTTTTTGAACACTTTCATCTCATTTGAACAAAACCGTGATAATATTGATAATCATAATAATTTGGGTCACTATAATCGTGATATGAAATTTTCATACTGTTCCATCCCTAATATATATATATATATCTTTTTTTATATATAAAGCTTTGCTTGTTTCTGGTTTCCTCAGCGATATGTTTGAATAGTTTTTTACGAGCCGTTGGGAAGAAGTGGCATTTTGTTCGGTCCATGAGTTAACTCTTGTGCCTGGTACTAGGAAATGGGTTAAAACCACACGCACACTGGTCCAACACAAACAGTCCCTGGCATTCCTGAGCAGGCCAGTCGGAGAGGCGTGATTCAGTTGAACATGGATTGGAGGGCTTGACCACTGGACCCACACCACAGTAAAACATGTCCTCACTCTATTCTCCCATTACTCTCACACTGGGAAACACTGCCGCCCAGCTTTCTCATGCAGAGCCTACAGTACATTCATGCAGTTCCTTTAGTCGACAGGCATTTGACTTACCCACCCAGGCTAACCTCAGTTAACCTAGCCATTCTAGAAAAGAACATAAGTTATGATAATAAATAAGAAAGGGCAAAATCAAGCCACTGTCTGAAAGTATGATAAGTGATTGAAAAACATTCTCATGTCCCTGAAAAAGGATGAGCAGCAATCCCAGCAGCCCCTGCCCTTTGACATTTCACTGTGATTGACGTCATTAGTGCTGTTGAATGAAAAGGGCGTAGCTGAGAGATCTGAGCTGATAACCGAAAGATCGCAGGTTTCTTTCTTGAAATAGCTTTGGATAAAAGCATCAGCTAAATGTAATTTGCTGTGTCTTTTTGCTTGTTAGATTTTTTTTTTTTCATGGCTTATTGATTTAGGTGTCTATAGTCCATCAGAGGACTAGATCAAAGTGTCATTCCTAATCAAACAACCCATATATTAGGTAAGGGGATAGAATACTAACTAGTACTATAACTGCATCAGATTTCAGAAGGTTTGTTGTTTTGGTTCATAAGCAATACACTGTATTATACATGAAACTTTCTGAAACGTGCATGTGGATGTTTACAATGCAGTTGCATTTAGAGACTCAGTTCTCTCTTGTGTCTTGTCTAGGTATAAATGTTGAATTTTAAGTACAATCACATTTAAACACCCACAGAAAAATGCATTTCTCTCTGTCGTATTGTTTCCTCATCAAATGGGTCATTCTATAATTAGGGGTGCATTTGGAAGTTGACAATGTGAAGAAATCAAGTTTTCTTTTTTCCCAAAACACAAACAGGACCTTACATAAAACCCTTAAAATCAAGTAATTATTCTATTAGCCAAACCCAGGGTTTCCTGGATTTGGATTTTTCCCCCCCAAAAAGCAGATGTTAGATATATTCCGGTTACTGACAAAATAAGTATTTGTTCATAGCTTGGAAAAATACCTACAATTTAAATAGTCACCTGACTGACAGATGTATCCACTTACCAAAATAAAAAATTATAATCATTAACACTTTATGGAAAAAATATTTAGAGGTATAATACCTCTCTATTTTCACAAAAGTAGTTAAATGGTCCTAACATTTTCTCAAACAAGTCAAATTTGTGTTTTGGAAGAAAAATACCTTGATGGACAAAGGACACCTCTGGTAATCTCATAACACTAAACATGTTGTACAGTAGGCAACTGGGTATTTTTGAAAATTAAAAACTCAGCAGTAACACAGTTGACCACACGGAAACATAGTTGACAAAGGTAACACAGTTGACTGGACGTGAGAAAAGTTTACTTCCTTTGTTTAGTTCCTGTCCTTGGCTTTGTCCAAAATCGCCCCCTATACCCTTCAATAGGGCACTATTTGAGGGGACAGCCATTTGTAGTGGTGTCCGAAATTATTGTGGACGTTATTGAGTGCACTTATTCAATCCCACAATGCACCGCAATAACGAGTGTACTGATGTACGCTTAACGGCTAGAGAATACCCATAATGCACTGTGATAGCCGCGCTGAATGAATTCCCGCCTCTCACCAGAAAATTGCGACCGCAGCTGAATCATCCATTCATCCATTTTCCAAACCGCACTGGTCCAGCATAATATCATACATTAATCCACTCTTGACACAGATTTGCTTTTTTAACTAATATTATGGAAAAGAGAGAGGACCCAACTTTTAGTCTTTCATCCCTGTTCTTCAAGATGAACTGACATCACACTATGCAAATTATGTGAGATTGGGACAATCCATTTCTTTTTGAAGGGTGTTTTCGTAGTGGGTAACTTAGTTGACAATGGTTTTTTGGACACACATAAAATAAGGTATATCACAATAAACACTTATTATTTTTGAAGAGCACAACCTAATGTCTTGATTATCTAATCTAACTGAAGGTAAAACTATGAAATTAATTTATGTTTGAGATCATTTTCATGCTTAAATGCAGAGTAGAATGAGCAACTTTAAAAAAAATCGGACAGTTGAATACCAGGGTTCTATGAGATATGAACCTCATTTTTGAACAAAATATATGGGTTTTTCCACATGTAGTAGTGTGACTGGGGAAAATATAATTTTGTACTATGAAAATAAGCACTGGGGCTTTATATTTATGGAAGTATATTAAAAATATACATCACGGACATGAGATGTACCCGCAATTATAGAATGACCCAAATATATAACGCTTGCCTTACACACATATTAAATTCAGGCACAGTTTTTGATTCCTGCGCTGTTTCTTCCTTTGAAACTCCACCCACTTCCCATTTCTAGACAGAGTCTACTTCTGAACTTTCTGTGATGTGCAAGCCAAGACTTACAATGTATGAATAATTTTATCATCAGACAGCAGAGCTCTATGCTCCTTTTCTATAAGTCTTTCATCGCCTCTCGTTTTTCTTTTCCTTTCCCTTTTCTTTTTCCTCTTTCTTTAATGTTTCCCTTTACCCTTCCGTGTCTTTTTCTTTCTTTCTTTCTTTCTTTCTTTCTTTCTTTCTTTCCTCTTTATCAACACAAACTATGATCACAGAATCAGGAGCAAAAATGTTTGCAATTCACAACTTCACACAGGAATACAAATAAACTTGCAGCTTCATTCAACAATCTCCAATGAACCCTATTGTTTGGAAGTTATGCAAATGGAGACATCATGAGTCATTCATTTTTTCCTGTGCAATTCTCTGGGATTGGAAGGGCAAAAAATGCCGTAGAACAATGTGCTCTCTTCAGTAATAATTAAGCTGATGGCCTATTATGCTGTATTGCAAATCAATATGTACGGTCCCTGGCGATGGTTGAAGTAGGAAGGCTTGGCGTGAATCCAGCCCATCTCACACTATGAATGAGCAGATGCAGGTGCATCACAACTTGCTTTGGTGATTATTTTTTTGTTGTTGTTGCTGCTGCTGCCGGGAGGAGGGGGTACGGAAGAACAGGCTGGTGACAATGGCAGCAGGCCTCTCTAGTGTAATTGTGTGTGAATGCTCATTTTAGAAAGCCTTCTGCTTTTGTTAGACAGGTGCTCAGTTTCTGTCTCTGTATCACTTTCTTCCTTTCTCACTCTCTATAGTTACTTTATCTGTTTTTTCAAAATGTTTTGTATGAATTGCCTTCATATTTGTATGTTTTTGCGCACACATCGACAATGTAATATTTTCCAATCAATCTTTTACTAGTCAGTCTTTTACAGATTTAATTTATATTTATAAACAATTTAGTTAAAATCAAGCATTTTAAAGTTATTTACCTTTGTTATTACTGCTAAACTGTAGTTGTTTTTTTTTTTGTTATTAGATTAATTCCTCTCAGTGCTCTTTGATATACTCTATAGCAGTAGCCACATCAAGCAGAAATCATTCTCTCTCTCTGTCTCTCTCGCTCGTTCTCTCTCATTTCACATTCACAAATGTATATTTACTGTGTAAAGTTCCCCTGTGTTTACCCTCTGGTTTGTTTGCTTGATATCACTCTGTTTATCTCCATTAATTCCACCATTTTTCAGTCTATTGGATGTTGTGTAGTTGTCATCAAAAGCCGCCTCTCCATGGAAGTTCTAGTGTTTTGAAGGAGAAATGAATATCAGCATTAAAAATTAAATGGTATATTGCAAAACATCACTTCATGGATTCGGGGCAAGTGTAGAAGCAGCTGTTCCACCAGCAATCTGTAAATAAGAGGAATTGTAGATAAAGACACTGAGGAGGCTGTTAGATATGCAGGAAGGAGCAGAGCCCACTTTAAATTGACTGCAAGAAATTGTGAGAAAATGGTCATAAATTGTTAGGGCACACAGTTGATTTTTTTTTTATTCAATTTTTTTTTTATGCCTCGCGTTTCAGTCTCCTTCCTCCTGCTTTCTTCTCAAGATCCGTATACATCTAGTGTTTGAAACCAAGGGGGAAAAAAACATTGAAAAAGCTAGGAAACTAGATTAAACATTGATAAGAAAAGAAAAAAAAATACATCTGCAAACTATACCAAGTTTTGGTAAGAAAAACATGAATTCAGGAATCAGAAGTTTTTTATATATATATATATTTTTTCTTTTCTTTCTGGAATTGTGAAAGCTTGAGTTATTTTAGCCAGATCCCTCCAGCAGCCTCTCTTCTGCAGAGAGAGCGAGGCAGCATGTGCTGCCCTCCACATATTTAATGAAATTTATAACAATTGTCCTCCAATCAGATTAAGTGCTTGTTTAAAATGCAAATATGTTCTTGTCTTTGACATGCTGTAATTAAGTAGAACAATGCTCTATTTTTTCCCCTGATGTACCACATCTCTCATCAAGGGCTTTGAAAATAGGACAATGATTGACCACCTGGTCTGGTTACAGTAGCTAAATTTATTAAATTTTCTTTGTCTATAGAAAATCAATGAGGAATTGTACGCATTGCTAAGGGTCAGGCTTGTTTTTCTATCTGGCATATAATTACCCTGACCTTACAGTACTTGTTGAAGATAATTTTCTATATCATTACATCTTTGTCACCAAATTGTGAGCCAGAGTCCTCTGTGGAATTTTCGCTGATTTCCTTTAAGACGATGGAGGATGGCGAGATCTGAGAGAGATATTGATTTAGCTAGTGCAAGGACAGCGGCTGGGTTTCAGCTAGCTGAAATGCGCACTTTTTGCTTTGTATTGTTTTTGTTGTTGTAAAGATCTCATTTGTCAACTTATTTCTTTCACCTTAATGAATAGCTTTACTCCTTTAGAGTGAAACCAATACAAAGTAGAAAATGCAGCCGTTGTTCATGTCTGCAGTTCATTTGGCTCATTTGATATTCTGTGACAATTTAACTAAAATCAATTTAGCAAATTTCCAGCTGGCATATGATTAAATTATTCTGCAGTTTATTTGAACAGGGCCATAAGGGAGCGTGGCGACGCAAATATTTCCTTCTTTTTCATTTGTTACATATGGCTGGATCTGGTATCATCTCAAGTTATCCGTTCAGAGGGCATTTTTGTGGCGCTCAAGAGCGCTTTAATCACAGAATCAGGACGTTGTTTATGTACAAGAACGTGGGCTGAGTGTGATTAATACAAACAAACAGTTTCTCCATAGAACCACAACGCCGGAGATGAGCCCTGCCTTGTCTCTTGAGTCAGTTCATAATTATTATATTGTATCTCAATTTAACTCAATCAGAGCAGTTCACACAGTACAGATCGTCTCCAGACCGCGTGGGACTGCCATTTCACGAATCTGATGTGTTCTGTTGCGCAGAGGAAAATTAATTGGATTAAAGATTTGATAATCAGTTTCTTTGTGCATCCAACCTTGCATTTTCACCCCCCGAACCCACCCTCCATCGTCTCGGCGCATCAGGAGCCGCATTAAGTATTTCCTCAGTTTCACGGCCAAGGTGTCGAGCCCTAGCGTCGATTCATTTAGCATAATCACTGTGTTCTAATGAAACTGTTAATACCGGAGTGACAAGCTTGCTTCTTTGCTGAAGGCATCCAATCACCCTGCCACATCTCGGAGGTGATGAATGTGTAATTACCAAGTTTGACAGACCTTGTTTAGCTTGTGCTTTGTATGAGCATGTGTGCATGAGAAAGTGAGAGGATGAATATGCCGAGGGTTGTGCTCCTGACCTCCTTCCCAGGGCTTCATACTGATATATTGATGCAGGGACCCTTACTGTTTAGATATTAAAGATCCACAGACCTCAGCGTTTTCCAAAAGGAGAGGGAGGGAAAGTAGCAGCTCTTATGTACAATAGTATAATAGCTGAATTGTGATCAGTTTGAAACCATTGTAAGATGGTTACACAAGTTGATGGTTGTAAGCAGTGTTGGGTATAACTAGTTACTAAGTAATTAGTTACTTCTAATGTAATTGAACTAAATACTGTATATAGACTGTAGAACAATTATATATAATACAATAATGGAATTAACGGCAACATTTAACGTCTAACTTTAAAATGCATGTTTTTATGTATCCTCACATTTGTAATACTTTGGTCAGTTAATAAGAATAATTTATGTAGTTTTATATTATTTATTTGAATGAAGTAAAAGAGCCGTTTCATGTCTATCCTTGAATTACTTAACTAGTCGAGGTTGATATAGGATTTAGAAAGTAATTAGTAATAAGTAATTAAATACTTTTTGGAGAGAGTAATTTGTAGAGTAATTTAATTACTCTATTAAAGATGTAATTAGTAACTAGTAATTAGTTACTTTTTTACCCAACACTGGTTGTAAGTGAATGTGTAGTGTTCAATCAGAAAGAGCTTGCTATAGTATTCAACAAAATCCTTGTATTGACTATTTTTTACATTTTGTTTATTTGTTTGTTTATTTATTAATTTATTTTAAAAGATTTTGAACCTTAATGTCACGACATAGTAGAGATTTTAGATTCCAGCAGATGCTAATGTATTGATCCATTGAAGTGACTTTAGCCTAACTATTTTTATTTATTTATTTATTTATTTATTTTTTAAAGAATAATCATTTATAATGTTATATAATCAGATCAGTAGTTATGGTACTATAAGCCTAATTTTAAAAGATTTTTAACTCTATTTTCAGACCATAGTGGAGCCCAAAGCTGAAGGCCATCAACGAAAGCCTGACAAGTAAAAAATGTGCTTTAAACTTCCAGCAAATGCTGTCCAGAGTTAACTGATCTCTGCCAGGACATGAATGCTCCCTCTCCGCTATTGATTTATCTTAGATCTCTCCCACATGCTAGACCAGCAGCATCGGCCCAAACATGCAAAATATAGATGAATTTTCAGTGATATCTCCATGTCAAAATTAGTAAGACATCACCTAGGTTGAAAATGAGATGGTTTGTGATTGCTGTTGCTATTTGAAATTGTTGTGAAGAAGATTTTGGGATGAGGGGGGGAAGAAACTGGACTATTCTGTCATCCGCAGTCCTCTGATCCCAGCAGCGGTGTCATGACAGGCCAAAGCTCTCACTCACTCACCATACTGCTAATCACATGCTAATAAATGAGCTCTCATCCCTGGGTCATATCCCCCATGCTAACAGCAAGAGCTGTTTTTTGTCACTCATCTTTTTCTCACCCTCAAAATGAGAAAATAGCTGCGACGCACATACAGGCTCTTCACAAGAGTGTGAATATTCTAAATAAAGAGAGATTCTGTCTTCACTGTTTTTTTTTTTTCTTTCTCTCTTTATTCAGGAGCGAGGAGGAGATTGCATGAAATGCCCCAGCAAATGCTCAAATTGTTTGGATTTTGGAGTAGCGCTGAAATTATTCATTAGTGCTTATGTATGGGTATCCCAAGATCCCAACACACAGAGTGATTTGTTTTTAATCATTCTGATGTTTTGGTTGAATGTTCTTTGGGGTGGAAACTTTGTTCATCTACTTTGGTAATGAGTGTAAAAATGGGTTGCCATCTGCTTTTTTCCTTTTTTTTTTAATTTGCTAAACATTCTCTGCAAATCTGTTCTCCAGAATGCAGGAAATGAATGCAAACACGGTTTTTGAACATTGATTTACATTTGGATTTGTAATACGACTGCCTTTGAATTGAAGCAATCATTGTACCTTTGTGCGTCGCTTCAAAAGTGCTGATATATTAACATCACTAGTCAGTTAAATGATTTGTGTGTTACCCACAATGACTTGCGCCAGTGTGCGGAAGATGCTGTTCGATTTGAATGTATCCATAATTAATACAGACGCGTCAAAAGGATGCTATTACATGCTTTTTCTCAAACTTCAGAAATGTTGTATCGTAGGCCTGGAACATCAAATGTGTGCATCGCTGAATAGCCTCTCAATGTATTCATCAAGGCAATTGAAAAAATCCCTAGTTTAGTGATCAGAGAGCGCTTCATGCTCAATGAGGAGTGACAGTACGTTTAGCCGAGTCTTCTTGCGTATTGGATGTCAGGTCACTGGTCATGTCTTATAAGTTTGTTTTGATATGTTTCAATCTTTTGTTAATTCTATTTGCACACATCTTTTTATCACCACGCCGTTTAGTTTTTTTTTTTCTTTACGTAGATTAAGCTTGCAGATGTTTTCGAAAACGATGCATGTGATCCCCGATTACAGAGTCTTTTCAGAGAGCTTTTGGCTGCCACATGCCTGTGTTACCTGAAGCCAGCAACAGTCACAGAGCTAAAGACAACTGCTGTGTTTTGAAGGGGACCTTCAATGGCTATATTCTTGATAGAGCAGGGAGGTGCGGCAGTGTTTTGCTTGAAGTGGCGGCTTCAGAAATTCTTAAATTGAATAGGGCTCTCAGCAAAACATTCCTCTCACAAACCTGGGCTGAACCCATCTCCCGAACTCTATTTGCTGATTATTTAACTACCTGTAAATGCACAACAGCTCTATTATATCTTGCTGGAGGCCCTATCAAAAGGTTCTTTAATATAGCAAGCGCACTGCACAGACTGCCAGTGTTTTTGTCGTTGTACACGTCGTGAACTTAAGGGGGACCGAGCACCTCCTCTGGAGATTTCTGTAACCGGCAATGAAAAGTTTCCTATAACTATGTGGCAAATAGAGGAGGTTGTTTGGGAAATATCTATGCATTAACATTCATATATATAGTTTTGCAATTTTAGCCTTTCACCCTATTTACTCTGACGCCAGTGTGAAAAATCATATGGTTTTGGAGTCATTCTGCCAGGCGTACAGTATTGATATTCAGGCCGGAATAGAATTCAATATGTCACCCCCTCCCTCAGAGAATCACTCCTTTCTCTGTAATTTCCATTGAAATTTTGTGTGCAAATGCAGTAATAGACACATTTATAACATCAAAAGGATTCAATTTTCTTTTCAATCACACAACAGTATGAATAGCTTTTTCCATTGAATCTAACAACGAGGAGCCATTACCCGACACCAAAGGATAGGTTGCCTTCACTTGCTTTTTATGAAAGTGTGTCAAACAATTTCCCATGTCTCCCATTTGTTCTAAGCTAACAGGGGCTGTCAAACAGGTTTGTTTCTAATTTTTCAGGGAAATGTCATTTCTTTCTTCTGGTGCCGGGTAATCACCAGAGATCCACGTTTATTTTTTAATGCAGGCTGTAAGTGTCTTTAATACGTTAACTCCTCCGCTGAATGCTTTCCAGAAGCCTGCGGATGACAACTTCCGATTGCTAATTGCACTTGGTAAATTATTTGGAAAAGATGACATGAATAGAGTTTCACTGACACCGACACACAGGGCATCAGATGAAGTGATGGGCACAGCACAAATGGTGTGAGCGCTTTTATTTCAGCGGGGTAATGTCTCTCTTGGAGCTCTCTGTTGAAAGGTTACAGTAAAGGGCTGTTTGTCATATTCTGTGTATTCATTCAATTTCTCCCTGTGCCATCCAGGTTTGTCACTCTGAAAGCCTCAGTGTTAACTTACATTCACATTTCACTGTTTGGGTCTATCATACTTGTGATTGGTGGGATGATATGACAACATTATATTGGTAGTTGGTAAGTGGTTAATATATACTATATATATATATATATATATATATATACACACACTATATTGCCAGGTGTTTTGGGACACCTGCCTTAACATGCACATGAACTTTAATGACATCCCATTCTTAATCCGTAGGGTTTAATATGGAGTTGGCCCACCCTTTGCAGCTATAACAGCTTCAACTCTTCTGGGAAGGCTTTCCACAAGGTTTAGGAGTGTGTTTATGGGAATTTTTGACCATTCTTCTAGAAGCGCATTTGTGAGGTCAGACACTGATGTCGGACGAGAAGGCCTGGCTCGCAGTCTCTGCTCTAATTCATCCCAAAGGTGTTCTATCGGGTTGAGGTCAGGACTCTGTGCAGGCCAGTCAAGTTCCTCCACACCAAACTCGCTCATCCATGTCTTTATGGACCTTGCTTTGTGCACTGGTGCGCAGTCATGTTGGAACAGGAAGGGGCCATCCCCAAACTGTTCCCACAAAGTTGGGAGCATGAAATTGTCCAAAATGTCTTGGTATGCTTCAGCATTAAGAGTTCCTTTCACTGGAACTAAGGGGCCAAGCCCAACCCCTAAAAAACAACCCCACACCATAATCCCCCCTCCACCAAACTTTACACTTGGCACAATGCAGTCAGGCAAGTGCCGTTCTCCTGGCAATCGCCAAACCCAGACTCGTCCATCGGATTGCCCGACAGAGAAGTGTGATTCGTTACTCCAGAGAACACGTCTCCACTGCTCTAGAGTCCAGTGGCGGCGTGCTCTACACCACTGCATCCCACGCTTTGCATTGCACTTGGTGATGTAAGGCTTGGATGCAGTTGCTCGGCCATGGAAACCCATTCCATGAAGCTCTCTACGCACTGTTCTTGAGCTAATCTGAAGGCCACACGAAGTTTGGAGGTCTGTAGCTATTGACTCTGCAGAAAGTTGGCGACTTCTGCTCACTGTGCGCCTCAGCATGCGCTGACCCCGCTCTGTGATTTTACGTGGCCTACCACTTCGTGGCTGAGTTGCTGTTGTTCCCAATTTCTTCCACTTTGTTATAATACCACTAATAGTTGACCATGGAATATTTAGTAGTGAGGAAATTTCCCGAATGGCCTTATTGCACAGGTGGCAACCTATCACGGTACCACGCTTGAATTCACTGAGCTCCTGAGAGCGACCCATTCTTTCACAAATGTTTGTAGAAGCAGTCTGCATGCCTAGGTGCTTGATTTTATACACCTTTAGCCATGGAAGTGATTGGAACACCTGAATTCAATGATTTGGAGGGGTGTCCCAATACTTTTGGCAATATAGTGTGTGTATGTGTATATATATATATGAGCAATATCACACGAGTAGCAGTGCAATATGGCTGTATATGGCTGAGTGCCGTATGTAATCACAGCATACTGATATACATCCATTTCGCATGGCTATGAGTGTGATATTGCGTTTATACAACACTTAAACGGCACAAGTGTGTAAATAAATAAGAAACAACAAAGGAGCGTCTTTTAAAAACCTATTCCGTCCAGAACTACTTCCTTCCCACCAGGGATTCAAATCTCAAGTTGACAGTTTTACAGTTGAGCCCAAGCCTCCGTTATTAATTCTAAAACGTCACTTTAGAACTAGTAATGAAGGAACACTGAATCACTTTATTGAAGCTCATTGTATTATGTAGAGTAGAGTGTTATGAGAGAGAGATATCGACTAAACGAGTACATTACCTGCATCTAGCTGATATTCTTCAGGGCACTCTTGTAGTCATAATCACAAAATCAGTTTGAATGTCCATTGAGGAAAGTGATATCTTTGTCTTTGTCCTTTTAACAGTTAAGGGGATTTTCCATGACAGCGCTAGTCAGTGGATTTGTAGGTTGCGTTTTGTTTACAACCTTGTTTTGTCCTTTCAATATAAAAGTCTTTGTTACTGACTCACTCCTTGCTGCCATCTAATGCTGTAATAATGTAACATTCACTAAAGTCGAAATCAAAAAAAGGTTCAAACGACAATCACCAGTGACAGCTGGAGATTCATCTGTTGTAAAATGCAGAAGACTTCGGACTTTCGGAGTGGCTACAGAAAAAAAGAGACTGCACCGGGCCCATGCGAAAACAAGGATAAAAAGGGCTTTTGAAAGGTGGCGTGAACTCCGTGTTTTGAAGGGGTTCAAAACGGACAGAGAGACGTTTTTTTTCTGCTGGACAGGTCAGACATTTAAATTGTTAAATTATGTAACAGTAGCACACTTGTTCGCTTAATTCATACAGTTACGCAGTTTTCTTTGTTGTGCGTTTCTCGTTTTGCTATGTGCATTATGGTAAATATCAATTATTTTATGCTAGCTATGAGAGGGAGCAATTCACCTCTACATTAATTTGTTGGTATATGACAATTAGAAATTAGATTGCACAGAAATGGAAACTGAACTACAGGTAGCCCTAATACACATTAAATGTAGTCACGCAATGCTGATGTTGTTAACATTAACAGTTTGAAAACAAAGTATTGCACGGTTTGACGTGATATGATAAGTGATCGTTAGATTTAATCATCGCGATTTATTGCAATGCTTTTTTTTCCTTAGTTGGTCAGAACAAAAGTGGATGTTAGCTACTTACTTGTTTAGATGACATTTTCCGGTGAAAATTCTTATGTTGGTCATACTTTCAAAAAGTAGAATCTGTGATTCCAAATGACAGTATCCACACCGGCGCGGTGACTGACAGCCGCACATTCTCCTCAAAACATTGGATTCATCCGCGCTGTGCCGTGCCGAGGCACAATTCACGTAAAGTTGATCATTCCGCGAATAACTGCAATTGCAGATTTCGAACAGAGATGGTGACAAAGAGGAAAAACTACAGACTGCAGCTTTAAATAGACAATATTAGCCATTATAAAGTTTTTTTTTGTAAGTTTGTAAGTAAGTTTGTACAATAGGAAATAAACACAAGCAAACAGTTCAGTCAAAAATACAAAAGCAGCTTTATAGTAGCCTACAGATTTCAGTTAAATAAAAATATAAAGTTATGAAACTATGCCCTTTGCCAAATCAATTTGCTCTGGAACAAGTAATAGATTAAAAAGGCCAAATATTTCCCATTTGATATACCCCAAATGAATTATATCTCATGTTTAACCACTATCTACATACGAGCCAGCAGCAAATTCCTGAAGGGCTAGCCGAGATGAAGCTGTTCCCTGCGGGTACATGAGCGCTGAACGTCCGCTGACGGCCTGGAGCTCGCATCTGCAAAAGCGTCTAATCAAATTATAAGATAGGTGCTATGTTTATATATGAGTCACATATTTGAGGTCTAAATAACTACATTCTCGCCTAAAAAACTACATTCCATGAGAGTAGTATTTGTAAAAAAAAAAAAAATATATATATATATATATATATACAATATACAATACTTTTATTATATATTTTATGTATATAATATAAAATTTAAAAGTTACCATACTTTTTAGTGGTGTTATTGTTTTGCTGTGTCATTACTATCATCTTAGGGAAATATTCATGTTAGGAAAATAGCCTGAAAATGCATTATGCTAATAATATGACCTAACTACTAGCTTTGATTTTCGAATGGTTACCCGTTAAATGAATTTTGACAACCCTGTGCTGTCATCTTTTAAATACTCCCTTCACACACACTCTCTCTCTGAAGTCTACATGGTAATAGGAGTGGCCTGGTCTTCCGCTGTCATCAATCAGTTTGCACCATCCCTGACCCACCGCTGAGCAATGTGCCGCGCTCATAAAGCCATGCACTGCAGCAGATGGGCCGCAATTTGCAACACGTATGTTTTTTAACATCCCGCCATCAGGGATTTTAATTATGTCTGGTCTCTTCTTGAACAGTCTGTTTACAATACAAATAAGCCCACACAACTGCACATGTACAGCAGCCCAAGAAAATGTAAGGATTCAAATGTCACTGCACATGTTAATTAGAGCGATTATAGCGTTCAATTCCAGTGATTAAATTTAGCTTCGCTATCAAGACAGTCTGTCAATCAACACTGTGTTTGGATTAGTTTTCAGGTTCTGTGTGAAAAATGTATATAATTGTATTACAGTATATTGAAATCTCTTTAAAATATATATTTCCGGAGGCAGTGAGTCAAAGCACTACCTAATCATTTTAACTTGTGTGTGCTGATGTTCACTACAGACTACTGACAGTGGGTATAAAACAATTTGTTTTGAATGATTGTGAGAATTTATTTTCAGGCACTCAAGCTGTAAAACTAATACTGTGTGAATATAGTGTTAACATCTTCATTAATGCTGTTTAGTTTCGTTCTCTGTCAGGTGTCCAATGTGAGATGGGTTCTCACAGGCTGCATGTTGTAAATGAAGAGATCCACTATGCTAAAAGTTTTCGTGTCATATAGTTTCTCCGAGCAGCACCCTCTCTTGAATTTTTCTAGTTAGTGATGGCTATCGGGTAGTCAGGTTACCATGTAAATTATAGGGTAGTGAAATAAAGAGAGAGAGCGCGCGTCTGTTCCAGAAGGCACAACATGCAAACATCTGCTGTGAACTAGTCTGAGATTCGGTTGGATCCACTTCCATTGCCTTCCACCAAATATTTACTGCCCTATTAGGATCTTTCCCAGTACCCATCATAACAGAGCTGCCCACTAAAGGGCTACTCATCATGGGCCAAATTGATGGAGTCAAGCCTTTTAGTTCATAACATGTTCAGTTTTGAATGTATTGAAGTATGTTTCATAAACAGATGGCTTGCATTCAAAAAAAAAAAACAACAACAACAGATTGTAACATGACAGCTGTTTACATACAACTGTTTACGTAGCAGTTAGGGAAGTGCGCCCACCAAGCGAACACCAACATTGGTTTTGTTCTCAAATAATTATTTGAGAACTTCAAGTGGCTGACATGAGTTTTTGTGTGTGTGTGTGTGTGTTTGTGTGTGAAAAGTCACCTTTTTAGAAAAAAGAAACATTGTGCAATGCATAAGTAGGGAACAGTTCCATTTAAAAAAAATTTTTTTTTTTTTTTTTTTTTTTCAGTTTGGTTCTGATAACTGTTCTTGCACATTCATTCTTCCTCCAATGCAGACCGAACAGCATAGTAATATACCCTGGCAGAGTTTCCTGCACTAGTTATTATTCAGCAGCACCTTAATAAGTAAGCACCTTAAAACTGCTATTTAGGTTTAATTTAACTAAAAGTAAAACTGAAATGAAAATAGTTTTAGTTTTTATTTATTTCTGTTTAATAATTGTAGTGCTTCGGCTTAAACTTATTTCAGTTTATTGTCAAGGCATTTTTTTTAAGTAGGATATTATTTAAAAATTTTTAAAGCTTTATTTCAATTAACAGAAATATTGTAATAGTTTTAGCATTTCTTTTTTTTATTCCCTAAAAAATAAAAGAATCATTAACAGAAACAGTAAGGAACTGGAAACTGCTGTGGTAATGGATTCTGCATTGCTTTAGTATGGCTGTGTATGTGTAGTGTATATAGAGTCATGTTCTCTTAGGCCTGAGCATGAATCCTAAGAAGCTGCCATGTTAGAGCTGCTACAGGCCCCGGTTCTGTGGGAACAGCAAAATAAACGGCATTACACCTGACAGCGTATTCAGTTCCTCAGACATCATTGTGACAGGTGAGCTTCTTTGGGGTGGATAATTGTATCCTGGGTCTGTGGCACACTGCTTATTATTGATTCATTGGGAACAGAATGAACTCCTTGTGAATGTATAAAAATACATTTAAAAGTCCATTCTCCTCAACTAAAATCACAGCCCCCCAAACGACGTGCTTTTGTCACTCCCAGTTCGCTTTCTCTGCCAGCACTGCTTTTAAGGGCTTGGCAGCGAGGATTGAGCATATATTTAAAGAACCTGACAGGTTGGACAGTAATGCAGTTGTCTGGGCTTTTATTTTCTACATGGAATCCGCTTTGCTAAGCCCTGCATGGTACATCAGAATGAAGTGCCATGGAGGGAAGGAACAGAAAGAGATACTCCCTGCATGAAAGTTTTAAATAGCTAAAACCATGCTAAAAGAAAAATTAATATATTAATTATAATTTGTCTGAACGTGTAAGGCATAAGGCTTACAACAGTTAGCTAGGAGTGAATTCATATGAAAAAGTGTAATGCATGAAATTATGTTCTAGTTTATTGATTTGTGTTGATGTTAAAGGTACGTTATGTAACTTCTTTTTGTTCAAAATTTCTATAATGAGTGAGAACATCATGAATCTATCTACCAAAACGTGTTTTTGTCTTATCCTGAATTACTACGGTACGCCTATAATAAGTGTTTATATTCTGACTATTTTAGACCGAGCGGAGCGGGTACAGTATCTCAGTACCTGTGTGACTCGTCATATACATAAACAGAGAGAAGTACAACAATGTTCTTCCGCGAGACGAATGCAGTTTTGTTTATTAATCGCTATAGCACCAAAAGATACATAGTGTACATTTAAATTAGAAATGCAAACTTATCTTAAGCCTGTTACACACTAATGTATTTGACATCTGCATGGCTTTCCATACAGAGTTAACAATAGTCGACAGTTTAAGATAAAGCCTCAGGCTCAAAATGGAGACAGAGGGCCATTACAATCTGGCTTCCTCCACAAACACACCAGATTCATTTAACAAGCTGTAAATTGCTAGACCTTTTTCAGTTTATCACCAGCATTCCCTATCATTTCTGCTTGTGGCATTGTATATCCATAATTGTAAATACACTCAAAATGCCACAGCTGTGGCGTTTTAAGAGGACACACCTAATCAGACAGGAACGGGGACACCAGTTACAGAATCACATCTGCACTACAATAGCAACACAAGCATAACTGGAAGCAACAGCCTTGGGTACAAGCCTAATTCATGTTGTTTCTTAAATCGTGCCACAGCTGGAAAGCATCGTGAACATGAGGACAGGACCAGCGTTCTGCACCCAACACAACGCAGTACTCCAACCTGGCACTGGCTTTTATTCGCTCATAAAAATGTGTAAGGCCTGATTAGCTTCCCACATTTTCAGAGGATAAAGGAATTAAGGACCAATTTCCTGGTGTTGTAAATGTTAATGCTGAGAAAGAGGATGGCTGTTCGATTTTTGCAGGCTATATTTGTAGTTGAGGTGGTTGGAGGGGTGATTGTGTTGGTTTTGAAGGGGCCCACCCATGAAATATCAATGTATGAAGAATGTAATACTCCATTTAACGTTAACTGCCTGTGTTTGGGATGTCTGGCTTCTTTATCCGCTTAGCATGGTGTGAAATACTGCTCTCTTCTAAAACTGTGAGAGTGGGTTCTCTAAGATAATAACTGTGATAATTGAGTTCAATTGACACATCAACTAGTCAATTCTTCAATACCAGATGACATATGGGGGAAAAAAACGGCATAAAAAAGAAAACAAAACCTCTCAAAGTATGCAGATGTAACCCATCAGTGATCATTTAGAGAATAGTCATTGACCCGTAACTTCTACGAGGAAGTAGGAAATGACTAAACATCCGTGTTGTTACCCATTTGTGTCAGTGGGATCAGTGGGACCACAACCAAAAACTTCCTGAATTGACAGGAAACGGCATGTGTGTGGTGGCTGTCTGGCGGGAGCGTGGGTACAGGAAAGAGGCAGGGCCAGAGCAGAGGACTGGACTTGGCAGACCGGCGCTCGGCATTGTGGGACGAGCCACTCGACATGTGAGAGCCCAGCCTGGCCATTCATCCACACCAGCGTTGCACGCCGCCCTGTGATTAGCATTGTCCTCTAGCAGATGGCCCATCATCTGTTTCAGGCGGCAGAGGAAAAAAACGCCACTGTGAGAGCAGCCCTTCATTCTTACTATTAACTCGGCCATTGTGTTTCACCACATTTGTGCAGAATGAGGGGGTCTACAAATATATATTAAACAAACTTTTAAAATATTATTTGATTCACAGTATTGTGTGTAATACCTACTGATTTGTGTAGTTCCCGCAAGTACAAATTAATATCTTATTTTATGTTTTGTTAGACTTTTTGACTTAATTTGTGGCTTCCCAAAGCCTCACCAGTAGTGCCCAGTACGTTCACTGGGGCTTGGGGCAAAAATGCCCCTAAAATCTCTCTCAATCTCTCTCTCTCTCTCTCTCTCTCTCTCTCTCTCTCTCTCTCTCTCTCTCTGTCACAGGACCCTTCAGAAGTCATTCTAAATGTTGATTTGGTGCTCAAGAAATTATCATTGTAAAAAGATTTGCTGTGGTTTTTTTTTTTTTTTTGAGGAAACTGATACTTTTTTTCAAGATTTTTTGATGAATAAAAAGTTCAAAAGAACAGCATTTTGTAACAAATGCATTCCCTGTCACTTTTGATCAATTTAATGCATCATTGCTGAATAAAAAAAAAAAAAATGTTACTAACTACTAAACTTTTGAACAATAGTTTGTGTATATGTGTATACATATATACATATATACAGTTCTCAAAAATGAAATGTACAGCATTTATTTTTTCTGCTGAGCATAAAAGTATTATATTTTGGCAAATGTTGAGGTCCAAAACAACAACGCATTTTTTAAGATTTACGCAGTTTAATTAATAGTAAAATTCCATAAAATTTAATTGTATAATCCTTAATTGTTCAATTATTCAATTAAAATACATAAGGATTATACAATTTAATTTGATGGAATTTTACTATTAATTAAATTGCGTAAATCTTTAAAAAAAGGCATACGTTTTTGGAATCAACGGAGACATTTTTACGGGTTAAAAGTTAATTTCTGACACCAATATCAAGTGTTAAGTCACAAGTGCGGTTCACCTTGGAGATGCTCTCCATGATGGTCTCTCTCTTTTCCTTCTCTTCCAGACCTACTCCCATGATCGGCCTAATAATTAAAGCCATCCTGCAACCGCCGCCGTACTGCGGAGCATCGGGTGCATCAGGGGCCTGTGACATGATACAGAGGGACAGCTTAACTATTAAATATCCATCACGCCACGCCACATCAGTCCTAATGCAATCAGAAACACATGACTACATCGCCCGGGCCCCCACTTCCATCCACAATGATTAAGTAAGTCTTTAATTTCCAAGACAAATAAAAAATGCAAGATCATTTTATCATGAATGTAAATGACCTGTCTCCTCAGATGACAGTTCGATTTGATTGGGAAGAGGGGGGATCTACTGTAGCTGTGCAGGCTAATACAAGGCTTTGTGTACTTCAGAGAGTACGCGCGTGGGCTGGGTCTTTTTGCCGTATTATCATTTTAATGAAGCAGGGTATTTCTTTTGTGGTCGGGAGGCTCTAATGCAGTTGTCCAAGACTCCCCTTTCATCTGTCTTCTTCAAACGCTCAAGGTTGTTAAACAAATGGATGTGTCTGAGTATATAACGCTGATGTGGCCAGGCTGCTGTTGACTGGGCCAATTAGGGCTCGGGGAGAAAAGAATTGAGGCATGCCGGTTCACTCACTCAAACCGTCATACAATACAGTCTGGCTGCTTTGTGTTTATTAAAATCAGCTGGATCCTTAAGGATTTTATAGGACACACTGTAGTATGACATTACTTTCTGATGATTTTTATTATCAGGACTTAAACCGAGATCCCTGTACTGTTTTTATCTTGCTAATTAGCATCTAATTATAATAAAAATGTTTTCCTTGTACCTGATATGTCATGAATTACCCAGTGCCGTTGTCTCCATGTTTAAATGAGCAAGTGTCTTTAGAATTGTTTTTAATTCTACACCTAAGAGGTGATAATGATGCATACCTGTTTGCTTTAGTCATAGTGGGAATGTTGAAATAAGACGACGGTGATTTCTCAACATGCTAATTACTGAGCAATTGCAAACGCTGATGTGCTAGTGGCTAAAGGTGTATCCGAGTTGCGTTCTTAAGCAAGTGTGGTAGTTCAAAATGTAAGATTTTTCAGATTAATTTCAAGAATTACATTAATAAAATTTAAGACTCCTTACTCCCAAAATAACACACAGTTTTAGTAATCATCAATGTGAATATTTTTTTTCCCATTACATTTGGTTTTACGGTCATCATTTAATTTTGTAATAAATAAAATAAATTCATTTTAAATGTGATCTCTCCATCATACATTAAAGGGATAGTTCACCCCAAAATGAAAATTTGCTGTTAATTTGCTTAACCTCAGGCCATCCAAGATGTCTTTTTTTTCTTCAGTTGAACAGTAAAGAAGTTTTTAGCTGAAACCGTAGTCCTTGGTGATTAATATAATGCTAGTCAATGGCTACCGTCACTTTGAGAGACAGATACAGGCAAAACAAAATGAATACCCGTGGCTACCGACGATTCATTGAGGTCTTATGGAGCAAAACGATCGGTCTGTGCAAGAAACTGAACATTATTTACGACATTATTATCTGTAATCCACAGCTTTGGCAAAATGTCCTGAGCATGTTCATGGCAGTCTGAAGCGCGAGCTTCCTGTCGCATAATGACGTATGCGCGGGAGCAAACTGACACGTGAGCTGACGCTGTGTTTGTTTACAACAGAGAGTGAAGATGTGTGTGTTGTACTGTTCATCAAAGTTCATCAATCGGGATGATTGACTTTTCACAGATTCCCAACATTTGAGCTCCCCAGCATACGTCATTATGCGACAGGAAGCTTGCGCTTTAGACTGCCATGAACATGCTCAGGATTGTTTGCCGAAGCTGTGGATTACAGGTAATAATGTTGTAAATAATGTTCAGTTTCAGACCGATCGTTTCACTTCATAAGACCTCAATGACTTGTCAGGAGCCACGGGTATTAATTTTGTTTTGTCTTTGTTTTTTGATTCTCAAAGTGACGGTAGCCGGTGACTTGCATTATATAAATCACCAAGGCCCACGGTTTCAGCTAAAAATCTTCTTTACTGTTGTACTGAAGAAAAAAACACACCTACATCTTGGATGGCCTAAGAGTGAGTAAATTAACAGCAAATTTCCATTTTTGAGTGAACTATCCCTTTAAATAAGTTGGTAAAACTTTAGAATACTGTTCAACACATAACTACACATGAACAAACGAGTAACGCACTATTAACTACTATTAACTAACAAGAAACTCTAACAAATTAGTAAGTTATAGTGCTCATTTGAATGTGGTATAGTTCACTATTAGCTAATCAATAACTACTATTTTTCATACCTCCCAGAGAACTACTAAGAACTACTATATACAGGTTTATAATTAATGTGACTAATGTATAATTAATTCTAAAGTAAAGGTCATGGTAACCCACTAGTAATGACTCAAGTATTAACAAATCTGTCAGAAGTAATTACTAAATATTTGGATCATTATTCTAAAGTGAAAAGCATGATGACTCCTTAATATATAACTGAAGTCAATGTAAACTTTTGAGGTTTTTGTGAGGTTTTGGATAGTAATGACTCAAGTGTTACTACATCCTTCTAAAGGAACTACTAATTATTTGTATTCTAAAGTGAAAAGCATGATAACTCCTTAATGTGGACTGAAGTCAATGTAAACTTTTGAGGTTTTTGTGAGGTTTTGGATAGTAATGACTCAAGTGTTATTACATCCTTCTAACATGGTTAAGAACATGGTAACCCACCATGATTCAAGTGTTACTAAATCCATTGGAAATACACTACTATCCAAAAGCTTACAAAAAAAATTTCACTTTAGAATACTGATCCAAATAATCACTTTAGAATTAATTATACATTATGCATTATTCATGTTAATTATGAACCTGTATATAGTATATAGTTCTTAGTAGTCCTCTGGGAGGTATGAAAAATAGTAGTTAGCTAATAGTGAACTACCACATTCAACCGAGCGCTATTACTTACTAATTTGTTAATCAGAGTTTCTTGTTAGTTAATAGTAGTTACTAGAGTGTTAATATTGCGTTACTCATTTGTTTCTGTGTAGTTATTCATTAACGATGGACAGTATTCTAAAGTGTTACCAATAAGTTTTGCGACTGTTTAGACCTGTTTGGTAACAATAATGAAAAGTATTATGCATTATTCCTGTTTGTATGAATGTCTCTAAACCAGACAGTGGAAATGAAGGTCCAGTGAATTAATGCAGAGGGCAAATATGTACATGTAGCAAATATTCATATCAAAATGTGAGTGGGAGATTTTAAACTACTGTAGTTTTTCTCTCATGTATGCTTGTAATGATTGTCTTGATTGGTGTTGTTTACATATAATCTGATGCCCCTAGCATGGCCTTTGTATACTTTTACTTTAATTGTTTAATAGTTATAAATATAGTTGACACTAATATAACTACTAAGATGTTTGAGGCAGAATTTATTGAAAGGTTTAGACTAGATGTTTTTCTAAATAAATGGGCAAAACAAAAAAGTGTTATCCCAGCTCCACCCCTGAAGGTGTTCAGGTTAGGTATAATAATTGTGTAGTGGTCCACATTATGTGTATTTAGGACAACTTTTTATTTTAAATCCCAGTATTTATTTAAATGAATTCTTTCTCCCGCATGAATCAGGTCAAAGCAGCCAAAGCAAGTCTATAGGTGAGATGAACATTGAGATGACTTCGGCTCAGTATAAAAAAGGATGGTCTGTGTCTGTGTGTGTGTGTCTGGGGCGGGTGGGGGGTGTTGAAGCGGGTGATTTGATGGGACGGGGGTGTCAGAGCAGGCAGACGCCGCCTGGCGTGTCTCCGATCTCATGTTTATGCAGAGATCAACTGATTTCTTTTGATTTGGCATTGAGATTCTTGATTTACCGCTGACTAGCTGCTGGCAGCCTTTCAACAGAGTTCCACAGGTTCAGGGGTTCACTAATTACCTCTATGGCAGAGTAAGAGACACTTACACACTTAAAAACACACCATGGTCCGTTCTAGCCACCTGCTCTGGTCCCAGTTCTACCAACAAGCACGTCATTGGTGGTGGAGGAAGTACTTTGCCTTGTTGTCAGACACCCCATCATGAAAAGACAGAAACTCTTTGGTGGCCTGATACTCACATTATTAATTCACACAGACACACACAGACGTAGAGAAGATGGATAAATATAAACATCTTTAAAGTGTCTCATCTGTAGTCAGCACTGAAGGGATCAGTGGGCGCCTGTCAGTGTTTCACAAATCCTGTTTACTTGGCTTTCAACACATACAAGCTTAAAATCATAGTTTGTGGAGTCTTCCCTTTTCTTTTCAAGTTATTGTGCTATCTGAGTTTATAAAGGAGGGCATCTTGCTTCCAAAATCATGCTCAGCATATGACAGTCTTCTTCAGGACTGTAAAGTATTGATCCTCTTTTATCTAGAAGATGCTAGTTCAAGTTCAGGGTTGCTGGCTGGGTTGCTGAGGGCCAATTTGAGAGCAGAATTGTATTAATACTGATGTCGGTGCATTGAATGAGGGGGAAAGAGGTCCACCAGACCTGACAGGCATGCACGCGCACACACACACAGTTAGCATGACGGGAGTCATGTGGATAAATCACCATTCACTCCGGGAGCAGTCACAGTCAATGACATATTCACTGGCTGCTTCAACAGCTCATTTGATAACACTCTCCTCACGCCATTCTGTTTTTTTCTTCCACGAGATGAAAAGCTGGCTGAAAATCTCATCAGCTCAGTGAGGCAGGGCTGATAGTAACTCAAGATAAAGGAGGGAGGAGGTGCCTCCTAATTAATTAACTTTCTGTGGCCTGCCACGGGCGTAGAGAGAGGGAGAGAGACCACAATATCCCGCCTTTTTCCAGGGGGGTTTCAATTAGACATGCATTATAATTAAATGGGATGTCAGTGGGACCACGCGAGACCTGGCAGATCTATGTCCACAGTTTAGTTACTCACATTCATCATTTTGACTGATGGCTGAGGCCTACAGGAATATTGTCTTGGATTGTTTCCGTTGTTGTATCTCTCTCTCTCTCTCTCTCTCTCTCTCTCTCTCTCTCTCTCTCTTTTTGAGGGCAGGCTAATAGGGCCCCTCGGTCCTCGGTCACCACCCATTTTTGCATGCGCTGTTAATGTGACAAATAATGTGACTGGCTCCTTTATGATACCGGCACTGTGTTGTTTGTTTGTTTGTTTATTTGTGGGGGGGGGGGGGTTTTGGACTCGAATATAGCACATAGACTTGAGATTGTTTTTGGATTTAACTCCTGTTGTTTCTATTGAACATGGCTCTGTTCCAAAACCTAGTGAGCTGCCTACACAGGCAGCATTTTAAAGCATGCTGATTATAAATATTATATACTTTACAGTTTATTCCATAATGAAAAGTATAGAAAAATAGTTTGATCTAATAAAAAAATCATTTATTTATGTGTGTTTGTTTGTTTGTTTGTTTGTACAGGTACAGTTTACAATACATGTATTATTATAATACATGTTAGCTAAAAACTAAATTCCAATTGTAATCTCTAGAGCATGGTCACAGTAGAGCACTTAAAATCATTCACTTAAAAAGGTGTGATTTATAATAAAACTAATCTACTAATTATTAAATAAATGAACAAGCACAAATTAAACCCCAATAGCTTAGCAACATGCTAACCAAGTTGTGAGTTGAGTATCACATGCAATGGTGTTTAATTTTTATTTTATTTTTAAGTCAGCAGGAAATGGAAATTAACCCTATATGATTTCTAAATGCATTTTATTGATCTTATTGTAAAAAAAAAATGTTCCTTTCTTTTTTTTCTTTTTTTTTTTTAAATTTTATCTTCCATTCAAATTTCTCTTTAGTGATATATGCTGGATTTCTTCAATCATTTAGTCATTAAACCCTGCCCCTTTCTTACAATCAACTGCCAGCTCACACTGGATAGAACCAAATCCCCGCCCTACTTTTCTTTTCTTTTTCTTTTCTTTTCTTTTCTTGGGATAATCTGTTGCACTCAGATGTAAGTCATAATAAGGAAGAAAACCCCTGTCTCTTCTTCTGTTTCAGTGCGAAAATGAAGGATTCCAATGTAGATTCCAAATCAGTCACAAGGTTCACCTTCAGAATGTAGTTGCTGTTGTAGTCAGCGGACAGCAAGGAAGCTCACTGTGTTTTCACACAAAAAAAGAGCTGCGCTACAATTCTGTCTGCCCTGAGTGAAATGCACACTGCTTCTTTAGAACACATCTCTCTGATGAGTGTCACTACTGTAGCAGCAACATACAAACACATGCACACATGCCAACGTGTCATTGGCCTCCAGGTATCCACTTGTTCTGTCTGATACTGTATGTTTGCGGTCAGTGCTGGGGGTAGTTACATGCTGGTCACATTGCTTCAGGACATAGCCTAATGTGATTCTTTCTTGTTCTTCAAGTTAACTGTGCTTTCATACTGGGAATGCTCCCAAACTTCAAAACCTGAGCGCTCCCCTCTGCACAAATCCCCTTCTGTGAGACCTCCACTTCACTCTGAATGCTGTATGTTGTCTCTGCTTTATCTCTCACCACAAAGCATTCAGATCCTTTATGTCTGTAGATACACACTTCACACGCTTTGAAGTTTACAGTTGTGGGATTCCACCTTGGGTCCTGACTGTTTACTTGAGGTCTCAGACTCATTCTGAATTTGTCTTTGGATCATTTTATTTGAATGTAAAATACCTGTTTAACCCTTCGATGCATTAATTATTAAAGTCCCCCTGCAGTCAATAATTTTATCTCTTAAAACAAATTTCTTCAAAAATAGTTTCATGCCTTAAAATAGCTTTACACTCTACACCCTGGCTTCATTTAGTATATGCGGAGCCCTGAATATGTAAATGAGTCCCTGCCTCCACTCAATTACACCAGCACAGATTATCTGATCCACTCTGTCAACTTCACTGAAGTAAACGCTACACAATGGCAAGAGGAAATATTTTTTTAATTCCACCATATGTTTGAACCAGAAACTGGTTCAGAAGAAGAAGAGGATGAGCGAATTATACAGGGTTGTCTACATGATGATGTCAGAATTGTAATACGTTTTATGTATTACTCTCTACAACCTCTTTGGCTTGACTACGTCATCAAACAGCTAATAATGTGTTGTTTATGTTACACAAATCATGTTCCTGTTCGCAGTCGAGAAAATACTCAGCAACGGTGTTGACTGATGAATTTGCACATGGTTTGTCTTAAAGCATATTAAAAACACCACATAGCCATATAGACAACAATAAAGGGATAGTTCACCCATAAATTAAAATTCTGTCATCATTTACTCACCCTCATGTTGTTCCAAACCTGTATGAGTTTGTTCATTCTGCTGAACACAAAATAAGATATTTGAAAGAATCAGACAGCTGACAACTTCCATAGTATTTTTTTCCTACTGTGGAAGTCAATGGCTACCGTCAACTGTTTGATTAACAACATTCTTTAAAATATCTTCCTATGTGTTCAACAGAAGAAAGAAACTTACAGGTTTGGAACAACATGAGGGTGAGTAAATTAGGACATTTTTGGGTGAACTCTCCCTTTAAAAAGTTGATTTTCTCCACAGGGGGTCTTTAAATCATAATTTTTTTAATGTTTCTTTTTTTACTCTAAAACAAGATCTATAATATCTTGAGATATATAAGATTACAAGAATTCCCTACAATAACAATAAATTATTATTATTATTATTATCTCTTATATTATTATTTTCAGAATAATATAAGACTAAATATTTCAGGGGTATTTGATGCATCACCACTTTGTCAGGCATATTAAATTTAGTTCGTCATAAATAAAAAAACAAAACAAAAAAAACAATGACAAAGTAATTTATTTAAAAACCTGCATGGTTAAAAATTAAAAAAATACTAAAATAATTCTCCAGTTTAGTGGACAGTAGAGCAGTGTTCCCAAACGGGGGTTTCAAATTAATCAAATTAATAGGGTAATCAAATGAATAGGGTTTCACTTATAATCAAAATACATTTTAAATTGCAATATGGCTTTTGTTATTATATAAAAAACGGTTATTGATCGCAGCTTTTTGCGATTAGTGTGATGTGCTGTGCTCATTTAGACGTAAGCAGCTCATGATCCGGTGTTTTCAGTGTCTTGGAAAAAATTTACTTTTTTTTTATTTTAAAGGTAGTACTTCAAGAAAATATTTTGTCAAAGGGATTTGACTGACAAAAAAATATTTTTGGAATCTCTGCATCAGAGGGTTAAAAAAAAATTGTTTTCAACAGTTTGCTTGATAAAGTTGTGAGAGTATTAGCCATATGGCTCATTTCAGGCTGGTATTAATTTTTAGTTAGCATTATAAAGAATAGTTTAACAATTAATATTGCTCTTTCATTTTCTGCACCGTGGCACTGCTTTTGCTTCTGCAGATGCAGACTATAGTGTGAGTGAATTGTGTGTCTCAGCAGCAGCTGTACCTCTGACTGCACAAGCAGGAATCCATCCGGTCACACCTCGAAACCTAAACTACACCGACAGGAACAGTTGCTTTATGCCCCTCTTAATCAGCAGGACTAGAATTGAAGATGACTTCAAAGAGATATGATGTCCTTTATTCTGTAATTCTTTTCCACTTGTACACATCTTCAACAATGATTTACTGCCATGCTGAATTTGTGTGTATGTGTGTTTCTATGTTTCTATTCTGAGATTGCACAGCTGGTGTCAGTATTTCAACCAGCATGTTTCTGTTGTCTTTGTTTTTTCTTTGCTTTCTGTACAATTTGGGGTGACCAGCTGTGGTGATTGCTTTTCCTTCCTTGGCTTTTCCTTGTGTGTAATTTAGACTTGGCTTGCAGTGACGGTGGTGTTCAAAAAGGCCTTGGAAAAGACCTGAAATAGACAACTAAAAGCGACATGTCAGCACGTGAGAGAATGTCTCATGGAGATCTCTATTGGAAACTAAACTGACCTAGGCTAGATTAAAGGCTATGTTCTCCTGGGCCGTGCTTGTCGCTGAGCTTTTTCTAATGTCTGTTGCTGTGTGTGCGTGACTGTGCACACATGCATATGTGTATCACCTGCAGTGTTCTATGGCCATACATTGACAATGTAACAATGTATTTCTCAATCATACTTAGCCTACTTACCTGTTTTAAATGTTTTTGAAGAAGTCTCTTAAGCTCACCAAGGCTGCATTTATTTGATCAGTAAAAACAGTAATATTGTGAAATATTATTACAATTTAAAATAACCGTTTTCTATTTTACTATATTATTATTCCTGTGATGGAAAAGCTGAATTTTTCAGCATCATTACTCCAGTCTTCTGCACTAATTTGATCTAATATTTGATGTTTTTAAAAATGTTGTAGATTTAAGTAGCAAATAAGAATAACTAAAATTATTGAATATATTTTGAGACAAAGGTCTTCTTAATGATTTTCATGAGTTTTGTTCAAGCTTATTAAAGCAACAGTTTTTCAATAACGGAAGAATATGTAAAAGTATGGTATTTGGGGTAAAAGGCGCCCCTGCTGTTGGGGCCAAAGGCACCATATTTAACATGATAATAAATAGTTTAAATAGTTTTCCATTTGTTGACATTACATGGTTAGATTCAGATTGTAAATATCATATATTAAGTTGGGTGTCCACCTTAGAGATAATCACCATATTTATAATGAAACCGTCATATTTTAAAATATGATATTAAACATATTATACAAACCCGATTCCAAAAAAGTTGGGACACTGTACAAATTGTGAATAAAAAAGGAATGCAATAATTTACAAATCTCATAAACTTATATTTTATTCACAATAGAATATAGATAACATATCAAATGTTGAAAGTGAGACATTTTGAAATGTCATGCCAAATATTGGCTCATTTTGGATTTCATGAGAGCTACACATTCCAAAAAAGTTGGGACAGGTAGCAATAAGAGGCCGGAAAAGTTAAATGTGCATATAAGGAACAGCTAGAGGACCAATTTGCAACTTATTAGGTCAATTGGCAACATGATTGGGTATAAAAAGAGCCTCTCAGAGTGGCAGTGTCTCTCAGAAGTCAAGATGGGCAGAGGATCACCAATTCCCCCAATGCTGCGGCGAAAAATAGTGGAGCAATATCAGAAAGGAGTTTCTCAGAGAAAAATTGCAAAGAGTTTGAAGTTATCATCATCTACAGTGCATAATATCATCCAAAGATTCAGAGAATCTGGAACAATCTCTGTGCGTAAGGGTCAAGGCCAGAAAACCATACTGGATGCCTGTGATCTTCGGGCCCTTAGACGGGACTGCATCACATACAGGAATGCTACTGTAATGGAAATCACAACATGGGCTCAGGAATACTTCCAGAAAACATTGTCGGTGAACACAATCCACCGTGCCATTCGCATGGCTAAAACTCTATAGGTCAAAAAAGAAGCCATATCTAAACATGATCCAGAAGCGCAGGCGTTTTCTCTGTGCCAAGGCTCATTTAAAATGGACTGTGGCAAAGTGGAAAACTGTTCTGTGGTCAGACGAATCAAAATTTGAAGTTCTTTTTGGAAAACTGGGACGCCATGTCATCCGGACTAAAGAGGACAAGGACAACCCAAGTTGTTATCAGCGCTCAGTTCAGAAGCCTGCATCTCTGATGGTATGGGGTTGCATGAGTGCGTGTGGCGTGGGCAGCTTACACAATCTGGAAAGACACCATCAATGCTGAAAGGTATATCCAAGTTCTAGAACAACATATGCTCCCATCCAGACATCGTCTCTTTCAGGGAAGACCTTTCATTTTCCAACATGACAATGCCAGACCACATACTGCATCAATTACAACATCATGGCTGCGTAGAAGAAGGATCCGTGTACTGAAATGGCCAGCCTGCAGTCCAGATCTTTCACCCATAGAAAACATTTGCCGCATCATAAAGAGGAAGATGCGACAAAGAAGACCTGAGACAGTTGAGCAACTACAAGCCTGTATTAGACAAGAATGGGACAACATTCCTATTCCTAAACTTGAGCAACTTGTCTCCTCAGTCCCCAGACGTTTGCAGACTGTTATAAAAAGAAGAGGGGATGCCACACAGTGGTAAACATGGCCTTGTCCCAACTTTTTTGAGATGTGTTGATGCCATGAAATTTAAAATCAACTTATTTTTCCCTTAAAATGATACATTTTCTCAGTTTAAACAATTGATATGTCATCTATGTTGTATTCTGAATAAAATATTGAAATTTGAAACTTCCACATCATTGCATTCTGTTTTTATTCACAGTTTGTACAGTGTCCCAACTTTTTTGGAATCGGGTTTGTACAATAAAATATCATTTATTGTTACTACTGTAAATCTATATTAAATTATTATGGGCTCTCCTTCAATGCTTTCAGAATCTTTACTTTTTAAAATGATTTTGTTTCTATATTTTTAAAATATATTTCTATATTAACATATTTTAATGACAGCATATTTATTGAACAAAAATGAATTCTTTTATTTATCGAAATAAACAGAAAATAGTTCAAACTTGCTAAAGTGATTGTTTTGAACAAGTATTAACTTATACATTATTAAAAACATATTATTTTAGCTAAAGTTTTTGTATCAATACTGTGTGCCTTTTGCCCCATGCTGGTGAGCCTTTTACCCCATGTGTGGGGTAAAAGGCCCCCCTCGCCACCCCATACATTTAAAAGATTTTAAAACATAATAAACCACTTTTATTATTTATTTTCACACAAAATCTGTTGCTCCATAAATGTTCAATATATATTTTTTCTGCTATGGGAATAGTGAAAAGCACATTTTTCTTTCTTTGAGGCCTTTAGACACACTCAAATGTATGAAAACACTGGCATCTTGTATTGTCTAAAAATGTTTGATTCATAAAAAGGATATAAAATTATTTCTCAGACATATGTATTTTTGAAATGTTTTGTCATGTACATGGGTAAATCATGGTTTATAGAAGCATGTTGATAACTCAGGAAACATCAGTTTTTACACTGTGGTATAAGGTGTCATTTTGACTGAAACATGTCACAAACTGTCTATTGATGCGCCCAGGTTGCCTAACCTCCCCCATCTTCTCTATTTTTCTTTGCGTTGTTAAAGAGAGAGCGCCCGCAGGGGGGGAGAATCGCTGGCTGTCATTGCTTTTTAGCCACTGCGCTGGCCCTGCCTGTCCATCTGCCTGGATGGAGACTCAGTGAAATTGCTGTATTCCATAATAGACTCGGGCGTTCTGGGCCGACACACAATGAATGTTGTTGTAATTTCTGCTGTCACGGGGGCAATGGATGCCCCTCTGCGTTTTTCTTCTTCTTTTTTTGTGCCTGCTGGTCCATGTGCAGGGGGCAATTTACATAGAGACATTAATGTAACTGTCATGTTCTATCCCAGAGCAGCCATGCAGAACTGCTAAGAGACAGGCCAAGCTGCAATACTGATGCTCATAGCGCAGAGAGATGGAGCGGCGGCACAAACTTAATGGAATTAAGTAAAGAATTCTCCTATTTACCACTATGGCAGATAAGTGAGAGAAAGAGAGAGGGGCGAACATTTAAATAAGCGCCGAAGTGGAAATAAATGGCAAAATAACACATGGAGGAAAACATTTGAGGAAGTCATTTATATCTGGTGGTGATTTGGAGAGCGAGATCAGTTGGAGATATGAATTGGTAATGAAATATTTGTGTTAGACACGCATGCTGCTTGCAGCATCAGCACTACACATCTGAGATGCTCAAGAGCATGGTTCAGGCCACGAGAGTGATATTAACTGGTCAATGCATGCTTTTATTGCACTATTTTCTCTCTCTCTCTCCCCATATGGTCTATAAATGAGAGGCCAATACAAAATTATATAGAACTGAGACCCATCAACAACTCTTATTTTGTGTTGAAATTGTATATTGCATTTGTGGGTCACTCTTATAACGTTAACATTGTCTGTTTTCAATGTGTTTTTTTATTATTATGTTTGATAAATGGTGTGGTGCTGTGGAGGATGTTGTTCATCACAGCAAAGCTAGACCTGCACTGAGAAAGCAGTACTCTAATGGCTGACTGTTTCACCCTCTATTTGAATGCTTTGTAGTTGGTTTACTCATCCTTTTGCTGTTCTGTAGATATGTTTGCACTTTATCTTGCACTGTGCTGTGTCATTTACTCTCTATATACCTTCAGCATTTGTGATAAAAAATAGTATAACTTTTAGCATCTCTCTATAATAGTATCTTGTGATTTAATAGTTTGTGACTTTTTTTGATTCTGTGAAATCAAATTATACCATCCAAACAATTTTTGTAATATACAGGTACATTGTATTTGTCTGAAATCAAATACAAAGATTAAGTTTATGTTGATTGAGTTTAAGTAGATATTTTTAAAAATATTTTTGACCAATATTGGATATTTAACATGCTCTTTACCCTGTTTTTGCATTTAGATTACCGTTGTCGCTATCTAATGCTCACTTAAAGTTAAAGGGATAGTAAACCCAAAAATGAAAATTCTCTCATCATTTACTCATGCTCATGTCATTTCAACCCTCTGTGACTGACCCTCTTTCTGTGGACCACAAAAGAAGATATTTTGAAGAATGTTGGCAACCAAACAGTTTTGGTTACCATTGACTTCTATTGCATGGACAAAAAAGAAAACAGTGAGATATTTCTCAATATCTTCTTTTTTGTTATGCAAAATACACAGTCACACAAGTTTGGAATGACATTTGGGTGAGTGAATTATTACAGTTTTATATATTATTTATTTATTTATATATTTATTTATTTATTTTTGTGTCTTTAAAAAACACTAATAAACAACACTCTTAAAATTAATATCTAATTGTCTTACTGTACACTGTATTGTAGTTTTATTATTTTATTTTTCATTTATTTAGACACATTTTTATGGAATTGTAATATTGGCCAATTCTTGGTTATGGGCCAAAACATGAAAATAATTATATCACCCTGAAATTTTAATATCAATGATTCTATCCTTGTGAATTTATTACTGTAAACCCAGTTTTGTGCTTGTTTGTTTGTTTGTTTATTTGTTGTTTATTTGTTGTGATCCATCTTTGACCTTTTTTGCATTAGCGAAAAACACAGTTCAACCCTTTTGAACTAAATAATCTTGCTCCAAATCCTGGGAGAATAATAATTGGAATATTGTGTACTCCTTCACCAGCACCGCACTACACAGCTCCTTTTGCCTGGTGATTGGCTGGGCTTTCAGAAAGCAGGGCCCATCTCACTGTCAGAGACGTTCCATTCCATCCAACAGAGTGGTATTGTGTTTCTTTGTGTGCATTTGAGCTGACATAGTCTGTGTGTGTCTGCAGAAACTATTTCTCTGTCAAGAGAATCGAGCAGGGAACGGCGGGCCTTGTATCCTCACATTAAACGCTGAAAGCGCTCCTTGTTTTCAGCAGGGACATGGCAGAAAACAGGAGCTGGGGTAAATGGAAGGCCTGCTGTGGGGTGGTCTTTTTCATGGTGATTAACTCAAATGACACACAACCAGAGGGACACTGGCTGCCTCCACATTAATGCCTTTTAGGAGGAACGGCGGCACTCCTCATATGAATGTGTCTGCCTCGCTACCAGGGGAAAGAGAGAGAGAGAGATGGAGAAGAAAGGAGCGCAGCTATTGAAGATGGCATCTCTGCTCTCTCAGTATACACTTTGGACGCTTTCCACATTTTGATTTAATAATGGCCTGCCATGTAGATCTTTATTCATGTGGCTAGAAGGATAAGTGCTGATGTGTGTCATTATGTCCACCCCGCCACAAAACCGAGTGAATTTAGGTCAGAGTATGTATATACACCACAAACGCAAGAAAAATGGCAAAATTGTCCTTTTTGTATATGAAGATATGCATGCGTAGTCGAAGCTGTGACCTTGCGGGTTGAGCTGAGGCGCGGGAGACACAGGTTGGTTCTGGCCTAGGTAATGTCATGTTCTCTGACATCCAATGAAAAAAAGGCTGAAATAATATGTTGTCTAAGGTCAAAACCACGGCATTTTCCAGGTAAAATGTCCATCAAGAAGCACTAAAGGTGAGGGTTTTTCTGCTACAGAGAGGCTTTAAAATGTTTAAAAAGATAAAGTTGATTCTTATTATAACTTTGATTAGAGCTTCACAACTTCAATATCATAAATCAGTCAACACAGCCATCAGGTTTTTAGTGTTTCCTAACCCTAAATCTATCCCTACATGGATCCAAAATTCAACCTTACAAGAGGTCACTGCATTTTCTGATTCATTTAAGATTTTCAGTGCAGTTAGGGTACATTCTGTCAGTTTATTTGTTTCCTGGGAGTCTATTGCTAGCACCTTTACTGCTAGCTACTTAATACAGATCTACAACAAAATATTTCTATTCATATAGGTGGTATATGCAAAATCAGTATGTGCATCAAATATTACAGTACAGTACAGTATATGAAAAATTAAAAACCTGTCAGCATCTACTCACCATCAGGCTGCACTTTTTTTGAAGCCATATGTAGCTCTGAGTAAGCAACAGACTGAAATTGTAGTCATAATAACCTGAAAACCTTCTCCTCAAATCGTAATTTGACTCATTAGAGTATGTCACAGGGCTTATAGTACTGCTAGTCATTTTACCCTGAAACTGTAGTAACTTATTTAATATTCTGCAGAATCATACAGTACAGTATACCATTTTTTTTCCAGTAATTCTAGATAGCAACAAAGCAATGCACATGGATAGATGCAGATTCTAGTGTGGCTGGAGTCTTGACAACTTTGTGTTGCTTGTTTACATGATTCAGAGTGTTGTGCTCATTAACTTCTGAGGTCTTCACCTTCATCTGTCTGTTCTTTGTCTCCCTCCTCGTCCGCCTCTTCAGGCTCACTGATATATGGCTGATAATGTGAGGGAAATCACTTGGTCATGCTTGAACTCGCCTTGTACGTATGCTTTCTATCAACCATAAATACTGTGAAGCCACAACCGCAACTCATTTCAACTATTAATCTTTCAATAATGCTCCCTCTTCATTAATTCATAATCATTTGCGCAGCCTGATCTTAATTGCTCGCTATGGTTTTGATTTGCATTGCTGCCAGGCATCAATTAATCTTTTTTTGTGTCAGTCAACAAGAGCTATTGTAATATGACACTGTGTAAACAGTTAGCACTGAACAAAGAATGAGTGAATAATGGATTGTTTAGATCTATTTATTAAGCATCCTGTTTAGCAGCTTGAAAGCTGGTTGTTGTCTTTCTCCGGCGATAGAGAATGTAATCTTTCTCTCTTTCTCACACACTTATTCATCTGCCTCTTTTTGACAGGAGAAGTTTCTGGTTCATAATGAAGTCCACCAGTCCCAAACAGAGCTGATAGTCACCATCCATCAGTATGACAACACGAGGAACATGCAGTTAACTCTGAAAACGGCATGCGTGTATCCGTGTGAAGTTCTTGCAACTATATGTTTGTGCTTGTGAGGGAGATAGAGAGCAGACTCTGTTTTGTGTGTGTGTGTGTGTGTGTGTGTGTGTGTGTGTGTGTGTGTGTGTGTGTGTGTGTGTGTGTGCGCGTTTGTTGTTTTTTGCGTTTAGGGAACCTCTTTGTGGGCAGGTGGGGAGACATGCTGTTTCGACATGGAACAGAATTTCATGCAAGTGTTTTTCATGTGCGAATCAAACAATGTGTTTATGTGTGAGTGGTTTGAGGGAGTTTTTCTAAACATTTGGAAAATGTCCCCAAAGTAATAGCAAAACCTTAACAAACCATGCTTTCCTTATGGATTTTTCCCTCCTTATGGAAGTTTCATAAAAGGACAAATATATATATATATATATATATATATATATACACCGATCAGGCATAACATTATGACAGGTGAAGTGAATAACACTGATTATCTCTTCATCACAACACCTGTTAGTGGGTGTGATATATTAGGCAGCAAGTGAACATTTTGTCCTCAAAGTTTATGTGTTAGAAGCAGGAAAAATGGGCAAGCATAAGGATTTGAGCAAGTTTGACAAGGGCCAAATTGTGATGGCTAGACCACTGGGTAAGAGCATCTCCAAAACTGCAGCTCTTGTGGGATGTTCCCGGTCTGCAGTGGTCAGTATCTATCAAAAGTGGCCCAAGGAAGGAGTAGTGGTGAACCGGCGACAGGGTCATGGGCGGCCAAGGCTCATTGATGCACATGTGGAGCGAAGGCTGGCCCATGTGGTCTGATCAAACAGATGAGTGACTGTAGCTCAAATTGCTCAAGAAGTTAATGCTGGTTCTGATAGAAAGGTGTCAGAATACACAGTGCATCGCAGTTTGTTGCGTATGGGGCTACATAGCCGCAGACCAGTCAGGGTGCCCATGCTGACCCATGTCCACTGCTGAAAGTGCCAACAGTGGGCAAGTGAGCATCAGAACTGGACCACGGAGCAATGGAAGAAGGTGGCCTGGTCTGATGAATCACGTTTTCTTTTACATCATGTGGATGGCCGGGTGCGTGTGCGTCGCTTACCTGGGGAACACATGGCACCAGGATGCACTATGGAAAGAAGGCAAGCCGGCCGAGGCAGTGTGATCCTTTGGGCAATGTTCTGCTCGGAAACCTTGGGTCCTGCCATCCATGTGGATATTACTTTGACACGTACCATCTACCTAAGCATTGTTGCAGACCATGTACACCCTTTCATGGAAACGGTATTCCCTGGTGGCTGTGGCCTCTTTCAGCAGGATAATGCGCCCTGCCACAAAGCAAAAATAGTTCAGGAATGGTTTGAGGAGCACAACAACGAGCTTGAGGTGTTGACTTGCCCTCCAAATTCCCCAGATCTCAATCCAATCGAGCATCTGTGAGATGTGCTGAACAAACAAGTCCGATCCATGGAGGCCCCACCTCGCAACTTACAGGACTTAAAGAATCTGCGGCTAACATCTTGGTGCCAGATACCAGAGCACACCTTCAGGGGTCTAGTGGAGTCCATGCCTCGATGGGTCAGGGCTGTTTTGGCAGCAAAAGGGGGACCAACACAATATTAGGAATGTTATAATGTTGGTCATAATGTTATGCCTGATCGGTGTGTATATATACAGTTGCAAGAAAAAGTATGTGAACCGCTTGCAGAATCTGTGAAAATGTGAATAATTTTAACAAAATGAAAGAGATCATACAAAATGCGTTATTTTTTATTTTGTGTTGTCCTGAATAAGATTTTTTCCATAAAAAAGTGTTTACATATAGTCCACAAGACAAAAAATAGCTGAATTTATTAAAAATGACCCGTTCAAACGTTTATGAACCATTGATACTCAATACTGTGTGTCGTTACGTGGATGATCCACGGCTGTTTTTTTTTGTTTTGTGATGGTTGTTCATGAGTCCCTTGTTTGTTCTGAGCAGTTAAACTGCCCAATGCTCTTCAGAAAAATCCTCTAGGTCCTGCATATTCTTACAGCAGTAACTGTATGATTTTGAGATCCATCTTTTCACACTGAGGACAGTTGAGGGACTCAAACACAACTATTAAAAAAGGTTGAAACGTTCACTGATGCTCCAGAAGGAAACACGATGCATTAAGAGCCGGGGAGGTGAAAAGTTTTGAACAGGATGAAGATTTCCAAATTTGTATTATTTTGTTTAAATATCAGTTTTTTTCATTTAGTATTGCTCTTCAGAAGCAACAGAAGATACTTACATGTTTCCCGGAAGACAAATTAAGTACAATTTACCTTGATCTTCAAATTCAATATGTTTTCACCCCCCGGCTCTTAATGCGTCATGTTTCCTTCTGGAGCATCTGTGAATGTTGCAACCTTTTTAATAGTTGTGCTTGAGTCCCTCAATTGTCCTCAGTGTGAAAAGATGGATCTCAAAATCATACAGTTACTGCTGGAGAGGGTTCAAATATGCAAAAGATGCTGGAAAACTGAAGAATGTGCAGGAACTGGAGGATTTTTCCTGAAGAACATTGGGCAGTTTAACTGCTCAAGACAAACAAGGGACTCATGAACAACCATCACAAAACAAAAAAACAGCCGTGGATCATCCAGGTAACGACACACAGTATTAAGAATCAGTGGTTCATAAACTTTTGAACGGGGTCATTTTAAAAAATTCAGCTATTTTTTTGTCTTGTGGACTATATATAAAAAAAAATGATGTAAAATATCTTATTCAGGACAGTACTAAATAAAAAAAACATGCATTTTGTATGATCTCTCTTATTTAGTTAAAATTATTCACATTTTCACAGATTCTGCAAGCGGTTCACATACTTGTTCTTGCAACTGTAATATACAGTGGTGGTCGGAATTATTGGCACCCCTGGTAAATATGATCAAATATGGCTGTAAAAAATAAATCTGCATTGTTTATCCTTTTGATCTTTTATTCAAAAAATTCACAAAAATCTAACCTTTAGATTTTTGTGATCTAAGTAAAAGAATTGAAAGTGGGGGGTAAATCACATTATGAAATAAATGCTTTTCTCCAAAACACGTTGGCCATAATTATTGGCACCCTTTTATTAAATACTTTTTGCAACCTCCTTTTGCCAAGATAACAGCTCTGAGTCTTCTTCTATAATGCCTGATTAGTTTGGAGAACACCTGACAAGAGATCAGAGACCATTCCTCCATACAGAATCTCTCCAGATCCTTCAGATTCCCAGATCCATGTTGGTGCTTCTTCTCTTCAATTCACTCCACTCATTTTCTAAAGGGTTCAGGTCAGGGGACTGGGATGGTCATGGCAGAAGCTTCATTTTGTGTTCAGTGACACATTTGTGTGTTGATTTTGATGTTTGTTTTGGATCGTTGTCCTGATGGAAGATCCAACCACGGCCCATTATAAGATTTCTAGCAGAGGCCGTCAGGTTTTGATTTTTTATCTGTTGGTATTTGCTAGAATCCATTATACCCTGTATCTGAACAAGATGTCCAGGACCTCCAGTAAAAAAATAGGCCCACAACATTAAAGATCCAGCGGTATTTTTAACCGTGGGCATGGGGTACTTTTTATCCCGGTTTGCACCAAAACCCATCAAAAAGCTCTTTTTATAGTTTCATCTGATCATAGAACCAGGTCCCTTTTGAATTTCCAGTCGTGTCTGACAACTGAATATGCTGGAGTTTGTTTCTGGATGAGCAAGAAGGATTTTTCTTGAATCCCTCCCAAACAACATGAGGTGATGTAGGGGCTGTTTGATCTCTGCGATTCTCCATCTGTGATCCTTGGAGAGTCTTTGGCCACTCAAACTTTCCTCCTCGCCGTGCATTAAGACGATATAGACACACGTCCTCTTTCAGGCAGATTCGTAACATCTTTAGTTGATTGGAACTTCTTAATTATTGCCCTGATGGTGGAAATGGGAATTTTCAATGCTTTAGCTATTTTCCTACAGCCACTTTCTATTTTGTGAAGCTCAACAATCTTTTGCTGCACATCAGAACTATATTCTTTGGCTTTACTCATTGTGATGAATGATTAAGGGAATTTGGCCTTTGTGTTTCCTCATATTTATACTCCTGTGGAACAAGACATCATAGCTGGACAATTTCATGTTCCTAGTCACCCTGGTGTGCTAACAAATGTAAATATTAATGGGAATATACTTCAGCGATATTTACTTTACTAAAAATTCTAGGGGTGTCAATAATTGTGGCCAATGTGTTTTGGAGAAAAGCATTTATTTCATAATGTGATTTACCCCCCACTTTCAATTCTTTTGCTTCAATGAAAGGTTAGATTTTTGTGAATTTTTTTAATAAAAGATCAAAAGGATAAACAATGCAGATTTATTTTTTACAGCCATATTTGATCATATTTTCCAGGGGTGCCAATAATTCTGACCACCACTGTATACTATAGACCCAGTATAGTCCGAGTAACCCACTTCTAAAATATAATGAGTATCAAATCACCACCCCAAATGCATCCTCTTCTTTGTACACCTGTTGGGCTTCACAGTTCTCTCTACTGCTCTGGGACATGTGATCCTTGAAATCTTAGCAATGTAACTGGGCGTTAGAGAGTTATCAATGTTTAAGAGACATTCACATGGTTTATTCATCTCTCCTTTACCCACAGCATTGTCTCATGTTATTGTTAAGATCCTCTTGAATTAATCATACTGAACAACGGTGTTTTGCAGCAGAATGCATCTAACTGAGCACTGCACTGATAAAATCTATCTTTTCACTTTTAATATCCTGTGCAAGCCAGCTACACTACAACATCTTGTCTCAGTTATCTTGATGTTATCTAAACCAATGCTGTTAGCAAGTAAAACGCAGATAGCAAATCTGTTTGATTCTCTTTATCGGTGTGATGTTCTAGTCATTAAAAAAAACACTTTGGGGGGAATTCACTAAGAATGAATTGCACCTGCATATAGCACAGTATATTTCACATGTTTTCTGTGTTGTTTTAGTAGCCAATTCATGCAAAGGATTTATGCAAATCAGATAAAGGCACAAATGTACCCACAAAATCTGCAAATGCAAGAGAGCTAGATTGTGGAAGATGATCCAGACACCTGAATCAACACATATAGGATAATAATGCTCATAATTAACTTCTGCCATTAGCAATGGAAAATGTGCACAGGTATATCAAATATGGAGTTAAATGAAGTTCCATGTACCACCTGCTTTCCATGGGCAGTTTTGTGAATAAATGCAGTCTGTAATGAGTCTAATGCACATAGAAAGGAGGCATGTTTGCACTGAAAAGAATGACATTGAGTTAATTTAAATAAAGTGCAACACTAGTGATTTTAGCACCTAGTTACAATAGATTGCAGGAGGTTTATTAATGTCACTGAAATACCACATAAACTAAGTGTAAAAAACAGTGCTTTTTTGCCCTGCTGAAAAAGTTAGAGCTGGTAGTGCTGGTCTTGCTGGGGACCAGCAAACCAGAAACTAGCATCCCATGCTAGTCCCAGCATGCAAAACATACCTTATGCTGACCAGCAATGCTGGATTTTTCAGCAGGTCAGTGCAGTGTTTATCAACCTTTTTGTCTCAATAACTTGTACTAGCAGGTAAATACACTATTTCTGTTTTCTGAGTAGACTATAGCCCTATTCGGATGGGACACAGTTCTCATCACCTGGTGTCTGTGATTTGATTTCATGTACCGATTCGGACGGACTAACATCTCCATGTTTAATACAGAGGTGGGAGTGTGTGTTTTCTAGATTTGGGCGTTACAGAAGTTCGTCTGCTGTGCTTGCGTGCATCACATATGAAGCATATGTTTTTTAAATTAATTACTTATTGGTATAACTTTTATTTATTATTAAAACCCTATTTAAATAAACTTCATATAAGTTTATAGAAGTGGCTGTTTATAATAAACCCACATAAGTGAGTAGAGACATCTAGACATCTTAATTGACACTAATATTAAAATGGACAGTCTTCGCAGTTTCCACGATTTGGCTCTATTTATTAATTTTATCATTTTATTTTTCCACCTGATACTATCCATGTTAAAGTGAAAGCATGCGGAAGATTGGTGAGCAAATGGTAGCTCAGGTAGGTAAAAAAAAAACATGAGGAGAAGCATTAGTATATTACATTATCTGCAATCACAGACATTCATATTCAGAGTCGGACGGGATTAGATTTCTCAGAGAAACGTTGAGTTTGCCGAAAAACAGTAGGTAATTTGCCCTGGAATTTTTACTGAGGTTGTGTGAGAAAAACAGAGACGGGATTAAAATCTCAAAGTACGTCTGTGAAACACGAATTTCTCTAACGTCCCCCTAGAAAACTAATTCTGCGTTCACAGATATCTGAAATAAATGTCATAACCTCTTAAATAAGTCCTACAACTTACACAAATTTGCACTCCTTTCATTTATTGCATATTCAGAATACAGCTTTGATTGTTGCTTCTTATTGCTCTCTCTCTCTCTCTCTCTCTCTCTCTCTTTCCAGGCAATCATGGCAGAGTAACACACGCAACGATGCCATCACAATCATTAAATAACCACAAATCAGACTCAGAGGTTGAGACACAAATATTGGTAATGATGAAAGACCTGCCAAACTCAGGATCCTTCCATCCTCTCTTTCACAAAATGCAGGAATTCAGTGCCGCGGAGGGCCGTGTATTAGGACGCATACTGCACTAATTACTGATTAGTGTGTTGGCATAAAACAGGCAGTCTTTCAGATGGCTTCTTTAATTTCTCCCGTGTTTAATAAGCATTGCTCAATCCTGTCCGTACAAATCATCCCTTATACCAGTCTAAATTAATCTGCACAGTTAGCCTGCCCCGTTAGCAATGCGATCGAAGGAACGTGCCTGCTTGAAAGCGGGGTAGAAAAGAGAAAAGAAAGCGAGAGGCGATGCCTGCACTCAAAGTGCTTTTAACTGAACCGCTTTGAACACATCACTTAAATGTAATTTGGTGGTTTCTATGAGATTTATTCAGAATTAAGCATAATGAACAAAGCTCACTCTCCCTATGCATTCCTATAAGCAGAGTGTGTGTCAGATTGCTTCTTTGACAGCCCTGACTTCAAAAGCTCAACGTTGTCAACAAATAATGAAATAAATAAGAGGAAAGCATGATTATCCAAGTACTTGGTTTATCTCTCTCTTTTTTTTTTACACGTTGCATCCGATTGGCTAATTAACTCCTTCTCTACTGCACAACAAAGTGGCGTCTCCTCACTAAGCCATTCTGACATGCTGCGTTGACACAAATGTGCTATGAGCATTTATAATGTAATTGAATTTGAAGGTGTGATGCATTTTGTTAATAGGACCCATTTAGAGAGAGCGTGCCAGGGTATTTTACCTTTTAATACGGAAATAGAGGTAATAGTGAGGGCTTTGGAGAAGGTGGCATATTAGCATGTCATCATTTACATATGGTGTGTGGTAGCATGAGGTTGATAATGTGAGCGGTTCAGTGGTAACCAAACAGAACAACTGGAGAATCTTGCAGTACTTAAACAGATCTGAGATGTTTTCCAAGGACTGAAGGCCCTTGGTTTGATTTGACTTTAGCCTCTCTTCTACACAGACGTCTAAGGTGTTCATGTATCCGTTCACTCCCATGACCACTCGCTGACTCTGGGTAATAAGTCACCTCTGCATCACAAGAGGGTACTGCAGTTAATAAGAACATGCATGGAGACACACACACGCACACTTGCTCACGCACTGGTGGGAATCGTTTTGCTTTGTCTTCAGGCTCCAATCCAGGCTGAGCAAGCAGCAGGTAAAGCTTTCTGTAAATTGTAGCCCAAGGGCAGGTCTTCTTTACTCAGTGCTCAGTGCTGTTTGAAGCTTTCTGAATGCATGAGCCCTCAATATATTGAAAATTGGGTTTGTTTTCACCATTAACCCATCGATGCCCCCGTTTTCCAATGCAATTTGCATGAATTACATATGACACTCAATGTAAGCCTGAACTTTTACCAGATACTTTATTTTCTTATGAGAGGCTACATTCTATTTTTTTTAATTTACATAAATGTTTTTAATAGTGCTGTCAGTCTAATTAATTGCATATTAATATAATATTTTTATATTATAATAATTTCACATTGAATCTCCAAATAATGTACAAACAACATAAAAACAGAATGTTTTACTGAAAAAAATATATATATTTTTTTTATTTAAATCTGATATACATGGCTTTACAGTACATTTGGCAACACTTAATACATTTCATTAAGAATAACAGTAACATTTTACTTTATATAATGCGTAGCACAGTTAATTTAGTCAGAAATATGTTATATTTTCTTAAGTTACTGATCTGGCATTATTCAGTGTTTTATGAATGACTTATTCATGAAAGTCATTAAAAGTGTTACTGTGAATTTTGTTTATCTTTCTCTTATGAAATTCATAAGCTGTTTTAGTATTTACCAGTGACTGCACAGTGCTGGCAAAGGATTTATTTGTCCATGTGTCAGTGCTAAATTATTTTGTCATGTTTATATTTTTGGTTGTTCATAGTTTTTGAGCACTTCAAGCTGGTATTTGTTTTTTGTAATTTTTTTTTCTGTATTTTCTTTATACGAAATAAGATTTATAATTCATATATTTGGCCTAGATTTTTTTCCCAAGCCCTTGACAATTGATGATTGGTGGATGCACTTAAGTAGTGTGTTTGTCAGTATCTTTACAACTGTGAGGGAGGGTTTTTTTTAGTCATTCTTCTTTTCTCTTTTATAGTGATTCCATTTACTTTGCAAAAGTAATTTTGTATGTAATTTATGTATGTACTATGTATACAGTGTATATCCAAAGTATAAATATTTAGTTTCTATGCACACATTCAATAATGCTTTGATTACTGCTATGATAAATAAAAGGGGTAAGCATAGTGTAAAAACATTTGTTACAATTAAACATCATCATGAATCTATGTGCTTGTGTAATAAGCTAAAATTGACCATCTTGGGTGTGTGTATGTGTGTGTGTGTGTGTGTGTGTGTCTTGTGGGGGTCTTAGCTCAGGACCCAGGTTTGATTTGACTCTGTGAGTGTGTTTTCTGCTGTTTGACATTCTCTGCGTCTCTCTGCTCTCTCTCTCCTATAGGCTCTGCTATCTATAGCTTGTGGCGCTCCCAGTGGAGCAGGCTCTTTCCACTAACAAAATGCAAAATACAAAATTAATAAAAACACCCTTTGAAACTGACAAATATGCCTCAGGCAAAATATCGGCCCATCGGCTGCTTAAAATTTAATCAGTATTTCTTATTTATTTATTTTTTTCCACGACCATGCTCATATTTTTAATAACACGTTGCTCGGGCTGTCTATGTACAAAGTTTTCCTCCATCAAGAATTACATGTTTAATAGGTCCTGACAGTCCATGGACTCTCCAGGTCCCTTGGGGGATCCAGGTTAATAAAATAAGCCGATTTTCTTTATCTCTTAACCTTAGTCCTTGCCCCTCTCTCATACATAGATTTGATCTTTCTGAGACTCACGATGAATATACTTTATTCTGTGTTTATTTTTGGAAGAAATGTGTTTTAGATTGTTTCTTATGTTCAAGTTTAATCTAAGTGTCATTTTTTTGCATATTCATTTTCTAAATATTTATATATGAACCGTTACAATTGTTGAAATTACTGGCCTAAATGCCAAATATTGCATTTTTACAATCACTATGAACATTTAGGTTAGCCTACATTGTAGTCTCAATTTATTTATAAGACTCAAAGTCCTATAAATAAAAACATGGTCAAAAATGTAATTCCGTAATTAAAATTATTAGTTGTTAGATTTACATTTTGTGCAGCATTATCGTGTTGGCAAAATGATATTAAATTTCATTACATGCTTATTCATTTTTTAAAGTTATATTTTTTGGGCCTTTTTGACATTTATTTTTGATAGGACCGTGCAAGACAGGCAGGAACCAATTGAAGAGAGAGGGGAGCAGGATAAGAAAAGGACCTGGAGTCAGGACTCGAACTGGGATCGCTACTGTTCCATACAGTATGTCAGAGCACTGCCCACAAGGGCAATATTTATTTCAAGTGATGCGCTAAAATGTTTATTCTAAAATGTAGGTATAACAGAAACTTGAGAGATTTAAGGGAAAAGATTGGAGAAGCTTTCACCTCACTTTTTTTTTTTTACTTTCTTATTAATTGAGACCAAAGATTTCAGCTGAAAGTGTAGGCTAAAACAAGCAATACTTAAGATTCCTGTTCATCAATATTAACAGCCCAATATATTATGCATTTTATTCTTTAAATACCACATAAAATGTGTTTTTTGTGACTTACTCTTAATTTTGCATATGCTCTTAAGTAAAATACATTAAATAGTAATTGCCATTAAATTGATGGCGGGGCAGCGTTGGTTTTGTCACTCAAGTTGCTGCAAACTGTCTTTGATAAGTCTTTCTCCCATTACCTAGTACTGCACAGCCATCTTTATTCACCCAATGTCAGAAGACTTGCAAATTCAGCACTTTTATAGTAGGAAGAGTGGCTGTAGTCAGGACAGGGAAAAAGCAGATATTCAGCAGAGAACATTCAGAGAGCTAGTACAGCAGCTATAAATAATTTGCTTCCTTGGTGACATTAAATCTGTACACCGTAAAAGCAGTTAGGTTTGCATGGCTTATTAATTCAGTTTCATTCACCTCAAAGTATTTATTTTATGCAAATCTCTTGACTGAACTTCTGCTAGACTGTCAAGTTGAGTAATTCTCTTAAGTTTTATGCACTCAAAAAGAGTTCTTTGCACAGTTTTGCCTTTAATTTACATTGTTACATTGATTTCATTTGCTTAATATTATGGCATATCCCCTGTGCTAAATGTACATATCAAGCACAAACTGTATCATGTGCTTGTTGTTGTGAACTACTGACAACATCACATGAATATTCATCATATAAACATTCATGAGACTAAACACTTGGTACATGAAAGATGACAAGGGTAACAATAAAATAACTGATCATTCTAAAGTAGAAGAATAAATGCATCCTGACATAAGAAGGCAATCGGTTATTAAACATGACAACAAATTCACCAACCATGTAAATAGAATCAGCAAACAGTTAAACAATGCAACCATATTAATTATTCATGCCCTAGTGCATGCTGGAAAGACAATTGTGTGTGTGTGTATGACTACTGGAACTAAAAAAAGTGCATTAATCCAACTCACCTTCTATGCTTCTTTTGTACATTGAGACAAAAAGAAAAGCTTCATTGAGATGCATGACTTGAGTTCCTAAAAGTTGTAAGTAAGCCAGAAACTACATTAATCATTTTTTTGCAGAATTATATAATTTTTACAGTGACATTGGAATTCGCATCTGAGACACAGTGAGAAAGGGAGACGGAATGTTTACTGTTGGAAAGCCTGTATTGATTAGTGTCAGGAGTCTGATTGTGAGACTTACTCAATGTCGACGTATGCTTAATTTAACAGTGTTCTGCTCCTGAAACCTCGTGGGGAAAGAACAATGCTGAACACACTCTAGCACATATTGACTTCTGTGTGTTTATATCTAACTGTGTTAAAATGAGCCGTCGCCCACAAGGAAGACAGGAAGCTTGTTGACTGGCAGGGAGAATAATGTTATTCTAGGCAGAAGTGCCAGAGAGAATGTGTGTGTGTGTGTGTGTGTGTGTGTGTTCAGCCTGCTTTGCTCTAAGCACTCATAATAGCGTGCTAATCAAGGCTAGCATCTTTTAGTAGGAGAGGAGCAAGGCAGCTTTCCATGATTCTCAGATACGGGTGTCTATTAGGGGCGGGCATCTTTGATGTGAGTAATTTAGTTGCCTAATTATACAAATGGGGTAATAACAATGGAAATAACAAAGCTGTGTGCGGTACGAACCATATGTGTGTGTGTTTGCGAGTGTGTACAGCCTGCTTCTGTTTACTTGCATGGTCATGGCCTAAAGCAACACACACTCTTTCTCTCATACACACACACACATAGTGAACAGCTCAACTCTCTGATGGCTCAGTGAGGGATTTCCTGCTGTAAATCAGAACAACAAATAACAACAATAAAGAAAAGAAAATTCTCCACGCATGGTTATTAACACACGCCTCAAAGTTTCTCAAAGCAGAAACAGTGACTTTTCCCTTTGAAGTAGTTGATTACAGTTGCTTTTGCATTGCCTTCGCCCCAGGACCGCATCCTCACGCCCGCGAAAACTCAGCGCTGATCTTACAATACATTTCTACGACAAATCCGAACAAATTTCTTTCTCATGTCATTATGCTCTGCTCTCAAAAGGATACGTGTTTGGAAAGTTGTTCTTTTAAAGTTACTCTATTAAAAAAGCAGAAATAACAAGCTCCATTTTCTGTTGCCGTAGTTAAAACGTCTTGTTCAGTTAAAGAATACAAAACCAACAGATCGAAATCTGACGAGCGAGGACAAGCGCTTTAAATTTTTGATTGAAAGCTCTCTGTTCTCTCTACAAATGAGGAAGAATAGCGAGGATCATGCTTTCATGGTTAGGTTTCCGGCTCTTAAGAGCGTGGTTTCACCCTGTGCATTAGCAGCACATTAATTTTGGAATGAGAATCCTCATTGAGTTCATATAATGAGCAGTTAATTATTGACAGCCATTGATGAATATTTAACAAAGTCATCGGTCTTCACTTGGTTGGACGCATGTGGAGGAGGATTAAGGGAGATGCGCCTGGCCCACGACCCAGAATAGCTCTTCCTTTTCAGAGCAAGTCTTCCTAATTCATTGCTGCATGTGAGAAAAAAGGTGAATCTCACCAGGTCTTCTTTATAGGGTCTTTTCAAAAGGCCCTTGATTTTTTTTTTTTTTTTTAATAAGAGTTCCCAAAAAGTATTTTTCGGGGGTTTAAAAATGTACAGAGGCCCCCCAACTGGATGCACTCCAAAAAAAAAAAAACGGACTCTCATTTATAATTTCTCTTGTGAATGGATAAAATAATGCCACATGTAGTTTAAATAATTGGATGTGATTTACAGTAGCATGAGAGACAGATCTTAGATGTACTAGTCCTTGTGGCGTGGCAGAGATGCTCACACAGTGCTGTCTTACCTGATCAACTAAGACAAGTTCTTGTCAGGCCCTGTGGAGGCTTTTTTTAATATTTGTCCCATGAACCTTGGAACTGCTGTAGGCTTGAGGGTGGTGACAGGGCTCTTTTGCTGCACATGCAGGCCAGTTTGTTCCAGAGCCTTATAGAGACTCTTACTGTTGGCCCACTGTCACCCGGTATGCCCACCCTCCTCTTCCTGAGCCCCCAAAGAAGCCCCTTAAGTGCCCTTCAAAATCTCATCTGTTGGGAGATGCAAAAAGGCTTTCAAATAACAGGATGACAGACAGTGAGAAAAGCATTTCTTTACCCTTTTGTGTCCTGTTGGTATTTTGCTTTGCATTAAAAACGTCTTGGATGAGGACTTTTTGTCTGATATTTTGAAAGTGGAGTATGTGTAAGCAATAATGCAGGTTTTGAGCAACTTAAAATTTAGGCAGAGTATTGCATTTTACTTTGTCTGTTTTGCACAGCATAAATAGTTACAAATGAAGCCACCGCAGAACTGTTGCATGTTTCTGAACAACAAGAAAGCTTTAAAAATGTGTTCCATTCTGTGACAGTTAAGCTAAAAAAATTAAGTTGGTGGTCCGTTTGTGTGTAAATGTACGTTTTTGACCAACACTTTCCATTTTTGATGTCATTTCTAGCAAGAAATTACTATTGTAGTAATTAAATATTTGCTTAGTTATCGCCAAAGCCCGCTCTTTTTTTTGTAGATCATTAAACGCTACGCTGCCTCAGAAGTCCGAGGTTTAGTGAGGTACCTACGTGCGCAAATGTGGCCTGCGAAGTCATTGATAGGGCAGCAAGGCAACAAGTCAGCTGCTTTTGGACGCAGCCATAGTAGTTTCCTGAATGAATCAGTTGCATTTGAATGAATCAGTTGGGTAAACGTTTCAATGACTCATTCATAAAGGCAGTCATGTGTTTCATTCTTGAATAAATCTGCATTTTTGAACTAATCGATTGAATAAATCGTTGACCCACTCATGATATGTCAGTCACTTGCTGCCACCTACTGGAGTATAAATGCATCTTGCAGAAAAAGTCAAACCCACCACGAATAGACCCGATATACTTTAAGCGAAATCTGATATGATGGTATTTTGAACAAAATCAGGGCCAAAATGAAATTCAGGAGTTCGAAACAGCTTGCCAAAGCAAATTTTCCGGAAAAATTCGCTCCAGCTGGTAAACACCTTCTAACATGTTCTCCGTGTCGACTACGTAATAGGTAGGTGTGCGCTAAGGCTCCGCCTTCTTTCATGTGGAACTCTTCTCTCTGGTTCATTTCTTCTGTTAAGTCCGTCGAGGTCAGACGGCTAAAAACACGAACACACTGGAGAGTCGCTTTATAGTAGAAAATGAAGTTGTACTTCTGATGAAGCGAGACACAGACACTGTTTTCTAATTTTTGTTGTGTGTTTTTGTTATTGAGAGAGGAAAGCATGCAGCACATATTTACATATTCATCTAACCGTTGCTCTCAGCAGTGTGGGCGGTGTTGGATGTTCGATAACAGTATATCACTGCTCGCGTATTTCGATCTTCTTTTTACCCCTGAGTGAAGAACAAAAAAGAACTTCGCCGTGAGTATATCGGGGCCTTAACAGTATATCTGGAACATGCAAACACAAAAAAGTGGAGCAATTTTAATAGTAAGGGCCCATTTACACAGAATGTGCTTTTGAATTTACAAATGTGTGACGCAGGGCAGTGGAATAAAAAAAGATAGGTCTAGAAGCGTGGTGTGCTTGTTAAAAGGTGAAGTTTTGATCACCACATTTTTAGAACACTGTATCGTGCACGAGATGTGATCGTAACAGTCAAATACGTGTGTCTAGCATAGAGTACAGTGGAATGCAAAAACACATTCTATGTGAAAGGCCTCTAAGAATTACAAGTACTGTTGGATTGTATATTGGTTCTCTTGGAACGCTACGCGACTAATCAGATTTAACTGTTGTACTGTATGAACATGTTTAGAAGTGATCATTTTTATCTATTTTTTAGATTTACGTTCCTTAATCCGAATAATAACAACTGTCCTGAGCCCCTTTTTGGCCGGACAGAGCAGTGAGCGCCGTCTGCTCAGAGTTTTGCAAATGTGTTTAAACTACTAATGTTTTACAGTGAGGCTCCCTTTGTAAATCAGAAATTCTGCATTCCAGCACAGCTCTGCCAGGCCACTTAGCTTTAGCCTGGCCCTTTGTAGTGGTACAGTATATCTTCCAGCCTGTGATACTGCACTAGGAGTGACCCACGCCAGCTGACATCTTAATTAAATCTTTAGGATCCCTTTAAAGCCTTTTATTGGGAGGGAGAAATATGGACTTGCTCTGGAATCAGGAAGGTCACAAGCATTCCCTTAGCAGGGCTGACGCTCAGTTTATTGTAACCATATTTACTGGTTTGTGTTATGTGTATTTTTAGTATTTAGGAAGCATCACACACTGAAAAACGTCTTGAGCACCCCTTAGGGGTTCAATTCACCCCAGTCCTCACAGGCAACCCCCCGCAACGCTTCTGACAGCTGAGAAATGTCATTACAGGCCAAAGATGAATAATAGAATCGGCCACACTGCCACCATATTCTGAGCTTTATATCTAATTAACCGTTGAAGGTCATTTAATGAGCTTAATGAGATATTTTGCAGTGTATTTATACTTTTCACAGTGCTCTGTTTATGGTGGGATTCTGGGTACAATGGTTGTGTGAAATGCTGCCTATGAACAATGTGCATGTGTGCAGATTTTAGTAAAGACCACAACGATTTAGGTTATATAAACTGGAGTTTTTCTAGTTGTATTTAGTATAAATTAGTTCCAATTTGATGCTGTCACTCTAGTGATACTAATTGTATTTCTGCCATAACAGTGTGACTCTGTGGTGTTGATTAAGGTTAAACGTTACCCACCCTGTAAGTTTTCCTTACAGTTGATTGAATCATACAATTAGACCTATTATTCTAAACCATGACCAATAGTATTTTTAGTATATACAGTACTGTGCAAAAGTCTTAGGCACGTTAGTATTTTCACCAAAAAAAATGCTTTTAAGCCAGTTATTCATATATTTTGCTGTAGTGTGTCAGTAGGAAATATCATTTTTTTCCAAACATTCCTTTTGCCATCAATTGTAATAATCCAGTGAGATTTTTGTATGCACAGAGAGTCTTACAGCAGCCGGTATGATCTACTCTCACCATCATCGAGTCCATCTGGGATTACATGAAGAAACAGAAAAAACTGAGACAGACTAATTCCAGAAGAACTCTCCAAGACGCTTGAAGAAACCTACCTGCAAATCTACCTGAAACTATGTGCAAGTGTACCTAGGACACGGGGTGGGTCACACCATAAATTGATTTGATTTAGTTAATAGAAGTTAATTGATAAATAAAATCTTTTTATGACATGATTTTTTTAAAAAGCATCTACACTTTTTTACAAAAGTGCCTAAAACTTTTCACAGTACTGTAGCTTTGCAGGTAGGTTTCTTCAAGCGTCTTAGAGACGTTGCCACAGTTCTTCTGGATTTAGCTGTCTCTTCAGGTGATGGTGAGATCAGATATCTGTGTGAAGCATACCGGCTGTTGTCAGACTCCTTGTGCATACACAAATCTCACTGGATTATTGCAATTAATGGCAAAATGATTGTTTGGAAATGTTAACTGATATTTCCTACTGAAAGCAAAAGATATAAATTACTGGCTTAAAACCATTTGGTGAAAAATACTATCGTGCCTAAGACTTTTTCACAGTACTGTATTTATTTATTTATTTACATTTTAATTTGGTTACACTTTATTTTCATAGTCCACTTTAGACGTCCTACTAACTAGTAATTTTGCAACTACAAGTCAACTCTATTAGACTGTTAGGTTAGGTTTAAGGTTAGTAGAATAAGTTGACATGTAGTTCTAAAGTTACTTCTAGTTAATAGAATGTCTAAATTGGACTATCGAAATAAAGTGTAACTTTTATTTTTTTTTAGAAAGTTTTATTACAACAAAAGGTTGCTTTGAGTATGCATCTTTAATTAAACATTGTCATATAAAACAGCCAGTAAGTAGACTTTTTTTTCACAAATCTACAATATACATCACAATAACGAGTCTAGTGAACAAGACAATTGTGAAAAATTGTTTGAGGTTCAGTGAGGGAGTCGGTTGTGATGCCTCTGAATTTGCTGAGTGAGTCGAATTCAGATCATTACTGTTTCGTGAGTCTTTTATGACTTAAAACTTACTTTTTTTTAACTTTGAGTTAAAAAAAGAATTCATTAAAAAGGAGGAATAGGAGATAGAATACATGAGAGACACAGTACAAATGTCTTCCAGATACACTGTGATTTTACCTAAATTGTAACTGTTTTATTCTGCCTTCTGGCGACAGCTGTCACCCCTCATTAATGTGCATTAGGAAATGCATCAAAGTGCATGAGGCTGCATGTGATTAATTTATACAGCACTTGGTATAAGGGGAAGCTTTGCAGGTGCATCAGGCTCAAGGCTGCAAAAAAGGCCAAGTTAATGGATCACACTCAAGTGCATTCCTCTTTTGGAGTGCATCACTCATTCGGTGTCATTTCAAGCATCAGCCTGTCCGTTCCACACCTTTGAGTAAGCTGACCTAAATAGGAAACTCAAAACGAGTCGATTTCGCTTACACGCCGATTGTCCCATGGATGTTTCAAACCCCAAATGTTTAATTTCCTTGCAATCATATCATGATTAAACCAAATCAACAATTCCCTCCATTTTAACCTCATGTCAACACCAATCAGCATCTGAAACAGAGATAATCAAAGCCTATGTCATGGATATTTGGTGCTATATGTTTACAGGGATGGCCCATTTTTTAAGTCCCTCATCTATTAGCATTGACGGCAGAGTGCCAAAGCCTAAATAGAGGGTTAATTTTTTAATTAGCTGTGAAAACAGGTAAGAGGAGCCGGGGTTTAATTGGTCCAGCACAGTTTTAATGATGTAATTATTTTGGAGGCTGTGGTTTTGTTTGTTCTTGATGAGTGAGGGATCATATGTGAGGGAGATGTCTGTCAACGCACGTCACTCAAGCATTTTAATCTTCACGTTCTCCAAGTGCATTTGAACCATATGTCACTTTACCACTGGATAATTCAAGTCGGGTTTTTCTGCTGAGTGTCTTATAAAGTTTGCATCTGATCTTTTTGTGGTTTTATGAGGTTGTGGATGATTTCTTAATAGTGTGGGCTTTTTGTTTTATGATGCTGCGTGCCGATCATGTTGATGTCAGTCGAACTATGTGTTGATGTTTTTGTACTTTTATATGGGCAGTTTGTAAGAACTCAGATCAACTTTATTTTGCCTCAAATTAGACCTCAAGTTACTTCGACTGGAAGAGTTTGATGAGTCTGATCAGCAATTTGCTTGTTACAGCAGGTAACTGAGATTGCTCATTTAGTTGAGCATGCTGATGCAATTACAGATGTCATTAGAATTTTACTAATTTTAGAATGTTTGTACATCATCATTTTGACATGTACCCTCATTTTAGAAATGCTGTGATGTGAATACTGTGCGACAGTTTTATGATGCGCATCATTCCATTATTCTTAAGCCGTTGTGCAACATAAACATTTTTTGGTATTATATGAGCAGGTGATATAAGAGCCCCGAAGTGGTACACAAGACGTTTTTCAGTGTGCGTGAGGCTGCTTATACTAAAACACACGCCTGTCTGTCTGCTTGTCTGCTTGTCTGTCTCTCTGTCTGTCTGTCTAGCTATCTAGCATAATTTTTTGAACACTCTTTACTTTACTTTACAGTATGTATGTATGCTTTTATTTTATTATATATATATAATTGGAAATACATTTTGCATTTCAAAAAATTAAGGGAAAAAAATGTTCACTAACAGAAATTCTCTCCAATATCTTATTGAAAACATATTCAATTTTAATAATTCATTGCTTGCCAAACACAAGTTACTTCATTTTTTTACTTTTAACGAAAAAAAAAAAAAAAAAAACATTTCTTTATAGTAATGTTTGTCAACTATGTTACTGTCAATTCTGTTACATACTGTCAGCATTGTTACTCTACCTTGGTAACAGAGTTTGATGGTAACAGAATTGACAATTTTAAACTTCTTAGCCAAAAACTCCACTTGCTTGCATAAATGCTAAGAGCACATGGCACTAATGAAATCATGATTAAAAGACTTTTAAACAACCCACTGTGTGATCGGTGATAAATTCTATTTTACTTTTGATATCATGGTAACAATTTTGACGTTTTACAAAATAATTAGATTTTAAAAGATTAAAATATTTTCTCAGAGAGAGCACACACATACCTTTCAGTGCTTCAGATCTTATCAGTGAGGGAAAGTGACATAATTTCCTGTATTTTACATAGCTGTGGGAGATAATTCCACCAATTTAAAGGCAAAGTATGGCACGGTAACAGAATTGACGCTAGATTTATGGACACATTTTTATAAGATAAAAGTTATTTTTAAACAATTTAATGTTGTAGAATTGGGGAAATTTTATTTGGGGAAATGTACTATTTATTTAAAATAAATGAAATATTACCAAAAGAAAAGTTAAATAAAATATTTTGATTACACAATGATACCTGTGGAAAAAAAATAAACTGAACAATAAATCATGATTTTCAGCTATATAAGACCCTTTTTACAGAAAATATTATATTGTTATGGCTTGTAACATCTTGTGTTCTATGACAATGAGTAAAAAAGTATTAAAATAATTAAAAATATAAATAATGACTTTGGACACCAAATGTACCTGCAATTATAGAATCACCCATATACACTATATTGCCAAAAGTATTGGGACACCCCTCTAAATCATTGAATTCAGGTGTTTTAATCACTTCCATGGCCACAGGTGTATAAAATCAAGCACCTAGGCATGCAGACTGCTTCTTCAAACATTTGTGAAAGAATGGGTCGCTCTCAGGAGCTCAGTGAATTCAAGTGTGGTACCGTGATAGGTTGCCACCTGTGCAATAAGGCCATTCGGGAAATTTCCTCACTACTAAATATTCCATGGTCAACTGTTAGTGGTATTATAACAAAGTGGAAGAAATTGGGAACAACAGCAACTCAGCCACGAAGTGGTAGGCCACGTAAAATCACAGTGAGGTGCACAGTGTGCAGAAGTCACTAACTTTCTGCAGAGTCAATAGCTACAGACCTCCAAACTTCGTGTGGCCTTCAGATTAGCTCAAGAACAGTGCGTAGAGAGCTTCATGGAATGGGTTTCCATGGCCGAGCAGCTGCATCCAAGCCTTACATCACCAAGTGCAATGCAATGCGTCGGATGCAGTGGTGTAAAGCACGCCGCCACTGGACTCTAGAGCAGTGGAGACGTGTTCTCTGGAGTGACGAATCACGCTTCTCTGTCTGGCAATCTGATGGACGAGTCTGGATTTGGCGGTTGCCAGGAGAACAGTACTTGCCTTGACTGCATTGTGCCAAGTGTAAAGTTTGGTGGAGGGGGGATTATGGTGTGGGGTTGTTTTTCAGGGGTTGGGCTTGGCCTCTTAATGCTTCAGTATACCAAGACATTTTGGACAATTTCATGCTCTTAACTTTGTGGGAACAGTTTGGGGATGGCCAAGTTAATGGATCACACTCAAATTATCCTGTTCCAACATGACTGCGCACCAGCGCACAAAGCAAGGTCCATAAAGACATGGATGAGCGAGTTTGGTGTGGAGGAACTTGACTGGCTTGCTCAGAGTCTTGACCTCAACCTGATAGAACACCTTTGGGATGAATTAGAGCAGAGTCTGCGAGCCAGGCCTTCTCGTCCAACATCAGTGCCTGACCTCACAAATGCGGTTCTAGAAGAATGGTCAAAAATTCCCATAAACACACTCCTAAACCTTGTGGAAAGCCTACCCAGAAGAGTTGAAGCTGTTATAGCTCCAAAGAGTGGGCCAACTCCATATTAAACCCTACGAATTAAGAATGGGATGTCATTAAAGTTCATGTGCATGTAAAGGCAGACGTCCCAAAACTTTTTGCAGTGTAGTGTATATTATATATTATTTTATATATTTTATTTATTTGTTTATTTATTTATTTCAGCCTAAATCGCTGGGAGCTTAGATATCACTATATTTACTGTATATTACGCCTTCCATAATTATTTAAATGAATTAGATGACAAATTACCTTGACTCCAGAACAGTATTATGCAATAGATATGTATGTATGTATGTAGATATTCATAAATTATTTTCTGCATTTTCTTTGCAGTGTCTTCAATGCATAGTCATGTATGGAATTTTATTTCTGTTTGATTTCCATTTGATTTGCCAGTGATCAGTGCGATATTGCTAAAGAAACGGAAGTGTTGCACCCAAACGATAATTAATATTTGATTGAATTCCCACAAATTAAACAATAATGAATATTTGATTGAATGGCCCTCTCCTCCAGCATGGTTTTAGTGCGGCATCGTGTGTCACTCCTCTTCCCCATGCTGTTTCTGGCACATCCTGTATTTAAGCCTAGTGTCTTTAATCACCCCTATTCAAACCCCACAGTCAGCATTTCGGCCTGGGCCTCATTCAGGACACCCCATAATTGGACGGAAAGTGTCATAACCTCCTGTTTGCCTGTACTCAGGTACAGTCACTGTGTCCTGCACTGGACAGCTTGGGCACAGTCCAGCTTGGCTAGAACAGGGATGCATTGTCCCGCTCATTTTACGCTCCAGCTGAAGAGGTCCAGTGGGCCCTGTTTGTTGCTCTTTAGAGAAGACCATTCTCCACAACATTAAAGACAGACCTGCAAATGTGCTTTTAAGTGCAAGAGTGAGATGTTTTCAGCTAACATCAAGCTGCTAATGATTTTAATGAGAGCTCCTTGTAGCGTCATCTTTTTTTCATTGAATACATCACACTAAAACAAAATCAATGCACAAGATTAATTAAGGCCCTTTTAGATGCCTTCTGCTGTTTTTTTTCCCTCTTTTCACCCACTCTCTCTCTCTTTCCCCGTCTCTCTAAGCCTCTCCAGATGAGGGGATGCTGTGCTGTATTTAAGCGTGGTTATTTGACATTTAGATGCAAGGGGGAATAAAGAGAGAGGGGGAGACAGTAACAAACACAGGGACAGTTTTTGACAGTTCTTTGTCATGTCGGAGAGAAGAAAGGGGGCCGACTGTGAGATGCTACTTTGAAGCTCCGGAAATTTGTAATGAAAAATTTAAGCTACAAGAGAGAGGGGGCGAAAAAAAAAGAAAGTCGAGCCATTCATTTGGCCCTGCATACATTAGCGGGTTGGTAATTCAAAGGTTTTTGCTATGTGTTTTTGTCATTTGGACTCTAATAAATATCTTAGAGAATTGCTTTGATATTCCAAAATTGTCTCTGTGGCTGGTCCACGTTAAGAGAAAAGGAGAGAAATAATCATCAGGACTCCTGGCTCTAATGAGAAGGTCATTGCACCCTAATTATCACAGGCAGCTCTGCCTCAGCCCTTCAAAGAGCCCCATGAGCGCACCCGTGCTGTAGACAATACACCACACACACACACAGCCCTACCTGAACAGCTACTCTACCTCTGCAGTTGAAATAAGTTACCTTAGCCAAAGATACAGAGACTGTGTACACATTAAATAGACTGGACTTTATTGCCATTTTGCAGACTACAGAGCCCAGAAATGCAAATGGCTATATTATTATTATTATTATTATTATTACTACTACTACTACTACTACTATGTCTCTATGAAATAGAGAATAGAGGCCAGCACAGTGCAAATGACAAGGGGTACAAATATAGAATATGCATTGTACTGAAAAATTAGTTATACATGTTCAGAGACCATTACTGTATAGATGGCATCTTGTAGTGTTTAGTCATTTGGTATTTAACAATGTTTGCATTTGGTATTTAACAATGCAAACAGCCTTAATTAAGACATAAATCATACTTTATACTGTCAATATATTGTCATTCATTAATAGGGCATATTTTAATTTAGACACTTAGCTGAATTTAATATAATTTGCTGTTATTTGACCTAATAAATGTAAATGTTGTTACCAATTTTATGCCATTGCCAAAGGAGCAAATTAGAGGATCAAAGAAAGTTATCTCCCTTTAAATAATATGAAAATGAATTTAATGAATTGTGGGTAAAACCTTGCCATATGGAAAATATATGTGTTTACATTTATCTTGTGATTCATCAAATATTCATAGTATTAAAACATTAATATTAAACATTTTTCTTCATTTTTTTTTTTTTTTACCTAGTAAGGCAATGTTCTGCATATGCATGACGTCACATCATTTAATGAGGATGCAAATGTTAACTGTGAACAAGACGTTTCCTCATTTCATCTTAGATTGACTCCACCCACTGTGCTTTCTATTAGCAGTAGCTCAGTCTGTTAAATAAATGTCTTGAGGAATATGCGTAACACTCATTGATTGAATACATTAGTAAGTAAAGTCTTTTGATGTACTGTAACAGGATTTCCCTCCGCTCTTGAGCATGAACAGGTGACAGCTGACAATATTATCTATATGAAACATGATACTATAAATTAATTACATGGTCAGTTAGGCTCTTTTTAGATTTAAATGATAATATGTTTATATTGGATAGATTCACAGGGAACTATAGGAATAAATATAAAAGTCTTTGAAGACTAAAGTTCATAGTGTTGCATTCTTCTAATCAGCATATCAATTTATAGATTCTTAGCTGATGGTTTTCTTAAAGGGGTCCTATTATGCCCTTTTATGAAGTCTTGATTTTGATTTGGGGTGTACTAGAATATGTATTCATGCTTGATTGTTCAAAAAACACATTATTTTTCACATATTTTACATTACAGTACCTCTCTTCCCAGTCTGGCCCGAACGCAAATTTATTTCCCGTTTCGATGAAGCCCCTTCTTCCGAAATACGAAGTGTGCTGTGATTGATCAATTGGCCCAGTGTGTTGTGATTAGCACCTCATAGCGCGTGTTCAGGAAATGTCACGCCCCTTACCATAACCACGAGCTCTGCTCAGGTGTAAATATTAAGGATGGCGTCAATTTCAAACCAATTCAAGCCTGATTCAGAATGTTAACAAACGAGGATCGTCCAGAATGGATTTCATGCACAGACATTGCAAGCACGGATTTCACAGGACGTTTCAGAGTGGTATATTTTTGTAGTTTTGTTGTAATTTTCTTATACATTTTAGATACGATGTTATACACCATTTAATCATGATATTTGTCGGAACCATGGTTAATTATGGTTCATTTTCCTAAGGGGCGGTGAACAGTCTTACAAAAGCGAGAGCTTACAAAAGCTACAGTAAACACTATATCAACACTAATGTTAGCTAGCAGGCGAGCGGAGACAAACAGCTTTGCCCTTTGTTTATATCGTAGCAACAACATAAAACTTATAATTGGAACTGTTAATAGAAAATGCAACTAGAAATAATAAGATATACTTACAAGTTGTGGTCCAAACAACAGATTGTCCCGACAAAGTGGGAACTGCTCCATTTCAGGAGAAGCTTTTGTGTGTAGCCTGCATTGTACTCTCTTAGTTTCTGGATTCTGAAAGCTGTTCTTCGTAAAATGTGCAGCACACAGATAAATGTTGGGGTTATAATTTTCAGGAACATTGTTTAAAATAAATTCTAAAACCACTCTAAGTTTGTCAGCCTTAGGAAAGTCAGCGTCTCTGTGACATAGCGACAACACTGTCTTCTCTAATGCAGCTCAACCAGGCCTCGTCCCTTTTTTTCACATATTCCATGGGCGGGGATTATTTAAATAAGTTTATAATCATAACATTATGACTTCACAAAGGCTGGAAAAAAACGCATTGTAGTCTAAACGAGTCGTTCGTTGTAGTTCTTGGAAAGTGAATTCTGTTAAATAAAATATCTCCCTTTGGAGTGGACTTTGAGCTTTGTAACCTTGCAGATATTTTTTATGCTCAAACAGCAACATTACACACTAGCTAAAGTTGAAAAAGTGAAAAAGCATAATAGGACCCCTTTAAAAACAAGAGAACGAGAAGTTCTGTGAGAAAGCTATAGTTTTCTTTTGGTATCAGACTTTATTTTTAAGAGTGATGCTGATGTATTGATTTCAATGCTGGCAATTGAATGTCCAGAACAAACCTTCATCTTATGACCTCTTATGTAGTTAATCTGTCTCTTTGGGGCCTTCCTCAGTTACAAGGCCTGGACAACATTCCTGCTTGTCCTGCTGTCAGCACCCCTGAGCAAGACTTGCAGAAGATGTCTTTGCTACTTTACTGCTTGTCAGAAAAATGTTGTATCTACATTGCTCTGACATACAAGACCTTCCGGCTGCATTTACAGAAAAGGTCTTTAATAGCTGTTCGTCTGCCCTTATATGTCACACGGCTGTGTGTGTGTGTGTGTGTGTGTGTGTGTGTGTGTGTGCCATCTCTCAGCCTGTGAGCCTCTGACAGCACTGTGGTTAGATAGGTGGAGTGTTTGTACTGCAGATGTTATTGGGCCTGGAAAATAAACCTCCCTCTCCATTCCTCCATTTCATCCAAAAGCCAAAGGCAGATTCTAATTAGGGCCGTGACAGATGTGTCCTGGGATAGTGCTGTTTACACATGAGAAAGTGATGTTCCTCTCTCTCTCTCTCTCTCTCTCTCTCTCTCTCTCTCTCTCTCTCCCTCTCTTCATTTCCATTTCTGCTCCTGCTACTACTGAGGGAGACTTTAACAAGAAGTAACTCCATTCCTAAACAGCATCTGCAAGTACTGTCAACCAATCCAATATCAGGTTGCAGGTTATTCTCAACCTTAATGATTCGTGAATGAGCATCGAGCACAGTTTCTAACTGTCCTTCTCCATTACAGTACTCCTTATTTCCCTTTCAACGCATTCTTTTGCCTCACTCAATAAGAGCAAAAGCAAGAAGACAGACCCCATCCATTCATGTTGTATTTTTTTCAGAATAATTAAAATGTGCAAAAGGAGTCTGAGGCCTTTGTGTGACGATGCCGAGAAACAAATGATAATTAATTTATAAGGAAAAAACAGGATTGGGAAAATAGTGCACACATTTCATTATTTATGACATTTTTAATTTATACAATCCTGTGATATTTTTTGGGGGGAGGGGGGATTTTTATTTTTTTTAACTTCTTTAGTTATGCAGAGAATGAGAGGGAAGTGTTTGCTTTGCTTTGCGGTTTTGCATTACTAGATTTGTCAGAAAGATGGAAACTTGCAGATCCACCCACACAATGCGGGAAAAGCAAGCACAATAATAAAAACAAAATGAGTCTCATGAGTGAGAATCTCAGTGTACCAACATCCCCTCTAGCTTTGATGCTAGAGCTGTATTAATCTAATTAAGAGTATATGATGCCTAAATGTCATTGAAATAGGCATTTGATTGAGACCTGCAACATTTTCTGTTATCCAGATGGCTTGATTGGCTGTACCTTTTAGCTGTTTGGAAGAGACCTTTTTGTTAGGAACTTTTGTAAGATATTGAGGTATAAATCTACAGTATAAATCTACAGCATCAAATTAGTACCTAATTTGCTTAAATTGCTAATTACAATTAGCCATCAGCTGATACGGGTTTTTCACTTATGCAGATATCAATATCTAAAAAGTAAGCTTTCTAATTGCATTTATATAATAAATACATAAATATTTATATAAATCCTCTGTACGTTATGAGGACAAAATGTCCCCAAATGGCAATATCCAGAATCTTTGTCCTAATTGGGAAGTTTTGAGAAAAAAAGCTTATAAATCATACTAAGTGATGTTTTTTGAAAATGTAAAAATGCAGAAAGTTTTCTGTGATGGGTAGGTTTAGGGGTAGGGTTAGTGTAGGGCGACAGAAGACACAGATTGTACAGTATAAGTCCCCATTTTATATATATATTAAAAAATTAAATGGCAGTATTTAGATACTTTTAATCTATGTAGAATATGTAGAATAATTGCAGTGTTTTTCTATCAGACCGGTTTTTTTTAACAAAATCTGGTCTGTAGTCAACAAAGAGACCAGACAGAAGATGAAAAGATAAGGGAAGTGTGTTTCAACTTTCGTAATCACACCACATTCTGTTTCTGTTGGTGGTAGCAACCGAGGGGAATTGGGGTCACGGCCACTTCACGAACAAACCCACACATACACATAGACGTGCATATCACAATCTCATCCGGCCACTGGAGTGTGTTCCGCAGACCTCTCCGTCCCCTGGGCTTCCCCTCTGAATATATTGACTTGGACATCTGCTCCCCCCACCCCAAATACCCCATCAACCCCCATCCACCTTATCCACGACTGCCCTATTATCATGCGCTCCTGTGAATATAGTGCATTCTGGGTAAGAAGCCCCATAAAAGAATGATCATACGAGGCTTTCAGACGCAAGTCAGTGGTAAAGACTCTCTCTTTGTCGAACAAAATGGAAATACACAGACGAGCATCGCACCTGTTGAAAGCCCTTGTGGTGCTCGCCGGCGCTCACATGCGGCATTATGTGCCTTATTATTTATACAGGGCTGTCAGCTAATATTGCATGTGTGTCTCCGCAGAGCACTCTCTGCCATCCTTAAAAGTCACAGTGTGAGGCACCCAAAGTTGCACCGACAGGGGCTCTGCGCTCACCGGGGACTTTCTGCTTTCTGAAGAATTCATAGCTCTGCACTATTGACATAATGCATCTGTGCTGCTGTCTGATAAGCATTCTTTTTCATCTCCCCTGTTCAACCCCTTCACTCCACATGTTATTATGGCCTAGCGCTTCCAGCCCTGCTCTGAATTTTTTAACAGTACATTTAAACAGCAGTTCCCATTCTTGGGAGTGCAAGAATGTCATCCCGTCTTTTTCTTCCTCTTTTTTTTTTGAAGTGCTCGATACGAGAGAACAAATCCCATCCCGCACAACTCTGCACTACTTTGCGTCTACAGGAAGTCTGTTCGGGGCAGTGTAGTCTTTAACCCTTCACTCTGCAGCCCTAGGTGTGATCTTTCTGCTACCTTGTCAGCTTATTAGATAAAGAATTAATTATCGTATCCGACAGCTGTAACCTCGGGATTTTGCGATACCTTCCAACCAGCTGCGGGAAGCTGAGAGAAGGCCAGGAAAGGGTTAACGGCATTGTTCATTCATCTGCAGCGAGTGACATTCTTTATGCTAGAGCGACCCCTGATTAGGGGGTGAGCTTTAATGGCAACTAATTAGCCAACCTCTTCAGCTCAGCGTAATGATCAAACGAGCTGTCACCGGGTACCTGATACAATGATCCTCTTCCTCACTCCAGATATGATATTTTATTCCACTGCAATTATGCTTTCCCCGTCGCTCCACGTGTGTTTATTGCCTGAAGCACACATGTCAAATTAAAGAGCAGCTTATGCACCTGATATTTAATTATTGCCCACTGCACTACTGCGCACAATAGGGAAATGTCAAAGCGAGCAATCCACTTCAAGCAAGCAAGCACTGTTTCGCTCTAAAAGACGAAATATGCATTTTGAAGTTATTTTTCCCCTCCCTAAAATCATTTGTCTCAAACCTTTTTATGGTTAATTAGTTTTAGCCTTTTCATAGGACAATCACTCTGACAAACTTCTCACAGCGAACAGTGCTTAATTTGACTGCACAGCCTTTGCTTGTTTGTTTGAGAATTGAGATTTAGTATAGATTTTGTTTTATGCTTGTCCCAGACCTTCAAATTTAAACTAGGAAAATCCATAATACAAATATGAGTTATTATATTTAAAACAATAATAATGTAAAAAAAAAAAAAAAAAAAAAAAAAAGTGTGTGGGAAAAGAACAATTATGCCCCTAATAGAGTTTTTTAGGGTTTCTTAGTGTACTTGTTTACCAAAAAGATTACAGTGACAGTGAAGAGCTTGAGATGAAATATGTGTTTAAAAAAACACACTTTAATATCACTTGTCAGTAGAATATTTTTTCTGAGGGTCATTTCCAATCAAGCTGTAGTTTTGCAAATCATGCAAAAAGTGTCATTTCTACTACCATCATTTCCATAACAGAATGTTATTAAACACAATACATAATTTGAGATGTGGTGAAAATTACTATTCTTAGTGGACAAATTAAAGGGAGTGTGAAAAGTGAGTTTTTAAGAGAGTTTATTTTGTAAAAGTCACCAAAGTGCCCATAGTTCAAGAAACACCCATATACAGTTTGATGGCAGAAATATTCCTGCCAAATACATCTGGCTCAGCCCATGATTGACACTCTGAGGCATGAATAGAATATTTGTTACAATAGAGATAGAGGGAGATAGAGTCTTTCCTGCTTTATTTTTAAAAGAGAGCACACATGTTTTTAATGTTACATGGTGGTAAAATTGTACTGTAAGGAAAGCTGTAATTTAGAATATAATTCATTTATTTTCCTGACCATGAATGTTTTATTCATCCTGTCACTATAGAGATTCCCAAGCCCTCTGTCTTTCCCCCTTGTGTTCACGTGGAAATTTATGAGCATGTAAAATGTGATTTTGATTATATTTCTGCACACTGCCATGCTTGTCTCCTCCTTTCAGACCTAAATAGCTCCTTTTTAATTGACTTATTCTTCCCATTTATTAAAACATTATGTTGTGGTCGGCGTGTTTAATGCCTGTCTCTTCCTTTTTAAAGCTCCAACAGTGTTTCACCAAACGTGTCGGTTTCCTAATTACACATTTCTTTAAAACAGATTGTCAGTTTGGATCAGTGACAGAAATCTTCCGGAATCTTTCTCCCTCTTTGTCTCTCTCTCTCTCTCTCTGACTTATCAAACAACATAGCATGCCATGCCTGTATTTCATATGTACAATTTCTCCATATTAGGTTAATAGAGCGTAATTTGCTTTGCTGTGCCTGTAATATCCCGCTCTCTTAGGAAGGCATATTTAATGTGTATTTTGTCGTCCCTGGCTGTCTTGTTAGGGTTGATTGTTTGATTGTGTCTAACGGGCTGGCTCACCTCCACCTCAATTCAGCGCTACAGGCAATAAATACATATTTATTACTCCCTATTTCATTGCCCACATACTTCTAAATGACTGAATTTATTCAGTCGCTTGACTGCTTTATGTAATCGAATGCTTTATGAATGCAGCAGATTAATTCATTAATTGCGACAGCCGTAATAAATTAGTGAAGTGATGTTCCTTTTATGATTGCTTTTAAAAGCCCCCTCATGTGTTGGAGCGGTGAGCTTCTCATTCTGTTCGTATGTCTGAAGAGAGGCAGGTCAGGGACCTGACACAACATTTAATTGTGTTCACACTACTTTTGCTCTGCTTTTTGTCCATAGTTTGAAAAAGGCTCATAGTTTGCACAGGTTTCTGCACCCATCAAGATTTTAGTGGTGTACTACTGCATGGAAAACTTTACTTCAACTTAATGAATAGCTGATAGAAGAAACGGAACAGTACACTTAAAGTTACAAACAAAATGTTGGCTCTCTTCACCCATGTACAGAGCTCAAGGAGAACCAGAACGCTCTATTCTCGTGCTCGCGCACACACACAGACGCAGCAGCCGGTCCTGCAAGCACCTGCTTACTAGATGTAGATATGGAATGCAGGTGGTGGAAGTTCCTTCACTGTGCCCTAGATACCAATATAACACAGATGTCATGGTGTTGTTCCAAAACCACAATCACAACATATGGTAATTGCTGCAGGATGAATTTGCTGGCCTTCTCTATAGCAGGGGGCTGATAAAATAGAGAAGTCAGCTACCGGTGCTGCCCAGAACGAGCGGCTGCCAAAGCCGACTCTATGAAACGTCGGTTACGCGAACGAGGCACCATCAGGTAAACCCATTAGCACTGCTGATAGTCATAGCTATACCAATGTCAAGTGTTTTGGGGGCGAGTTATTCAGCAGCTGTGCTCTTCATAGACGTTAGTGGATTGTTTGTAATTCTCTGAGTGCCCACCCTGGAATTTCCTCCTCGGATGGGCCTCTCTGTGGTGTGAATTTTAATATGTGGTACATTGTCGCTTGATCTGTTTACCTGAGGTCTTGGGGATCAGGGCACAGGGAATGATGTCTGTGGTGGGTGGAAAAGTTATCACCGCTGAGTTATAGCGTGTATGCCTGCGTTTATGTATGCGTGTATAAGTATTCCCTCCTGAATGAGGCAAAAACAACCATGCACACATGTAATGACTTTATGTACATGATTGAATTTGCAGCGTCAAAGAATTAAAAATGTGTTATGCGAAAAATAGGATCATAAATATAAATGAAGCAGACATGTTCTCAGTGAGCTGTGATCAGTTTACTGCATCCAGCTCTTGACTAAAAGTGTTTGTTGCATTGCCAAATATTTAGGTTAGGTGAGAAACTATTTGTATGTTGTGAATTCAGGAAATGCTTGGGATATTTGCACATGATTTGACACATTCATCTTGTTCTTGTATAGACAGTGGGAAAAAAACAGAACTTAATTTACGTCGCCCAGATTGAGTTTGTTCATAACTTTAATCAGACTGATTTTTGATCATTTTTATTCAAATTAGAATTGTAAGCATCTAATTGCATCAAAGACTTTCTTGCAGTTTCCTCATCTGTATTAATAGCCAGCCTGATAATGTAACCTTGGCTTATTTAAATTAGTGGAATTCATATATTTATATATAGTCATATTTCAGCATTGGACTGATATAGACAGTGACGGTTACATCAACTGACCCAAAACTCTCTCCAGCTGACGCCATATCATCAGGCCATTCTTATTGTATAAAATGCATATTGTTACACTCTCATCTGGATTTAGGAATTCAGATAGTCAGTGTTGGGATGTACTGGTTGCCAGCTCCCTCTCTAGTTACATATGTAGAGAAGTTGTTGATTTTCTCAGCCTGGGTGGAAGCGGTGCGATTTTGCCTTTGAACAGATGAATTCAAATTATATAGCCATTATTCATCCTCACCTCCTGAGCCTGATGGTGGAAATTGAAAATGAGTGCTGTTTTCGGCTTCTCTAGTCAGTAGTTTTGCAGCTCGGAATACGAACGCGCACACACACATTGTACTGAGAGCCTGAATGCTCCCCTTCAAAGTATCTGAGAACTAGGATTCTCAAAAAGGGCTCTCTTGTGATTTTATGGCGCCACCATCTGGTCATCAGAGGGTCAGGTGAAAAAAATGGAATTAAAACATTAAAACAAACAATGTTTAAAAAAATGACAGAAACTTGGCTTTTAAAAACTTGCACCTTAAAAAAATAAATAAATAAACAAAACATTTTACTATTTTACTCAAGGAAATTTTATGGTGTATTAATTGCTTGTGTGTGTGTGTGTGTGTGTGTGTGTGTGTGTGTGTGTGTGTGTGTGTGTGTGTGTGTGTGTGTGTGTGTGTGTGTGTGTGTAAAGACCTAGATAAATATAATTTTACTTAGCCATTACACAGTGTTAAAAGACAACGTATTTTGTAAAAACAAAGAAACAGAAAAGTATTAATCTTTGAGCTTTGTGTTTGTCTCTATTAATATATTAAGGATAATTTAATTTGTCAAAGTCATATTTGTGTATAAAAATAGCAATGCAATATTCCATTTATAAAAAATTATTCAACTAAATCAACTGGCATCAACACATTATAAAACTTCCAACACAAGCTCATGGCAATTCATAACTATTTTACTTTTTGGTGAATTGGTGGCTAATTCATACGTTCTCATTCGTATGTTTTTGTATGGTCTGCTTACACCCCAATGATGGTATGTTTAGGGTTAGGGGTGGCCCTTCATGCTTAATTTTTTTCTAATAATTGTACCTTTTTGTACGATTCACATCGTACAAATTCATACGAAATAACCATCTCGTAATATAGTTATGTTTTCCTGTGAGATCAGGTTGAAAATTTCACGTCTCTTCATTGCAGCACTAACTGATTTGCATGTGTAAAATTATAACTGTCATTAAAAGAGGTAGTTGACAAACATCTTTTGTTAAATATGAAAATCCTTATCTGCAATCGGAGATTCTCATGTGTGATGTTACTGAAGGCGAGAGAAAAATTATCATGGAAAAATCATTCTTATTTTGTCTCAAATCCGACAACTGCCTTTCTCGCCCTCATTTCACCTATGACTGAGATGCTCAAGGACTATTTCTTAATTCCCCCTCTCGGAGACAGCGTAAAGCTGTGGACCGCACGCTTACGTGCATCTGCTGGCCTGGGAGTAATTGGCTCAATACACATATTGATCAGATGAGTATGAAAATGCCATCAAAATGTCAGTTGTTAAGTTTATTGATTAAACCGTGAAGTCTTGGAATCATTGGAAGGAGTTCTTGTTTCCCCGATCTGCCACGGCTACATTGTTGGGTAAATAAAAGCAGCTCTTAATGAAGGTGAGCATAAATAAACATGATGCTGTGTGGAAGGAGAGCTCAGGCTGGCCTGATGTATTGACTGCATGAAATGAGGTTAGTGAATGGAGGTGTTTGCTCATCAGCGAGTGTAATTCTGAAGAGACGGCAGCCATGCTTAAAGATATCAGAGCTTGCATCACATAATAGGCAACAGAAACTGGTTTTGACGTGTATTAAGGTCTCCAGTCTCTCAATGACTTTCTCTCACTGCTAGAGGGACATAGTCTCTCTCATGTCTTTTCTCTCACTCTCTCTTTCTCTACAGCTTCGCCGAGTACACACAGAAGGTTCAAGGTTAGCAGAGAAAAAGGGGAATGAAAAAAGTGAGAGAAATCGATTGATTTTATTTCTGTCCAAAGGCCTCTTTTGTGATACTCAAGTTCCCTGGTTATGTTTTCTTTATCATGTTCCCAGAAAAACAAACTTTGAAGCTTAAGGAATGGTTGCCTCATTGTAGATAAACACAGCCAACATACATTTCATATACAGTTAATAATGAAACAAATTTCAAATTAAACACAGCCAACGTACAAATTTCAAATTAAAACTTTTTGGATATTATTGGTAGAATGCTTAACCTGAGCCTCTCCTTTACATGCTGAATGTTGTTTTGAATCTTAATTACAGTGAAAATTTACAGTGTTTTTAACAAAAAGGTATGAATATGTATAAATCCAGATATTCATAAAGAATATGAAGAAATCTGTATTTTTTAACCGGATAGGTTTTTAAAAAAAACTCTCTCTCTCTCTCTCTCTCTCTCTCTCTCTCTCTCTATATATATATATATATATATGTAAGTGAGGATAGCAAAATAAAGTAAACTGTGACATATTATAACCAAAAGTTCTTCATACAGTGGACTACCAGTAAAACTGACACTTTGACCTGACCATGTTTTGCTTAAGTGTTTTTTCTTTAATTGCTAATGCGACCTTTTACACCACAGACTGAACAAAATGAAGCATTGCTTGGTAATTGGTTGACCTAAATTGGTATTATGTAATTGTGTACTTAAATTTAACAGCTGACAGCTGATTGGTTGATTGTAATTCATTACATACCTTTCTATCAAAGTTATCTGACATTATCAAGATGAATTTGTTCTGACACAGTTTAACTCTGAGTTCTTGTCATTTTATTACCATTTTCTAAACTATAGCGAATAAACTGTGATAATGTGAGAAAATGTTGAAGTTGTCTGAATAAATTTTGGTTTGACTGTATATATATACACTGAACAAAATTATAAACGCAACACTTTTGTTTTTGCTCCCATTTTTCATGAGCTGAACTCAAAGATCTAAGACTTTTTCTATGTACACAAAAGGCCTATTTCTCTCAAATATTGTTCACAAATCTGTCTAAATCTGTGTTAATGAGCACTTCTCCTTTGCCGAGATAATCCATCCACCTCACAGGTGTGGCATATCAAGAAGGCATATCAAGATGCTGATGCTGAAGCAGCTGTCCGGGTGGCTGGTCTCAGACGACCTTGGAGGTAAAGATGCTGGATGTGGAGGTCCTGGGCTGGTGTGGTTACACATGGTCTGCGGTTGTGAGGCCGGTTGGATGTACTGCCAAATTCTCTGAAACACCTTTGGAGACGGCTTATGGTAGAGAAATGAACATTCAGTTCACGGGCAACAGCTCTGGTGGACATTCCTGCAGTCAGCATGCCAATTGCACGCTCCCTCAAAACTTGCGACATCTGTGGCATTGTGCTGTGTGATAAAACTGCACATTTTAGAGTGGCCTTTTATTGTGGCCAGCCTAAGGCACACCTGTGCAATAATCATGCTGTCTAATCAGCATCTTGATATGCCACACCTGTGAGGTGGATGGATTATCTCGGCAAAGGAGAAGTGCTCACTAACACAGATTTAGACAGATTTGTGAATAATATTTGAGAGAAATAGGCCTTTTGTGTACATAGAAAAAGTCTTAGATCTTTGAGTTCAGCTCTTAAAAAATGGGGGCAAAAACAAAAGTGTTGCGTTTATAATTTTGTTCAGTGTATATATACACACCGATCAGGCATAATCAGGCCATATCCTAATGTTGTGTTGGTCCCCCTTTTGCTGCCAAAACAGCCCTGACCCGTCGAGGCATGGACTCCACTATTAATATATTCTATCAGAACCAGCATTAACATCTTGAGCAATTTGAGCTACAGTAGCTCGTCTGTTTGATCGGACCACACGGGCCAGCCTTCGCTCCCCGCGTGCATCAATGAACCTTGGCTGTCCATGACCCTGTCACCGGTTCACCACTGTTCTTTCCTTGGACCACTTTTGATAGATACTGACCACTGCAGACCAGGAACACCCCACAAGAGCTGCAGTTTTGGAGATGCTCTGACCCAGTCGTCTAGCCATCACAGTTTGGCCCTTGTCAAACTCGCTCAAATCCTTATGCTTGCCCATTTTTCCTGCTTCTAACTCATCAACTTGAGGACAAACTGTTCACTTGCTGCCTAATATATCCCACCCACTAACAGGTACCGTAATGAAGAGATAATCAGTGTTATTCTCTTCACCTGTCAGTGGTCATAATGTTATGCCTGATCTGTGTATATATACAGTGGTGGCCAAAATTATTAGAACACTTGGCATCTGGGAGTCGTCTTATTGGGCCTGGATTTTTTTTCCAAGAGGACCCGAAACATTCTTCTAACTATTGCCGAAACTACCTGCGACGGAAGGAATCTACTGGAACATTGAAAATGATGGACTGGCCCCCTCAAAGTCCAGACCTCAACCCCATCGAGCACATTTGGGGCGAGTTGGAAAATAAACTGGACAGATCTATTGTACATTCAAAGGAAAGCCTTTGGCTTCATTTGCAGAAGGCATGGGATAACATTAGTGTTGAAGTTCTCAGAGGAAATATATTGACTATGCCAGAGAGATGTGCTGCTGTAATAGCTGCAAAAGGTGGATATACCAAATATTAAAGTTAAAAGTGGATAAAAACAGTACGACTCACTTCATCTGATATTTGATGGTCAGAGCAACCATCTGCATGTTTCATGAACATTATGAAATGTTATCATGTTTTGGAGGCAAAAAAGGTCAATATTTTCAGTTCTGTCAGGTGTTCTAATATTTTTGGCCACCACTGTATATGTGTGTGCTTTGATGTTGTTTTGCAGGATTATTTTATTAAAATTCAGCATTAAATTTAAGATTAAAACATGCTTTATGTATGTTAATTACAACAACAAACTGGCAGATTTAGCAGAGCAAAACTGTGTATTTGAGAGAACAGATTTGCTTTTGCTCTGTGATTACTGTGCAAGAGAGAGCAAGAAAGATACTGAGAAATCGTAGATCTGTTCAGTTTACAGAAATAAAATCTAGACAGACTCGTGGTGGCTTGTACATTCATCCTGCTAAGCATAAAATTGGAAGTGTACTTAAAAGTGAGAGCTGAGAGTTTCTCTGTTATCGTCAGTGGCAGCCGTCCTGCTTGTGTTTTCTCAGCTGAGTGTTAGTCATCTTTAGTTTGAAGAGCTCTGGGCGCTTCCTCGACCACATGTTTGTGCTTCAGAGTGCCCCCTTCTCTCCTCCAGCACTCATTCAGGACAGTGGTCTCAAATAAAGCCTGCACTTCTTTTACATAATTGAATGGGCCGCAAACCCTCCCTCCTCTTAAATGTGTTTGCTTTCATTTGAGTGAAACACATATAGATGCTTCTGTAAACCCAACCGCAACTGGACCTCGGTTACCTTGAGGACTGGATCCTTCTGTAATGATAAATATATGTGCTCCAATTTTCCCACTCAAAAAATGGTCTCGACACTCATTTTCTCCTCCCAGTCCACAAAAATGAAAATTTTCCTTCTAGGAAGCAGCCTTTGATGTGTAGTATTCTGTTTGATTTGCCCATTTTAAATTATGTGTGAATTATTTACACAAGCTGTTATGATGTCTCCAGCAACAGTGTGTATATTGTTCCAGTGAGTTAGAGTTCACAGCATGCTTCTGAATCCTGACTTTGTTGCAAAGCAAGGTGCAGAATTGGCCAATGTCTGTTCCCTGGAAAAACAAATGGTTTCAGCAAAAAGCAGCAACATTGTTAAACCAGCAGATGGATATCACATATGAGACTGTTAGACAGTTCAAACTACCTAGTGACCTATGTTGTGCTATTTTTTTTCTTTTCTTTCTACAGTAACTTAAGTCAAGCGCATCAATTGTTCTAACAACAACAGCAAAAATCTGTCACACCTACAGTTATAGCATGATGCAAATAAATAAATTGGATATTTGTAGGGATATTTGCTTAATTATTAAATGTATTTTTTATTTGAAACTAACCGTAACCTAATTCTGTCTTAATTTACAGCAACAACAAAAACTGTTACTCTGAGGAAAACAGATAGCCAGTTAGTTTAATGTTACTGGCAGTGTTGGGAGTAACGCACTACAAAGTAACGCGTTACTGTAATTCCACTACTTTTAGCGGTAATGAGCATGTAACTTAAATATTTTTTTTTAATCAAGTAACGCAATTACAATTACTGAAATTTAAATGAGTTCGTTACTCGCGTTACTCGCGAAAAATAAACGCTTGCAGACAAGAAGCTCATTATCGCTGTATTGTTGCCGCCCATGCCGCCATGTCGTGGAGATGCTGTGTTTTTCGTTGCGAAAGCCAAACTACTTTGTTTGGCCTTCCAAAAGAGAGGACAATTAGAAAACAGTTGCTAAGCTTTAGTTACAACACTGTTTCAGAACAGTACAACCCAAATATTCGACTGTGTGCTGCGCATTTTTCGGAGGACTGTTTCTAGCACCTGTGAGAGCACAGACCGTTTCTACGTCTTTGTCGTTTCTACGATAACAAATGCAAATTTACCAATCTGATACTTTCTGGTCCAGTCGCGCTGGCAACGTTGATCGATCAGCTTGGTCATCTGCATCATCCAGATCAGATTCGGGCTCGAAATTGATAAGGTAGAACCGACATTATCATCTGTCATTGCTTTGCTTTGGGAGCTGATGTTCCAAATATGGTAAGAAGCGTGACATTTCCGTCAGACGCATTAGGTATTCGGGCCAATCACAGTGCACTGGATCGCTGGCCAATCAGAGCACACCGCGCTTTTCAGAACGATGAGCTTTGAGAGATGAGGCTTGTTAGCCCATTTTAACGTTTGTTGAGAATCTCATCTCTTATCTCTATTTAGCTTTGCCTTATGAGGCATGTTTGTTAAACCATTTTGTTAAGCTTTTGTTAAATCACATATTCAATTATATGCAGCACCTCAAGGCGCCTTTGTTTTCTCTTTTAATTAGTCTTAATACTGTAGGCCAATCACTTTTATTTCATTGGGCCTAATGTGGTAAAAAAACACTGTTAAATGACTGAGACAGTTGTTATTTCGTTTCAAGTATTAAAAGGGACTTTTGAACTACTGCTTGATTTGAAGGCCTGTTGCCCTGTTGATTACAATAAATAGGTCTAAAAATTATGTTTATTGTGTTTGACTGTTCAGTACTGTTCATATTTACATTTAAAAAGCAGACATAAAAGTAACTTAAAAGTTACTTTCCCTAGTAATTAATTACTTTTGAATTACAGTAATTGGTAAAGTAATTAAATTACTTTTAAAAGAAGTAACTAGTAACTGTAACTAATTACTAATTTTCAGTAACTTGCCCAACACTGGTTACTTGTTAGAAATTGGGAGCGAAAAGAAATTGAGTCACAAAGAAAATACAGATTTATGTTAATCAAAAAATCTAGTGTTGTGTGCGAATGTCATTCTTCTGATCTTTTATAGATATATACATTTATATGAAATTGTTCTATTTATTCTAAGCATGCGCTGATTTTTGTCATCTGCCACTTTAAATGCTCTTTCAAGCAGGATGGATTCTAAACACTACTAAATCTCCCACTCAACATTAATCTTGCACCAAAAACATTATATAACACTTCATTTTAGCATTTACTTTCCCTTTTGAGTGTAATGGCAAAGCATGCTAGGAAATAGAAATCCCAGCCCAGTTTCAGATAAATTTAAGTTTGTCTAAATTAAAAGAAACAAGTTCATAAAACTCAAAAGAAAAAAGAAAGTTCTAAATACTTGTAAAAGTTAATTTGATTGAACTAATTTGTTTAATTTGAGTTGGCTCTACTCAAACCAATTAATTATTTGAGTGTTAGGGGTTACAGTGTATAGAATCACGCAACATCCGGTTGGTGAAGCTTGCTCGCTCTCATTGGCTATCGCGGGTATCACATCAGAGGCAGCCCGATCAAGAATCAAACATGTTTGATATTTACGATTTGGGATTGTGCAGTAACCCCTAACGCTCAAATAGTTTTATGAACTTGGGAGCAGTAAAATAATCATAATGACACCACACAATTGAGGATTTATTGGACAAAAAGTTGGTTGCAAGAAGCCTCGAATCGGGCTAAACCCACCAGATCGTTGGGGGTTGCAAATCAGGCCCAAAATCAGGCTTAAAATCTTCAGGTGTGTGGCCAGCCTTAGGCTGTAGCAAGGATGCGTCGCAGGAGAATAGATACAAATAGTATTTTAACCCAAAGGAAAACTCAGGGAAACAGATAATATAACCATCAAATATTGATGACACAGAACAATGAGCAAACAAAACAGGAAGTATATATACACAGTTGAACTAAACAGGAACATCTTAACCGAATGAAAACTAATGTGGACACTAACAAGAACTAATGCAGACACGACAGGAATTAAAATAAACAGAACATGGCCGTGTTTAAATTAAACAGTTTAAACCTATAGGTTAATTTAAACCAAATTGGGTTTGTCCATATTTGACTCAAACATGGGTTGAAACAACCCAACATTTTTTAGTGTGTAAGAACATATTGGAAACTTATTGTTTGATTGTTTGAATAACCTTGTTTAAAGTGACAATGTTGATAAGTGTTGCATATTTATCAATGAGCACCATTTACATGATATTCTCTTCCAATTTGAGCTCAAAGAACAGGTCCGTTAGTCTTTATGAATAAACCCTTGCATTTATAAAACACTTGACCTGACCTTAGACCTACCACTATTTTGTAGCACACGCATGAATTCTACAGCAAAGATTTGTTTTTTCCCTGAAGACATATTGCCAGACGGTTGTATTTTAATACATGTATTGTTTACAGCAGCAATTTATCATTTTTTTATTTAAAACAATTAAAGTTGACAATTCACTAGCGCACTGTCACAACTAGAAGAGTATAGTGACACTCATAATGAGAATCTCAGATCGGTCAGCATCATGTCTCGTAACGCTTCCGTGTGGATGTTTAGAGTGAGAGTGAGAAAAAAACAAGCGTATCTGAGGCGGCGGAGACAGTCAGATGAAATAATCATAGCCGTACGACACTGTGAGTGTGAAGTGGGAGGAAAGAGCCTTTCACCTCCTGCTGCTAGGCCTTTAATATTCACACAACCCCACCCGTCACATCCTCCCTTTAGGTGGGAAGAGATAGAACCACAGCAGTGCAGCAGAGAAAGAGCGTTACTTCTTTAGAAAAAAAAACGGATTTATATAAATATCTAAAAATGATATAGCCTATAAATATCTGGAATTGAATGGTAGCATGATTCTTTACATTTACTATCTCTCTCTCTATATATATATATATATATATATAATTATTATGTCACACTTTAGATTAAGGTCAAATTCTCACTATTAACTAACTATTAACTACAACTTTTGCCTCAATAAACTCCTTATTAATAGTTAGCAAGGTATTTGTTAGGTTTTGGTATTGGGTAGGAGAATTTGGAGAATTTGGTCATGCAGAATAAGCTATTAATATGTGCTTTATAAGTAATAAACAGCCGATAGCATGTAATATGCATGCTAATAAGCAACTAGTTAATAGTCAGAGAATTGGACCCTAAACTAAAGTGTTACCAATTATTATTATTATTATTATTATTATTAACTATTATTTCTCTCAACACGTTTCATACAATATTCCCCTCTTAGTTATTAAAGTCTGAAATCAAAACATTTTTTTTTAATTTGCCATTTGTAAATGTTTTGATATCAGACTGTTCCCATAAGCACACAATAATGATCTTTTCTCTAATTATCTAACTGCAAAAAATGTATGTGGGGGTGAGACCCCCATCTCCTTTGTTGTTTGTGCTTTGTTCGATGCTACTATTACTAAAATCCCAAGACAAAAAAACTGGAATATAAATGAGCTTTAAACTCAAAAGCTGCTACATTAGTATAATACCACCCACAATTCAATGTTTTATTCTCTGCATTAACTTACTCTTATGAATGTGAGCTTTGTATTCTGTGGCAATGTATGGAGACACTAGAGACTGAAATAACATGGGAGTCATTTGGGAAGTATTCAGTTTGCCCTTGATAAATGATTATATGCTCTTCCTGTTGGGGTCCGCCCTCCCGCGATTTAGTAAATAAATTGCATTGTAATGTTCAAGCATTCCAGCCCCTTCTTTTAGGTAAAATCTAAACTTCTCCATTAGGAGCAAAGTCTGTGAGCCTTTGAAGATAATTAGCAAATGCGCTGGAATGTCGGCGATGCTTGGCAGGTGCGTTTGATCAGTTCCATCAGGCGAAATGAGTGCTGACAGGGATGGGGTGATGGGGGAGGGGATGGAGAGGTTACAGGAAGAGGGGGGGAGGTACACTTTTCATTTAACAACAGAAAAAAATGACTTTTTGAAATGAGCTTTTGACAATGTTTGGATTAAATGACATGACTGTTTTCTGTCTTTGTGTGTATGCATATAACTTGTGGCATCCTTGTCATGTTGTTTCTGTGTTTGCGTATAAAAGTTTTGATAAATAAAAGTCTTGTCGTTTATATACATGCATTACTATTCAAAAGTGTGGAGTCGGTAAGATTTTTTCATGTTTTGAAAGTCTCATATGTTCACCAACGCTGCATTTATTTTAACAGTAAATATGGTAAAAATACAGTAATATTGTAAAATATTTTAATTTTGTAATGTAATGTAATTACATTTTTTTTTTTTTTTTTTTACAAATTTTCAGCAGCCATTACTCTAGTCAGTGTCAAATAATCCTTCAGAAATCATTGGCACTCAAGAAACATTTATTATTATTATCAATGTTGAAAACAGTTGTGCTGCTTATAAATGTCTTTACTGTCACTTTTGATCCATTTTTATGCATCCTTGCTGATTAATTTCTTTAACAATACACTGACCCCAACATTTTGAACGGAAGTGCATATAAATGGCATGATATGACTACAGTAAAAATGAAGTTGTTTCGGACAAATATTAAAGTTTTAGGTTTACCTAAAAAAGTTAATCTTCTTTTGAACATTTTCTCATATAAACATTTGTAAAGTGATTTTTGTTATACTCAGAATACTGTATGAGACAAGTCCCTGTGAAAGTCATTAAAATGTTCTCTTTAATTGTGATGGCCATTACCACTGCGCTGTTTACATTTGCATTTGATCTATATGTTGCCCTGATTTAAAACACAACAAAAGTTTGACATTTTATAACCATTAGAGGATCCGTGAAGCGTGGTTTCGCCCAATAGTTTGCGAATATTTGTTATTTGTTATAGAGTTATTTTTCAGCAGTGACACAAATACACAATGGAGCCCAATTAAATGAGTTACAATATGTGAGAGCTCATTTGAAGATGCCAAGAGCATAGTTAATATATAAATGCTAATATTTGAAAGTCAAATTAAAGTTGAAAGGGCCTGTAATAACTGTTAATTAACTCTTGTTTTCTTTCTCACACACCCCTCGACAAAGTTGAACCGACTGAAAGATTAACAAGGCTTCTCTTTAACATTTCGGACCACAAAGCTAAATTTCAAAGCATCAGACTCTGCCTTTGAAGTGGGGTATTCTCTGTAGATTAGATATTATTTTAAGATCCCTTTGTTTAAAAATTCATTTTTATTATCCCTGCATGAAATGCAGGGGCAATTCCCTACATAGCCGACCATCAGTGCAATTAACATCTTCGATCGAAACTGCATTCCTGATAATTAATACAGACTTTGGGGCTCCCTTGTGATCGCTCGCAGGGGTTTGATTCTTCTGCAGCAACCATTCATTTGCAGAATGAGATTCATCCTAATGAAAATGGAATGTGAAACTTTAATGAACATGACTGCCATGTCATAATGATAAAGACTTTGAAACAACACCGGCCTTTCCACGCTGGCTGTCTAAACCCGTGTAGCTACATCGTGCCAATTAAGTGTGATGATAAAAATTAACACTTGTGGGTGTTCGGCAAACACACGGCCCGAACGAGGCTGTAAACAACTGTTTTGCAGGAGATTGTCATTACCGCCGTCTGCGTACTGAGCAGAGTGATGACGGTGGGTGTCTGTTTTGAGGTTGTTTTTTTTCCCGTCAAGCTCTTCTTGTTTTAATTAATGTTGTATTAATACACTAAATGCATGTTCGCACTTGAGGATTGGAATGATTAGAGAAACACGTTTGCTCTTTGAGATCAGAATGGCAGAATTAACATTTTGTGTGCACTTGATGGATGTGAAGTTTTCACGACTTCACGATATTTCGTTTGCACTTCAACGTTTGGCAGAATGCATGTCGAAACGCAACACGATAGTGCTTGTTTTATTGATCTTGCTGCAATGTCTTCTTTTTAGCACAACACAACAGTCCCACACTTTTGGACCTTGTCAGCTTTTGTGCTTTTGGTTTGGATCTAAAAACAAGGGAAGTGTTTTAGAGGCAGCCATTTAAAGCTCTGTCTCTGTGTGTAAATGCAGGGTAAGCCCACCCATGGGAGTCCTCTAAGTGTTTTAAGAACATCCTTGAACATGGAGCTGTGTTTGATGAAGAAACAGAAGAGTCAGAAGATCCAGAGCATGAACAAATCAACCGTTCCCAGAGGAAACCATCTCAGCTGTCTACAAAAACACTGGTCCTGAGACAGTTTGAGCTGAATAGTGCTGTAGTCTTTTACACCTCCCAGAAAACTCCTTAAACTGTTTCATGATCAGTCAGATGTGCATGGTGAGTCCACTGTCCCAGGCTGGGGTAAAGTCAGATCTTTCAGCAAGGGAGAGCCACAGACACAACTAATATTCATCTGCACATCACTCAGATAAAAAGGTCCACTAGGCCCCAAAGGTTTTTTCAGAATTTTTGTTTAAAGCATCGTTCTGCAGAGAAGATGATTCTGTCTATAAGGACTTAATGATCCACCGAGGATGATCGATTGCAGCAAGGATCTGACAGCTGAAAAAGAAAAAAACATACAACCATATAGCTGTCTCATCAGCTATGAAATTGGTTTACTTTTGCTATAGAGAATATCCTGCTCTGTCAAAATTTCATTATAGTTATTTTTACTGACCACAAATAAGCAATTTCACATGAGCAAAACAGTGTGACGTCAAGTGCAACGACTAAGTGTGATTTTATACAGCAGTTAAATAAGAAGTTCATATTGAGTAATATTGTTCTGCCAATAAAAATGAATTCAAATCAGAATCAACCCGAATAGGCTTCACTGTGGAGACACAGTAGTGTTGTTTCGTTCCTGGATGAATCAGGCTGCATCCGAAAACATATACACTGATCAGGCATAACATTATGACAGGTGAAGTGAATAACACTGATTTATCTTTTCATCACTGCACCTGTAGGCAACCCATGACCCTGTCGCCGGTTCACCACTGTTCCTTCTTTGGACCACTTTTGATAGATACTGACCACTGCAGACCGGGAACACCCCACAAGAGCTGCAGTTTTGGAGATGCTCTGACCCAGTGGTCTAGCCATCACAATTTGGCCCTTGTCAAACTCGCTCAAATCCTTATGCTTGCCCATTTTTCCTGCTTGTAACTCATCAACTTTGAGGACAAAATGTTCACTTGCTGCCTAATATATCCCACCCACTAACAGGTGTCGTGATGAAGAGATAATCAGTGTTATTCACTTCACCTTTCAGTGGTCATAATGTTACGCCTGATCGGTGTATTTCCCTACTATATAGTAGATGAAAAACAGTATGTGACAAAAGAAGTATGTCCAAATTCACAGTACTTATAAAAGTACCCAGATGAACTACTACTTCCGGCGAGATTCTGAAGTGTGCATATGATGGACACTTTACTATCCCATGAGGCCACGGGTGAGGATTTGTGAATGGAAGTAAAGCGACGCAACTGGCGCTGGGAGGTCACATGATAATGACAACCAGATTACATTCATACTACACACATTCACACTATAAAGAACCTACTTTTTAGCATTTGCAAAGTAAGTACTTGTTCAAAATAAGTAGCTACTCAAGAGAGTATGTGATTTCGGATGCAGCCTCAGTGTTTTTTCACAAAACGACTGAATTAATGCCAATTTCTGCCCCCTATTGGCATTAATCATGTAACCTGCAGAAAGAATGACTGAAAAAATCCAAAAATATTAGAATCTTAATGTCTTTGTTTGATTTTATACTGTAAGATGTGACTAATGCCAAGTAACAACAGTTTTATTATAGTAACAATAATGCATTTTGGCTGAGTTACAATGGTATTTTAATTTATCATTTTCTACACGATCAGAGACCATCATAAAATTCATATAATGAACTAATATTGAACAATTCATTCATTCATTTATTTATTTTCTTAATAGATTACATGAAAGTCCATATATGGTAAAGAGCATGGAGACCTCCTTGTAGACTATACTATAATTTTAGTATAGTTGTAACGACTGAGACAAATCAGACACATAATTACTTGCTACATTTAACAAATATGCTTTAAATGCTTTCCCCAAGAAAGCCTTCCCCCGACATACCACTCAGAATTTGAGAAGCAACGCCATAGGAAAAACCTATGGCCCTTAAAACAGACTTTCCTGCATTCATTTATAGAAAAACTGTTCTATAAATGAACATGCACCCCAGGACATTGTTTATACAATTTAAACTGTTTTGTAAAGGGTCTCTTGTATGGTATTTCGTTTATGCATGTCTTATGAGCAACTTACTAGTTCATGTAACCTCATATATGTCTTGTCTCCTATGAGATTAATGCTTGTTTCACGACTTACACCTTCGTGTATGTTACTTCCTCGTAGGAAGCAGTGTGTGTTTGTTTGTAGGAATTTTTAGGGGTTTTGAATGGTCTTAATTGCAATAAGAAAGGCAAAACAAAGTTCTCATATACAGTACAGTTTATGTAAGTTAAGTATAATTTTATTCCAGTAATAATGCATATACAGTAAGTGGATTAAAAAAAACATTTGTTGCCTGTAAACCAGTAACTGGAAGTCTTTTGAGAAAAGCTCTCTATGGACGCTGCTTTTAAAAATAACTAGATCATGTTGAGATGTTCATTGATGCCCTTATGCACCAGATGTTGCCGTTTTATCAGAACAGAATTAAAAAACGAACGTTATTTTCCTCTGAATGCCATATAAATGCTGATCTGGAAACATAACCTGGGAAAAAAAGATCCTTTCTTTTACTCCATGCTCTTTAATACAAAAATCATGCAGTAGCTATATAGCTCACTCAATCAGAAACAGATCCTTCTGCTTAATAAATAAAAGATGGCAGAAAGTTCTATCATAGTTAATTCCACTCCGCTCAATTATACAAAGGCCCACGTGTTTGAAAGTTTGAGCTGAGGACGATTCTAATAAATCTGCGCTTTAACACAGGGCATTTAATATCAGCGCTTCTTAATGGGGTCTTGGTGTTGAATTATCTATGGGGCCTCTGTGATTCTAGAAGGACCATCAAACCCCTGAACTTGAGAGCTCTGTCTTGTAATTGAATAATACATTACATGTGGCAATTATTTTTGTTAGAGCTAGACGGAGAAATCAATAACCAGGGGATCACATCAGTGGCTGCTGTGCTCTTGTCTTTCCCCCCTTGTGGCCAATTACATCATCACAGCCCTAAACACCTGCGCTGTGTCCATGTGTCGACCGCTGGATCCAGAGGAATGCCAAATGAACACTGCCGTACTGTAGGATAGAGAAACGAACAGGTGAATAAGGTGAATGAAGATGCATTTTCTCTGCACAGATTGCACATAAACTAGGCAGGTAACATAAACGATAGAGACGTCAGACAAATTCAGGGTGAACAGGGGAGTTGTGTATATTTTTTGAGATAATAGATGCTAGTTGCAAGGACCAACCTGGAGTGATAACTTATGCAAGTGTGTTTAGCTCCAGGCAGTATTCCCAACGACATATAGCTATTTGATTAAGTGGGATTAAGAAGGGCTTGTATAATGAACTACCACCTTTATGTACACTGGGCTGGCACATATAAACAACACATCAGTCAAGTATCACTCAGCACGGTGGAACGATTCTGTCCAGCCAGACAAACAAATGCAATTTACACTTGTCTGGAATGTTCACAGCCTTTAAAAAAGGTGGATATCAGGTCTCATTAAATGTAGATGCAGCTTGTGGCTGAAGAGAACACTGGCTACATCAAAGGCTCTGTTACATGAATACTAATAAAGGTTTGGGCTATACTCAGACTCCACACAGCCATCAGCACCGCTTTCTGCCTGTTCATATTTTGCTGTGATGTTTAACTAGTAATGTGTAGCATTAGCCTAGAAATCTAGATGCACCCTAGCGGCAGCAAATGTAATTTGCAGCCAGCTTCGTCTAGCAACTCTCCGTTGGCTTGCGAGCTTGAAAAACTCTAGTCAGGCCAATCACATCGTGTATAGAGTTGTTGGGTGGGCTTAACATAATGACGGCAGAGTTGCGACTGTTACGCGTGCTACTTGAAAACAAAGAAGCCGGTGAACAGCGGTCTTTCGAATCGGCTTTGGCCGCGACTCTGGAAGACTTGGAGTTAAGCTTTTCTTTGAGAAAAGAACAAAGAACGGCACTGAAGTCATTCTTAAAAAAGGAAGATGTGTTCAGAGTTTTGCCGACCAGATACGGCAAAAGTTTAATCTATCAACTAGCTCCGCTAGTTCATCAACTGGGGAAAAAAAGGTTTTTTTTTACTTTAGAATTAGACTATAGAATACAGAGCCCCGCACATGATGTGCGAAAGAAAAATTTGATATTGTTGTCACAAATTAAGAAGTCCCACAACTTATTAGGGGTATAACGATATATCGTGTCACAATATATCGCAATACAAAAATGCAACAATATGTATCATGGATAGTGACAATCTGTATTGTGTACAGATCACCCAAAATAAAAATTACAGTGTGAAAAAAAAATTCAAGTTCACAGAGTTGTGTCAGTACATTAAACTACTATTTATAATGTTGAATATAATGTATAATAATGCAATGGGGGAATATTTGTGCATCCTGATAATGCCAAATGTCTTATTTTACTAGTAAAAAGTGGCCTACATTATTTTAAATATATCTAGTCAGTGACAGAGTGCAAGCATATTCGTCTAAAATAATTCTGTATTTTCAGCTTCAGAATCGTGCATATTTTTATTTTGGTGTCACCATTTTCCTGTGCATTGGGTTACCAACACCAGGTTCAAGCATATTAATTTCCACCCCCAATGTAATACGAAATTTTAATTTTAATCAACAGTACATTTTTTTGTTCAACTTTTACCATCTGTCTTGTAGTATCGCAATAATACTGTATCATGAGGTCAGTATCGTGATATGTATCGAATCGTTACACCCCTACTAATTAATTTGTGGATTATATTGTTCTCGGAGTTAGTTACATTGTGGCCATGTTGTAATAATTTGTTCCCTCATTTTAGTTAAATTGTGGCCACTTTGTACTATTTCATTCCCTCATTTCAATTTAATTAAATCGTGGTCACATGTCATGTTATGTAATCAGAAATCAGAAAAAGTAGAAACAGTCATATAATTGTCATTGGTTATAAACTTACAAAGTTTCTAGCAGATCTAAGTTAAAGTCATAGTTCACCCAAAAATGAAAATGTATTTACTCGCACTCGTGTTGTTTCAAACCGGTGACTTTCTTTTGCCCAATGAACACAAAATGTTTCTCATGCTCTTTTCCATGAAATTACTATGAATGGACTGAACCGACTGAAGCTTTTGAACTTCAAAAGCACCATAAACACGATCCATACACAACTTGTGCTCTATATTTCAAGTCTTCTGAAGCCATATGATAGATTTGTGTGAGGAACACACTTAAATTCACATTATTATTAACTGATAAGCTTCCCCGTCACTAAGCTGTTCACCTCTGTGACTAGATCAGAGAGTCACTGAACTTGAGAAACAGATCAACTAATTCACTGAAACTTGATTCGTTCACAAATCAGATATTGTGAATTGCCTCTTGAACTTACAAAGAAAACCTAGGTTAGATATTGAGATCTTTTGTGAATGGCTCACACAAAGCTATTGTATTAACTTTAAAAGACTTAGTATTTGAATGGATCACTTTTACCTCAAAGCTTCAGCCCACTTTTCTTGTAATTGTACAAAAAATTGCATAGAAATGTTGTCTCCCTTTGTGTTCCATGAGAAAAAAAAAGTCATTACTGAAGAGAAAAAAAACATTAGGCCTAATGAGTTTTCCATGTTTTTTAACGTAGTATTTAGAGTGCAAGTCTCAGTGGCCGGCCCGGTACAAAGAGCTGCAGAGAAACAGAAGAACAGAGACTCCATCCACGCTGCAGGACAGAGAAATCTGCTCGGACCAGAGTGTCAAACAGATGAGAGAAAAGGGCCTCATGAAATAATGATCATTTTCTCAATCTCACCGTAGCATGGCGCTGAAGTACAGAGAAGACAGAAAGAGAGAAAGAAAGTGGCACTGGGGTGAGTTTTACAGAAGGTTAAAACATCCACAGGCTACTCCAATGAAGACATGCACTAAAGGAGCTCACATCAAAAGAAACCTGTGTTTTTTTTCTCCTATTCTGTGTGGTGCCTTTCCATATTTTATGAACAAAAGCTTTACAGGCCTGCTGTTTTCTCCGCTAATGTATGAGCACCAGCCTCTGTACAGCTCTTCCTGAAATAAAAAAAGTTTTTTTTTTTTTGTTTTGAACCTTGTGTTTGTAGAATCCCAATTGTTTATGTAGCGATGAGGAACTGTACTAACAAGCGGACATCTCTAGCCAGCCTGAAGGGCAAAAGACGAAAGAGTAGAGTCAGATCTGGTATCTCCACATAAAAGACCCCAAATGACCTATAGTTGCAGGGCCTTTAAAGACACAGATGACAATCAAAAGGACAAGTGTGACTGGCTGTGGCACAGGAGCAATACCGGCCCCGCAGTTCTGTGAAGTCTTTGACCTGAAAGTTCAAAGCCTGCAATGGACCTTTGGACCTCCCTCTGAGGGCCCCAGACAAAGGCTTTGTTCATACTAAAGCAAAAAACACCGGCATTGTTCCCTTTGAGCCAAGCAGCACCTGTAGAAAGTGGAGAAACCATGCTGACAGCGAGTAGAACAGGAGCACAAAGCGGCATTTCATCTGGTGGGATGTGAAATTACATTTCAGAGCTTCCTGACAGATGCATATTTTCTTCTTTTCTGTAAATGGCTCTGAGAAAGCCCAGCGGTTGAGCGGTTGTTGCTCTCAAAGAGTGAGTGATGTGTTGTTTTTGTAAATGATGAGATGCATTTTCTGCAGTCTCTCTCTGCTCTTCATATACATTCAGGATAATATATTCCCTTGAGGGTTAGTTTGACGGCATGAGATTAGAAAACATAAAAACATAAATTATCTTGAAAATCAAGATATTTGTCCACAGAAAAGTTAGTCAGTTTGACATCTATGGTGTTGGACATTAATTCTGGGATCTGTCAAAGGAATGTCAATTCATCAAAATACATGTCAGAATAAAACCCATTAATAGTAGATCATCAAGTCCTAAGGAATGTTCTTGTTCCTATTCATGCACAATTTATATAATGTTAAAATTATTAAAACTATTAAATTAGTCATATTTAACCCATAGCTGATCATCAAAAAATATACAATTATAAATTAAATTACAAAAATGAATTATTAAAATTAATAACTCAAAAACCTAATTATAAAAAATATTTATTTGAATATAGAAATAATATATTGAATAGGTACATAATAAAGTGGCCGGTGAATATATATATAGTCCCATTTTAAACATCTTGCGCTGTGTGATTTTATACTGAACTAATTGAATATTTGTGTTTGTACTTAAAATAAAAAAATATTTCTGCAGACTTTTTTTCCAGAATTCCTCATCAGTATTGATATTTAGGTCTTTTTCCTATTGTTTAACTGATGCTTCTGTTTTAGTGTAATCCAGTAATAGTTGATCCTATGCTCAATTGTCTCCCTTTGTGTTCCATGAGAGAAAAAAAGTCATTACTTACAGGACTTCAAGGATCTGCTGCTAACATCCTGGTGCCGGATACCACAACACACCTTCAGGGGTCTAATAGAGTCCATGCCTTGACAGGTCAGGGCTGTTTTGGCAGCAAAATGGGGACCAACACAATATTAGGAAGGTGGTCATAATGTTATGCCTGATCGGTGTATATATATATATATATATATATATATATATATATATATATATATATATATATATATATATATATATAAAATATACAATTATATATATATAAACAACAATAAATACAAACACTCTTCCTCTCATTCCAGCCTGATGATCTGAGCTGGTAGCTGCTCGTATCTCGGCCTGCCTGACAGACATTTCTTGCTGGATGAAGGCCCACCACCTTCAACTCAGCCTTGCAAAGACATAACTGCTTGTGGTTTCAGCCAACCCAACACTTCATCACAATTTCTCCATTCAGCTAGGTTTGTCAACCATAACTCCATCCAGGACAGCCAGGAACCTTGGAGTTGTGATTGATGATCAGTTAAACTTCCCAGACCACATTGCTAGAACTGCACGGTCCTGCAGATTTGCCTTATACAACATTATGAAGATCAGGCCCTTCCTATCAAAGCATGCTACAACTCATTGTCCAAGCTCTTGTTCTATCCAGACTGGACTATTGTAATGCTCTCTTGGCATGCACTGTCAAACCTCTGCAACTGATCCAGAATGCTGCAGCAAAAGTGGTCTTTAATTTTAGGCTGCATTAACTAGGTCAGCCGGAACCGGGAACACTTCCAATAACACCTGATGTACTCGTTACATCATAAGAAGAATGGCATCTACGCTAATGTTAGTCTCTCTGTTTATCCCGAGGTTTACTGCAGTCGGCCGGATCCGGGCCGTATCCAGACCAGATGGTGGACCTTAGCCTGGACATGACGACCATATCCCTGAAGTGTCTGTAGAGACAATAGTGTCAATTAAACTCCGCCTGTAAATGCCGCATCGACACGACATCCGAATTAAACCCGTCCCCGGCGTGACAACTCCAATCTTTCGAATAATCCTACGAATATCTATTTATCTAATATGACTTCTGACCTGTAATGTTGCCAGAATCATAATCATACACTATTTGTTCGTCGGCCAGAGGGGAACTGGCACCCCGACTGAGCCTGGTTTCTCCCAAGGTTTTTTTCTCCATTCTGGCCCTGAAGGAGTTTTGGTTCCTTGCCACCGTCGCCTTTGGCTTTGGCTTGCTCAGTTGGGGACACCTAAATTTCAACTATATTACTGATCCGCCCGCATTGACACTATATGATAATTGAAATGAGCTGGATGACATCACCGTTTTCTCCAGAGCGGCTGTACAGCCGAATCAAATTCCGTTGCATCATTTTCCTGTTACCACTGTGAAGCTGCTTTGAAACAACTGCCATTGTGAAAAGCGCTATATAAATAAAGGTGATTTGATTTGATTTGATTTGATTAGCTGAAGAGAGCGCATGTTACATAAACTTGCTCTGGTTGCCAATTGCCGCTTGCATTAAATTCAAGGCACTGATGTTTGCCTACAGAACAACCACTGGCTCTGCACCCCTATACCTAAACTCACTACTTCAGACCTATGTGTCCTCCATAAGCTTGCAGTCTGCAAGTGAACGGCACCTTGTGGTGCCATCCCAAAGAGGCACAAAATCACTTTCACTGACCTTTACCTCGACTGTTCCATGCTGGTGGAATGACCTGCCTAACTCAACCCGAGCTGCTGAGTCTTTAGCCATTTTCAAGAAACGGCTGAAAATGCATCTCTTTCGTAAACACTTGACCCATTAATACTAACACTTACTATTCTATATATCTATAATAAAAAAAATTTAAAAAAAACCTTGCTATGTGTACTAACTAGGACTAGTCACAGCACTTGCATATTGTTGACCTATTGTTGGTTTGATTGCTTCTATTTCTCTTTTCATTTGTAAGTCGCTTTGGGTAAAAGCTTCTGCTAAATGATTAAATGTAAATGTAAATATAAAGGAATAAATGTGTCTAGTTAAAATGATAAATACACATGGCAATAGGTGATCATCAAAAATGAGAAAATTGTAAAAATGTTTATAAAATATCAAAATGTAAAAACTAAAGTTTATATAAACTTAATGTACTAAAAATATTAAATTCAAATTATATGTAAAACCAAGTAATAGTTGATCATTGTGTCCTTATGAAAGTTCTCTGTTGTTTGTATTCACGCACAGGTGTCCTGGAAAAAAACAGTCTGTTTAAACTCCACGCCTGCTGATCATATAGGCCAATATTGTTCAAACTAGTGCCCACGGCCACCTTTTCCTTAAACATATCCTATAGTGTTGATTGGAGCTACAGTTCTTAGAACAAGTAAAGCTTTGTGAGAGGGTATACAAATGTACCTGTGTCTTTAGTGACAGTGTGAGAGGAGTTGAAATTCCTGCTGTAGCAGGTTGAGGTGGCTCTGGACGGTAGCCCCTGGTGCTAGTTACCCGCGTCAGAGGAGAGCAGCTAGTCTCAGTGCTCTTCATGCAATGCTGCCCCTGTCTCTCCAGAGACAGTGGGGGTTTGATGTTAAAAGTGTGGCTGGAAGACAATACTGAGTGCATGTGATCTTTTCAGCTCTTTGGTCTATCGTAGGCTGATGGAAGGTGAGTCAGGCACGCCTCAGCACTAATGATCTTCCACAAAAACTGCTGTAAAATGTTGGTAGGCTACTGAAACTTCGTTGAGCGCAAGAAGCATGATTTTCTCTAATCAAATACGTATTTATTTCATAGTCAATTTCAGCCTTATCTTTGAGAGCCTGTCCACTTGTATGATTAGTGAGCTGTGTCAACATTTAGCCTTTGTGCCTTGAAATCTCAACTCAGCCTTAATATATATCTCTCACAGGCCACTGGTCAAAGCAGCACAATCAACTCATTATCAACACAGACATCAGTGATGCTTGGATTTAATGAGAGAGAAACAGGATTATTAGAAACTTGCCTCACTAGGGACTTAAGAAGATTTCCTTTAGACCTGTGGTGCTGCAGGTCCTCACTGTTCACTGCTATTACTTCAGTCACAGAGTTATGGAAACATATTGAACATGTGCGTACATAAGCCATGATATTCTTCTGAGTATGTAGCACTTTTATTATGTAATAAGGAACATTTACTGTGTTAATACAGACAATGTTGATATGATTTTTTTTTTCTTTCTGCATGAAGAAATTATCACCATAAAATATATGGAAATAAAATCAATTCACACATTTGACAGAATTATTTAAAAAAAAAAATTATAATTTAAATTATTAACTAATAAATGAACAGTGGATATTTGTAGAAATGCCATCATTAAATTATTTTTTCTAATGCAAGTTATATAGTTAAGCACTTAATCTGTAAAAACCTTAATCCTTTCTCCCCCTCCATAATTATATCCTACATATATTTAAAATTATTAGATTTGAGATGCCAGTGTAGTTTATTAACAACACATTTTGTTATATATATATATATATATATATATAGTAAGGAATTTTGCATATTATATCCTATATTCAGTAAGTGTAATGTGAACTAATATATATATATATATGACAATAGCTTTATTTGAGAGCACAAATGCTCAAGGAAATGCTTCTAGCAGAGTGGAGAAGAAATATAGTATTACTAAGACTATTTTCTAGCATTAAAATGGATCTTCACTGCCATCTAGAGGAAATATTTTGCATCACCGGTAGGATGGTAGGTATGAGCAACTGCTGGTATGGTTCTTTTTTTTTTCATTAAGAGGAAAATAGTATTCTTTAGGCAAAATCAAAGAATATTTTAATATTCTAATATTAATATTAAGGCTTAATTTTTTTTTTTAATTACATTTTATTTTCTTTGTTCTGATTCACCAAATTGAAACAAAATCCAGAATGGATGAACAGCTTGAATATTTGATCTCTACATGAGGGGCGGGAATGAAACGCCCCTTTCCACTGATTGGTCAACCAAACATCAAACCGTGCTGTCATCAGTTGTTCCTCAGTTTTGCACAATTAAGCCACGGTCACACTTATTGCATTTACATTGTAGTGAAGTGCAGACTAGTATCTTTTTAAGTGTCAATGCAACAGTCATAATTTTTGTCTTAGGCAATATGCTGAGTTTCTTTCATTAATATTGAGTATTAATTTATGTCACTCAAAACAATGCGTTTTATTTTTTCGAGAAGGGTCTGTCTGCGTCCCGAAAACCACACCCCGGCAAATTACACCTTATATAAGAAGTTATGCCTCCCATGAAGAAACAAGTGTGGATGTCATTGACTAAAACAATCTTTTGAAGTAAATTATTTTGTTTTATGTATGAAATGTTTGTACGACTATCTTATATTGCTTTAGTAGGGGCATGGTTTGTAGAACTGCGGGACGCAGTCGGACACACTTGGAGAGAGGTGCACAGAATGGTGTTTCATTCCTGAATGAATCCGAGTCTTTGAACGAATCGGTTGGTGATTCAATGACTCACATATAAGCTGTGTCCCAATTCAGAGGCTGCTTCCTTCGAAGGCTGATTGCATCAAAGCAGCAGGATGAAGGCTGTCCCAATTCGAAGGCTCCTTCAAACGCAGCCTCCAAATGCGGCCTTCGTTTCCCGTGAAATGAAGGTTACAACAGATGGATACTTTGCTGCCTACCCCAGAATTCATTGCGCGCTAGTGACGACAGGATTTTTTTGAGAGAGAGAAATTTTAGAATTACGCCTTTAAACGCAAGTATTGGGTTTCAGCTTACTCAAATATCTGATAACACAAATGTACAAATGTAAAAATAAACTTTAAAGCGGTTCTTGTCTTATTAATATGCGATTATATATAGTTTATACTCTTTATTATATACAAAAATGGACCATGGTGAACATATTTAGACAGTTTGTGAACCCTGTTTTGTTTTCAGACAGTTTAATATAACTTTTAAAAAAGTCCAGTACAAACGTTACTGCTGCTCGTCAACGGCAGCGGTCAGTTGCTAGGCAACAAGAACAGTCCTCCATAGGCTAGAAAGTCCCATTTAACAACGCTCGGTCTGACCTTCGAAGGGTGCAGCCTCTGAATTTCGAGTCCTTCGAAGAATGCAGCCTCTGAATAGGGACACCCACTTGCAGTGCATCCGAAATCAAATACTTATAGTATGCAAAAAACAGTAGTATGTCTGAATACATAAGCTGCGTCCGAAATCGCGTACTGAGTAGGTACTACATTTAAATTTGAAATTACTTCTCAACCGTTAAAAAAGCATGTTATATATTGTAAAAACCGCTGTTCACTCTTTTATATTTTCTGGTTCGGAGTAATTGAACGGCTACAGGATGTCTTGTTAGAACATTACGTCTTACACCAGTCTGTACTTCAAGATGATTTATTCTACAAATGTCATGGGTGTGTGTGGTTCTGTAAACAAACAATATACAAAATATAAATAAACATAAATGTACAATCACAGATCTATAAACAATACTAGATCTATAAAGCAGCACTTAACTATTAGTTTAAGCAGCATATTAAATGGCACATTAAAGAAATAGATATAAACCCAAATATATGAACACAAACTCAATACAATGTGTATGCTATCGCACTGCAAGCCTATTGCACGCGTTAACAGCGCATGCGTCTAACTTGTCTGAATAACATGCTCGTACATGTTCCCTGAGACACTTTCAAGTCTATACAATATAAGTGCAGCATCAAATACTTTACTGATAAAGAACACATGAAGATGATATGGCATTAAGACAAGGTATTTAGGCAACAACATAATGTGCAAACCGAATTATTAATGTAAACATTCAGACGGAATGCCGCGGTAGCGCTCCTTACTGTCTTAGCAATATAGTAATCACTAATGCCGAGAAAATACTTACAATCAGTTACACGCACAGACAATCCACAAAGTCTGTTAATAATAACACTTCTGACTAATTTAACTGTTAATAACTAATACACGCGCATCTCTGCATCCTCACTCACTGATATCTTTTTTACAACTCCGCGGAAAGTTTTGGAGCAGACCAAATCACGAACAGAGGTGGGGGAGTTTGGAAGAGTCCATTTGTGAAGGGTGGCCTTTTTTACATATATAGTATGAATGCGTGTAGTATAAATGTTATCCGGACGTACTACATTCGCCATGTTGTCATTATCATGTGACCTACCAGCGTCAGTGGCGTCCCTTCACCTCCATTCATGAATCCTCTCCCGTGGCCTCATGTGATAGTAAAGTGTCCGCGGAAGTAGTAGGTGCCTACTGTTTTTCAAATACTATGTATTTACACATACTATGTTGGTGTACTGTTTTTTGCATACTATATAGTAGGGAAGTATTCGAAAAACAGTAGGCGAAAAGTCCCCGGATGACCTACTACCTCCAATGCATTCTATGGACACTTTACTATCCCGTGAGGCCATGGGAGAGGATTTATGAATGGCAGTGTAGCGACACTAACTGACGCTAGGTCATGTGACATTAACAACATGGCGGATGTAGTACGTCTGAATTTCATTCATACTACCCATATTCGTTCTAGCGTACTTTTTTAACGGTCGCAGAGTAAATTCAAATGTAGTACCTGCTCAGACAGTACGCGATTTCGGATGCATTCCTGAATCTCCTCGTTTAATAACACAGTGACTTGCCACCACCTACTGGTGATATTTCATAATCCAGTATCGTTTCATTTTGTCATTCATTTCATATTTCTGTATTCAAAATGTTGTTTAAGACGTTAATCTCATTACGTTATGCAATTGCAATTGCTGAGAAATGCATTTACTGTCCTCTGAGCTGCATTAAACTGTTGATAGATCTAAAAGCAACTTCAGATGCAGCTTCTTTGCCACCTTTGCAGTGCGAAGATGGCTTTGGTTGATACTGATTTAAAGGCACAGTATGTAAGTTTCGGCGCTAGAGGTCGCTTATTCAAAAGAAAGGCATAGCTTTGATGAGGCCGTGAATGAGCGTGGAATCATGGGAGTTGTAGTCTTGTCTCTTCACCTCCACAGCCGATGGAAAGAAATTCGACAAGTAGAAATCATGTTCATGAATGAGAAAATGTATTAAAGTTTTATTAATGTTACGGTGGTATGAAGCAGGGTGGGTCAAGAGCCCTGGGAGTGAATGCTAATGAGAGAAACCTGTGTGAAACACCAGTCTCAGAGCTTTTATTATGCTTATGATGCAGTCAGCCGCTTCCGCTCTTTTCGTTGCGTATGTGAGGTAACGCAGTGCTGTTTTACATGGTTAAAACAATCATACTAAATACATTTGAGTTTGTTGAAAGTTATGTTATAACGTTACTCTGTGCGTTCGCTCAGTGGCTGGTATGAGAGACTTGTTGCATTTTGCAGTAATCTAGATCGATATTAGAATAATATTAATAAAAACAGGATGACTAAATGACATGCAATTAACTTTAAAATATATTGTATAATGGAGAAAGCTCTCTCTGATTATGCTATGTTAGCCACTTGACAAAATAGTGTTGTCTTTGAGGCATAGTAAAAATGTTACTTGCTGTGAATCAAGAAAACAAGACCTAACCGGTTAAGACTAACTGTTGCGCTGTATAACAATGATTCATTTTCTGTTGATAAATGTATATCCAAACAGTTGCTCACCTGTCTAATAAAATACATACTATATTAAAGCTCTTTGGTGTTTCCATGGTTTTATGGAAATCAAGGATAGCGCTGATATGACGTCATTGACAGGCAACGCAAAGAAAATGGTCCGTAACACTGGTTAAAATAGCTGATTTCCCTAGATTTAAACATTGTTGGAAACGTTTGGGATAATGTAAGTACACAGGTCAACAAAATATATAACAATGTTCCAGTGGTTTTTGGATATTTTAATCTATAAATCTTACATATTGTGCCTTTAATTGGTAACTGCCTATAGCATGAGTGTCCAAACTCGGTCCTGAAGGGCCACTGTCCTGCAGAGTTTAGATTCAACACACCTGCCTGGAAGTTTCTAGAATGCTTAGTAAGACCTTGATTAGCTGGTTCGGGTGTTTAATTTGGGTTGGAGCTAAACTTTGCAGGACAGTGGGCCTCCAGGAGCAGGACTGAACACCCCTGGTCTATAGTGTATAATTCTAATTTAATTGACTACATTTAAGAATTTAACATTAAAGATGACATAGGCTGCATATTGGTTAAAGAAAGAAAAAATACCCCTGAAAAATTATTCTGTTGCTCGGAACTGAGAAACAACTGATGACATGGTTTGATGCGTTTCACTCCCGCCCATGTATAGATCGAATATTCAAGCTGTTTATCCATTTGTGTTTCCATTTGGCGAATTAGAACAAAGTGTAATGAAATAAAAAATATGAAGAAAACGACATGAGATTAGTTTATTTATGTTCTTCATAAATGTTTATTATGTTCATGTGATAAATGAACAGTTTCTAAGTTTTCCTGTTTTGAAGACCCAAAAGAGAAAACAAAGTATCCGAAGGTAGGCTACACGGACCCGGGACCTTATCACACAGTCTGCTAAATTAAGAAAAGACAAACAAAATGCCTCCATAATGAAAAACCTGGAGCAACCGATAATGCTCTGCCTCTGACCTAACATGAAAATCCCTTCGATTAAAATCTATATAGGCTACAGTTAAATCTTGTCTAAATGTGTGTGGTTTATTGTTCACAAAGTTTAAAATATGAATAGGCCTAGATATGTTTAGAGTAGAAACCAACTGCTTCTGTAAACTTCTGTTCCAGTAGGATACTTCTGCGGCGATGGTGGTTTGCACTGTTGGTGTCAATAAATGGTAGGTCCTGATTTAGCCGCACGGTGGTGGTGTTTCGCAAAACTTGTACAATAAAATGTAATGAAAAACGGAGTGAAATTAAATCATCTGCAGAATGGCTTAACTTTGATCTCGATGTTTTTTCGGTCTCTCTACTTTTTCAAGAAAAATGCCAAACAAAACAGAAATTTCGTTGACATAAAACATACCAGTTTAGTTATTTGTGTTGCATCCGACTGCAGTACATGGCAGGTCAAGAAGGAAACAAAATTAAATTAGTTTTTTTAATTTTCTTTCAGAAGTGTGAGTTTTTGGGCACTATAGATATATTGCAGTTGTGATGTGAAATAGAATCACCATATGCAAACTTTTGGCATATAAATATTTTAAGGTAACATTAAAGTTACTTAATTTTACTAAATGGTGTAACATTCTGTTTATTTAATAGCATTGAGCATTTCGTAACCTCTCAAGTAGCCCTATTTTATTGGGACTCCTGTGTTATTTCCCATTTAGCTAGTTCATAACAGTGTACATGTTTGAGCTACAATGTCACTACAGGCACAATCACAACCGAATCCACATTGTAATTGGAGCAGTCAGTGTGGGTCCACACTTTATGCATACTTTACAACGTTTACATTCCCTCTCATCAATTTATTACACTACAGGTATTGTGCATTTTCCTCCATTGCCAATCTAACAGTTGTTTAGGTTGAGTTGTACCATGACAACGGGAAGAAAAGTTCAGGAAGAAATGCGTACAAAACGGGGCTGGTTCTAGGCATAGGCAGAAAATAAAACCAGAAATTTGCAGTATCTTTTCCTGTATTAACTGAAAGTAACGGCGCGGCGCGTTATAGGCTACTCACGCTTCAGTCTGTAGCAGAAAAGCAGAGGCTGCAGTCACACGAACGAAAACGGGCAGAAATATTTGCGTGCTATTAAGGCAATTACGAGGAGTTGTGGCCTATTCGTGAATATGTATTTTGTAAATATTAATATACAGCTCTGATTTGATTTGTGATTCATGCCAAGTTGAAATTAGCTATAAAAAAAACTCGCTCATTTAAGAACGTGCATTGACAGAGCTAGAACATAATGTAGCTAAGTGTTTAAAATGCAAATGCATAGTTCAGTTGAAACCTTGCCCTCTTTGGCTTGCTGTTGGTACTGCAAACTGAATGTACAAGGCAAACTGTTTAAATAACAGCACTAAAATAAAAATGCGCTGTTTACTATCTTTTAATCCGTTTAGGGTCATTCATACAGGATGCGTTTTTGCGGTTGAAAACGCGAGATGCAGGTCTAGAGACGCGTTTCTTAAAAGTTATTTTAACTTGAGTGCCGCGTTTATAAAGCCGCGTCATGCACGATACTCTGCTAAAGTAGGCCTATAGAAGAGCGCAACAGTCTAACGGTCTAGGGTAATGGAATTTAAAAAACACATCCTGTGTGGCATTTAATTGCCCCTTTCCACGCAATTAAAGTTGCATTCATTGCAATGTAGGCTTCCATTCTATTTTCTTTCCAGATTATCACTGGATCTATCTATCTATCTATCTATCTATCTACCCCCCCCCCCCCCCCACCCAAAAAAAAAGGCCAACCCAGGATATCTGCCAGCCCACCGTTCTATAGGTGCATAGAACCGGGCCTGGTACAAAACCATCTTGCCATTTTTTTTGTGAAACTTTTGAAAGTCACTGACATTTGCTCTCCTCTTAAATGTAGTGTGAATCATGCTTAGAGAAGCATAATGCTTTAAAAGTTATTCATTATTGATCAGACAATGCAGGCTGCACTTTGTGCCTGCTTCCATATGGTCAGTCCACTTGGTCGTACATGTGTCTCTAATGCGAGTGCACACTATTGATCTTGGGATGGATGTATGGCGTAAATGGCGACCCGGGAAGGCGCTTATCAAATATATAGTGGAAACTCTGGTGAGCTAATGGCTTGTGAGTCTTCAGGCTCATATCAGATAAATGATGAGTGACTGCAGTTTCTATACGTAAGTGCAAGAAAGCTATGGATTAGTATTATTTGTTGGAAAACGTATGTGAACCCTTTGGATTTATCTGGGTGGGGGTAAAAATGGGGGTTCTGCAAAACTCTGTCATAAAATTTGATTGGTCTCCAAACAAGTTAACAAGCAACAGACACAATCTGCTTAAATGATGCACATATAACAATGAATGTTAATCAATTATTTGTTTTCATGTCTTTATTGGACACACCATGTAAACATTGACAGTGCAGAACGGAAAAAGTATGTGAATCCCTAGAATATTGACATTTGAAGGAGTCATCAAACCTGGAGGCCAATCAATGAGATGAGATTGAAGGGGTTGGTCAGAGCTACATAAAATCACTCAAGGGGTGCTTCTAATTTCTTATTTGTGAATTCCCTTGCTTCCTTTCCTCACGTCTTAGCTCCACCCCCTTAGGATGCGAGGGAAGGATACACCTGTGTCCTCGCCCATGGAAGCTCAGGAAGCTTCCTCGCTACTCATTCCTTGCAGTAAAAATTTAAATTCAAGATGGCTCAGTTTGATAGGTTTCCAGGTCACAGGCTTGAGGACGTGAGGAAGCATCAATTTAAGTATTGAGAAGCACCCAAGAAATTTCAGAACACCTTGTTAACTTGTATAAAAACCCATTTCTGCACATTTAAAGTTCTCAAACAGGCACTTGAATGTTCCACAGAACAACTGGCAAATGTTCTGTGGACAGATTAAATCAAATTTGAACACATTAAAACTCAACAGAAGTTCAACAGCAGAATCAACAGATGAAAACACACCTTGAGTCCAAACTTCAAACTATTGAGTTGCTTTATCATGACCTCAAGAGACAGATTCACAGAAGACACTGAAAAAAACAGCTGGAATTAAAAAAAAGTGTTTAAAGAATTGTACAAAATTCCTCCTGGCTGTTTGAATTAAACTTACAAGAAATTACAAGATATCTTTAGTAGAGACTGCTGCCAAATGAGGGCCTTCCATTTATTAAAATCCAATGGGTTGATGTACTTTTTCCATACTCTGAATTTTGAATAAATAAAATCCTTTTCTCTGTGTTAAAGGGATAGTTCACCCAAAAGTGAAAATTAGCCCATGATTTACTCACCCTCAAGTCATCCTAGGCGTATATGACATTCTTATTTCAGACGGATACAATCGGACTTATATTAAAAAATGTCCTGGCTCTTCCAAGCTTTATAATGGCAGTGAATGGTTTCTGTTTTGAAGTCCATAAAAGTGCATCTATCCATCATAAAACTGCTCCGCACGGCTCCGGGGGGTTAATAAAGGCCTTCTAAAGCGAAGCGATGCGCTTGTGTAAGAAAAATATCCATATTTAAAACTTTACAAACTGTAATCTTTAACTTTAGCTAACTGTCGTACGCGCGTTCACGGGAGACTGGCGTTCCAGCGTAAGGCGTAGCGTAAGTTCCAGTTTTGCTCTATCCTCTGTGCTTCCGCGTTCGTCACTGGAACTTACGCTACGCCTTACGCTGGAACGCCAGTCTCTCTTGAACGCACGTACGACAGTTAGTGGAAGTTAGAGATTACAGTTTGTAAAGTTTTAAATATGCATAAATCACGCATCGTTTCGCTTCAGAAGCTTTATTAACCCCCCGGAGCCGTGTGGATTAATTTTATGATGGATAGATGCACTTTTACTTCAAAACAGAAATAGTCATTCACTCCCATTATAAAGCTTGGAAGAGCCATGACATTTTTTAATATAACTCCGATTGTATTCATCTGAAAGAAGAATGTCATATACACATGACTTGAGGGTGAGTAAATCATGGGCTAATTTTCATTTTTGGGTGAACTATCCATTTAAGTGTCCATCATCCTAAACATCATGCCCAGTGCTGATTTAGAAACGGCTACACACACACACACACACACACACACACACACACACACACACACACACACACACACACACACACACACACACACACACACACACACACACACACACACACACACACACACACACACACACACACACACACACACACACACACACACAATGTGTGACTAATTCCCCAGAGCATTTTCTCAATTCCAGCTGATGTCTTTGAAAATTATCACAGTTGTTGTGAGGAATTATCACTCTGGCCTGAGTAGTTTTACAGCAAGAACAGATCATTAATTTTGGAATTTTGATAAGAGATTCAGATTTTGATTAGGTGCTTCCCTCCCTCACAAGCAAATTATGATCATTGTCTACACTTTGCTCATTCATCTCCATGTAACCTCAATTTCACGGATTATTGATAATTGAATGCAAACGGTTTTCAAAGAGGAGGAAGTGGGCGTCAGTTCACCGATTTCATTACAGTTTCAACCAGGCATAACTTTACCAAAGGGAAAGCAATGAAACCAGAAACAATGTGCAGATTGGCTCATGTAACAGAGTATTTTATGTCTTATTAATAAATTCAGCTGCCTTCAGTTTGTGGTCAGGATCTGTGTAAAACCTACTCGTTCTTATTTCTATTTCCCACATTTGAATACAATAGTAAACTTATTAAAATTAGTAAAGAGCAACAAAAAAAAAAGCATTTACCATCTGGTCCAACTCATCAATATCATAAATAAGTTATTAATGAAAAACTAATTTGTAGTAATTTGTGTGAAGTAAATAGTTGTGTTTTGTCATGCAACAAACATTTATCGTCACAGCACAGGTGTAAAAATGTCAGGTCAGCATAGTCGACACAGAAACAGATTATTAATTTTGAAGAAGGCTATTAATTTCTATTGTTCAATAAAGGTATAGCATCTCCTATGAGAATGCAGACAACAATGTTTTACCTGGTTTGGGGCCAAAATGCCCATTTCATCTTCCATAAACAGAGTCCACAAGAGAGTGATGTGGAAAGAATTGATTTTTTTTTCCTTTTTTTCCTTTTCTTATTCCACTCAGGGTGAGAGGCTTGGTAAATATCATGTTTTCTATATTCTGCCATTGATCTCATTAGCGGATGTGCGTCACTTTGCCTTCAATCAAAGAAATTGCTTTTTACAGTAAAGCATATCCAGTAGTGACAACAAACAGAACTGCCCCACACAGCTCTCCCTAATGAAAAATATTTAATTGAGATCACATACAGAAAAAATAAATCAATGAATGTCAAACCTAATTAAATTATCTCCATTAATTATAATGAAAAGATAGAAACTTCATGCTATCACTGATGTTTATTTGAGGAGGTTTTGATTTTGACAGATACTATTAAATAGTAATTAACTGCATGGCCAGTTGATGGTGTAGGATTCTTTTCTGCTTCATTCTAGAAATGTAATCCTTCAATTTTAGACTGCTTAGCATTTTAGCCAGCATGTTTAAGCAGTATTTGTCATAGGTGAAGTGACTGGCTGACTGCCATACAGACGCTAAAGCACTGGCTGCTTTATTTAGCTCCATGTGTTGATGTATTTCATTTAGACCAGTCCATTTCTTTTAAGTTGGATGTACGGCGCTGGAGACTTGTAATCCATTTACTTAATGACGTCTTACTGTGGCAAAATCATCGCACTTCCGTACTCAATTATGCAGCTCAATTAGCAAATAACTGCAGAGCTTTTTTTTTTATTTTTTATTGTTTACTTAAACGTACCAAAAATAACTATCCATCTGTTTTTATTGCTGATAAATAAATTTAAAAAAACATTACTTAAAGCAATAAAAAGAAGGCATTTAAATCAATTGTTGCATTTTCTCTTCTGTTTGCATTGTGAAATATGTCGGATGTAATTACAATGAAATTTGTACGGTGATAGGAGTAATAGATGTAATGTAAAAGTTTGCAGATAAAGATTAATTGACTGGCTGTCTCTCAAAGAGACCCTGCCTCTCAGAGGCACGAGAACTTACAATCTCTCCTTATTAGCAGAGAGGAATGGGCCGGGCAGCAGAGGCACTGCAATATGAAATGACTCACTACTACTATGAGGGCATAGAGGTTAATTAACAAAGCATCTAACTGGATGGGATCCATTTGAACTGTGTGAGGACACAAGAAAGCACTTGCCGTCACGATTGTTGAGAAGGCTGTGATGAGAAACTTGGATGAGTGGTTTTGGTGATTAGAATGAGCCCAATTTATGAGATTAATGAATGAAAATGAATCATTCACATTGTGCTCTTTTATTCTCATTTAGATGCACATAAAATGTTATTGCTTAAATTATGAAATATATTAAAGGTTTCATTCGCTCAAATAGATGCAGGAAAAGATGCTGTATGTTGTGCGTAAGATGCATTGTTTAAACATCACTCCTTCTTACAAGTTCAGAGAGACGTGTTTCATAAGACCTCAATGGCATCAGTAAATATAAAGAAGATCAATTCATCCTAAGAAGGCATAACGGCTCTCTGCGCTCCCTCCAAAAAAAGGCCATTTTACTTCTATTTTAGGAAATTGATTTAACTGTAAACAAGTTCCCATGGGTGGTTACTGTTGAGAGACCAGCATGACAATTAGCCACAAAAAAACTGAATCATGACAAACGGTTCCCAGAAGGGTTTATACAGAATGGCTGCTGTCATTGTAATATGCACAGAGGACCCAATAAGAACAAATAAAGCTTGTCTCTGGGGCTACAAAACACAACGCAATGATGCGAAGTCTTTGTTTTTACTGAAACAGGCAGTACTATATCATTGAAAAATATAAAAATAAGATTTATATTTTTGGTTTTCTGTAAGATTAGGTTTTCATGAATTAAAATGAGTTGATTTTGCTAGATTAACGTTGGTTTACAAACTGGATTTCTTAAATAGACACTTTCGGTTAGACCTTTTTCAGTGCTTTCATTGGTTTATGACCTTTTAAATTGGACAATCAGTGCTGAACCTTGTGGTCATCATTTAATTCTGATTATTGTATCAGAAATGCAGAATTGAGCATGACATGAGGGGGCATGTGTCTGTCTACACAGACCAATTATTAAAACAACCAGTCATTCAATAAATCAAGTATCCCAAACCTTATGTATCTAAAATACATTTTAATCTTGCTCAAATTCACAATTGTTACAATTTGTAATTCAGTGGTAGTACCTTCCTCCTTTAATTCAAACATACTGTACAACAGCGGCATGTAAAGTGTGTTACATCAAGGCACAAGACACATCCATATTCAGAGAAGCCTTTTTATGAGGCACTGCTTTAATATGATCCCCAAAATACCGTAATGTGCTGAGACACATTAAAGGAACATGGGCCAAACCAGACTGTACATACTGAATGTGCTCTCTGCTGAGAGGAAAGAATGAAGCAATGCTCTTCCTCGGATCCAAATGAGTAGAAAAAAGATGGTTACTGATCATCACCGCTTTCTCGTTTCTTTTTCTTTTTTTTAAACTTATGTTGCTTTGTTGAAGAGTCAAAAACAATAAATAAGCAGTTATAATGTCTGGCTGGATGGAAACGATCAGTGCTATCAACTGGAGTCCATTCAGATGAAAGTGAGGAGTTTCCATTCCCAGGGTTCATAATGAGGACATGATGGTTTCTCTTTTATTGACAGCGATCAAAGAAGAACTGTGGACGTGTAGATTGGTGACCTGTCGAAAGATTTGTTTAGGATGTTATCATCATTGTATATGACTAGCAACATAAATTACTATCAGCATAATAATTAAAAAATTAGGAAATTGTTTTTTTAGCTAGTTTAAATAGAATAAGGTGCAAAAATATAAATATTTCTTATTGATTGTACATATAAAGTGGAGTCCACTTCTGAAAAACTTGGAAGGAATTATTTTATTTTAGCTATTTTACATTTAAATATTAATTTATCATAAAGTTTGTTTTAAACTTTTCAAACATCTACAACCTTTTGTTTATTTATGGGTTTAAATGCTTTTGAATCCCAGATTTTCTAGATGGGCTGTATCTGTTATTGGTAGTGCTGCTTCAGTTTGATCGCATAATCATAAAATATCATAATCATATCTGTGACATCTACATCATTCTAACATAAAACATGGCATGCCTATAATGTCATGACGGAATTATCTTGATTGCGGTTCACATAAAATGAATGAGATGACTCTGACACTGAAGACATGAGAGGCTTCAGAACACTATTCACGTACCATTTCACGAAGAGGTTGACTACTCCTGACTGAGCCTCCTTCGTCTGCCGAAAGCCTGGGAGCCCACATTAGTGGGGACAAATTTGCTGCTTCCGATTCCCCCCGAGCGGCTCAGGAAATCTGCCAGGCGATGGGTCACACATGTGGCCGTGTTACAGGCTCTCTTCTGTGTCGTAACACTGGAGGGGTAAAAAAAAGAATGTGAATTGAAATATTCATTTAGAAGAAATAAATAAACATATTAAAAAAGACTTTAGAAATTGATTAGAAATGTACGTAATATATGTATTAAATATATTCAATGAAAAAAAGAAAAATGTCAGCAGTAATATATCTTACCTAAAATGGGTACCCTGATTATATGCAATTTATCAAATCAAAATGCTTATTTGTTTCTGAACTTTAAACAAACAACAGGCAAAAAAGATCTCCTTCTAAAAATATCTTTATTAGATCAAGAACAAAGTCAAATCACACAAGACAGGAATTTTGTTGTGGGTTAAAAAAAGCTTGTCGTTACGCCCTGTCTACCAACGAGAGCTCCCCGATTTTATGAATCAGTTATATAACCCAAATAGATCCAGTGACTATATGAAATTAGTGGAACAGAGTCTGTCTGAGATTTGCTACTCTGCCAAAGAAAGTAGAAAAAAATGTTCTTTCAAGTCAATCAGGCAAGCAAACTTCCACATGCACTCGCATATCAGGGCCAAGCACGGGTTTACAGCCGCTGCCGATTAGACACGATTGAGCGCCTCTCCGTATCCAGCCAACACATCACTCTCTTCCAGGCTGCGCTTCTTGCCCGGCGTACCCGCTCCTACATTGGTGCGTGGATACGTCTGCAGTTTGTGCAGCTCCTGGGACAGTTTCCCCAGCACGCAAGTGCTGAGGCTGGAGCAGCGCTTGGACACGGCTCTACCCAGGCTGTGAGGAAACAGACCACATGCAGAGAAGCTCATAGACACTTAGACATGCAAAGGCATTCGTTCTGTTCACATACAGGATAGACATGATGACAGGATGCATGTTGACATGCTTCCTCGCACGGCTGTCATTATGGTCTCGTAAAACAAATCATGCTTCAATAATTCATTTCTGTCTTTACTATGCAGGCATTTCCTCACATGTTTTCAGATCATGCGTCCGTCCATGCCGTTTGATATACTCGTTTTCATGCATTAAGAGCAAACAGGCATTTACAAATGGTCAATCTCTCATAAACCTGACAGGTACATAAAGTTTCATGCAGAGAATAAACTGGCAGAGAACTCTACAGCCTTAATAGAAAAAGAATTCCCCATTTCTGTACAGAAATTCATCACATACCTGTCATTTACAACAAGTACAAGTACACTTGACATTAAGGAGGTATTGTTCTCATGTTGGAGGCATTTCGGGCTTACTTTCTTGAATATGAGAGAAATAAATCAGTGCACACTCTCTAAATTATTCAACAGATTGCGTTTGGAATTATTCGAGAAATGGACACAATGGGATTTGTACCTGTTTTCCTCAGTAGCTTGTTGTTCCATGTCCTCTGCAGTCATCTGCATGAATTCTTTGACAATTGCGTGAAGCAATCTTCTCGCTTCGTAGTCGGTAAGCGTAGTTCGATCTGGTGATGATTCCAGAGCAGGCCTGCAACGCAATGTCTTCGTGATTATAATGTCTTACAGGACTATACAAATGGTTTGTGTGAGGTCTTCTTTTTTGTATGATAAAAGCACTTTTTGCTTACTACATCAAATCCTAAACATAATCAAAAACAATCTGCTAAGAGTATGGCACTTAAAAGCTGTCCAGTTGCCAAGTTAAGATTTATCGCCCGATCAATACTGTCGTAAGCAGAGTGGGTTTGGCCGGGATTCATCTGATGTAATCAGAAGACTGATAGTCCATGATGCCGCAACCTCTAATGAAAACATATGCTCTCTTGCCTTCGTCCGGATGACTTTACCAAAGCACCAATTTCACTTACAAATATATTTAGCCAATTTGAGGAATTATCAAAGGAAAAACACTGCCCTTTAAGCATTTATCAACATGACAATATGTTTCTAATAGAACCTTACCTGGCAGGAGCTGCATTAGAGCTGTACATCTGGCAAATAATCAGAGCGTAGGCAACAAGGAAAGCGGAGATCTTCAACATAACCATGGTCCCCTGCAGTGAAAGATTTTATCATTAGATCATTTAAGAACAGAACAAAAATGATAGGGAAAAAACCATCATGGTCAAGCCATCACTGGTGAAAAAGTTGAAAATAGATTTTCAGCATTTTTAGCAGAAAATTCCCCACCCTTAAACTTCTCTTTTCAATATCATTGGCACATTTGACCGAGCCTAAAAACTAAAAGAATATTATTTGTAAAGTTCTCCACACATTCTCGTTCTCCTGTTTGCTGCAGAAGAATCAGAGCTGGTGCAGATGTCTCCTACTGTTAGGCGCTATGCTTTAACTGCAGCATTAAAGATATTAGTCTCGTGATTTCCCTTCCAGCAGGGAATGCACCCTGTGCATTAGTGTAATGAACTGCTGTCTCTGCAGCCACAGCCAGGTCCAAGGAGCCGTCCAATTCTCCTTGAAAAAAAAAATCCATCGAGCATCCCTCTCTGTGCAACTACAGAGCCAAAGAGTAATGTATATACCATTAAGCTCTCCCAAACATTTGATTTATTTTATTATTTACACACATCTATGGTACAGTATACAGTATAGATTTATAAAAAGCATGGCACGTCTATTATGTGTCAAGCCATAAATAGTTGTTACTTACCTTGAGATGTTCAGCTTCGTGCAACAGATAGAGTATAGAAAAGAGTCGTCCCAAAATAGAGGGGATATTTCAACTTGATGAAATTTTGAGTCTGTTGCATTAAGCTACAATACACCTGCCTATATACCCACCATGTGGGTCTCACTATTGACAGTGTGGGTGTTTAATGATTCTCCGACAGCCAACCAGAACTCACTGCTCCCTCGTCCAACCAATCAGATCGTCCTCGGGCTTCTGGAAAATGATAAAGAGTGTGTCACACTAATGACGTCATTCTTCAATCACAAACTGCTCCATTCACAAAAATTCACCAGTGATCAGCAAAATTCAATATCGTTTGAAAAAAAAAAAAATGTAAGGGAACTATTTAAAGAAAGTCTATGATCCGTTTTTTCCGTTGTGATAATTCTTAGTGTCAACCTAAATCTGTCTGTCTGTCTGTCTGTCTATATCTATATCTATCTATCTATCTATCTATCTATCTATCTATCTATCTATCTATCTATCTATCTATCTATCTATCTATCTATCTATCTATCTATCTATCTGTCTGTCTGTCTGCCTGTCTGTCTGTCTATATCTATCTATCTATCTATCTATCTATCTATCTATCTATCTATCTATCTATCTATCTATCTATCTATCTATCTATCTATCTATTTACCATTTTGTGCACATGTGATATGGCTCTATTACACATATAGAGTTTGTATGATACTTCTATTTCTGCTTAATTCTTCAATTATAATTTTCTAAAATTATACTTTTGATAATTGTTCAGAAAACCTTCAGCACATACACAAAACTGTTATAAAAGAACAGCAATTGGATTATGTGTGACATTTTCGTAAATCCATTTCAAATTACGTGCGAGACAAATGTTGATAGCTGCAAACAAACTCAAATACCCTTTCACTGTGTATCCTGTAATAATGTGTGTGATCAATTGCAACATTGCTCTTGTCCTTATTTGGGTTTCCGTGATGATGTGACCCTTTGTCAGAATCAAAGAGGTTACGTCCATAACAAGCCCAATTACAGAAGTCTTTGTCTTGAGGCATCATCTGACTCCTCTTCTTTATTGGTTAAGGCCTAATAAACCATTTCCACTAAGAGACAGTGTTTGCGTCACATAGGAACCCCATTAGTCTGGATGAGCCTTTTAGTGCTATCGAACCCAAAGCCGCGCCAATGACGGAATCAGTAAATCTGGGCAACGTGACAGGACCAGGGACCCCCGCTATGGACACAAACTACACTTGAACGCGTGATGAACTCCTCCTGCCTAATGAAGGGTCATTTCCGCTAGAGGAACACTTTGCTGAGACTTACCACGTCCATAGTTCAGTGAGTAAGCAAACAAAGTCGAGGTTTTTCCTTTACTGCATGAAACTTTGAAGTCAATACTGTAACCTTTCAAATTTGGTCATGCTTTCATCACTCACTCCAGCTGGCCTTCTGTAAATTATTTCAGAAGACAGATAATCATTTCGTTTCGAAGCAGACAATTTCCTTTTGGATTACGTTTGCTCATGGGCTGCATCCGCCTATGCCTCTATGTGAGACATACTTCATGAGTTCATTTGAGGAACGGCATCTGTTACGTACGGTAGCTGTTATCATGGTGCAGGAGACATCCGACACAGCTTTTTTGGTCAGCATGACTGTTTAAACACCTGCAGACGGAACAGAGTAGGGATTAAGTGTGATTTGTAATGACTCTGAGAGGAAAACTAAACACAATCCATAATCCTCTCTGAGACAATGAGTAGCACTAAATGGTCAGCGAGGAGCCAGCACAGTTCATCCTTAGACATTAAGGAAAGGAGATTTAATCACTGAGTGTTGCTCATCAATCAACCCTCCTTAGCGAGTTAGAGTTCATCATAATCTCGTCTGTGTGCTTTACTGATCACACACCATCCTTTTATTTAGACTACATTAACAACCAATGGCATCATCTGACTGGGATTGGCATGCTACCAAGTCAGCAAGAACTAACTAAATGAAGGATTGAGACACCTCTGATGGGTATTAGCTGGGCCCATTCAAAACTGCTTACTGTATGTGTAACACTCATAGACCGTAAAAAAATATGGACGACGCATCTTCACTACCTTCCAATGAAGAAAAGTGAAGCCGCCAACGTCCAAATATGGCGCTGACATCTTGCGCAGATTTGGGACGGAGTCTGCGCAGTAGAGACCTCGGGACCAGAGTCTGCGCAGTAGAGTAGAGACAATTCATTATGTTGGTGTGAAATAAACAGTTATGGAAATGTAGAAATTAAAGCTTAAGCTCCAATATCCTCCCGAAAATCCCGGAAAAAGTCAGTTAGTGCCTCAGTGACAACTTCACTCAGAGAGCTGTCAATCTCAGCTGTCAATCATGACGTCACACCCCCCGTTTTTATAGCATCAAATAACTAACTAAAATCAAACTTATTTAAAAAATGAACACTTGAAATTAAATCAACGTGATAAAAACTGCCTAAAATGATAGAAGCCATCTTTGGGAAAAAATTATAATTATATAAGTGTAATTTGATTGTTTAGTTTGTCTCGCGTCCATTAGAATACATGGAGGGGCGGGGGTTATGAGCTATACTGGGACCAACCACCTGGGGGCGATCGAAATGCTTTGGCTTCAGTTTTCAACAGGAGTGCGGCAGGCTTGGTAACACTACAGCAAAATGCAACGCAGGAAAATGGTATTTCTGAAACATGGCACCCTCCATTACTAATTACGTTTTTGGCCTCGTCTTTTGCTAAAATCACAGCAAAGGATTTATTTTCATAATATGCCGTTGCTCCTTTGAGGCCTCAAACTCCTTTATTGATTAATTTATGTTGACTTTTCCCTCTGCTATACCAAATCCATAATAAGAAGTGTTTCTTATGGAAGGATATATTGAATGTCTAGATGTCCTCATTATATATCACAAACACTGCAGTCTTTGAACAGAATCCTCTGAGACCTGCTGGATTTATATATCAATACCGATGGAAGGGCTCAGTAGAAAACCTCATAGATAATAAGGCCCAAAGACACCATGTAATGGAGCATCATCAATGTGGAAAATCACTTTTCTACTGAGAAAACCAGGATGATTTATGATCAAATAAGCAGCCTATGTAATTGCTATAGTTAACACTCTGATACTTCATTCACACATCCTTTAAAAGTATAAAAACTTGCAGAGATTGGTATTCCTGAGTTATGGAAAGACATATGTTTTGTTTTCTTTTCAAAATAATTTTGTCTTGAATTCAACTGTCGCTTTTTCTTCTTCAATTAATATAAAAGCAATTTCCTAATTAAATATGAGTAATACATCACAATAGTTATGACAAATTGAGTTTTAAATATGAAAGATTCTGCAGTGCATAGCCCCTGATAATATTATTTAACCCTTTACATGCTTTTGAATGTGTGCAGTGGACAGTGGTGCAGAAGCATAATGCTTTTGCTTAAATAATACACCCACATCATCATTACTCACGGATAATAAAAATTATCACAATTCATATAATATGTGCTGATTAATTAAACTGGGTGCTGTTGTAGACGCCTATGGTGACTTGATAAACGTGCTGCGAACTTGCAGGTCTTAAAATAGCAGGAAAAAAATACTGACATGAGTGGCGGTCAAAGTTTGTAGCACAAATCCTACAGCGTAAACGTGTCTGACCCGAAAATTAGTTCTACTTGGGTTTTCACTTGTCATGAAAAAAGGAAGAAATATTCTGAGCCAGGCGGACCTTTTTAATTTTATTTAGCTAATTTTAAAACGATCGTAAATCTTTAACTCTCTGTCGAATTCTTAGGAACTTCAGCCAAACTCACATAATATATGGTAAGTGACTCTTTCAATTCAAAGTAGTGATATTTCGTTCGTGAGCGAATTAGTGTTTTTGATTAAATAGACCTAACTCACGTTCTCTTCCATTCTTCACATTTAAGTTACTCATATCGCTTCAAATCACTGACTCTGCCCTATGAAGCACGTTTGACTAATTTCCTGTCTTCAAAGTTTGTCATTTATAGTTTAATGTGTCGGTGCCGACAAACAACCGTTGACTGTCAAAGCATTAGCACAATTTAGCCGTCAGAGGGTGCGTCTCAATCCAAGTATGTATCGCTGCAGCCCGGAGACCTGCAGGTGGGAGGAGCTTACGCCGCAAGTAGGAGGAGCTTACGCCGCAAGTAGGAGGGATTTCACAAATGTATGCGGAAATCCCCAAGCGGTCATTGCCGAGGACCGCGGTGAATGAGTATGGCAGGAAGTAGCCACAGTAATGAAAATAAACGATTAAATATTACGTTCCTCATCATGGTTTAATTTCTTACAGCTTTGTTATTATTGTGTGTGTCCAATACCACTCACTGTCAACGATGAAGTCACGTCTCTAACACCTTTTACCATACTTAAAGGGATGGTGTTTTAAATTCATTAGGCTGTAATGTAGGCCTTACTCAAACATATTTCTGAATATTAGTTACATATTATACAATTCTACAGTATCAAGAAAATGGACATATTAAAATGAGATGCAATTGCACTCAGTGAAGTGAATGTGTAAATACATGAAAAACATTTGGCTAATGTAAAAAAAAAAAAAAAATGAGTTACCATCCATCTTTACTGCATAATTTTTAAAATAGCAGACATAATGTTCTTCTGAACATGTTACACATATTACATTTTTCAATTTAATATGTGTAACATGTTCAGAAGAAGGGTGGATAAATTATTTTTTTTCAATGAATAAAATCATGTACAAGTCACTCAGAATTGATTGCAAAAGTGTTTCATTTTATTTTATTATTTTTAGTCTTTTTTATTATTTGTATGTACACTATTGCAGCTCACTGGAATTGATCTAAATGCAGTGAACACTGCAAAATCCAGGGTGGAATGTTTCCGAATAAATGCCCTGGAGCCCGCCTCGCTTTCCCTTCCCAGCATAACCTGGTGGATACACAAGAAGCACAATAAGCACTAGGGTTTATAGTTGACATTGAACATTTACAAACATTAAGAATAATTTCTCAGCTCTGTAGGTCCATGCCATGCAAGTAAATGGTGTCCAGAACTTTTAAACTCCAAGGGATGACATAAGTAAATTAGACTTTATTACTATTTTTAGTATTCCTTTTAAATGCCACAACTAGACTAACAACTAGTTTATTCATCACCAATTTACACAAACGTACCAGGTGTGCAGCATTTGTACTCAAAACGGCACTCCAAACAAGTGGAGATTGAGTACATTTTCCAGAAGAGTTGTTTGTAGTGTGAAGATTTATTTTTCCAACATGCAACACCTGAGGGGAAAATAAATAAATAAATAAATATATATATATATATATTTAACATAACATTTAACATTATCAATGTTGTTCTTGTTATGTGTTTTATTTTTTAATGTCAATATTTACTTTCTAGCCATAAGAAGTGTGCCTGATTCTTGAAGTTTTCATCCCCAATTATGTCCCTGAACCTAGAGCAAACCAATGACAGGGGCATGTAGGCAGCATCTCCTTCTTCAAGAACAACTTCAAGCAATATGTTCTTTAGCAACGCTCCTGATAACCGAAAAGATAGCAACAGTTAGCACAGGCCGTTAAAAAAGTTAAAAAGCACATTATATAACATTATTCAACTACCTTGAAGATGAAGCATGATGGAGGGTCATCATCTCTTAACAGCTCATCCTTAAAGAAAAATATAAGTGGATTCAAATTGTTCCATGATACGCATTTTAAATCATCATTAAAATTGATTATGCATACCTTGCTAAAAACAGAGGGCACAACTGGGGTTTGGTCTGCTAAAATGAAGTAATTTAAAATTAACTGACCAATATTATAGTTACATAATTTGAAACCCAGCATAGTATATGTATTTTGTTTCATATCAAAGTTCTTACTTTCATATGCAAGCTCTGTTTTTTTCTTGCCATAGATTTCAGGGAGAAGTGCAGAGCATTCTTCTTCTGAAAGTGGATTAGAATAAAAAAATAAGTGATAAAATTATCCATTAATTTTTAATTTGACAAAAAAAAAAAAAATCAGCAAAATATAAAAAATCTGACAATACCAGCTACAACAGCTTGTTTTCTCTTTCTCCCATGTCTTCCACAATTTGATTGTCATGTAACAAAAGCAAATAAAGTAAGCAATAGAACCAGTACAATATAAAAATTAACTGAATGCAAGGATGCATTAAATTGATCACAAATTACAGTAAAGACTTCTGTCAATACAAAAAAATCTAATTAATTACAAAATTACACTGCCACAATACCTTCTTATGGCCTTCAGAATCCATAATCTGGAGAGCAAATTGTAGAAATGGAATTCAGAAAAGATTTTGTAATTTGTGTGTGCTACTAAAAAAACTACAGCAATTGATTTGGATACACTTTACCCTTATTCTTTTTAACTACATCAAGACTAAAAACTGTGTACGAACGCCATTATGAAATGTACTTTTTCACAACTTATAATGCTTTTTTACAAAACTAAAAACTGTACAACAAGCTTACCCCTTCAACTCAATGCTGATGAACACGTGAAAGTGGTTTTCTTCTTTGTTTTCTGATGGATCGCAAAAAAACGCCACCAACTGTGGAGCATGAACCAATAGCTACTACAACACAGGTGACACTAAATAAACCAATCAAAATCCTCTGGAAGTTTGTACAGCCCACTTGCGGCTAAAGCCCCACCCACTTGCTGCTGACCCACCCATTTGCAGCTGGCTCCGACCTCTGTTTATACCCATCAATCAGCTCCCTAGTTCAGTAGTCAGGGCACTGATCAGGGAGTCAGCCCATTGACATGTCCTGATCAGTGCCCTGACTACTGAACTATGGAGCTGATTTATGAACTAATGAACTAATTTGTGGGGACATGATGCTAAACATTTTTTTCTTGATTTTAGACTTGTAGGCACGCAAAACTTAATTCGGTATAAGACTTGTTTTCATCGACTGCTGATTAATGACTCGATTTTAGGAAATGATTCACTTATTACTTTTTGCCAGATGACGTGGAAAAAATGTCCTAATTAACCTGAATCCACCCTACAAAAATACTCTCGCCTGTCACAACCTACAATGTTACCGCAAAGAGAGGGGCACTGAATGAATCAATGAACGAGTCTTTTTTAATGAAAAGATTAAATGAATCAGTCACTAGTTCAAAGAAGAGAGGTTTCCACTGTAAAACAAGTATAGGTCTCTGCAGGATAGTAATAGGAGTTACTAGATCAGTGGGCGAGGCCATAAGCAGAGGGGCGTTTTTTACTGCGTTACCTGATTTGCCCACGTCACAGTGTGGGTAGGGTTTAGGGGTGGGGTCGGGTGAAGGGGATCATTTTCATCGCATGGTTTATAAACACCCATCAGTTTGAAAACACCCACACATTTAGAAACGCCCACTTTTGTTCCTATTTTGGTTTGTATGGGTGGGCGTGGCCATATATAGCCTATGTTGCAAGTTACAAAGAAAACCTGCTTGGAAACCTGTGAACGTCTGCCCTAATGAAAAGAAATTGGTCTAAATTCTCGCGATCAATAGTTCTGACTACCGTTTAATCAAACACAATGCAAATTAATCCAAAGCGCTCTTTCCGCCAGCCAATCTTAGCCTTTAAGAGGCGGGGGATATAGAGCAACATGTGCAAGATGATCTACACTGTCTGACAGAGAACGGAGCTCTAGAAACTTTTCAGAAAGCACAGATTATCAAAAAGTGTTTGTATCTAAAATGGTATCGATTCAGCGGTTGACATCTCTGTTCTCTGTGTCTTTGGAGCAAATGCTCATATGTTTGGGCAGTTTGTTCATTACACTCTTCATTTTGCTGGTGATTCGCCAGCTCTTAAAGCAGCGGAGACCCCGAGGGTTTCCCCCTGGACCGACACCTTTACCCATGATAGGGAATATTCTGTCCCTGGCCACCGAGCCTCACGTCTACATGAAGAGGCAGAGTGAAATCCACGGACAGGTACGGATGACACTTCACTCTCGATCATCAGTCCTCAATTTCTCTTATTTACTTGCACATAATAACGTAGGCTACATTATACAGTCGACTTGTCAAGTTTGCTGCTTTTAACTTTAAACGTTTTTGTTAATATTTTTTGTTGTCACTTGTATGGATTTTCTTTTTAAAAAGTAATTTTAAGCCATCAAATAATAATAATTATGCATAATATTGTAATGCATCTTACTGTCTTCCTACAATGGAAGCGTCCCTTGCGCTTTGCTGCAGAGCTGCTCCAGCCATATATATATATATTAGTGCTGTCAAATCGATTATTATTATAATATTATATAAATACACACACATGCATGTATATATTTAAAAAAAAATTATAAAAATATTTATATATAAAATATTTATATTTATATATAATATAAATTATATAAATATATGTAAGAACAAACTTATTTTGGGTGCGATTAATCGATTTGGCAGCACTAATATATATATATATATATATATATATATATATATATATATATATATATATATATATATAACTACTAAAATAAATGTTTTGTGCAATGTTGGCTACTTGTGTCCATGTTGCAAAATACTTTTTCTGTAATTGCAAAGATTACAGAAAAGCAGTTACATGCAGGCATTTTTTTATTGTTATTAATATAAAACTAAAGTTCGATAGTTATACACTCATTTTACTGTTGCTGTCCCTCGTTGAGCTCACAGCTGATTGGTCCGTGTTAGTGAATTGGAGCGTTCGTCTTGATGCTCCGAGTCGTGAAAAGTGTAACCGGGGGTGTTTGAAAGGAACAAAAGATTATTGCATTTAGCGTAGCATTTTTGGCAGAGCACTGCACCACTCAGTTTTGCAGAATGGCCAAGACATGCTGAGTCAGCATGCCTTATTAATTTCCTCACCATATCCATGAGGGTGAATGTAGTCCTCTAATTATACTCCGTTCATTAGTAGAAATATGTTTGGCATGGGAGTGGATTAATGAATATTGCCCTTTTATTATCCAGATTTTCAGTCTAGACCTGGGAGGAATCTCGACTGTTATTCTAAATGGTTATGATGCCATTAAAGAGTGCCTGTATCACCAAAGTGAGGTTTTTGCAGACCGTCCATCCCTCCCTTTATTTCAAAAGATGACAAAAATGGGAGGTAAGTGGTTTCTTATAGAATAATTTATTTTAGAATGTCCTATTTCCTAGAACAGATCACTGCCGAAAAATCTACATAGTTAAAGGGTAATACAAATTTAAAAGTAAAAATTCTGACATTTATGTAGTGTTCCCCTTTATGTCCTTCTACACTTGTGCAGTTATTTGTTTCCCATGGAGCAAACAAATGGGGATAAAACAAAACAAAAAAAAAAAACACCATAAAACCATAACCTACAGTATAGTAATGCACTGTATTCCAAGTCTTCTGAAGCCACTGGATAGCTTTGTGTGAGAAATAAGTCATTAATCACCGATAATGATAACAGGCTGCAGTATAATTCAAGATTAGCAGATTAGCATTCATTTTGATCTGTGCAACATACAGCTGTCATGGGATTTTCAGAATAAAGCATATGGACTAGTTTTATGGTGAGTTTTTCTTTGTTCATTACAGTCATGGTCGCTATGAAATGTCTGGGAAAGAAAACAAAAATCTCCATTTGTTTTTTATGCAGAAAATATAACAGCATACAGGTTTATAACAACATGACGGAAGTGAATGAAATCATTTGTCATTTTTATTGAACATTTGGGCGTTTCAGAGAAAAGGCTCTGGCACAGTAATGTATGTCAGAGTTGGGGCAATAACTAGAGAAGGACAGTCACACATGAGGTTATCACATAATCAGTATCGCAACTCTTCTAAACTGTGTTTAACCCATGAGACTATTACTGTTTGACTAATAATCTCTAGTTAAACATTCTGAATGTTTACCAGATAAACTTTCTTTGTTTCCATTTTTAAACCAACCTCTCTCAGCATTGTTTATTCTCCGTCTAGGACTTCTGAACTGCAAATATGGTCGAGGCTGGATTGAACACCACAAACTGGCTGTGAACTGCTTCCGCTACTTTGGCAGTGGTCAGCGAATGTTTGAGAGGATTTCTGAGGAATGTCTGTTTTTTCTGGAAGCCATTGACCAGCACCAGGGGAAGCCCTTTAACCCTAAGCATCTCGTTACCAATGCCGTCTCCAACATCACCAACCTCATTATCTTCGGGCAGCGTTTCCCCTACGACGATGGTGATTTTCAGCACATGATTGAGATCTTCAGTGAGAATGTGGAGCTGGCAGCCAGTGGCTGGGCTTTCTTGTACAACGCCTTCCCCTTGATGGAGTACCTGCCATTCGGGAAGCATCAAAAGCTGTTCCGGAATGCCAACAAGGTGTACGAATTCCTTCTGCAAATCATCAATCGCTTCTCACAGGACAGGATTCCACAGTCGCCGCAACATTACATTGATGCCTACTTGGACGAAATGGAGCAGAGCTCCGCCGATAAAGCTACATCTTTTTCTCAAGATAATCTCATTTTCTCTGTTGGAGAACTCATCATTGCGGGCACAGAGACCACCACAAATTGCCTGCGCTGGGCTATGCTCTACATGGCTCTATATCCCAGGATACAAGGTCAGTGCCCACGAAGCAGTGGTTATTTTTTCTCGTTTACAACATTTTAATGTCGTTGCACTAATGACGTTATGTTTTTTTCTGTGCAGAAAAGGTCCAAATGGAGATCGATTGCATCCTGCATGGCAGACCACCTGCTCTTGAAGACAAGCAGAGGATGCCATATGTGGACGCAGTGCTGCATGAAGTCCTGCGCCTTTGCAATGTTGTCCCACTGGGCATCTTCCGCGCTACGTCTCAAGATGCGGTGGTGCGTGGCTACACTATCCCTAAGGGCACCATGGTCATCACTAACTTGTACTCGGTGCACTTTGATGAGAAGTACTGGAGCAACCCATCCATCTTCTGCCCAGAGCGGTTCCTTGACTGTGATGGCAAATTTGTCCGGCGTGAAGCATTTCTCCCCTTCTCAATAGGTAAACTGCGAATATTTAGGAAATCAGTAAATCTAAAAACTTGTCATGTTATTCTTCATTCTAACGTATCCGATCTCACTGCATTTTGATGGTCTTTAGGTAAGCGGCACTGTCTGGGAGAGCAGTTGGCCAGGCTGGAGATGTTCTTATTCTTCACCACATTGCTCCAGAGGTTCCACCTTCAGTTCCCTGAAGGCTTTATTCCAAGTCTCTCTCCGAAACTGGGCATGACCCTTCAGCCCCGGCCATACGCCATACGTGCCATCAGGAGATAGCAGTAAAACTTCCCCCCGTGAGCTCTGGAACACATGCACTCACCTCAGGGGATCCTACCAAGAAACGCAAATGGCAGAGCGGTTCCCCATCTTAAATTCCATCAGGTTTTCAACGGGGAATATTGACCTCTGATATTGACTTGTTAAATTCTCTGAACGTGTCCTCCAAAGTTTCACAGAACCTAGCATGCGAGTGATAAGAGTACTGTTACAGAACACATGGCATACAGAGCAAAGAATGAGTACATGTGTGTTACCAAACGAGAACGTACATGAAGGTATCAAGATATAGTGTAGCATGTATCTTTGATTACTTGAATCAAAGAAGTGTACTGTGTAACCAACCGAACATTGTGCTTGTCAATATTAGAAGAGCTATTGTGTGAATGATTGACAGGGTTCACCTCTATAATTGTTTGGAGGTCTGTCTTTTTCAGCATTCCTTGAATTCCGCCATTTCTGGAGTAGGGCAAGTGAGAAGAGAACAGCTGCCTTTCCCAGAAAGTTTTGGAAATGCTTCATGACTCCCGTTGCCGTTGGTTTAATGCCATACATCAGTTCTGCAATAATAGCGGCCTTTTATCTCAGTGGAAAGAGATTATCAAGAAACTTGAGCTGCAATATTTCTGAGGAAAAAATGGTGCTATCGTAAAAAGCTGACTCCAATATACATTTTATAGTACAATATAATTTTTGCTTTTACTTCATATTTGAAAAAGTTTTTGTGCTTATGATGAAATGAAATAAAACCTGACAAACTTGTACAAAATAAACCTTTGTTATGCAAGTTGTGTTTTAATGGAGATCCTAAGCTTTTTTTCTGTCTGCAACCTCTCTTTCAACTGTGCTGGAATTTTCCGAAGCCAAGTTATACACCATATAAACCAAGCTGGAAGGGGAGTATACAGAGAAAACTTCAAGATTTCCTGAGACCGACTGACTTTTTGTGAATTTGTAATTCTAGCACACTTCAAACATGAATGGTTTTCAATGGCAATTCTTTACTTTTACAAGTGTTTGTTAATTGTAAACCTACAGTATATGTAATACATACTTTTTTTTTTAGTATATATATTTTCCTTCTCCTGCGGTGCCATTAGAATCCCCATTTTGTCACAGTAAAAACATTTACATGGCAAATAATCTTCCCAGTCTGTTATTTAGGCACCATTTACACAAACTGCACAAGACCGGAAACTCAATTAAAAACTGAGAGTGACGGGTAGGGGCATTGCTGCTTTGGGTAAGCTGTCACAGTGATTCTGTCATCTGAAGAGATAAGGCTGGCCTTTCATACGACCTACACTTGGGGACTCATCATCCGCTGACTGTCATCTTACAGGCAGTTCCTCCCATGAGAACACTTGGGCTTTCATCTGAGCACGAAAGAAATAAGCAGCAACCTGCAGCTAGACGAGCTGCTCAGTAGCAGACCCAGATAATGTCAAAACATGTTGCGCCATGGAGATAATAGTGAAGGGCGAAGACATTTTGCTTGTGTCTGGACTTCTCTTAATAGGTGAAAGGTCATGTTCAGTGCTTGTTCATTCACTGTGGTGGTGTGATTACAACACTATATGTACCTGAATAATGTGGTTTGCACAAGTTTTATGATTTTACTATTAATGAGACCAGGGGTTTTCAAACTTTTTGATGACAAGGGCCCCCAAACATTTTGATCCTCTTGGAACCCCCTTCCTGAAATATTAAGGTTTTATATTTTCCAAGCATACAAAAAAGAAAAATCCTGTCTGAGAAAAATATCACGATAAACACACAAGTTTTCAAAATGAAATAATTGGCTTTTGTATTGTCAATGTACTAAAAAAAGTACAGATAATTTTCCAGATAATTTGGCAGCATTGACAAGATAGAGATAAACATTTTTATGTTGATGCTTTCCTAGATTGACAGAGTATGTAAGATAATTGCAAATGTCTTCGATAAGCTGTCAACTTAAAAAGTAAATATTTTCCAGATAATTTTTTTTACTGACAGAAAGAAATTAATCCTTATTCAGAAAGGATGCATTAAATCGACCAATAGTGACAGTAAAGACATTTATAATGTCACAAAAGATTTCTATTTCAAATAAATGCTGTTCTTTTGAACGTTCTATTCATCAAATAATCCTGAAAAAAATATATCATGTTAAGAAACGTTTCATAAGCACGTAATCAGTATATAACATAAAAAACATTTTATAGTGTAATAATGTTTTACAATATTACTTTTTTTACTGTATTTTTGATCAAATTAACGCAGCCTTGGTTAGCATAAAGTCTTAAAAATTACTTCTTGTTTAAGAACTAGTGCTGTCAATACATTTAATTAATATCTTAAGTGCACACATTAATTTGACAGCCCTGAAATACATTTTGTGAATTCTTTTTTCTTGTTTTTGCAGGGCCCTTAGCACTCCCCCTCTCATGGACCACCGTTTGAAAACCCCTGACTTAAAACAATCAACTACACATCCGCTCCCATGCATAACACAGAACAAAAAAAAAATGACACAGACAGACAGAAATCAATTGAGAGTAGAACTATTGTTCAGGGATGGTGCTTTTATGACAGCTATAAATAATAACAAAAAAGTCAATTCTCCCCCACAACCCTGAAAAGGCTGAATGGTTACATCGGACATTGCTATCTAAATGCTACATAAAAAAGTAAATGCCATCATAAAGGTACTGATGACAGGAACGTTGGAGGTTACCATGTTGCGAATGCCCCACAGTGAGATACCACAGTCCGCTCTGACGGTCGAGCAAGTGGTCAACACGAGGGGATGGGGGCGCTGTGACGCTCTGATCTGTTGAGGAGGGAGGGGGGGTGTTGGGTGGTACAAACTGAGCCACTCTGGAGTCCCAGATCTAAGAAATTATGAACACACAGTCTGGACAGAAAGAGAGAGAGAGAAGCACCACAAGCTGCTTTGGGTGCACACAAATCCCCAACACAGAACACACCCTGAGCACAGGCCAAAAAAGTGACTAATGAACAAACCCACAAATGGAGACAGAGACATTTAGGCATCCGGCATCGCCGATACAAGCTCAGCGAGCTTTGGAAATAAGGGGTGTTCGGCAAAGAGTGGTTATGGGCAGGAACAAAAGACAGTGCACCCAAAATAAACAACTAACAAACTGAAAAACACAACACCCAAACATATCCACATCTGTAAATAGCATTAGATTTTTTAAAAACTCCTGAAACAAGATGATAATTACATGGTCTCAATGTACAATATATGTCAGCTGTATGTAGAAAACAGACGCATTGTTGATTAATTAAAAAATATATAATATATATATATATATTTATATATGCAAGTATTCTTTCTGTGCAGAGGTTAAACACTTGTTTGGTAGTAAAATGTGCACATTTATATCTTTTTTGACTCTTAAATATACTAGCTTGATTTACACTGCCTACTTGAGAACTTTCCTCTACAGAGACAAAATGAGTTTTGTCGAGGTGAGGCAGACCGAGAGAGAAAGAGACCCGGAGCCGGTTAGTCTCCACCTCCCCGTCCTCCCCTCATTATTCTAGTGGAATGCCTAGAGTTCTTGCTTCAGACAAAAAAATATAGAACTATTAGTAATAAACCTGCCTCATGGTGAAGAATAAGAAAATACGAAAAAAAAAAAAAAAAAAAATACAGCTTTCAAGGTGAAACCCTGGATTACTTGAAAATGGACAAACTGGCCAGATTATGCGTTTGGCAATAATTCGAGTAAGTACAAGCATGTGTCCGTGAAATAACCCCAAAGCAATGTTTAGTCTACGACTTGCATGCTAAGTCAAACATTCCTGGGTCCCAATTCTTATCAGGGGGTCTTTGGAAATAATAAACATGGATAAATTGGTCTGGAGCAGCTGATAAGCACAGGGGTTAACATGAAGGACACTGCACTTTGAGGGAACATCTCTTTTTGTTAACGACTTTCAAGTTATTCATACAAAAAATATAATTTTTTTCTGTCCCGCCTCTGAAAAGAATGCTCGACGTGCAAGTTGAAATTTCAGAATTCAATTTTTGCAAAAAACAAGGATCGATACTTCACATGAATCCTGAGTAACCGTGAAAAAATATATCTATTCAAACGTAAAAAAGGAGAAACGTCCCTTCATCTGAACAGCATTCCTGTCCCATTTGCTATGCTTTTAAACACAGACGGACTTTACAGAGAAGATTCAACGATTGGCAACTCAGCGTTCCTGAAGAGGAAAGGGAGAGGGAAAAAAACACAACAAATGAAAACTACCTTACCTTATGAAAGAATGAAAACTACCTTACAAACAACAAAGGCAAACCAAAAAAATGCAGGAAAGTGATCAACATGAATAAAAAGCATCCAAAACGATGCAGAATTCAGGTCATTTTTCAGTCAAAAATGTCAGCATTTCCACTTGTCCTAGTGACTCTGTTCAGTAATACAGTGTTTTATGTCGCCAGCATGAATTGGGGACTGCACATACAGTGCAGCGTACATAGCCCATTTTCTGGACCACAAGAAATATAAAAACAAACTATATATATATATATATATATATATATATATATATATATATATATATATATATATATATTTAAAGTTCAGACAGGCACATTTTGAGTTATGCTTCCTGACACTGAGCCTGAAAAGGCATCAGTTGTAGTCTTTTTATGTTTTTGAACTGTTCGCTTTGGTAACGGGTGTCAATTATGTCATTGTCTCTTTTTTTTTTTTCCAGAGTCTTTTTCGTGTCCTATTTGACTTAAGTACCTACGGGAGAGATAAGAGCTCTACGTTGAAGGCAGCATCACAGCCAGGTAACCATGGATGGCACGATTTTCCCCTGCCTGTTTTCTTCTATGTCTTGTTTTAATCTCATAACATGATTCCACGTATTCAAAGCTCTGTTAGTTCTCTGCTGATTCTCCATGGGGTGAAAGTGCATAGGAGTGGGGTTCCCACCAAAGGGTCCTCTCACAGTAGTAAGGCCTTTTTTTAACACAATGTGAACTGCATTAGCTTCAGAGTGTCGGCACAGTGACGAATTTCAGCATGGGGAGATCCGCTAGGGTCTTCCTCTGGGTGTCAATGTGTGTTTGTGTAGGTGAAGGAGAGGGAGGGGCCATTCACCTCCGCTTAAGCCCCACAATGAGCTTCATTTCTTGACCTTCTCCTCTTGCTACTGCCTTTCCTCCTCCTCTGCCTCCTCTTGAATGACCTGAATGTCATCGGAGGAAGAGGTGGATGGAGGAAGGCTGGGGCTTTCAGATTGCTGCTGCTGTTGCTGCTGCTGAGTCTCCAGCTCTTTGGCCTTCTCCTCTTCTTCGATGGTCTTCTTCCATACCTTGTGGTTCTCTGTTAAGTGCTGCATGATGTTGCAGAACAACCGACGTTGACCCTTCCTCCTCTCTGTAAGGAAAACACACAATTAGTGTGTGACATCTAAAAAAGATTCTACAGATTATTACAGATTCTACAAGGGCTATGTAAACTTATGAGCAGTGTTGGTGAAAAAGTTACTTTTAAAAGTAATGCGTTACAATATTGTGTAACTTGCTAAAAAGTAACCAATAGCTTTACTTAGTTACTTTTTATGGAAAATATTGCATTGTTACTTTTGTGTTACTTGTTCTAACCTGGGCTAGTGATAAAAAGTTATATTTTTGGCAAAAAGGCCCTTTCACACCAAAAGTGAAATGAATAAGCCTCAAGCTGAAGCAAATGCATGTTCTCTCCTGTACAGTAGAGGACGCAGCTCAAACAAACAAAAATTTAAAAAATGCAAATGTGATGTTTAACTAAAGTCATTTTTGCTTATTGGTATGGTTGAATTGGATCATCGAATGTCAGCAGCAAAGACTAATAAATTGAGATTAAATATGTTAAGTATTTTGTATTATTTAAAATATTTAATTACTGCAGGTTTGCATGATATTCTGAGTTTGTATTTTACTGTTTTTATTCATACTGAATCTGTTTTTGTGCAAGTGAGATGAGTAAATGCCTGCTCACATTTAGTTTAACTACAATAACCGTCATGTTTACACAGCGCCTCTGACAACTCTTCTGTCCCTATGTTGAGAGAAATCAGGAGTAAGTGCAGTCAACAAATGGGAAAAACAAAGTAACTTGCATAACTTATATGAAAAAGTAACTTTTTGGCAACTTGATTCTACGCTCCGTAAATTCATCTGGCACGGTAAACAACCCAGACTTAAATTTGGAACACTGTAGCATGCAAAACATAATGGGGGTTTAGCGCTCCTGAATTCTGAATTGTACCATAGGGCCTTTCAATTAAAATGCATTAATGTTTGGCTCAACCCACTTTCCGGGGGACCTTGGAGAGAGATAGAGGAGAGCTTAGCAGGCAAATACAGGTCACAATACATTCTGTTCTCTGGGTTGAACAGAAAACAAATGTATGAAAGCATTTGGTCCAATCATTGCCAACACAATAGTTAACTTTAAACTGATGGAAATATGCATTCATCACTTTCATATTTGGCACACCCATACACCTATCGGGTATTATAATAATAATAATATTCATTCAAGAAGTGCACCGTTTTTCTCCAGAGACTGGACGCAGAGAGGCATTTATATGCTGAAAGACAATTTTGGTCCTAAGTGCATGTTAACCTTTCAAGAACTGTGTGAGCGGTATGGAACAGAACCCTCTTCCCTCTTTTGGATCTGCACCTCAGGGTCGGCTGTAAAGGCCTACAGGGTGCCTTGGGGGGAACTGCTCACCACATATCTGACTATTGCTTGGTTTGACATGTCCCCTTCAAGACACTTGATCTCATGGATGTACGAGAAGGCCTTAGAGGCTACAGAAAAGCGCTTAGCCATATTAACGTACATGGGAAAGAGACCTTGAACTAGAGGAGGAAATCATGGATTTGGGAAGAGTATGGAGGAATATTTTCATCTCATCTAGGAATCCTAATCACCAACTGATTCATTACAACTTCTGTCACAGAACATATTGGACCCCACTTAAAAGACATTGTATTGACACCTCCTTTAAACTCCTTCTGTGATAAATGTTCTGACCAACAGCATGGATCTTTTCTTCATATGATGTGGGAATGTGAAAAGGTTACAAAAATTTGGACTGAGGTCTGCCTTACCGTATCAAAATCTATTGACTTTTCTATACCGGTGAACCCCTCTGTATTACAACTAAACGGCGATTCTACGTTGCCCTTTTTTAAGCTGCACAAAATGGTTTGGCTTGCCAGTCTGACAAATAGAACAATACTAGCTCCCTGGATATTTACAAGTGGTTGACACAACTTCGGGACATTATAATGCTGGAAATATCCACGGCTCGGGGTGAATTTTGCACAAATCTCTACATTAAAGATCTGGACTATATCTGCTGAGAAGATTTCCAATTATAGTGTACATAACAATGACCAGGACTCAGAGTAAATACCATACCATCTTATTTTTGTATCTCTGTAATTTATATTTCATAATTCTTGTGACTTGTAATGCATTACCCCCAACACTGCTTATGAGCACAAGTGTATAGCCATACTTGGTTCAAGATCCTCGTCCAGCTCTTCATCTTCTGTTTCAATGTCTTCTGTCTCCTCTTCATCATCAGAGCCTTCCTCGTCAATCCAGTATCCCGGCAGCAGGCCTGCAGCATCATAGGAGTTACAAAGAGGCCCAACGATGTGCGTGATAAAAGACTCCTGCAGCTTTGCTAACTGTGGTGCCGAGCGGTCCATGAAAGGACTGATGGGTAATCCTAGATTGGCTTCCTCGTCACCCTATAAAGGCAGAAATGCACAAATGTTGAACTCATGTTGCCGCAGTTGAAGTTGTGAACATTATCTAAAGTGAATAGGACATACCTGCTCATAAAACTCATTGACGATACCCTCTGTCCATTTGAGGTGAAGGCTGCGGTCTTTGGCTGGCCCATTGATATCTGCCAGCTTAATGCACACTTGGCACACTAACAACCTGTCATTTTCATTAGTCCAGTCGATGCCTGGACTATTCACATCATTAACCTGAAAAAAGAAAAATATCAATCAGAGGATTAACCACAAGAAAGCACCATTTTCTGCAGTAGGCAGGTAATTAAGTCTCTTAAGCTCACCAAGGCTACATTTATTTAATCAAAAATACAGTAAAAAGGTAATATTGTGAAAAATTACTACCATTTAAAATAATTGTTTTCTATTTGAATATATTTTAAAATGAATTTAAATGAATTTTCAGCAGCCATTAATCCAGTTTCCAGTGTCACATGAAATCTTTCTTTTTTTGCTTAATATTTTTGTGTAAACCATGTTACACTACCATTCAAAAGCTTGGATTTAAAAAAAAAAGAAAAAGAAATGAATACTTTATTCAGCAAGGATGCATTAAATTGATCAAAAGTGACAGTAAAGACATTTAAACTGTCACAAAATGTTTCTTTTTAAAAAAAATGCTGTTCTTTTGAACTTTCTATTCATCAAAGTATACAGAAAGAAATGCATCATGGATTCCACAAAATATTAATAAGCAAAAACTGTTTTCAACATTGATAATAAGAACTGCTATTAATTGAGCTCCCATAATAATTGATAATAATTGAGTACAAGTCGGTTCATGTTGATTTTTCCTGTTTTTGACGGTTAATGACCATAGTTCAATTTACACTACTGACTAGAGGGTGCATGATGTACAGTATGGCAGCCAAAGCATTATTCCCAAAAATAAAATTATCATGAATACCAAAAGTGGAATAACAGGATTTGTTTTATTCTGTTGCTCTGTCCATCCAAGGATGTGTCCTGTTCTTATATGTGCAGTTTTACATTAAAATATTACCATAGTTTGCAAGTGAAGCAAGTATGCTTGTTTCATTCTACTAGTTTAGGCCTTTCCAATGACAGATGGCTATCTGATCTGTATGGTGATTTTACCATTATGATTAATGATTAAAAGATACACATATTTTGCGTCAAGTGAGTTAATTAGTTAGCTGCTACAGTTAAACAGGTTAAAATGCAAAACATAAATTGTATTTATTGTTATTGTGCAATAAATCAGTGCAATCAGTGACCATATCAGTGCACCCCTACTACCGACCTTGGAATTAAACTCTGCTAGGAAGTCAAAGTGCTTCTTCAGGTCTGTAGCAAGGATGGCCTCGATCACCAGGAACCGAAAGCGCTTAAACTCAACATGGTCCAAGCTGCACAGGAAGTTGAACTCAGGCCGGGAAAGAAACAGGCTCCAGGCAGAGGCTGCATGGTGGTTCTCCAAAACTGAACGGTCATTATATAACACCGCCTGTGTGAGAGTGTGTGTGTGTGTGGAGAGAGAAGTGGAAACAGGGAAAGAAAGAGAGAAGAAGAGAGAAACAGTGTGCATGAGTCAAGAAGTTCCATGCTCTGATTACAAAATCATAGGCTTCTGATAAAAGATGGGCTGTCTTCACTTCTTGACACAACAGTGTGAAAACTAGATCGATAGCCAAAACTGTGTTCATGAGCTATTCAGAACTAAATTAAACCTTAAATTTTTGGGCATTGTTCTTTACTAACCTGAGGAGCGTTAGTGGCTACGAGAAAGGCATTTGTGCGACCAGGGTGATCATAGTCATGCATAGCAGCTGCTACATATAGTGCCATGAGTTCCAGCGCAGGGACATTCCAGGCCAGACAGCCATAACTGTCATCCGAAACCGAGGAGCTTTTGGATGTGGCATATGCCACCCTACCTGGAGAAATTCCACTGTCCGAATCTAATAAAAACAAAGAGTGACCATGTAAAATCAGTGATGAAACACGATTACACATCCATTCCAGGTGACAGTCCATTCCAAAATCAATACAGTATCCTACATAACCACCTAGTTGACACACGCAGCTTGCTTTCTTTTAAAAATGTGAATTAGCCGATAATACACATTTTGAATGATGAAAAATTATCATGTGATTAGCCAATAATAATAATGAAAACTAAAATCAATTTCTTTAATGCTGTAAGTGAATTTAAACAATCACAACATTATAATATACAGCAATGGAAATTCAAATATAATATACAGCAATGGAAACTACAAACCCGATTCCAAAAAAGTTGGGACACTGTACAAATTGTGAATAAAAAAGGAATGCAATAATTTACAAATCTCATAAACTTATATTTTATTCACAATAGAATATAGATAACATATCAAATGTTGAAAGTGAGACATTTTGAAATGTCATGCCAAATATTGGCTCATTTTGGATTTCATGAGAGCTACACATTCCAAAAAAGTTGGGACAGGTAGCAATAAGAGGCCGGAAAAGTTAAATGTACATGTAAGGAACAGCTGGAGGACCAATTTGCAACTTATTAGGTCAATTGGCAACATGATTGGGTATAAAAAGAGCCTCTCAGAGTGGCAGTGTCTCTCAGAAGTCAAGATGGGCAGAGGATCACCAATTCCCCCAATGCTGCGGTGAAAAATAGTGGAGCAATATCAGAAAGGAGTTTCTCAGAGAAAAATTGCAAAGAATTTGAAGTTATCATCATCTACAGTGCATAATATCATCCAAAGATTCAGAGAATCTGGAACAATCTCTGTGCGTAAGGGTCAAGGCCGGAAAACCATACTGGATGCCCGTGATCTTCGGGCCCTTAGACGGCACTGCATCACATGCAGGAATGCTACTGTAATGGAAATCACAACATGGGCTCAGGAATACTTCCAGAAAACATTGTCGGTGAACACAATCCACCGTGCCATTCGCCGTTGCCGGCTAAAACTCTATAGGTCAAAAAAGAAGCCATATCTAAACATGATCCAGAAGCGCAGGCGTTTTCTCTGGGCCAAGGCTCATTTGAAATGGACTGTGGCAAAGTGGAAAACTGTTCTGTGGTCAGACGAATCAAAATTTGAAGTTCTTTTTGGAAAACTGGGACGCCATGTCATCCAGACTAAAGAGGACAAGGACAACCCAAGTTGTTATCAGCGCTCAGTTCAGAACCCCATACCATCTCTGATGGTATGGGGTTGCATGAGTGCGTGTGGCATGGGCAGCTTACACATCTGGAAAGACACCATCAATGCTGAAAGGTATATCCAAGTTCTAGAACAACATATGCTCCCATCCAGACTTCGTCTCTTTCAGGGAAGACCTTGCATTTTCCAACATGACAATGCCAGACCACATACTGCATCAATTACAACATCATGGCTGCGAAGGAGGAGGATCCGGGTACTGAAATGGCCAGCCTGCAGTCCAGATCTTTCACCCATAGAAAACATTTGGTGCATCATAAAGAGGAAGATGCAACAAAGAAGACCTAAGACAGTTGAGCAACTAGAAGCCTGTATTAGACAAGAATGGGACAACATTCTTATTCCTAAACTTGAGCAACTTGTCTCCTCAGTCACCAGACGTTTGCAGACTGTTATAAAAAGAAGAGGGGATGCCACACAGTGGTAAACATGGGCTTGTCCCAACTTTTTTGAGATGTGTTGATGCCATGAAATTTAAAATCAACTGTTAAAATCAAAATAAAATGATACATTTTCTCAGTTTAAACATTTGATATGTCATCTATGTTGTATTCTGAATAAAATATTGAAATTTGAAACTTCCACATCATTGCATTGTTTTTATTCACAATTTGTACAGTGTCCCAACTTTTTTGGAATCGGGTTTGTATATGACTATATGAATATAATACTATATATAAACTATATGAAATATGTTCAGCAAATGAAAAATAAAAAAACTTGCCAAAAAAGAAACAGGTCAGTTTAGAGATGTTTTAAGATTTTTTTTTTTTAATATTCATGCATGTTTTCTGCGCTGCTAATACAAACTTAGGGTGCATAAGCCTTAAAACGTCACTAACAAAATAAGAGAATCAAACACCGCCAACAGGCTGCAATGAAGCGGACTGTTTTTACAGCAAACCAAATCATACTCCTCCATCTCTTTCCCAAAGAATTTGGAATATTTTGTAAGTCTGTACTTGAGCCAGCTAGTGAAGTCACTGGTCTCAGTGTGATTCAACACCTCTGCCTGCCAGGGATGGCTGCTGCGTGGAACAGCAGCAGAGTGAGTCAGAGTGAACTCCATTTGAGAAATTACAAGGGCCATCAGCAGACTTAAAATAAGCCTCAGACATGCTGAGCCAGCAACCACCTCAGATCTCAATCGCAACAGACAATCTCTTATCGTACAGCATTTGCGCCGCTGGCTGGAATAACGAAGGCCCAGCAGCGGTGACGGCCTCTAATTTATTTCCGATGGATCAGGAGCTATGCTAAATATGATTAGAGACATGACTGAGGATACAGATGCTCTAACCTGAATCTGTCCATCATGTACTCTATATTAAAGTTTTATCTAGTACCTTATCCAAGGGCACAATGATGGTAGACCATGAATCGGCCATTGTGGGATTTGAACCTACAACCGTTCAGATACCATCCACTATACCACCCCGCTTAAGTAACGCCCACATACCTCAAAGTTTCTTGATGGCAAAACTATAATAGAGTATGAGAGCACAGATGTACCTGTATCACTTCCTGTGACATGCTCATTATGGATCTGCTGAAAGCCTGGGATTGGCCGGGTGGTAAGATACCACACTGCATGAAGGACGTCGGTGGCATGGACACGGTTGTGATCTGAGTGGAGAACAGATAAAATAACACATTAACGCTTCGCTGTAATCATTTCCGACCATTCTCAGTCTCACAAGACACAAATCTGCACTGTGGTCCAATTTGAGAAATACTGGAACAATTCTAACCCAGTTTTCAAGTTTAACTTCAACAATTTTTTTTTTTTATTCTCACAGGGGATATCACGATAGCCGTTCTCCAGAGCGCAAAAGTACGTCATGAATTCCCGCACAGGGATTTTGAAGATTTCGAACAGACCCGTGTCCTGGAACAAAGTGTACGCCACCTGAGAGAATGTAACAAACAGAACTTCATTAAGACAAGACAAGCAGTGAGCCATCGCGTCCCTGCAGATTCATGTTTATTGGCACGGAGTACTGAGAGAGACCTCTAGCATTACATTCAGCTGAATCTATGAAATGCCATTCACACCAGATCAGACAATAAAAGTGTATTTAACTAAACGGGAATGGTTTTAATTAGCTAAAAGAGAACCATGTTTTCCACCAAAGTAATGAAAAAACTCACTAATTTCACAAATTTCACTAATGTTGATTTCCAGAAATCAGGAATTTCATTATCTTCATCATGTCAATAGGATCTTTTAATGCTGGGCTTAATACTTGGAGTTACAAAGCACTAACATAGCTGAGAATCCTGCCAGTCTTCCCTCCCGTAATGTCCATCAGCTCAAAGATCTGGAAGTTCCAGGTGTTGATCTTTTCCATGAGTGCTTCATGCTCCACCAGCATAGAGTCCAACCTGAACTCCTCGTCTCCCTGCCAGAGATCAATCACAGTCAGCAGACAGAAGGTAAAAGGTTTTGCAGTAATCTCAGCTTAGTCTTACAGAAAAAGTCATGCCTGGCCACTTTTCCAGAGATAACAACGAAAATATTTTACTAAGTCAGCTAAATTAATGTTGTCCTCGCACGCTCTTACTGTAGACCCCTTTGGGCAGAACAATAAACCGAGGGTTTGAGGAGAGATCCACTCAAGAGCCACAGCCATAAATCCAGCAACCACATAACAATGTAAAAGCATGGGAATGCAAATAAGCACTCTGCTTCTAAACTCCACTAGACTTGTTCAACAGCTGGCCACTTTAACAACTGCCAGATTGGCCAATAAAAGGAGCGGGAGAGCGGTAGAATCGAGATGAGGGCATTTCAGGTTACGTGAAAGAAAAGCTCTTCTCTTGCGGGGCTTTCTGAGGCAAAACAGCACTTCATAAATTAAAATTACTTGTCCACAAGCAACACTGGATATTGATTTCAGTTCCTGAGGCAATGTTTTAGACATTAATATAATGAAACCATGTGGGGATAAAGTGTAGTTCAGCGTGTGTGCGCTCTACCTCAGGGTCCAATGAGTACTGCTCTGTACTGGAGGTCTGTTCCTCTTCCTCGGGCTGGCTATTTAGTTTTTCCCCCGCTGTGTCTGGACTCTTTTCCTCCTGAGACTCAGCCTCCATGCTCTCCTCTCGGATCAGGTTTTCCCCACCATAATCCACTCCTTCAGCTAAGAAAGCAAGCAAAAGCATAATTTTGAGGATGGACTCAGGAATGACTCTGTTGTGAGAAATGATGTTTGTTATATAGCTTAATAACTTTACCTGAGCGTGTTCTTTGCATCTCATTGACTGCTGGGTGATGACCCTCACCCACCTCCACACTGGCCACACCTTTCAGCATCTGTCGGCCACAACTAAAAAAAAATACAATTAATTATTTCTCTTATAAGGTACAGCTTAATTGGTCTACTCCTCTAAAAGAAGAGGAAAAGGGTTCTAGAAGTTAAAGTACCTAGTGCACAAGGGGACCGAGACAGGACCTCGATACTGTTGCTGGAAATCAGGTGAGCTCAGCGTGTAGCCCAGCGGTTTGTGCAGGTTGACGCTGGGCTTGGTGAGAAAATCAGCGGTGTCTGGGAACTCCACCGGAGAGCGTGTGACCAGAGACGAGCCAGGAGCAGCAGGGGAACTGTGACTCGGGGAACTGACAGGACTCAGGCTGGGAGAAGCACCTATGTATATAAAAATAAAAATCTATTAAAAAAAAATAAAAATGTAATTCATACAAAAAGAATCAGATACACTTTCAGAGTTAAAATCGTTTAATATTTTTGTGGGCTTTAAAGGGATAGTTCACTCAAAAATGAAAATTATGTCATGATTTCCTCACCCCTATGTTGTTCCAAACCTGTATGAGTTTCTTTCTTTTGTTGCACTAAAAAGAAGATATTTTGAAGACTGTTGGTAATCGGACAGTTGACGGTAGCCATTGATCTCCTTTATATATTTTTTTTCCTACTATGGAAGTCAATGGCTACCATCAACTCTCTGATTACCAACAATCTTCAAAATATCTTCTTTTTAGTAGAACAACATAAGGGTGAGTAAATGATGACAGAGTTGTCATTTTTGGGTGAACTATCCCTTAGCCAAGGTGGTGTAATTGTACAGAGACTGCTAAAGGTCTGTAAAGGTCTCATTAACATACTGAAATTCTTGAAAAAGAAATGTTGGCAATAATCTATTATTATTGCTTGTCTGTCCAATTAAATTAGTGCGGTGTAATCAACATACTGTACATGTAGCCATTTTGTTGTCCTGCAACAAGAAAACAAGTAGAAAGGACCTCTTTAGGCCCTCACGCATGTGTGTTTGGGTCATTATACATATATGAACCTTGAAAAATAGGATTGATTTTTGTTGTACTTTTTACTTAAGGGTTACACCACATATTATTAAAAGTCTTATCAAAAAAATCTAATTATCTGTAGAATACATAAATGCACACTATACATTATAATATAAACTAAAAAAATAAAATAAAACATGAATAAAAAGATTAGATTTCTAAGAACTTGGCTCAAGTGTTGTATACTAGATTTCTTTTTAACATCTACTAGGACATCCTTGTTTTGTCATTTGCCAAAATAAGGAGATAGCTGTTGCAGTAAAGCCATTTAAATCAGCCTGACTAATCTCTTTTTACATTGTTCACAAAATATTATATGAAGGGAAGGTTATTTCACTCTTGACTGGTGCTGACCTGGTCGTCTGGGTACAGTGTGGCCGTAGGAGAGGGTGACGGAGGACGATCTCTGTTTAGGAATAGTCAGCAAGTTGCTGTTGGGCCCATTAGAAACATAACTCGGGCTGTAAGGTTAAAAAAAGAATATAAGAGAAAATCTGTGCAATTAATCTTAACATTGCAAAATGTGTTAAAAACAAAGCTGAGATTACTACACTTTCATTGAGAGCTGAAAGCACAATTAATTGATTTAATCAAAATATTTAATAAAAAGGCTATGCAAGGGACAACTGATGTCAATTTACTTTAGATGAAGTTTCTTTTAGGGATTTTCAAACCAGCTTCTGACAAATTTCTTTTTAACACTGCCACCTTGAGGACAAGCAGTAAAATTACAGAAAGCACATTGTCCTAATAAAATCTTAAAACTTTTGCCTTATAAAAACATTTAATGATATTATAAATCACATTTGGCGATGACTACCAATCCTCAGACACAAATGTAATTGTGTTCCTGTCCTCATCCACCCTAGAGGAGTACAGAGAGTGCACTAAGAGTGTAGTCGTGAGGCCTGACCTGCTGAGCTCAGAGTGAGATCTCTTTCCATTGGTGCGTTCCCAGCGTGAGGAGGCAGACTCCAGTGGGGGCAGAGAAGAAGAGGCTGAACTGCGCCTCAGCTGAGGAGTAGGGAGACTGTTCCTGCTGCTCAGACCCTGAAAGTACACAGTCGTTTAGTATGTACTCAATAAGCAGACATGATTTACAGTACACCTGTTACAGAGAAAATCCCTTTTGAGCTACCTAGGGCACAACTGTGCTCAAGAGCACAACGGTAATGGCTCATGGATTACTACTTGCAGGGATCGAACCAGCAACCATCCTAATGTCACATGGTATTGCACTCTTAGCCCAAGTTGAGGCGATATTTCAAAACACTCTCCTTAAACTATTACTGTGAAGTATTACTACAATTTTAACAATATAATATAAAAAATATATAAAAATAACAGTTTTCTATTTTAATTTATTTTAAAATGTAACTCGTTCCTGTGATGGCAAAGCTGAATTTTCAGCCATTACTCCAGTCTTCAGTGTCACATGATCCTTCAGAAATAAACAACAAAAAGTTTTTGTAGAACCCGTGATACATTTTTTTTTTCAGGATTCTTTGAAGAATAGATAGTTCCAAAGAACAGCATTTATTTGAAATAGAAATCATTTGTAAATATGTGACTTTTGAACAATTTCCGTTGACCTTCCTTTAAAAAAAAAAATAATAACGGTAATGTACAGTATATCTGATCCATATCGGTTTTCAGCTGATATTAGAGATTTTTCAGTTTAATGGTATCAGTCTGTACTAGATATATAATGGCCGATATTCGTAATATAATTGTGCATACTAATTACCCATATTTTTAGATTATCTTAGACTAAAAGGACTATTTTAAATGCATTAACACTGTAACAACACTATTAGGTGCAAATCTCATAATGAACATCCACTTATCATATAGTACAATGTTGTTATGCCTAAAAGAATTTAAAACAACTGATTTTACTTTTTAGTATTTAAATTGTAATTTATTTTGACAAAACAGTACAGAATTTTAATACTGGTATAGACTTGTCAGTTATCGGCCATAACATGTATATAATTATCAGCTTACCAATATTGGCCATCATTTCAGTACATAGAAAAATGCATTCAATTATAAAATCATTATAATTAGGGGCCAAGCACCAAAGGTGCACAGGAACCTATTTTTAGTGTTCTTATTTATTAATTATAATCATTGTATGTTTATATCTAAATATAACAATTGGCTCTTGAGTAGCTTCAATGTAGTAGCTAAATTCTGTTACTGTCTACTTTTCCAAAAGTGTAGCTTGACCTGAACTACTTCAAATTATGAGTAACTTGGCAAGAAAGAGTTTCAAAGTCTCTTCCCCAACACTGCTGCTCACCTACCTTCAGTGGCTTTCTCTCTCCTCTCTCTGAGGGGTCTTCTATCTCAGCACAGGGGTAGAAGCCGGGGAAGGGTGTGAAGGGGTTGACCCGTGGCCGGCAGGACCCAGAGAAAGCTCCCATGAGGCTGCTGATGCTGCGCAGTGAGGAGAGGACGTGGGGTGAGAGAGAATGGTCCATCAGCAGGTCTGAGACCAGGTTCCTGGCCTCGTTTATCACAGATAGATCCACGCCATTCCCACTCACTGCACCCTAAGCACACATAGAACACATATTACAACATCCATAAAATGCAAAATGAAGCAGCAATTTAGCTCACACTTATCTGTTTATGGGACTTATACTGCCTCCTTGTGGTCATTTATAAGTACAGCGGGATTTCAAACATTGACATTTGTATTTGGCAAAGTTTTTTCCATAAAGCACCTTACATTGCATGCAGGCTGCACATTTGATCAATTCATGCGTTTCCTGGGAATCAAACCCATGACACTGGCATTGCTAGCAGCACCATGCTTTACTGTTTAAACAACAGGAACTGCATGCATCCCACTGCTCCAGACTTGCGCCAGTAGTAACTGTAGCAAAATATGACTCATTCCCGGAGCCATCCATTTGATAAATCTAGCCAGTTTTTGATGATATCCACTCAGCGGAGAAAAGGAACCATTCATAATGATATTACAGGAAGAACTCTGGGTGTATCTATAAACTCAGCTAGTTTTAATCCATCTTCAGCCTTGTGCGCACATGCTGAGCTCATTTTATTGATTGTATTTAATTCAGACCTACATAATTTTTTTGAAGGGGTGGGGGGTGGTTCTGATGAAAGTAATAAAGTAGAGTGGCGGCACTGCTGCGACCTGCGTGTGTGTGCGTGCTAACACGTGTGTGGTAAAAGTGCACAGCGAGCACTTCCTCCAGGCTTTGACGTCATTTGGCAAGCTTTATGTGAGCCAGGATGAGGGTTATCCACTCGCAGGTCAGCCGCAGTAATGAGCGGTGGACAGATGGAGGGGCTACAGGCCTCAGCATGCTAACAGGCTGTCCTCAGATGTACGATATAAGGGTCTTTCAGACAAAAAGAGAGTGAGAGGAGATGCTGGTCTGTATGTGACTGACTACACAGATTATACTCTTATTCCTGACTTTACATCAGTGTTATTGAAGTGTCATTGATGAGATACTATTTTAGTTTTAATTAATATTTTGAATTAGATTTTATGATTATATTTTCAGTTTTCATTGTAATTTCAATTAAAGTTTTAGTAATTTTGCGTTTTTGTCATTTTTAGAAGTTTTAGTTTTTTTTAAGTATGTCTATGTAGTTTTCACTTTAGTTTAAAAAAATGTTTAGTTCAAGTTAATCTGAATGAAAATGGGAAATGTTGCCTTGGCAACTATCTGAAATAAAATATATTTTTTAATATTTTTAAGTAATTTTTTTATGGTTTTAGTTTTTTAATTATAATTAATTATAATAATTACCCTGCTGTAAATAAAGCATTATAAAATAAAACGTGCACACAAATAATAATTTAATAATTAAAATTAATAATTTAAATTTAATTATTAAATTATTTAAAAATCTAATACAATATATGGTAAATTTATTAAATTCATTAGTTAACATTATTAGCTACTTTAGTTAACATGAACTAATAATGAACTGCTCTTCTACAGCACTTATTAATCTTAGTTAATGTTAGTTTCAACATTTACTAATACATTATTAAAATCAACTGTTGTATTTGTTAACATTAGTTAATGCACTGTGAACTAACATGAACAAACAATGAACAGCTGGATTTTTATTAACTAACATTGATGAAGATTAATAAATACTAACAAATGTATTGCTCATTGTTAGTTCATGTTAGCTAATACATTAACTAATGTTAACAAATGAGATGAGGTGTATAATGACATGGTTATTACAACATAAAGGTGGTCTATAAGAACAAACCAAATGGCTTAAACACACACTGTGTTTTTTTTTTTCTGAAATTCAAAAAAGCAGAAGGTTTTGTGTGAGGGGTAGGGTTAGTGTAGGGGGATAGAAGATACAGTTTGTACACAATAACCATTACGGTTATGAAGAGTCCATGTAAACCACATATGCCAAGTTTGTGTGTGCGTGCTGAGAAACACAAAGATTATTCAAAAGCTAAACATGAGCTGTACTGACCTGATATTGCGGCTTGTACCATTGTTTCAGGTCCCAGTCCCAAAGGATCATCTAAAAGGACAAAAAACAAAGGCTCTTTAAAAGTACATTTCATTCACAACTGCCACCCTGCACAAAACCTATGGAAACTTAAGACAAAGCAGCAGCTAAATTAGTTATTTTTATATTGCTGAAGTGCCTATAAGCATTTAAAAATAAACACTTTTCTAAGTATTGGTTTGTACAACCGTTTGATGTGGGAGTGAAAATTGTCAACACCTGAGCAACGTTTTTTTGTGAGCTGAAAGCTGCTAAACGAAAACCTTTCTGGCTGCAAAAAAAAGAAAAAGAAAAAAGAAAAAAAGAAAACCACTCTAACCACAATGAGACGTCAACAATAGCGCTCACAGATCTTATCTAGCCAAACTACGTCATTTGACTGCATTTCCACGTTATCTGTCTCACAGGCTCAGAGGAAAGTCACCCAACAGAAGCCAAGTCCCACAACACTATCACCGAGATAGGTCACAGACTCTGTCTGTTTTCTGCTAGCATGAAGTAGCAAAGCAACTTTTACCGTTACAGTTGTCTAAATGTCATAAAAAATATGCTTGAATGATCTGTAGACTAAAACTCATTAGATGAAAATTGAACTAATCCATTACATACCAAATTAAAAGGCACAAACACTTGGTCACAATAATTTTCAGAAGCAACAATAAAAAGGAAACCCTAACAAAACACACATTTCATAGACATTACTAAATAGATATTTAATAAAATGTGATTTCATTATGCATTCAGCTAAATATAACTTCTTTAATTTGTCAAGGCTAGGTGACAAATAATAAAGGATTAACTTATTTTTCAATATTGATATTTTGGTTCAAATTTATATGAATGTATAAGAGAATGTATATATTTTAGTTACTACTAACACGTTTTAAATACATTTTTGAGAATCACCTTATAGCTTTTTTTGCAGTTCAATTCTATAGACCTGTGACAAATACATTTTTAAAAGGGCATATTCCATGCAGTTTTATGTCCTCATATTAATTGAGTATAATACTTTTAAAAGAATTAGAAAAATGTTGTTTAAGATTAAGGGTTTTATAATCCATTTATTTTTACATTTTCTGCACCAAGGAGTCTGTTTTACTTCTGTTTACAACAATAAAGAGAGATCAAATCCTTTCTTTTAGGGGATGTGGAAAAATGTTCAGGGTACATATAGGCAAAAATGTACATTTTAACAACCAAGCAAGCACAAATGAGCAAGAGTTCAGCCAGTTATCAAAACAGCGGCATGTCACACAGTCTTAAAACAATCAGTCAAGCAGAGTTCGAGAGAGTTCTTGGCCAACAACGGCTCGTATCTGTGAGCGGCCGCCATGTTAAACTCAGAAAGTCACTGTAACAATGGCAGGGCAGCGTTTGACCACATGGGGGAGTACTGGTGTCATGTGAGAGAAGAGCCTGGTCTCTCTAAAGCGGCAGACAAAGCAGAAGTCCCCTGCACCTGCGCTGGCTGTGTCATGTGTCACTTCCAGCAGCTCTGATCTTTAAAACCAGCACCGGTCTTATACACTCAAAACTGTCTAAAAGACATGACCGCAGACTCACACAAGCCTCAGAGAACAACAGATGGAACTGATAGAAACACTCACCTGTGAGACTGCAAAGCTAGAGTCAATAAATTTAAATAAATAAATAAATAAATAAAACAAATGAATCCACATCAAGAGGCAGATGAAGACTCATTTGAGTTTAAATGACTCCATCCCTGGATTGGGATTTGCTTATAATGTCAATACAGTGCATGGCCTCTTGCTCTCAAACCAGATGTTTCACTGATCAGACAGAGATGATCACTGTTAGCTGTCAGCATCTGCTTAACACCATCAGACATTTAGTATGGCAAATAAGCACTGCCATGGCAACCTGACAGAGGCCAGCAAACAATAGCACAAACGTCATGGTAACCAGGATGGCGGGAAATAGATGGAAGAGAGATGTGTCAGAAAAAGCCAAGGTGTCTGACACTCTCGCACATACAGAGTTTTGTGGGTCAAAAATGACCACTTAACATCAGACTGGTTAGATACGTTTCCATCAAATCAAGCATGTGGCATAGAGCTACACACATAGGCTCAAACCCTCTGAACGCCCCACAATGTCACAGAGTTACTTACATCAAATCTCTCTACTTTTGTTCTTTACGGTCTGTTGAGCTAGTAAACTTCACAGACGGAACAGAGATTACCAGAACAATAAAGGTGGGGTTGGTTTCATAAAACCTGTTTCCTTGAATTTGTTACAAAATTTGGATCCCGGTCAGCTAGTATTAAGATCTGCTTGGGTGACGTGAACAGCACTAAATGCAGACGTAAATGGGGTCCAAAACTCAAGGCACATTCGTACACAATGATTACACTACAAATGCATGTGTTTTTCAACTAATTCATCCTGATATATTACTGTTCAAAAGTTTGAGGTCATTAAGATGTTTTGAAAAAGAAATTAATACTTTTATTCAGCAAGGATGCATTAAATGGATAAAAAAAAATGATAGACTCTTTACATTGTTTACATTTACAAAAAAAAACTTTTTTAACCTATTTTTTCTATTCAAAGACATCAGTATTATGGTTTCCACAAAATATTAAGCAGCATAACCGTTTTCAACCTTCATAATAAATAATAATAATGTATATAATAATAATGCCGTGGTGAACATATAAGAGACTTCTTCAAAAACATTCCAAACCTTTGAAAAGTTGTCCCAGACAGCAATGAAAGAATGCCTACACACCTCAATCAAGACGGCAAAACAAGTTTTTTTTCTACCAGGTGCATGCAGCTTTAAAAGAAAAGAAAAAAGTTTGAAAGTTGCATACACACACACACACACACACAACTTCACTAAAGACGGATGTTGACGTGACACAGATCATGTGAAGCACAGCTAAGATTCACTTACTACAGATACTCCTCTAAAAACAGACAATTCCACTTTAAACATGTTAGTTTTTAGATTAAAATGCATGTACATTTGAGAGGAGCACCATGCAAATTTTCCTTCTACACTCTGACGTAGTCAGTGATGTATGTAGTCATGAAATCCCCTTGAAATCTGATCACTAGTAGTCACAGGAGACACACTTGAAATGCATGTAACTACCAGGTGTAAACGCTATTTATTATTTTTTTTTTTTAAGCTTTCCAAAATATTTTGAAAGGTACAATAATTTTTTCTTTTACAAACACAATGTATGAATCTCATGAATATTGTTGAGTCTTAGGGTTACACCATTTGACAACTTGACCTAGCCTTAATATGAATCAACTCAAATTATATTAAATGTTTTTCAAAGAAGTTTGCATTTATTAGGTAAAATACAGAGTAACTAGTAATTTTGTGAAAAATTATTACAATATAAATTATTTTAATATATTTTAAAATGAAATGTATTCCTGTGATGACAAAGCTGAATTTTCAGCATTATTAATCTAGTCTTCAGTCACTTGATTCTTCAGAAATCATTCTAATATGCTGATTTGGTGCTCAGGAAACATTTATCATTATTATCAATGTTAAAAACAGTTGTGCTGTTTATTATTTTTGTGGAATCCGTGATACATTTTTTTTCAGGATTCTTTGAAGAATAGAAAGTTCAAACATAATATTTAAAATAGAATTGTTTTGTAACAAAACGTAAAAAGTCTTTGCTGTCATGTTTGATCAATTTAATGCAGCCTTGCAGAATAAAACCAATTCATTTCTTAAAAAAAAAAAAAAAATGAAAAAATCTTACTGACCCCAAACTTTTGAATGGTAGTGTAATCTTTTTTAAGGTGTTTAAAATGGCTTCCTGCACAGTTTGTCAATCTTTTAATAAAGGTTTTGTTCTTTAGAATGTTACGATGGTTACACCCAATATACTTTAACAAGAAAAAATTTTTTTTAATTTAGAAGCTGAAAACATGTCTATCATATAGGAAGTCTATTTAAGTCACTGTCAGCATGACTTGCATTTTTAACACATTTATGAATGAACTGATTTAGACAAAAAAATAAATCATCATCATCACATCACTGACCGCAGGCCAAACAACCATACATGTACATGTGTACAAATACACTCATTTAATCAGACCCACAGGCAAAAAGAGAGAGTACTATTTTTGTTTTATCGTTTTTAGGACAGATGCATTGTGGGAAATATGTCATATAGTATTTGCATTACAACAGACTGAAATAGTTCAATCAAAGTAGACTCTAGTCTGCAGACTAGTCTGCCTACATAAGGTCAAAGTGATCATAATTTTTATGTAAACCCAAAGCTAACAAATGGTGTGGGATCTGTCCTGACAATGAGACTAAAATGAGCCATCAACAAAACTGAAAAACTACTACATTGTCATTATGAGAGCATCAAAGTGATGAAGTGTGAGACAGAGAGTACAAGAGCATTGTGTGTTTGTGCTTGAGAGAATCTCAGTTGAGTGGCTAAATAACAGCACACTATCCGAAAGCAAGAGGCCAACCAGGGCTGGCCAAACAAAAACAGCATCATAAAAGCCACAGAGCCAGTCAAGAGCTTCATCAACACACAACAGACCAGCCAGTGAACCAGAACAACAAACCAACCACTGATGAACACGTATCACCTTACATGCAGAGAGACGGAGTAAGAGAGAGACAGAGTGGGAAAACACCAGTCTGTACGTCATGATTTTATGAAAATGAGAAACCTGTTTTAATTGATTAAAATACAGCAAACGGTTTGGTGAAGTTTGTAATAAGCAAATACTGTATGATCCGAGATCGAGAACAATGACGTTACGGCCTGATATACAACACATGAAATGACAAGCATGTAATTACTGTAAGTTATTGATATCATGTTTGGCTGGTTTTAAAAGCTTTGTCCCGTAACATAACATAAATATATGTTAATATTAGGTAATGCAATAGTGCAACATGATCTAACAAATGAACTATATTTCTACAGTATTTATTCATCTTAAATGGCAATGTTTACACACAAATACATTAAGTTGTATCAAAGTGTATTAGTTGATGTATTATGACCAAACATGAACTAACAACAAACAATAGTATATTTATATATTTACATGAACATAAATGTTAATACTTTTATTTAGCAAGGATACATTAAATTGATCAAAAGTGATAGTAAAGACTTCTACAAAAAAAAAAAAGAAAAAAAAAATCAAATAAACGTTCTTTTGAACACTCTATTCATCAAATAATCCTAAAAATAGCATTGTTTCCACAAAAATATTAAGCAGCAAAACTGTTCACAAATTTGATAATAAGAAATGTTTCCTGAGCGCCAAATCAGCATATTAGAATGATTTCTGAAGGATCATGTGACACTGAAGACTGGAGTAATGATGCTGAAAATTCAGCTTTGCCTTCACAGGAATAAATTACATTTTGAAATATATTAAAATAGAACTTAGTTATTTTAAATTGTAATAATATTTCACAATATTACTGTTTTTACTGTATTTTCGATTAAATGAATACAGCCTATCAAAATACAACAAAAATAGATCACTTCTTGTGATCTTCTTAAAATCCCAGGGGGTACTGAGTAAATAATTTAGGCTATAAGGGTTCACAAAAACGTCTGGAAAGCCCCACATTGGTATGTAAATGAAAGCTTCAAAAAGGAGCAATAAAAATACCAGGACTAATATTTAAAACTTATGCCACCAAGAACACCATGTACAAAATGATGAGATCCTTATGTGTACAATGATGAGGGAAATGGTTTTTAGATTTAGGATAGCCCAATCATGGATAGTAGCAAGAGTGTGTGTGTAGCAGAGATGAATGTGTCCCAGTCTGTGTTCCTGTGGGTGTCAGGGAGCTGACGTCAGTGCAGGCTAACGCCCCTCACGGCTCAGCTCGTCTGCAGCAGCTGTGAGTGTGGGAAAGTGTTGGCTACTCTGCAGTCAACTCCAGCCAGTCTCACAAAGACAAGGTCAATGGCCCTTTCTCAAGTCTCATCTGACCCCTAGAGACGATCACATTTCACACTGAACATTATGACTTTTCGGCTGCATTGATCTGAATTGCACATTCATGTTCTGTGCAATGTTTCTGCATGAAATCACATATTACAGAATCAATTTTAATCATTTTTTAAATGAGGAAACGCCACAAAAGCAAGAGCACTTCTACATAAAAAAAATGTAGAAGTGAAAAAGCATGGCAAACCATGTTAATCAATGAATCCATTTATATGGCAACCTGAAACATTTTTTGTGCCAAACATTATAATCTGACAGATATTTATCCCAGTATCTCCTAAATCAATGCTTTGGTCCTTGAACTTGGGCACAACTCATCCTTAATGGCTCACAGTCCTGGTCATTACAGAGTTATGCCGTCTTCTGGAAAGCAGTCAGTGACTTCATGCTGAGCAGTGATTATGTCTGGCTCTCAGTCGCTGGTGTCAGGACTCTGACGGACAGGAGAGAGACTGGGGAAGAGGGTTATGTTGTCAAGAAGAGCTGGCAGGCCTGTGGAACATTCCCTTTGCGGAGGGGAATGAGAAGATACCGTGCCGTCCTGTGCTTTTCACATAGGAGCATCACTTCTCTCTAAACTACTGAGAGTGGTTACAGATACAGGACCAAAACGGTTTACAAGCTTCCAATGTTCCACTTGGCCGAAAAGATATGATGGTGATTGCTTGATTACAGTCTTCCAGGAAATGATGCAAGTCATTATAAGATGCTCTAAAACAAAGACGCTGTAAATGGGTTGATGCATCAGTTGCAGTTTTATAAATTATTAAAAGTGGTTATGGTGTGATAATGGAGAGACATTTCAAAGGGAGGGTTTGAAAGCATTTTCCCACAATGTCGTCATGGGATGATGATTTTGATGGTTTTTCTCTCCACAGAAAAGACAATGGTCTTCAAAATGGTTCATTGTCATGTTTTGAAAAAATCTAAACCTCACAAGAACTCATTTGATTAATGTCTGGAACGCAGTTAAGCTCTAAGACAAGTTCCAGATCATTGTGTGTGTTGTCTTAGTCTCAGTCTAAGCTCGTTAGCATCTGGTTTAGCCATCGCCATTTGTTTTGAAATTACCGTTGGGGGGGGGCTGTGGAGGTGGGGTTATTCAGTGGTCAGCCAGGGTATCTGATTCGCTAGACTAGGAGAAAGGGAATCCTGTCTTGTCTAGGGATGTGCACAACTATATATTTTCAAAATCAGTAAAACCTTTAAGTTATTGTAGAAAGGACTGTTTTTTTTTTTTAAAGGAATATCTTGCCTTTTGACATAGCATATTAAAACAAAACAATACTAAAATGGCAAGAAACACAAAACACCCTCCCACCCCCCAAAAAATTACAAATAGGTAGATACATTTTTTATGTTTTTGAAAGTCTCTTATGCTTATCAAAGCTGAATTTGATTCAAAATACAGTAAAAACAGTAATATTGTGGAATATTATTACAATTTAAAATGTCTGTTTTTAATATATTTTAAAATGTCATTTATTCCTATGTTGACAAAGCTGAATTTTCAGCAGCCATCAATCCAGTCTTCAGTGTCACATGATCCTTCAGAAATCAAAAATTCTAAATTCTAAAATGCTGATTTGGTGCTCAAGAAACATTTCTTATTATTCTTAAATGTTGGAAACAGTTGTGCTGCTTAATATTTTGTGGAAAATGTGATATATTTTTCAGGATTCTTTGATTAATAAAAAGTTTAAAATAACAGCATTTATTTGAAATATAAATAGGTTGTAACAACGTAAAAGTCTTTACTGTCACTTTTGATCAATTTAACGTGTCCTTGCTGAGTAAATGTATTACATACACACATACACATTTTCGGATGATATCAGCAGAGCTGGGGTGAGATCATACAAACAAAGCTCCTGAAAAGCAAAATGGAAAAAGCAACATAACAGCCAAATGCTAATCGCAGGCCAGCAGCCACAGAAGTTGCTGTCGTTCCCCCCTCGCCAAACAACCAGATTCCAGTCACACCAGAGTGGGTGCTGTGAACAGGTGGGGATGCTTTGCGGGGTCATCGGGGCAGCCCTAGGGCTTGGCTGCCCTCTCTTTCGCCCTGCCTCTGCACACAGCTGGCTGACTGCACTGCACTATGTTGCCCCTCTGCTGTCTTGGCACAGCTAAGAGCAAAGAGCTCCAGAGTGACTGCTCTTTTTGTCAGGGCTGAAATGAATATCTGCTGTCTGAAGCTTGACTCGAAGAGCAGGGAATATGTATCTGAGTGTGCGAAGGATCTCAGGCACACAAGTAAAAGCACACAAGGGAAAGAAAGCAATAGTTCATGACTGTTTGCATGCATTGATGTGATCAAATATTCAAATAAATAAAGTACATATGAGCATGCAGGGCCATGCAAACAGACCGTCCGGCTGCTTTGCTTCTCTGATTTACAGCTCACCTCTCTGGGGTCACCTGCCTCCAACACAAACAGATGCTGTTGACGCAAGTCTGCTGAGCCTCAGCCGGTTAGGTTCATCGTGTTCCTCAGTGTCACAACACCTCCTCCATCCCAAGAACACTACCATGAAACAAAGGGGGACTCCAGGGCTGAACCCTGGAGGAGGGAACAAGTGTTTGACAAAGGTTGGCCTTGACTCGTGTAAGCAAGCTCATGTAAGTGTGGCACCAGGAGAATGAAACCCGAGCTGGTTGGACAGTAAATCTGTGCCGAAAGTTGCGTGTCAGGCTCGGAACCTGCTGACGGTGTGATCTTGCGGGACTTGAGAGATCTCTCTCTCAAGTCACACTCCCTCCAACAAATCTGGCTCGTGGATTGGATTTTTCAGAGCTCTTCCAAAGTCCAGCACACAGAGGGGCAGTAGGTGTCACCAGTACTGGGACTTCTTGTTTTAAACTTGATCGGTGATTCTAATTAGACATGTTACAGCAAATAAAACTGACTAAACTTATCAAATAATTAGCACCAAGTACATTGTGAAATATAGTTTACACCAAAGCATAAATCCTTTATGAAAGACTGTCAGAACTTTGGTTTTACCATAAGATTGCACCATGAAGACTAAAAGCAAAGAAAAAAGTAAAATATCGCAGCTAAAATCTTAAGAGCTGAAAAGCTACGAACATAAGCGAGACTAATCTCTGTTAAAGTGTCTGTCTTTTCACTCATTCTTCAGGTTTTGGCTCTTGGCTGCATGCCAGACCGAGAGGAGCTTGCATAATAACAAACACGTTTTTGCAGGAACAACAAAAATGCCACAAGCTGAGGAAGGTCAACAATATTACGTCAATGATGAACTTTTTCCCACAATGGTATGCTTTAGGACTAAATGGCCCAACGCTATTTGGCTTTGTTCAACTTTATACTCATCAAAAAAAAGAAGTCCACATTATACAAGTAAAAAAAAAACAAAGAACCACATATCAACGTGTTTAGAATGAACCAGAACACCCATGAGGACATGGGCTCAAAACAAACCGCACAGACAGGTTATGATCTATATATACACAATTATCTGAAGAAACTGACACAAATGCAGAATTATCTCAGCATGTTTGTCATCACTACCATGATGTATACACTGTTCAGTACAAATGGGTTTGGGGTCAGTGATACTTTTTAAGGTTTTTGAAAGAAGTCTCTTATGCTCTTAAAGGCTGGATTTATTTGATCAAAAATACAGTAAAACCAGTAGTAATTCGTTCCATTACTCCAGTCTTCATCGTCACTTGATCCTTCAGAAAACATTCTAATATGCTGATTTGTTGCTCAAGAAACATTTCTACTCCTTAATACTTTTGTGGAAACTATATATTTTTTCAGGATTCTTTGATGAAGAGAAAGTTCAAAATAACAGCATTTATTTCAAATGAATAGTTTATCTTTACTGTCACTTTAATCAAATGAATGCATCCTTGCTGAAGTATTAATTTCTTTAAAAAAAAAATAAAAAAAAATTACTGACCCCAAACTTTACACAGCATATACAGTTTTTGCTAAAAATGTATTGAAAGATACATAAATAAAATAAACAAACGCATTCAGAATTCATATAAAACACACATTGGCTACAAAAATATAGATACTTGTTTATTATTTTCAGCCAGTTATGACAATCACAAGTCATAACATTACCTTGGTGATATTTAAATCAGCAGAATTTGACAACCATATTCAAAACGCTATAAAAACCACAAAAATGTTTGCAAGGCAAAAAAAAAACAACATGTAGGTCTACATGACAATCCAATTCCATCAACTGGTCTTTAAGTCACTGGCCCCGGGCCATCAGGCCATCCTTATTGATCCCTGAATAAACAAATAACCTTCACAAAAAGTTGAAGCAGGGTTTGTTAAAGTCAGTTTTGAAAACTTATCCAATCTAGTCTTGTTCCAGAGCGAGCACATAGAGTTCTAGCAGGAGTGTGTGACATATTGACTGACTCTCTCAAACTCCAGCTGATAGGACAGTGTGAAAACTCGAGAGCATGAAAGGTGAAGCAGCCTCATTCGACCAATTCAAACTCCTCCCCTGGCTTTCTATTTATTATTGTCTTCTGAAGCCTTTCATTTCAAAACAGAGGTTAAAATATAAGCTGCCAGGATTGAGAGGTATACAATATTTCCAAGCGACATGAAAAAAACATTAGCATTTTCGGTTTATCATAAAATCTCTTATTTTCAGTTTATTACACCCAATATATTTAGCAGCTTAGGGCTAGCATATTGCGTCCGTATGGCAACATTAATGCAAGCCATCAGCATACTTTTGAGATTAGATTCTGCGAGGGTAGTTTGATCCAAAGTTAAAGCACAGCACTCAATAAATCACACACCCATTAATAGTTTCAGGCAGGTGGCATTTCATGTGGGTTCAGCTTCATCTGCGCCCAGCTGTTCAACTCAGCACAAATAGGTCTCAATGACTGTGGAACACACTGGCTATGTGCCCTACCATCATGAACACCCTCAACACTCCCTCTCAATGATAAGTCTCTTGAGCTCAGCCTTCATTTGTCTGTCCACCAGTTTACGGTTTATCTACTTCTAGCAGACGGTATCAAAAAGCAAACTGTTGTGGTGATGCACAAAGTTTTGAAATATTCGGTAACAATTTAATTTTCAATGTCCTTGTTACACATTACATGTACTTACTATTGTAATAACAGTAAATTATGAATAATTTACATGCAACTAACCCTAACCCTATAAAGTATATGTTGTTAATTAATATTACTCAGTATTTAAATATATAATTACACTGTAAAAAGGACACCTTAAAATAAAAGTGTAACCAAATATTCTTTCACAAATTATTTCTGGCATTTTGAAGTAGTCTGGATGTTAATCAACACTGCTGAATTATTTCTGTATTTTGGACTTAAGAATATTTCAATACTTTGTGCATCTTTATTCGGTTACACTTTATTTTAAGGTGTCATTGTTAAAGTGTAATTACATATTTAAAGTACTGATTAATATTAATTAACAACATGTACTTACTATAGGGTTTGGTCGAGGGTTAGTTGCATGTAATTATGCATAATGTACTGTTATTACTACGGTAAGTACATGTAACATATGTAACAATGACACAGTAAAATAAAGTGTTACCCTTATTTAAGTTTTTTTTATGGGGTCTTGACTAAACTTCATGTCACCTAGATGTTAATGAACGTTTTCAGCAAATTTTCATGTGAAGCTGAAATAAATAAATTGACAAAATGAAATTAATTAATTAATTAAATAAATAAATAAATAAATAAATAAATAAATAAAAGGGCAAAATGAATAAAAAAATGGATAAATAAAAAATAAATAAATGAATAATAATAATAATAATAATAATAATAATAATAATAACAATAGGCCCAACAATAAGGATTAAAAATGGTATAAAAAAAATCTAATTGTTGTGTGGTAATGCACCAAGTATTGAAATATTTTACAACAAAACTTTGTTAGTCTGACGTTGCCTGGATGTTAATCTACACTACTGCTGATGTCACCTAGTTGTTGAAAGGTTTCAGCGTATTTTCATGTGAAGCCAATGTGCAATACTGAGAACAATAAAACTGTGTTCAGAAATGTTACAAAGCATAATCTAAGATTGACTCTAAAGTAGCCTTTGACTTCCCTGTTGTCACCAAGAAGAGCTAGTCATATATTTTATGCAAGTGACTGAAAGGAGGGGGCAATAAATAATGTTTCCTGACAGACAGACGTTTATGCAGTAATTGCCTTGTAAATGAAGGCTGAACGAACACAGGCCACTGTTCCTTATAGCTTGATGGAACAGAAGACACACACACACACACACACACACACACACACACACACACACACACACACACACAACGGTGTGTCTACAACAGCCTCGCGCAAAATTGATCTCTCAGAGTTTCTCCAGAACTCCAGTGTTAACATTACACCCCATAACGTCTCCAAAACATCAACATACTGGATACAACACGTCAGGCCCTGGAATTCTTCGCTCCGTTGAGCACGGCTCATGCCAGACTGATTTGTGTCAAGTAAGGCCAAACACACAAACAACGCTGGCAGAGAGGTGTCCTCTCATGCGGAGGGGAAAGAGAGTCGGAGCACAACAGGAAGACTCTACCTGATATGGCCATGGCTGCCAGATAGGTCCGGGCTGGAGGCCTTGTAAGGGAACATCTGGCTTTATCTTGGAATCAGTGCGGACAGACCTCTCACATAAACACAGGCGCTCTGGAGTGCTGCAGATCTCTAGTCACTAACAAGCCTGTGAACGGCGCCGAGCTGCCATCTATTAAAGAACCCAGAGAAATCACCTGTTGACAAGTGAATCATTTACAAACAAGTGGATGCTCAGGGTCACAGGCTTCTTAACTTCTTATCAAAGCAATCGTATAACCATGACTTCTTCCTGCTTAACTATTTCATACACATCAATCATATCTAACGAATGAACTGTAAATCAGGGGTCTCAAACTCATGACCTGGTGGACCACTAACCAGTTGGTACGTCAAACTGAGTGTTAACAAATGACAGCCATGTATTTTTTGATAACACTTTATTTTACCTGTTACATATGTTACATGTACTTACCATAGTAATAACAGTAAATTATGCATAATTACATGCAACTAAACCTAAACCTACCCTAACCCTATAGTACATAATTAATTAATATTACTCATTACTTAAATATATAATTACACTGTAACAATGACAACTTAAAATAAAGTGTAACCTATTTTTTTATATTGTATGTGAAAATACAAACAAACCAACCAGTAAATAAATGAATGTTTATTACATAATGCATTATAAATATTATAAATTATTATATATAATATAATTATAGTAATAATTGAAATTAACAAATGATAAATATATTTTATAAATAAATTCATAAAACATAAGGCACCAAATTAGGTATTATTATAAGGTGTTAGATAATACATTAGGTATTAAATAAATAATTAGCAAATAATAAAACAAATTCATTTAAAAATAAATCTCCACTTTTTATAATTCTTACTTTCTAGATCAAACCGGAAGCAGTTCCATTAGGAGATCAGAATGTAACTTTGATGTTACTGTCAGAAGAAATATAAAAACACATGGCAATCATTTAACACACATGGTATATGTAAGTAATATTATTTCATTTGGGAAGCAAAATAAAGTAGTTGGACTAGCTGTGCAGTATATCAAATAGCCTTCCAGTGTAGATGACACTGTTGATTATGTTGGGAGAGATCTAGTTGACAGACGGGCGTCGTCAAACTTTTTTGTTGTCCTAGGGTACAGTTTATATTTGTATTTAAGGCATGTAGAAAAATATATAGCCTACTGTAGTTCAGGCTACTGTTTAACCAACCTTTAGGAGAACTGAGGTATTCTTTGAAAACAGTGTGTGTTAGACTTGCATATGTGAATTAATATATTTGTTTTTTATTTTTTACAAACCAATAGATAAACTGAAATTATTTTCTATAGGAAACAACAGCATCCATGAACATTACTTTAAGATACTAAACCCAAGTCACTGTTCACCATTAAACACACAGCTAAGTATGTGAAGGCAAGACACTACAGGCAAAAAAAAAAAAAACAATTTCCCGGCAGTACATTTTGAGATTTTGAAATATTTGGCTTTTAATAACATGTTTTTCAGACTAGTGGAAAGAAAACATCCAAAATACACTTTTAAGTGTTTATTTTAAATATCATTAAAAGGTTAGTTCACCCAAAAATGAAATTTCTGTCATTAATTACTCACCCTCATGTCGTTCCAAACCCGTAAGTCTTTAGTTCATCTTCGGAACACAAATTAAGATATTTTTGATGAAATCCAGCTCTGTATTGGCCACACGCATGCGTCGTGGTGCTCACATGTACAGCGTTGGCCAATACTGAGCCGGCGTTCTGACGTACAACACGGAAGCGCTGCATTGTGTTTATTACGTAAATCGCGTAGGAGACTGACACAGAAGAGAAAAAAAAAAACTGTTGAATAAAATCGTTATTTTTGTGTGTGTGTGTTTTTTTTTGTGCACAAAAAGTATTCTCGTCGCTTCATAACATTAAGGTTGAACCACTGTAGTCACATGGACTATTTTGACTATGTCTTTACTATCTTTCTGGGCCTTGAAAGTGATAATAACGTTGCAGTCTATGTGGGGTCAGAAAGCTCTCGGATTTGATCAAAAATATCTTCATTTGTGTCCCGAAGATGAACAAAGGTCTTACGGGTTTGGAACAGCATGAGGGTGAGTAATTCATGACAGAAATTTTCTTTTTTGGGTGAACTAACCCTTTAAATGGCCATTTTCTCCAAATGAGTATTTTTCTCATGCACTGAGCCAGAAAACTTCAGTAGCACTTACATAAACCAAACTTTTATTCCTAAAAAACATATTAAAAATGTTTTTTTATACAGTATGTTCTGATTTATTGATAAAAAGAGATATCCAAAATACCCTCACTAAAAAAACTAACGTCAACAAAATGAAACAAGAATTTTGAACCAAGCTTTATCCAAATGTTCAGATTTCTGATCAGCAAATGTATGCAAATTAGTGCATTTTTAATTAGATAATGTCAGCGATAAAGCTAGCGATGTCAGATTAACGTGATAGGCAATATTAAATAATATCAGATATATGGCAATGATTAAGTTATATTTAGCAATATAAACAACAAAGAAATTATAGTAAATAGAGATTCAAAACAAAGCTATACAGAGCTACAAACGCAAGCCACACAGCAGCGAGGTAGACAGGTGGTATTAAGCATTGAACACACAGGGGCTTGTTATAAAAAAAAAAAAAATTTAAAAGCAGCGGGCAGCAAGAAAAAGCTCTAAAGGTTGAGAGGGGATCAGGGCAGGAAAGGTCAGCCATCTAGTGTGCGGCCTTAGTATGAGATGCCCACCGTTGTTTCACTGAGGGATCTCACATGTGCACACAGGACTTCCTGACACAGTCTGACCAAGAAAATACAACAAAATAAGAATATAAGCCGAACTAACATGCTACCCTTCCTCAAACTCACTGGCATAGCCATGTTATCATGATCTCACACCTGACAAGCTGTGTACTCTGTCTGCTGTCAGTCAACACAATCCAAAGTATTCTGGCCAAAACACTTTAGAATAATAAAATATCAGACACTGACTTTTTTTTTTTTTTTTCAAGGCATGCTTTGCGAAATGCCTGAAAAATGCCTACTTGTCGCCAAATGTGAGTGTAATGATTTGTTTTATGAGAAACATAAAATGGTCCTTGGTGTAAGGAGTGTTGTTCTGGATCAAGAGCCCAAATCATGACAGGAGAGTGTGAAAGGGAAAGTGTGCGTATGGTGTAGGAACACTGTGTATGTCTGTGCGTATGTGAGAAACAAGGCCTGGAGAAATGACAAACCAAAAAAGGCCTCTTCCACCCTCTGATGTCCAACATCAGTTGATCAGCTTTACTCAAAGGTCAAAAGACACAGAGCTTATTGAAAGATGTCAAAAGATTTGTCTTATAATGATATTATTTGTCACAAAAAAAAAGTAATAAAAAGGTAAATCAAAGTCAGAATGGTGTAACCAACATGCAGAAAGCCATTTTTGTTATTGTGACAAAAGTACACAAAAGTTTGAGGTAAGTAAGACTTTTTTTTAAAGAAATTAATACTTTTAGTCAGCTAGAGTATATAAATTTATCAAAAATGACTGCAAATACATTTATGTTACAAAAGATCAAATAAATGCTGTCCTATTGAACTTTCTATTCATCAAAGAATCCTGAAAAAAAGTTGGTTTCCAAAAAAAAAAAAAAACACATACACATATATATATATATATATATATATATATATATATATTAAGCAGCACAACTGTTTTCAAGACTGACAATAAGAAAAAAAAGTATCTTGAGCACTGAATCAACATATTAGAATGATTTCTGAAGGATCATGTGACATTGAAGACTGGAGTAATGATGCTGAAAATTCAGCTTTGCCATCACAGGAATAAATTACATTTTAAAATGTATTAAAACAGAAAACAGTTTATGTAATATTTCATAATATGACTGCTTTTACTGTATTTTTTGATCAAATAAACACTGCGTTTGTGAGCATAAGATACTTTTAAAAACATTAAAATAACTAGTGCTGGGCAATCGATTAAATCGCATCCAAAATAAAAGTTTGTGTTTATGTGTGTGTACTGTGTATAATTATTATGTATATATAAATACACACTCCATGTACATATTTAAGAAATATTTGCATGCAAATACTGTATATATATTTATATAATTTATCTTATATATAAATATTTTATATATAAATATAACATATTTTTCTTAAATATATACATGCATGTGTGTGTATTTATATATACATAATAATTATACACGGTACACACACATATATTATGTAAACACAAACTTTTATTTTAGATGCGATTAATCGATTGCCCAGCACTAAAAATAACCTAAATAAACATCACAGTTGTCAGGCCACAATGTTGTCACCAAGAAACAATTTTACAAATACACCTGATGTTATTCCCTGCCTTCTAGACCTCTTAAAGATCACAATTCTCCCACGATTCTGAACAGACAACTAAACAAAATAACATGTAATTTACTAGAGGTTCTGACAAAATGTTAATTTCTGCAGTCTATTTAAAAAATATTTAATTAATTTGAATGAATGATTCAATGACTCACTCAAAAAAACTATTTTCATTACTAAATGAATCAGCATTTTTTTTTTTTTTTTTACAAATCTTTTGAATGAATGATTCAATGAAAAATACATTTTTAAACATTCATTTGTTGCCACTGGTGTAACGATGTATTGATACAATCTTTATTTGAAGTGGAATTATAAACTTTTATTCCAGTACTTCTGTGATCATTTGAATTATTGTAACAGAAATAGTGACACTGAGGTTGAAAAGACTGTTTGTGAAGCTGTTTCATACCTATACATGACAACTGCTCTCTCTGGGTCAGCGGCAGCGTCAACGCAGATTTGAATGTTCACTGTGAGTGTACTTGTCAAAGGTTTATAGACATATCCGAATCGCTGTCATTTAGGAATAAGATCACGTGGGTGTTTGAATCGAGATTGCAATCTTTTACCGATTAATTGTGCAGCTCTACTGCCTTCAGCTTGGGTTGCTCCCCCACTCCTCAATGATTCAGAACCTCAACCAACTTAATACTCACTTCAAAATAAAGCACTGCTATGTTCCTCCTGGATCTTGATTGGCACATGTATAGAAGAAAAAAAAACACACAAAATGATATAAATATCAATACAGTTCTATTTATGCACGTTTTTAATTTAAGCCTATAAAATTTTACTAAATCATTAATTTAACAGCAGTTTTTTAAGGAAGTAGTAGACTAAATCCCAAACACTCCAGGGTCTAGAGGTGTGTGTCTCATGTTATCTAGTGTGAGCATTATTTTTCATGTCACTGTGGTGAGTCAGTGTTCAAATCAGATATAAACCCCATGAACCCAAACAGAGAAAGCTCTCACGCACAAACCACCATCATCAGAGCTCGGTAGAACACACTGTCTCTTCAGAGAAAGCACAAAGCCTACAGGACTGACACTAGTTTGATTCAGTTATAAAAATAAAAATACAAATACATTTTAATAAAAAAAAATCAATTTAAAAAAACAATGAAAATTAAAGCTGCAAGCAGCGATGAAAGGGCCCTCGCACCCAGGAGCACCGCCACCTGGTGGCCTCAGGAAAACAGCGAATAGTGGGCGACATGCATTTAAGTGGGTAAATATAGGAGAAATATTGCAAAGTCACTTAAATGTGCCACACTTCCTGCTGCCAGCAGGTGGCGCTTTGACTGTAACCAAATATTGGCATGTAGATGTCTTCAGGCCTGGACTATTATCAAACATGTGAAGTTTGGGGCAGATCGGACATTGTATGCCTGAGTTACAACAACTTCCTGTTCCGTGGCTTAAATCGCATACATTAGCACTTAGCCACGTGTTGTATGATTTAATGTGTTTCTAGCATGTTTGGTACTTCATGGCATATTTAAATGAGTTTCTGGGGGTGAATTATAGTGTAAAGCATGCCATTTCCTGTTTCCAGCAGGTGGCGCTATGACTGTAACTGAATATTGGTGTGTAGATGTCTTCGGGCCAGGACTCTAATAAAACATGTGAAGTTTGGGGCAGATCGGAAATTGTATGTCCGAGTTACAACAACTTCCTGTTTCATGGCGAAACATCGAAATTTGTCAGGCTGCCACGGACACGCCCTTCAGGGAAAACTCAAGATCTTCACAATTTAACATCACAAAGGCCTTTAGATTAGACTGTGCAAATATGATGTTGATCTGATTAAATCTCTAGGAGTTCGTTAAAGTACAGCGTCTGGAAATGGCAAAATTTGCAACAATTTTGCAAAGAAAATTCAAAATATCTCACTTCCTGTTGGTTTTCAGATTTCATACCAGGAGACTTTTTTTGTAGGTATTGGGCTGTTACATGTGTGTACCGAATTTCATACCTGTACGTGAAACGTAGCGGGAGGGGCACTTCGTTGAAATGTTGTAGGTGGCGCTATCAAGCAATTTTGCCACGCCTAATTCTGAAACTCATATGTAGATGTCTTCAGGACAGGACTCTTATCAAACGTGAAGTTTGGGGCAGATCGGACATTGTATGCCTGACTTACAACAGCTTCCTGTGTCATGGCGAAACATCAGATTTTGTCAGGCCGCCACGCACACGCCCTTCAGCGAAACTCAAGATCTTCACAATTTAACGTCCCAAAGGCCTTAAGACTAGACTGACCAAATATGATGTTGATCTGGTTAAATCACTATGAGGAGTTAATCACAGTGTAAAACATGCCATTTCCTGTTGCCAGTAGGTGGCGCTATGACTGTAACTGAATATTGGCATGTAGATGTCTTCGGGACAGGACTCTAATAAAACATGTGAAGTTTGGGGCAGATCGGACATTGTATGACCGAGTTACAACAACTTCCTGTTTTATGGCGAAACATCGAACTTTGTGAGGCCGCCAGGGACACGCCCTTCAAGGAAAACTCAAGATCTTCGCAATTTAACGTCGCAAAGGCCTTAGACTGTGCAAATATGATGTTGATCTGATTAAATCTCTAGGAGGAGTTCGTTAAAGTACAACGTCTGGAAATGGCAAAATTTGCAACAATTTTGAAAAGAAAATTCAAAATATCTCACTTCCTGTTGGTTTTCAGATTTCATACCTGGAGACTTTTTTGTAGGTATTGGGCTGTTACATGTGTCTACCGAATTTCATACCTGTACGTGAAACATAGCGGGAGGGGCACTTCGTTGAAATGTTGTAGGTGGCGCTATCGAGCCATTTTGCCATGCCTAATTCTGAAACCCATATCAGACGTAAATTTTCACCACTTTTGACGCGTGTGCAAAGTTTCATGAGTTTTCGAGCATATTTAGGCCATCAAAAATGTGATTAATTTGGGAGAAGAATAATAATAGGCTGAGCAATTCCAACAGGGTCCTCACACCATCGGTGCTCGGGCCCTAACAATTAAAGGGAGGAACAACAAGAGGAGGAAAACCTTCAAAATGTGATATATGTTTTAAAAGAAAAAAATAGAGGGAAAAAATGCATCAGGTATCTTCATTAGTTTCCCAATGGCCGTTAAACAAGGTGGATGAGTTGATAAAGGGAAAAATACTTTGGTTGGCCAAAGTCACATCTTTGGAATGTGGTTGCCAGAGGACATTTCTTAGGAAAGATCTCTTCAGGATTACTAATTGACTAGGTTGACTGTCCGGGCAAGATTAGCAGTGTTCCAGCTTCTAAATGTTTCCAGAAACTAATCAAAAGCAAATAACTGACAGAGAGAGAAAAAAAACAAAAAAAAAACATGGATTCTGATTGAAAGTAATTAGTGATTACTTCAGGAAAATCAGGATAAAATTGATGCATTTAAACTATTAACGGTTACTGTAAAACCCAACAAGGTATGATAACTCATTTCAATTGAGAAAACTGATTGCCTCAATTCATTTAAAGTTTTGAAACGAATAGTTATGAGTACTGAAAAATTATTTCAGGTGAGTTCACTAAAAGAATATTTCCTAAAATAGAATTAAACTCCGCTCAATTGTTTTATGTTGCTGAAACGTAACTGTATTGATTAAAACAACTTAATTTAAAAACTCTTTAAGAAACTCTACTCTCATATGAGAGAGTAGAGCCTTTATTAACCCCCTGGAGCCGTATGGATTACTTTTATGATGGATGCGCTTTTTTGGGCTTCAAAAAATGGTTCCATTCACTCCCATTATAAAGCTTGGAAGAGCCAGGATATTTTTTAATATAACTCAGATTGTGTTTGGCTGCTAATCTCACCTACTCTCCCCTGCTAGCTAGCTACATAGCAGGCTATAGCACTCACAGGCCTGGTTTCACAGACAGGGCTTAGATTAAGCCAGGATTAGGTCTTAGTTCAATTTGGACATTTAGGTAGCTTTTATACACATGCCTTAGAAAAAACATTACTGGTGTGAATCTTGAGACAAAACAATAGCAGTGACATTTTAAGGCATGTCAGTTGCTTTCAGTTAAAACAGCTCAAACATGCATTTAGTCTGGGACTAGGCTTAAGTCTTGTCTGTAAAACCGAGGGACAGCTATATAAACATAGATCCCTCATTAGTGGCTGTTTCTATGGGCCGCTTATATGCAAGCCGTCCGCCATATTGGAACAGTCAAAACATGTGAACAGTCAAGAGCAAGTTGACTGTGTGTCTGCAACCATAGTTAGTCACATCTATGAATATCTGTATTAACTGTATTGATTAAAAAAACCATTCAATTTAAAAATATTAACTCTCTTATAGATAGGGCCTACTTAGATACTTGCTAGTTAGCCAGCTAGCTAGCTACTTAGCAGGCTATACCACTTAAGGACAAAATAAAGCACTGCCAGGTTCCTCCTGGATCTTGATTGGCACATGTATAGAAAAAAAAAAAAAAAAAAAAAAAAAACACAAAATTATATAAATATCAATACAGTTCTATTCATGCACGTTTTTAATTTAAGCCTATAAAATTTTTACTAAATCATTAATTTAACAGCAGTTATGATTACCAAACAGCAAAGTAAATGTAAAGATCCCAAATTTTTAAGAAAGTAATAGACTAAATCCCAAACACTCCAAGATCTCGCGATACATAGCCCCATCCATCCTCCCCTCAATACGGTGCAGTCGTCCTGTCCCCTTTGCAGAAAAGCATCCCCAAAGAATGATGTTTCCACCTCCATGCTTTACGGTTGGGATGGTGTTCTTGGGGTTGTACTCATCCTTCTTCTTCCAAACACGGCGAGTGAAGTTTAGACCAAAAAGCTCTATTTTTGTCTCATCAGACCACATGACCTTCTCCCATTCCTCTTCTGGATCATCCAGATGGTCATTGGCAAACTTCAGACGGGCCTGGACATGCGCTGGCTTGAGCAGGGGGACCTTGCGTGCGCTGCAGGATTTTAATCCATGACGGTGTAGTGTGTTACTAATGGTTTTCTTTGAGACTGTGGTCCCAGCTCTCTTCAGGTCATTGACCAGGTCCTGCCGTGTAGTTCTGGGCTGATTCCTCACCTTCCTCATGATCATTGATGCCCCACGAGGTGAGATCTTGCATGGTGCCCAAGACCGAGGGAGATTGACCGTCATCTTGAACTTCTTCCATTTTCTAATAATTGCGCCAACAGTTGTTGCCTTCTCACCAAGCTGCTTTCCTATTGTCCTGTAGCGCATCCCAGCCTTGTGCAGGTCTACAATTTTATCCTTGATGTCCTTACACAGCTCTCTGGTCTTGGCCATTGTGGAGAGGTTGGAGTCTGTTTGATTGAGTGTGTGGACAGGTGTCTTTTATACAGGTAAGGAGTTCAAACAGGTGCAGTTAATACAGGTAATGAGTGGAGAACAGGAGGGCTTCTTAAAGAAAAACTAACAGGTCTGTGAGAGCCGGAATTCTTACTGGTTGGTAGGTGATCAAATACTTATGTCATGCAATAAAATGCAAATTAATTATTGAAAAATCATACAATGTGATTTTCTGGATTTTTGTTTTAGATTCTGTCTCTCACAGTTTAAGAGTACCTATGATAAAAATTACAGACCTCTACATGCTTTATAAGTAGGAAAACCTGCAAAATCGGCAGTGTATCAAATACTTGTTCTCCCCACTGTGTGTGTATATATATATATATATATATATATATATATATATATATATATATATATATGCTGGCTCTTCCAAGCTTTATAATGGGAGTGAATGGTACCATAGATTCATAAAAGTAATCTATATGGCTCCAGGGTGTTAATAAAGACCTTCTGAAGCGAAGTGATGCGTTTTTGTAAGAAAAAAAACATTTTTATAACTTTATGAACTGTAATCACTGGCTTCCGGTAACGGCGTACACAAGTCTAGTTCCAGCGGAAGAGTGACCTCTTACCCGATGCATGACATATTGACGAACTTGGAAAACCAGAGGATAGAGCAAAGCAATTCACCAGTCACGAATTAGAAGTCTGAAACAAGAAATTTTAAAGAGAAATATCAGAGGAGCTTGAGTTTGTTGCCCAGCCCTATTTGTTTGAATCGCGAGAGGCATCTACTCTCACCTAAGATTACTTTACTCCTACATCCCTACATCATGGAACTCAGAACTCGACTCTCTCATTCCATTCACTCCCATTATAAAGCTTGGAAGAGCCAGGATATTTTTTAATATAACTCCGATTGTGTTTGGCTGAAAGAAGAAAGCCATATACACCTAGGATGGCTTAAGGGAGAGTAAATTATGGGATAATTTCCTTTTTTGGGTGAACTAACCCTTTAAATTTGACGGTTTACAGTGTATTTCTAATTGTTATGATTTAAAAGATAAAAATATATATATTATTACTGCTATACTGTAAATATTGCAAAGGGCTGTTTTTGCTCACATAAAACATGGAATGTTTTTATGTACAAAAAACCAAATGGAATTGAGTTTTCCCTAAGCAAACATTTGATGATGCTGTCTCATTATTAAAGGACAGTAAACATTTTTTTTATTTGCCCATGGAAAAACAAATTAACCATTATCATGTCTCAGTGTAGCTACTTCGACATGTGGTGTCAATTTGCACTAACCAAACAGCATCTTGAAAAGAGCAAGGCATGTGAGGAATGCAAAAAGAATATTTTCCACTTGATCCCAATGTTATCATGATACATCCACTCCAATCACTTTTTAGGAAAAGAAAAACTACGCATGGCCAACTAATGAGTTATAGGCAGCGAGAACATCCCCAAAAATAATAAATGGGACTGGAGCGGCTCCTGCTGAAACAGTGACTAAATCATGTTCCTCAGTCCTCGTCCTAAAGTCCAAGGAATCATAATTCGAAAATCTTCCACATTCAGGCCTTTAACGTTCCGAAACAACCACTGAAAGATCTTTTGATCCTTCTATCCTATTCTAGATCAGATTAGCATGTAATCTAATCATAATCATCACTTGAAACATAAACATATGAGATCTTGTTCCGCTACACTCTTCGAAAAAAAGGTTCAATGGAGTTCAATATAGAACATTTGGGTTCTTGACTCAATTTTAAGGAGAAATGACTTAAATCTTTTTTTTTTTTTCCTACTGATAAAGTATGTTTATTAGCTGTTTAATTCATAAAATTTAACTTTTTTAATATAAGATTAAAAATTCATTAAAACAAAATGAATTCATTAAAATTAAATCCATAAGATGATCCCAGGAGGGGAACCCCTAAAAGGTTCTGACAGACCCTGACAGGTTCTATGTAGAACATTTTCTTCTAAGACCAATTGTGGATTTTCATTCCCTTGAAATGCCTTTATGAAATTCAAACATCATATGAAATGGGAGTATGATCACATAAAAGTGTCTTAATTACACTGTCTTAATGATTCATAAAGGTTCCTCTGCCTACGTGCGGCAAGGGTGTAACTGAGTAACGTCAAGCTAGCATCCGTGGCGCCCCAGAGCAGGTTTTACCTCAGCGGCCTGTCATCGAGGATACAGGTGCCCATCAGAGCACTGAGCTCCTTTTGTCCTGTGTGCCATGATGCCGAGAGCGAACATGATACAGGCCACGACAGGGATCGTGATAGGGCTTCTGGTCATACATCCCTTCCTATGTGTACGCAGGTCCGTGTATGCGGTCATCAGGTTTCTGGGGGGTTGGGGATCAGATCTGTCTGTCAGGCACCGGGCCGTGCCAGGGAGCTTTAGCTCTGCCCCCGTGGCCGATAAGGCAAGCGCCTGTCGGTGTGCAGCTGAGAAAGGCTTTGTCGTGCTCCTGTATCATCGCTATTGCACGGCACTCTGGGAGCCCTGCAGCTGCTGCAGTCATTCTCCAGGCACGAGCGAAGATGAGCATCACGCTCCATTTCCCAAGAGGCCGTTCTCTTTTAAATGCACTTCAAAGAATGGGATAAAAAGTTTGAAAAGAAAATAGCCTGCAAAAAACGATATCATCCTAGTGAATGTACTCTGACTCTTTTCTGTGTGTATTTTTTAAATATAATAATACAAGTCTCTTATGCTCACAAGGCAGCATTTATCTGATCATAAACACAGTAAAAACAGCAATACTGTATTGTAATATTACATTTTAAAACAACAGTTTTCTATTTGAATATATTTTAAAAGCCATTACTCCAGTCTTCACATGTGTCACATGATCTTTCAGAAATCATTCTAATATGCTGATTTGGAGCTAAAGAAACATTTCTTATTATTATCAGCATTTATTTGCAATAGAAATAATCTGTTACATTATAAATGTCTTTACTGTCACTTTTGTCAATGTAATGCATCCTTCCTGAATATAATTTCTTTAAAAATAAATCTCACTGACCCGAGCTTTTAAAACAAACAGTAGTGTATTTATAATAATGTAAATATGTGGTATATATTTTGGAATGCAATTTGAATATGCATTTTTTGCTCTCTCTTCGAGCACTGTTATATTTCTCTCTGACGTCTTTTGAGGAAAAAGTACAATCAACAATCAAAGCTCACTTGCCTTTTTCTTAGAGGCCTCTATTCATTAACCTGGTGGGGAACTGTGTGTGCGTCATACGTGGCAGTTTGGGTGGGCCACGATTCTGATTTAATCTAGCGCAGTGCCACCACCACCACCGGAGTGTGTGTCTGCGAGAGAGCTCACTAAAGTAACGAGTCTTCTGTGCTAATGGCCACGTGATTCCCACAGACGCCTATCACACTCTTCATTAAGCCACATGCTTGAGTGGCCTTCTTATCTCTCATGACAGCTCACGTCATTCATAACACACACATGAGCAAGTACACAAAGCCCAAAAGAGACACACACACCTCAGGGTTTAACAGACAGTACTTTTATGCCTCATTACTTACATTTGCGATGTTTTTCTACAGCCGTCTATAACTTAGAGGAGATTTTTGCCATGTACCAAGAAGAATGTCAATGTGTAACTATGTAGACAGACCTGAAAGAAACGTATTATATGTCAAGTAGTTAAAGTCATTTTAAGCAAAGAGACATTACAATGATATTTTTAATAATAATAATAATAATCTAAAAATATAACAGTCCTAGTTTTATAGTTTCATAAATTTCTTTTTTTTATAGAAAAAAAAAACGTTTTACTCAAAAAATTGAACCATACTCAAAACAAAAAAAAATCTGACAGGATCAAAGCACAACTGCTAAAATAATAATAAAAAAGGGTAGTAAAATGTCTTTTTTAAACCTGGTAAAACTTTGTAAACATCTGCCCTTAACCATTTTTATCTGTTTAAAAGTAGGATTTCCTGACCAGCATAAACAAAGTCAAGAGAATTCAGGACGAGGCTCACGCGAGAGGGGGTGAGACGCTGCCGCTGAATTCAGGGCTTTTCTTTTGACACTAATGATTGACTTTTCCCCTCCTGTGAAATGCGACTGACGTCATCATAGCTAAAGCTCAAATCGGGATGGGGGAAGGGGGGGTCGTTGGAAGGGTTACATTTTATTAGCATTACATTTTCACAGTGAAAACTTTTAATAGAAAAGGAAATGTTTGGAATATTTAGGTCAGTTCTTCCAGGAGTTCAGCTTTCTGCAGTGTAGTGAGTAACAGCGTTTCATAGTTTTGCCCTCTTTCAGTGGGGTTCGCTCTCAGCAGCTAAACACACAGACCTTCCTCTGTAGCCACCACTGACGTCAGCAGTCACCTAGCAACAGTCTTTTGATGTAAAAGCAGCAGTGCTGACACTGTTTTCAAATAAGACACAGAAAGAGCGAGAGAGAGAGAGAGAGAGAGAGAGAGAGAGAGAGAGAGAGAGAGAGAGAGAGAGAGAGAGAGAGAGAGAGAGAGAGAGACAGATGGTCAAAGAAAGAAAGAAAAAGACAAAAAAGAAGGAAAAAGGAGAGCAGCAACGCTTTTAAGATACTTGTGTTTCAATGTCATAATGCATTACCACAGTAATTTAAGGCTTCCCCGAACACACACATATATGGAACTTTTTTTTTTAAATAATAAAATCTTCCATAAACTCTCAAATCGGGCCAATTTGATTTAACTAATACTTTTTCCGTGCCTATACAGAATAATATACACACTGGGGAAATTAAAACAAAATGATGCCTCCCACACACACATATTTAAAAAAAAATAAAAATAAATAATAATAATAATAATAATAATAAAAAATTAATAAATAAATAAATAAATAAATAAATAAATAAGAAATACTACTAAAAAAAAAATCTGGTCATTTTGATCTTGCTAAAATTTTCACAGAATTCATTACAGTATTAAATAAATATTTATTAAATATTAAATATTTATTTAATACAATATTAAATAAATATGTGAAATTTAAATTGTGAAGTGTAACAACTCTAATAATAAATAAAAATCTAGCATGCCTTTCATTCTCGTGTCATGGAAATCAAACAGCAAAAGCAATCACGATCTTTCAGTAAATTTGACACAGGCTTCCCGAGCTCAGTAACTCACCCATGAACCCTACATACGACCCACAATTCCCTCCTCCCCGTCAGACCTGACCATGTGTTCGACCCCCGCAGCCGGCCAAATGAACAAACAGCTTTTTCAAATGCAGGACACACATACAAGGATCAACAACCTCCTTGTGGACTTAAGAGCTACTAGGCCACCTTAAATGTTTGAGTGTCTGGGAACCTTATGGTGCAATAAACCTTTCCCGATAAGCCATGCAGAAAATCCCTGGGCCTACTTAAAACCAATGAGATGTGCCGATTGTGTGGCTAATACAAAGAGGGGAGGTGTGCCAGACGTCCCCTGTTTTGACCCATGGGTCTCCTAGTCCACTTTCAACCCTGTCCACTAAGGGAAGGTGTGAACCTGTCACTTCAACACATCCAGGAAAAGCCACTTATCTCTCAACTGTTTCCATTAATGTCCCCAAAACATGTAGACAAAAAGCCCAGCATGGATATGGCGAGACACACACACACACACACACACACAGTTGTGGAGAGAGAGAGGCCAGATAAGAAGCTCGGGAAATGAGGAACAGCCAGAGTACAATTTGACAAGAGTTTGGCTTGGACAGCTTGTCCTCAAATATCCCTCCCGTTCTAAATTAATAATATTTATCAATGCTAATCATGTCAATCACATATAATGTATTAAAAGAACCACTGCTGCACTTGTGAGAGAAAATATAGCAACTGAAGCTGAATGAGACATCAAGACAAATAAAAAAAATGATTCACATGTGGACAAGGCAGGAAGAAGAGAAAAAAAATTGTAGTAACAAATAATGTATTTTTAAAAAGGTAACAGTGTAACAGCAGCACTTCAGCGCTTTTAGCAACCGCTGCTCAGCTCAGCTCAGCCAGCATGAAAAACTAAAGAGCTGCAAGCTAATTGCTGGCGATCATGACGCAAACGGTTTCCAAGGTAACCGAGTTTTGGAGTAGCCGCTCCAGCATTTCCTCATCTGTTTGCACTCACACCAGCAGGCTGACAATGCACTCGCTGCATCCTGTTTCAGTCTGCAGACAGAAACGGTGCTGATCTCTGTTAACCCCTTCCTCCTTAACCTGGAGAACTCCTGCACGCTACAGTAACTGTTACTCACGCTACAGGTGCTGTTAGGATCTTGTGAGGTGGAAATCTGGGGGATAAAAGGCAGTAACACAGAGGAACAGCTGGTTTTATGTTACGCTTCTTTGTGTCTAGCTTAAAATGCAACAGACAACTTACGAACTGAAAGAGATGCAAAGAATGCAACTGAAAGCGTCAACCGTTGAAATATTCCAGCTTGGCACGATTCCTGGCACAACAGAACACATTTATCTACTGCTCCCCTCAATAAAGAGCACATTTCACATTAAAACCAGCCAAACACATTATTAGATAATCAAACACGATTACATCGTGAATGCACTGTAAATCTAGCTGAGACTAATTAAATTGTAATTTTGTAATAGTTTAACAATATTAGTTTATCATTATTATAACAAAAAAAAAACATCATGGGAGTTCCTTATAAAAAAAATTAAAAAAAATTATTGTCAATTTCATAAATTAATAATAATTAGATTTTTATTATTAAATAAGAGTGACGTCCAGTAAAGAGTGCAGTATAAAGATCTTTCCTCACTGTCGGCTAGCCCCTGCTCCTCATTTTAAATTTGCAACTTGGGCTGAGGAGAGGATTTGTTAACCAGTGTTAACAGATACAACACACACAACCACCAATTTATACAGCAGTCTAAATATATAACTTAATCCCAAAATCTGTGAATAGTTTTAAATTTCCACATTTCAAGATTCTCCCCCTATTTCCAACACACACACACACATACCACCTCATTCAGAGAATGAGACTAAAAACTCACTTGCACTCCAATAATGGAAATAGATCACAGCGCTTTACCTCACACATAATAGGGCCAAGCCTGCCCATTTTCTTTTCACTTGTTTTAAAAGGCATTCTCAGAGATTCACACCCTATGCTGTTTCACGTCATCTTTTTCATTTATTAATACGAACTACATTTTTGAAACGTACTGCTATTGTTTTTCAAGCTGTAATTTTCATCTAAAGAAAAAAAATATTAATATTGAAACTATCACACCTCTACGAGAAAACACACACAGAGACCGGTTCATCATGTCTCCGAGCTCTCGGTATGGACAGAGTGTTCTCTACTCTGATCATGCCGTTGAGGAGGCAGTCAGTAAATTGTACATGGCAATAAGTAAAACTTGGCCTTTTTTTCTGTAGACATACTCTCATACGTCACCACTTAGTGACGTCAATGTTATATCATTCCACATGGCATTAGTGCAGCAGAACGTGACAGCTGAGAGGAGCTCCACCGTCTCACACACACATGCACCTTTTCTCTCTCGCTCTCTCCTTTACACACACACTCCCTTTGCCTTATATTTAAGGGTTGTTTAAAGGCATTACTTGCTACTATATGACTACAAATACAACTGTGTATATGGCTGGAAACGCATTTTAATTAATAAGGGATTGCACTATAATTGCAAATTAAATCATTTGTAAATTGCACTCAGATTTGTAGAGAAACTAAATTAAAATAAAAAGAATAAAAATAATTTTACAATTCAATAATTCACAAAAAAACAGTACTGCTGACCGTACTTACAATAACTTCACGCTTACTGTGTGACAGCCTTTGTCTTGTACTATTTTTAGTCCTCTGTATTATTACAGTAAATCACAGCAACAGCTGATGTTTCAAAAGTCTCAATGAGACAAAGACTGTGGCACAACAACATTGTTGCACACACCATGGCAGAAGGCCATGTAATACCACACAGGGTTTATTCCTTAATTATATACAAACACACACACACTTCATGTTGATGAGTGACTGCAAATGCTTCTGCTTAATCCAAAATAAAATGTAGAGACTGAATCACAGCCTGAAGAACCCCAGCTCTGTATTTATTCACAGATAAACACACTAGCACCACGTTCAGCAGAAGAGAACATTTCAATATATTAAACTTAACTAATGGGAGAAACGTCAACTTTGACAAAGAAAGGTAAAATAAGATTTGTGCGGAACAAGGCCTTTATACCTAATGAAAATATGCACTTGTGCAATTGCTCTTATTTTTGAGTAGCTTACATAAACCAATGTTCGGGTGATGATGTTGTTTTACTGTGAAACTCTGAACGCACTTTCAACTCACTAACATCTCAGTGGTGGCAAAATGCAAATCCCTCTCATGAAATCCAATGAATTATGAATTTTCAGTCTAGCCGCATGCATTGCAGGGGATTCCCGGCCCAGGACATCACCCACATTCAGGCATCTCATTCGCAAAAGTGATCTATTCATTTTCAACTGAGGGAAATTATTGTGAGCACACATGGCCTCTCTCTGGCATTTACATTCACACACACACACACAATCACAGGCCATTAATATGTCAATTCTTACAGCAAATCACAGTGCTCAATTTACAATAATCTTTGTGACAAACCACTTTGTCACACACATATACACATATATAGACACACACACACACACACATACACACACAGAGACAGTCAAAAGTTAATAATTACGATTTTTTTTTATGTTTTTGAAATAAGTCTTTTCTGCTTACTAAGGCTAATTTTATTTGATCAAAAATACCATAATAGTACTATGAAATATTATTACATTTTAAATTGTTATGTATTTTATGTAATTTATGGCAAATTTGTATTTTCAGCATCATTACTCCAGTCTTCAGTGTCACACGATCCTTCAGAAATCCTTCTAATATGCTGATTTGGAGCTCAGTTATTATCTATTATTATTGGTGCTCAATTGTTAATAATGGTTCTTATTATTATCAATGTTGAAAACATTGCTTTCAGTTTTTGTGGTACAAATGTGGCAAATTTTGTATGGATTCTTTGAGGACTAGAGAGTTAACGGCATTTATTTGAAATAGTTTTTTATAAATGATTTTTCTGTCACTTTAATCAATTTAATGAATCCTTGTTCTTGCTGCTCAAGAAAGATTTCTTATTATCAGTGTTGAAGACAGTTGTGCTGCTTAAAATTTTTTGTTTTATTATTATTTTGCAATAAAGTAATATATTCTATAAGAAAACAATGCAATGTTTTGGTAAGTATTCATATTTTTTGATACAATTTGAATATAAAATATTCACATTGAAATTCCCTTTAATTTCCGATTCTGATAGACATAACAGCATGACCAAGAACAGCGGTTTGTTCACCATAATGGAAACACTGTCACAATCAGCAGTAAGCTGTTAAACAAATTGTATTTCATCAAATAAACATTGGTCAGTTTTTTGTGGAGTATGAAAGATACAGGCCCTTATAACAGCATTTTAACCTTTTTGTGACTTCAGCATTACTTATGTGCATCTAAACCTTCTGGGGCCTCATTTATTGTTGATGTGTTGAAAAAGACTATCCGAAACCTTGCCTAAACACAATATATTAAACCTCACAGAAGCTGGCAAAACTGAAAATAGCTATGAGCCAAGTAGTGATTGTGCTCATTCTCTTCGCTTTCGTGAGGTCACGAACATCACAAAATACCCCAAACTCTCTAACCCATATGGCAAAACACCCCAGGGACAAATAACAACCGCCAACTTCACAGCTTCCATATCAACACGAGCCACTAATAGCAAATGACCAAACTGCATTCCAGTCTCAAGCTATCTGAATCACTCTGATAGCAACAACAAAACAAAACTACAGAAATGTGACTTCTACAAAACAAACAAAATACATTTTAAACGTATCATCATCCTTTTTATCCTGTTTATTTAAGATGAAATACTAATATGAATATGAAATTAACATATTACCAATGTTTTATAATGATACGGACATAATATGTGTCAACAACTGCCATCAATTATGACTCTGCATATAACAATGCTGGTCTGATTTAATACTCTCTATCTGCAGTATCGGTTTTCAACAACTTTCAAAAAGTAAGCACTGCTCATCAGTTTACATATAATTTTGCAAAGGTGTTCATATAACAATTACATTTCATATCTGAATAATTTTACACAGTCTGAGCCATGGTCAAGCAGTTTAGATGGGTACGGTCAATCACTAAAAAAGATATAAAATGATGATAATAATAATAATAATAATAATAATAATAATAATAATACTAACTTGCCAACAAACTAACTAAGCAAGTAAGTAAGTAAGTAAGTAAATAAATAAATAAAAATTGCACTTGCACAATGGTTCAAACAAATTCAACTAAAAGCACCCTTGCTCAGCTGGTTAAGACAAGAACTAGCAAGAACATTCACATTAGGCAGCACATTTACTACACTTTGTTGTTGACTGTTTCCTCTACGTAAGAAATAATGTACAGCGAGTCATTATCGCAAAATAAACCCTGCTAGGGTGTTCAGGACCCCAAAGCAGAGGCGTCGCTTATCACCCTGAAGGTGTTTGTTTTGTGATAATAACCGGGTAGTTGTACATTATCCCACTTATTATATGGCCACTTACCAAATAAATAAATATGATCACTTGAAATAATAATTAAACATTTATATCATCTAACTTGTAAATTATCTTCCATTAACAAACAGCCTAGCTAGAAGACAAACGCTGTGACAATATCCATTCTCCACACTTGCAAATACTTGTGACAACATTATATTTGATTGGCTGAATAGTTCCTTATTGTCTTTTTTGGGACTATGTACTTTTGTCAGAGGATATTTATCAAGTTGCAGTAATGGCTTTGAGACACAACATAGCACTTAAGTTGACATGAGTCCGCAAATTGAAGAAACATGAAAGCATGTTACCTTAGGCAACAGTGAAATATCCAGTTTAGCTGCTCTGTGTCACAACTGACCAATAAGAATCAAGTATTCCCTGGGCAACCAGAACTACAAATTTGTTAGGACGAAAGGCCCGTTCACACAAAGAACAATAACTATAACTATATTAGCGTCCATATCATTATGTTTATTCTGAGTATGCGCTGAGTTTTGACATCTGCCGCTTTAAATACTCAAGCTCTTTTAAGCAAGATGGATTCTGACTGGCTGTCATTGTTTTATTGTTCATCAGCTGGAAAAAAAAATTGTTCTGAAAGTGATTACAGTGATATTGTTCATCTGTGCCGTTATCGTTATAGTTGTGGTGTGGATTCTGCTATTCTTTTATATTTAAACTAATTTTTAGAACTATATATTTATCGTTATAGTTATCGTTCTTGGTGTAAACGGGCCTTAACAATAAATGTTGTCCTTAAAAATGAACTACAACATCCAGTTAATCCACTAGCCTAGCCCTCACTTGTCTAATAAACAAAGGTACTTAAACAAAAGTAAGAAAAGACTGACTGAGCACACCAGTGATGCCTTTCATGATGGTGTTAGCGTGATGATGTTGATCTATGTACACACATATCAATAAAGTCCTGTTTCTAGGCTGCAAGCACTATGGTTGTTATGCTGACTCCTGCATTTTCATGAACTGTATTTCGACATGCATGTAACTGACCACTGTTCTTTTACAATGTGATTAAGCAGATTATGATACTCAACTGGCTGGTCATGTTTGGTTTCTCTGTGCAATCTGACCATTTTCTTTAATTGCTCAGCTATGCTTTCATCATGCCTTTCATCAAATAACTAAAGAGAGGTTTACACTGTATGATTTTGGTCATCTGAGAGAAATTTTGTGAATCCTAAAAGATTCTTTGGTTCTTAGACCAAAATCTGAAGTCTTTGATTTTTGGTTTGACGTTCACTGACAGCAAATAAATGACCTTTGCGATTAAATGAAATTCTGTCATTGTCAGAAGATTTGACGCACAGTCCTGTAGTGTGACTTATCCTACGACAACCATCAAATCAAAAACCAATAGGAGCGCCGAACCTGATGACGCAATTAGTGAGACAACAACAAACCACCACTTGCTCCACACACATAGGCCATGATAAAAATTAACACTAAAGATTGTTTTTGTTTGCTAGCCACCATTTCTATCCCGCATGTAAACGCAGCTCACCATCACTGAACATGTCGCGGATTGATGATGTAAAACTCCGGACAAGTCTTCTTGCGTGCGTCCGTTTTTAACGCGTCTTGACCTCCATACAGTCTGACATTAATGACAACTAAAATCCCACAATGTGAGAAAAAGTTCCGTTTCTTTTATTGAATTCTTCAATGCATCCACTGTTTACTCTTAATGATAAACCAATTTGAACAATCACATTCAATGAATAATATATCTTAAAACTCATTGTTATGTTACAATGAATAAAAACATGCGCATTGCACTTTTTGCAGCTTCTTATTGGTATTCATATTTTAGTATTCATAAATACTAAAATATCATAAATTCATACATTTCATAAATTTAATACATCGTCGATTATGGGCGGAAACCTTACAAATCCATATTAAAAAAATGTTTTTTCATAAATCATTACTATTGGTCACCCTTTACATCTTTCTGTGGGTTTTTCAAAGATTTAACAAATGAAATGTATTAAAAAGAGCTTGTGACTAAACCTCTTAACTACAATGGGTCTTCACACTGTCTGTAAAACCTTAACTCCACCCTGCGTCTATCTGAATGAAGTGCCACCATACATTTTGGACCATATCTGCTTGTTTGCAATGCAAGGGTAAATAAAGAACTGGTTGTTTGAATAAGTACAGCACTTTCCTTAGTCAAGAAACACTATATATATATATATATATATAAATAAAGGGTAATAATGGCTAATGTTTTTGAGGAGCGGAGAAGAGTGTCTTAGATTTAAATTTGTCGTCGAGTCATTGCCGATACTGCCTTAAATAGCCTGTTCTTAGCACTATGTCTTTAGCGACAGGGGATTTTGGCCAAATGACAGAAAAAACTGAGCGCCCACATAGCTACAGTAAATTTTATAACCTGTAAGCTGATGAAAACATCACACGATGCATTTACTGCCTCAGATGCGACCGTTCTAATAACAGACAAAACACGTATGTCCGAAATCCTCAAAAATTTGATTTGAGCTTGATTTTGGTAAAATGTTAATAGTATAATGACACATGTAAGTGTCTGACTATATATATATATATATATATATATAAAGCCACAATGTCAACTATGACAATGCTGTGTTTAATTATTTAAAAAATATAGTGTTTTTTCCATTTCCTGAAAGTAGCGTTTTTGGAGATACAAGGTTTTCACCCGTCAGCGACGACATGCTTCTTAAAGATTCAGTACATTCTAATTAACCAGCATTTCAAGAGTTCTTTTGGCCTTAAAAAAAAAAAAAAAAACACTGACAAAAACAGATCCTTTCTAATCAGTGACTCCAATTAAACAACCACAACTTCACCTGATCTGCAAACAACACTGATATGCTTCCTAATTTATTTTGGAAACAGTCACATTTTCCACAGATGACGATTTAGGCTTGTAAAAAATGCACGAACACACGCACGCACACACACACACACACACAAGAAATCATGCATGTTGTTGAACTGGTATGGTCATAACTTAAAGGGCTTAATTCAATTTTAACTATAAAATGTATGATAATGTATAGAATAAACCAGATTTCACCTAACTGCATTCAGCTAAACTTGAATTATAAAGTTAGCTTTGTCAGAAAGTGCAACACAAAAAGGAATGAGGCATAGTTCGCTGCTCGGCCCCCAACATCTCCACAATATAATCAGTGCTCCACGTGCTATGTTAAAAGTGACTGGGCTTTGTTATGATTATCAACTGATTTAAAGATCCAAGCCACATAAACATTTCAAACAGCCTGGCTACCGCATATAGTGGTGCATCTTAAAAGCACCATAATCCTACCATGGGTTCTAAACACAGCTCAGGCTGTGACGAACATTGGGCTGAAAACGCAATGAGTCACAGGTGGCTTGAAAAGAGGACTGGAGCCGTTTCTCACTCTGTGCAAGTGAAAAAGTCATGAGTCCATACGTGAGACACAGCACTGACCGGAACAAAAAAATTCATACACACATCATGAGAAAAACCACAAAGAAAGGTCCATTAATTTACACTTTTTTCACATAGCAATGAATTTAACAGTAGAACATGAAGTAGCATAAACCTGTTTACTTCAAATATGTATTTTCACAACTGATAATGACTGATAATAACCTTACACTCTCACACTTTGAGGTCAAAAGTACAAGAAGGATATATATTTTTTATATTTTTAAATATATAAAGAAAAACTATATATAATTTACTAGACCTTATGTATATTACTAAAAGCTGTAACATATAAAATAAACAATTATTACTATTATTAGTATTTATAATAATAATAATAATAACAGTTAAATTATATAATATTAATTAATAAAATAAACTAGTATAGCAATATTAATAAAATGCATTCCTTAAAATCAAGCTGAAGCAGTATTTTGAAAAAAATAAAAATAAAAAGCTGTTCATGATGTCCATCTAAACGGGATCGTGTGCGAGTATGAACAGAGGGAAAGAGCTGAACTATCAAAAACAGTCAGAGAGAATCAGACTGAGAGACTGGTGTCGCATCATGACTCAAACAGAAAAAAAAAAAAGACAAAAAGTTGCACAAAACACCTATTTAAAATTCACTGTAAAACAACTGTTTTCAATAAAAAAAATTAAAGCACACACATAGATGTCAGTGTTCAATGTGCAGCTTCAAAATACACTTCTCCAGCTCCCTTTTGATTAGATGAGGGCTTAAAATTAAGTAGTATGTCATTACATCCTACACAGTAGGATGTCATTTTTACTAACTAGAAAAATGCATTAATAGTGTAAATATAATGGCCTGGTGACACAATATTATTTGCTGTACTGTGCTTTCTGAAAAGTTCTTATCACTCCACTTAAACAAAAAGTAAATTTTCAATAAATTTGTCATTAGTAATGATGGCACATTGAACTTGAATACTGAATAAGCACAAACAACAGACACAAGTTAAAATTAAATACTGTAGGACAAAATGGAGTGGAAATATAGGCGAACTTAGCAAAATCCATTCACTTTCATTCTAGTTTGATATTTTGTTTCCAGGTGCCCTTACAGATCCCATGTGAGAGAGAACTGATGCTGCTGCTCTCAGTAACAACAGGTGCTTACAGGTCAAAATAAAGTCTGAAACTGGTCATACTGAAACCTCAATTCATGAGCATGACTGGAACAGTGCACTCATTCAAAGCACACTCAAAATCACTTGAAGCACAAAGTGAATAGCTTTATGTGCATTGTGCAAGCAAGTAGAGAAAAGACTAAACTCTTTATAATTAGTGTGGAAAAATAATTCCAAATTTACTTGAATCGTGTTTTTATAATTCACTGAAATGGTGCCTTCATGTATGTGCAGAAACAAGTCAGGATGACTACATGAAAACCAAGCACAATGTTACAATATATTTACATAGCCACACAGGTTTGATGACCTTGAATTTAGTGTTTAAACATGACCCTTTACCCTTCGCCGGGGCTGACTTTTTGGGTAACGTGGGCTTGATGTTTCAAAAAAAAAAAAAAAAAAAATCAAACAGCTGCTAGCACCATATCCTATAATGAACTAACAAAGTTTCCATATTTATAGAACTTACAGATAACAAATCACATGTGTCTAAAAAAGTTAAATAAACTTTCTGCTGAGTTTCCATTATGTCACATACACATAACATAAGCCAAATACTTTTGTTCAAACTTTTCACTTCGCACTAGAATGCAAAAGAAGAGTCAATCAATGGCAAACTTTTAAAACTTTGTTATACTCTATTTACGGTACAGACACTGGGACAAGAGATGCCCCACTTTTCACGTGTTTGAATCAATTATTAATAGTGTAGTTTTTTTTCCACTTCAGTACGAACACAACATTCTGACCAGCATTATAAGAGTGCTGTAAACTGGATAACGTTTTCTGGATCACTTTACTGCGGTACTGAGAAGAGGCCATAAGGAAATGTGACTCAGACAGACATTTTCATTAAATGTGTTTTTGTAACTTGCTTAAACAGGGTTAATATTTTAAATAAAACAGCCTGTATTGGACTACTGGATCAACAAGACTTCACATAACTAACTAGGCCTAAAAACAATTTTGATCCATTTGATACAGAACAATGTTGAACTTAAATGTTAAAGCAAAAAAAGAAAATCTCACTCCATCACAGTGAAACAATTAAACCTAAATAAATTTGGCACTAGGCAACAGGTGACTGACACAACATTAAGACCTGGCCCAACAACAGTGTATAGCCTCCAAAATACTAATACCATCACATCCATGATATAAACTGTGTGGATTGTTGCTCAAACTGAACATGTCAGGTTTGTGATTGTGTACAACAAGAGTTGTGATGTGTGATTTTTTTGTGGTTTAGGACTGTAATTGTATGTGGCCATCTGAAATGTCAGAAGTGTGATGATGTGTATCATGAGCATGATGATGAGTTTTAAAGGTGTGTGTGTGTTTGTTATAGTAGTGTAGCCTATATCAGAAGTGTGATGGTAGTATATATCATCTGGTTTATCGGTATCAGTGTGTGCTCATGAAAAGCCCCTACCTGTTCTCTCGATATACAGGGCAGGGAAGGTCTGCGGGGCATCTTACAACTACCATAATAACTGCTGGACGTCTCTCCCAAAGAAACACAGCTGGACCTTCTCCTGGGTCTGATGACGGGAACTTTCTCCTCCGTGTTAGGGATCCTGCCGGCCGTCTCCCTCGGTGGGTAATAGTGATCGAAACAGAGCGCCAGAAGAGAGCCAGAGACCCCCGCCATACACGCCAGCACCGGCCTGAGGGACGGAGACAGGCAGCCGAGGCTGGTGAAGGACAGCAGCCACACCAGGCTGGCGAAGACCAGGATCAGGACGCTGTGTTTGAGTTTGAGACTGGGGATGAGAGTGAGCAGACCCACGCAGCCCAGCACGAACAGCAACCTGCCCATCATTTGCATCTGATGGTGCTCCTCTCCCCACTGCAACAAGCGCAAGACCATCAAATCCCCTAAGTAGCATGATGCTGGTAAGGACAAAAGCCAACATCTGCTGCTTTCCCTCTTCGTCCGCCTCAGGTAGAGGGTCAGAAAGAAATACGCGCAGCCGATGCTGAATAAAGGACTGATGGACTGTGAGAAATCAAAGAGGAAAGTCCGCAGCTCCGAGACGCCGTGATAACTCTGAAAGCTCCTAGAAATGAAACAGGAGAGCGCCAGAACTGCCAGCGCTCCCACGTAGAGAGCCGAGCCGCGGAATAGTTTGGACTTGAGGATATCCTCATTGCAAAACCTGCAGACGTTGAATAAAAAGCCCCTCGGATGGTCTTGTTTTAACGGGGTGACGCAGCTCTTCACATAGCCGTTCCTGAAGCTCTCCGCGCTGTTTGCATTGCCAACAACACCATCGTGCTGTCTGATTTTACTGTGCAAAACCTCTCCGTCTTCCCGCACAGCCATGTTGTCCTCCTTCAGTGCTCTTTAAACTTTCATTCCTCCGAAATAAATCCTCCGTGTGTCAACGTTTCACTACATGACGGCAAACGCGCTCCATGGTCACTCAAACGTGCTCAGGCATTTTGGCCAGGAGGAAAAGAGGCTGAAATGTTGTTGTTTTTTAGCAGACTCGAGCTCTATGTCGCCGTCTAGGTGTGACAATTTGTAACAATGACTAGAGCGCGAGACACAGACGCGCGCGCTCTCTGCAGCGCAGCCAAACCGCGCGCGCCTTCAATTTATGTCTGTATTTTTCATTTCTTGTCAGATTTACTACCGTTATTGCAGTATTTAAACAATACTATAGACGGCTAAAATAGAAAGTTTCCTACCTCAAGGCCTTAAACACAGGAGATGTGTATGCATGCGTGTGGAGTGTGTCCTATAATTTTAGAGTTGTGTGTATGTATACATTCATTGTCTTTATTGTTTGTTTATACTTACGATTCTAGCATATGATTAAGCTAAGCCAGTATTTAGTTGTGTAAATAGTATTGAATATTCTGTCATTCACATTTTCTGCCGTTCATGAGCCAACGGGCCCTTATGGTTTCAATGCATAAGCACCACAAGAGGTCACTAACACATGGACATTATGTTACAGCTGAGGCTCCAGACTCTCAGCCAACCCAGGAACCCCCTAAATGCTGTTTTACACTGCAAAACACATAATTATTATATTATGCTGATTTTGGTTGAGTCTCTTAATTAACTACCTTTACATTCTTTGCAATGTCCCCTAAAAGCAACAAAATCAACCAAAGATCATAACATCAAATATCAACCAAAGATCACATAACAAGTAATGGTAACACTTTACAATAAGGTTTACTTTTTAAATATTAGTTAGCTGCACAAATGAACAATAATAGGCCTACTTCTACATCATTTGATAATCTTAATGTTAATTTCAACATTTACTCATGAGTAAAAAGTGTTAACATTAGTTAATACATGTGAACTAACATGAATAATTGTATTCTTATTAAATAACATTAACAAATATTAATAATTGTTCAAATGTATTATATTGTTTTTGTAATGTTTTGGTGAAATAACATTTTAAATATATATATTTTATATATTTTTCTTCTTGCCAATGGATTAGTCCACAGAGCAGTACGTTCATGAACATGTTAGAACATTATATATACATTAGGCCTACTTTATCCTTTTTGGGCATTATTTTGAATACAAACAACTGTAGCAACATTCATTGTACTGAAGCTTTTATTTAACTTGCAAGACAGAACTGATTTTAAGATTATAAGATTAAAGTATAGAAATCTGAGGGGGGAAACATAAATGGCCCATGATCCTTTTGTCTTTGTTCAGTCAACCTCTTTTCCATTTCTTAAAAAAAAAAAAAAAACTTAAAAAAGGGAAAGTCCCTCTGAGAAGCTGTATTGTGAAAAGAGTCTTTCCCTTAAAGCGTGAGCACAAATAATGGTTTGTTTAATGGTCTTAAAATGACTCAGGTTTGTAAAAAGATCCAGATATAGGAGTTTATGAAAAAGTAATATATTTATTCCATATTGATGAGCAAGAACAATTCATGCATTTGCCTAAAAAAATGGTTTGAAATTGTGGCTCTCGCATTATGGTTCAATTATGATCTCAAAAGATGAAGACTAATGCTGGTTCCATAATGCATTGAAACTGACCTCATTTACTTCACTTCAGTGCTGCAATTCCCATAGCTATCTTAAGAGCTTTTCCATGATTCCAACTGCACAAGTGAAGTGATTGAGTAGACAAGTCAATAAAACCAGCACTGATTCTCATGTGAGGATCTAATGTATCTTCCAAGTTAGAAAGCAATTGAGCATGAGGCTATGACATGATATTCACACACAAATGTATGCATTCATAGGCATAGGCTTCAATGTACTGTGTTGATATGAAGACATTTTCCGTATTGATTATTCACATATTGTCTTCCCTGTATTTTGAATTATACGAATTGTATTGTGTTGTGTTTTAGGGTTAAAAGAAATGTCTGTAAACTGGAAGAAAATTGCTAGTACCCTTCTGTTTTTTTCTTACAGTGTAATGTAATAAAAAATATAATAAATTGTAGGCTATATATAAATTGTTTTATATAATAATCTTTTATTTGTTTTATCATTCAATATATCCATTTACTCAAAATATGTTGCATTGTAAATGTAAATATAATAGCCTAACAATATTCCAATATTCTAATTGTTAAAACAATGAGAGAATATTTAAATATACATTTAGACTGAATGGTAAATATAATAGAGAACTAAAAATGCTACTGAAAAATCTCGTTATAGTGCAGGTAATCTCAACAGGCCTGTCTTTTGTCCAAGAGACTGAATCTGAATAAAATATTTATTTTTAAATGTATTTTCATAGCCATTAGTGTTTCATTTCAGTATTGTTTTAGTATCATTGAGATATGCCTACTATTATAGTTTTAATTAATATTTTGAATTAGTTGTTGTTTTTACAACAACAAAAAAAATATATATATTGTGTTTTTGTCTAGGCCTATATAGTTTTTATTAGGCATTTTTTTCTGTTTTAGGTTTAGCTATTTTAGTAGGCTACATAAAGATAAACCAAAATGAAATGTTGCCTTGGCATCTAAGTGAAATAAAACAAGTTTATTTTATTTCAGTTAACGTTTAGGCCTATTTTATTTATTACAGTAGCTAACGTTTTTGTTATAGCTTAATAACCCACAGACCAATTAATACAAAAAGCTTATTAAGCCTATTATCAAACCTTTTCGCGTCAAATATTCGGTTTTACAGACAAACAGACTTTACAGTCGCGAACATAATCACACTGCAACAGACTTTCGCGTTTGCGTAACCGTGTGATCCTTCTGGCTCGCTGTAGTATTGATGTGGCCAAGTCAGTCAGGTTCCACGTCACTCGGAAGGATCAGAAATCTCACCAGACACGGATGCGCATACAGAAGAAGAGAAAGACCTGAGACCTATTTGAAAGGTAATAAATGAGCAGTTTTACAAGAAAGCACATTAATAAAAGCCAAATGTGTTGTTATTTTAAGCCACAGAAAAGAATTACCGGTTGTCTGTGTTCGTTTTTATCGCAGACGGTTAGCGTGCTAGCTGCTACTGCAGCAGTGATGTCGATTGATCACGTAATCAGTAATGTAACTGTACGACATCGACTGTGTTATCTATATGTGTTATTAGACAGCAGTGCTGATATACATTTCGTGTTTATAATACATGCACAACATGGTATAAATCGGTCTTTTGTCACGGCTGGCTTAGAGTTTTCAAACTAGCTGCTAATTCAGTGAATCCCAGAGTGGTCGTAGACCGTGAGACTTCTGACAAGATCTTGATTAAAAGATTCTTGTTAACAGGATAGATAGACTCTAAAATTAGTTGTAGTTTATGTAGTTGCACATATACCGTGGCAGTATCATGGTGTTCCTTGAAGAGCAAGATACGTGAAAATGCAAATGCACCCAGTAATTTTTTGCTAGTTACAGAAAGTTTTACTTACACAATGTTGAGAAATATTATTAAAATGATGTACACTTACATGAGGTGACTCCAGTTATAACAGTCTTCTAGAAAAATGGGTTTTATTCTACATGATGCTGGTAGTCCTTCATCACATGACCTGCTGTGACATACAGTTGAGTTACTACTTCTACTAAAAATGTTTATTTGTGTAGTGCTTTGGGACAGTGCTCAGGGCACTAAATCTATATTAATAAGTATAAAAGTACCAAACTATATACATAATTTCAGTAGAGTTGTCGCATTACACACATCATTAGATACATTACATTTTTGTTTGTTTCTTTATGGTATTAAATGACAATTCACTTGAACTTACTAATGTATTTAGTAACCTTTGTTTTAGGAAACCTCATAGGCATTCTGTCTGAGTGGAGTTTCGTGAAGGGAAGAAGAGCTGAAACATGACAGCCGCGGAGAATGTGTGTTACACCCTCATCAATGTCACCAATGACTCTGAACCACCATCAGAAGTCAGCTTAAAAGCTGATTTAGGTAATACTCTTGTGTAATAATTTGTTATTAAAGGGTTCACCCAAAAATGAAGATTCTGTAACTAATTACTCACCCTCATGTCGTTCCAAACCCGTAAGATTTTCGTTTATCTTCGGAACACAAATTAAATTATTTTAATGAAATCTGAGAGCTTTCTGTCCCTCTGTTGACAGCTACGCAACTACCACTTTGACGCTTCAAAAAATTCATTAAGAGATCGTAAAACTAATCCATATGAATCAAGTCGTTTAGTCCAAATTTTCTGAAGAGACACAATCGCTTTATATAATGAACAGATTTAATTTAGGCTTTTATTCACATATAAACATTCATCAACTCACAATGGAAACGGTAAGCTCAAGAATGTTCGCTTGACATGCGAGAACCAATGAGGTTCATTCTTGTGTGTTATGCAGCATGTTTGAGCTTCCTCAAGAACCAATAAGGTCCATTCTCCTAACCCTTTAAATTTGTATTCATGCACTCTACCGTTTAAAAGTTTGGGGTAGGTGAGATTTTTAAATGTTTTTGAGAAGTCTCTTTTGCTCACCAAGGTTGCATTTATTTGACCAAAAATACAGTAAAAACAATATTATTAAATATTACAATTTAAAAATAATAGTGTTCTATTTTATATATTTTAAAATATAATTTATTCCTTTGATGGAAAAGCTGAATTTTCAGCAGCCATTACTTCAGTTTTTAGTGTCACTCAATGCTTTGATTTATTAGAAAGTTCAAAAGAATAGCATTTATTTCAAATTATGTTATTTTAGAACAATATAAAAGTCTCAACTGTCATTCTTGATCAGTGTAATACATATGCATCCTTGCTGATTAAAAGTATTAATTTTACTGACTCCAACATTTTGAAAGATGGTAAATGTGGTGGTTAAAATGCACCCTAACAGTTTTTCCTTTTTTTTTTTTTTTTGTTGTTGTCAAAACAGAAAAGGGAGAAATCAAAGCCAAGACAGAGGCTTTGAAGAAGGTCATCATCATGATCCTTAATGGAGAGAAACTGCCAGGCCTGTTAATGACCATCATTCGGTTTGTGCTGCCTCTGCAGGACCACACAATTAAGAAACTACTCCTAGTTTTTTGGGAGATTGTTCCCAAAACTACTCCTGATGGCAAACTTCTTCAGGAGATGATCTTGGTCTGTGATGCCTACAGGAAGGTAGGCATGAAATATGGAACTGTTATGTGTATTGCTTATTGTGAGGGCATATTGTGTCTATTTCTTTGTCTAAATGTACCATCTGTGTTATGCACCTGTAGGATCTCCAGCATCCCAATGAGTTCATCCGTGGCTCCACCCTGCGCTTCCTGTGCAAGCTGAAGGAATCTGAGCTGCTGGAGCCCCTTATGCCAGCGATCCGCGCCTGTCTGGAGCACCGTCACAGCTACGTACGACGTAATGCAGTCCTGGCCATCTACACTATCTACAGGTGTGTTGATGGATCTTTGTGTGCACAAGTGAGAAAAAAAAACATCAAAGACTGTTTTCATATTTCATTCGTTATTTTCTTTAGGAACTTTGAGCATTTGATCCCAGATGCTCCTGAGCTGATTCATGATTTTCTTGTAAATGAGAAAGATGCAAGCTGCAAGAGAAATGCGTTTATGATGCTGATTCATGCAGATCAGGTACACAGTCTAATTAAAAAAAAAAAAATAATAATAATAATTTTTTTTGTTTACAAGAATGAATCTCATGAAGCTAAGTAGCTGTTGTTTTAATAAATGTTTGCAGGATAGAGCTCTGGACTACCTTAGCACATGTATTGATCAGGTGCATACTTTCGGAGACATTCTACAGCTCGTCATTGTGGAACTAATTTATAAGGTGAGGTGTCTTCATATCTTAAGTAATTCTTGTTTAACCCACAGAGACCCAGCGTAGCAGAATTGCATTGTAAGTATAAAGCAATTAAATAATATTGAACTTTCTTTAAATATGGGTCATAACAGTAGCTGACACCCTGAAATTTATCACAACAACAGTTGGATATTAACTGCCACAGCTTGCTAAAGGCACACAAAATGACACCAGCCAGCTGACACATTTCTTAACAGTTTTTGATGGGAAAAGGCTTACATGCCCTGAAATTTTGAACGTAAACAATTTTGAGACCATTTTTGTAGGCGTAGCAAAAATGAAACGCTGGGCATTAGGGGTCAAATGTTTTTCTATTGTTCTCACACAATCGAGCCCCCTCAGTAAATGAATTATTCCTTCTTTTTTTTTTTTCAGACATTTTCTGAGCTGTGTTGTCATTGTCTCAATGACATAAAAATAAATATTAACATTACTACATTAAATATAATATATATGCTAGGAATATTTATAACAGTATTTAAAATGGTCAAATAGTGAAATTTCTTAACTTTTTCATGGCTGAATTGTGTTGAGGATTCGAGACTTTCAATTACCATATACTGGTAAAATTTTGCAACCTTAAATTCTCAGCACTGCAATTTTTGTAACTAATGGCTTCTTAAAGGCATGAATAAGGATGAAAGTTCAGGAACTTTCGGGGGTGGGACTTGGGCGCTGAACGTGCTGATTGGTTGAGCTCACCCAGCATTTTATTTCAACCTAAAAGTCAGTTGCGGTGCGTGCAGTAAGAGTTGTTTAAAGTTAAAAACTATAGTAAACACAACAATAAAATTCTGTAAAATGAATAAATTTTTTTTAAACTAACCCTCACGTCGTTCTAAAGCTGTATGCTGTTTTTTTCTGTGACTTAAAAAAAAGAATATCAATAGTTTTTTCTGTGGAACAACAGTTCAAAGTGACCATGGGCCGTTAAGCTCCAAAAGGGACAAAAACACAATGAAGGTGGTCTATACAATTTTTGTGCTATATTTCATGTTTACTGATAAACTTCACTTCCACTGTGGCTCTCGAATCATAAACATGAAACATCTTGTAGCCAATGTCAAATCTTCATTTTCTTTTCTGGATGAACTACTCTTTTACAGAACTGCTGTCATCATTGCTCATGCTTAATCAATTTCTGAGCTCTTTGGCATTATGCTCACTGCATACTATCAGGTGGTCTAGATTCTAGAACACATTCTCACTGTCTATTTTGTATCTCTACATTTGTTTAGGTCTGCCATGCCAACCCTTCAGAGAGAGCTCGTTTCATCCGTTGTATATACAACCTGCTGCAGTCATCCAGTCCTGCTGTAAAATATGAAGCAGCTGGAACTCTGGTTACTCTGTCCAGTGCTCCCACCGCCATCAAGGTACAGCGTCTAACACCATGGTTGTTCACATATATACTTTTTCTGCATGGTGGTAAATAAAGTGGAATGACATTGTTTGAATGTTCTCTGTGTTTCAGGCTGCTGCTCAGTGCTACATTGATCTGATCATTAAAGAGAGTGACAACAACGTGAAACTCATTGTTCTGGACCGGCTGATTGAGCTGAAGGAACATCCCACACATGAGCGTGTGCTGCAGGTACACAGTTCATCACCTCATTTGGAGCCATTTGCTCCACAAATGAAACCAGTAACAGGAAGCTTGGTGGTTTGTTCGTAGGACCTTGTGATGGATATTCTGAGGGTTTTGACCACTCCGGATCTTGAGGTCCGCAAGAAGACGCTACAGCTGGCCTTGGATCTGGTGTCATCCCGCAATGTAGAGGAGGTGTGTGTGACAACATGCCATTTAAAGGGCTAGTTCACCCAAAAATGAACGTTGTCATCATTTATTCATGTCGTTCCAAATGACTTAAGTGCAACACAAAAGGAGAAATGTTGAAGAATGTATTGGCCACTCTTTTCCATGTAATGAAAGTGAAAGGGGACAGTAAACAGCCAAAAAGAACCATACAAGTAGTCTGTATGACTTAAGGGGTGGTCACACTACACTTTTCATTCCATTGACAAATGCGAGAGACCGGAAAACGAAAGCTCATGCAAAGAAGTTTCGCATTTTGCTGCATTCTAAAGTTCAAGTTTAGTGGACAAGCTTGGTTTGTATCACATGAAGATTTGACCAATAGAACGATGTCATTATGTGACACCTTAGCTGAATTAAAAGAACACAAACTGTAAAGCTGCAGGTTTACAGCATTGCAGGAAAGTGGAGTAGTTTGTATATTTTCACATTTTGTATTCATTATTATTATTTATTATATGTTGAATTTGTTTTTGTTTTTTTTAAAAGGTGGCACCAAACACTGTGAAGTCATATCTTGTTTGTTGCATTGTCCAAAGCAATTTGCATACTCAAATTCTAGTGTAAAAGCTGCATAATGGATCCTGGATCCCCATTTACTCTCATTACATGGAGAAATAAGATCAAGAAGATACAATGTACAAAATTTAAGTCTTTCATACGATGATTAAAAAATGACTATTGCTAATTAATTTCTCTGTCCTATTCAAGCAAAGTGCCTGAATTGTTCTTTTTCCACAGCTGGTTATAGTGCTAAAGAAAGAAGTCATCAAAACCAACAATGTGACAGAACATGAAGACACAGACAAGTACAGGCAGCTGCTTGTTCGCACTCTCCACTCATGTAGCATACGCTTCCCTGACATGGCAGCCAATGTCATCCCTGTGGTATGTCTACTGACTGAACACTCAGAATGCTTTTTTGCAGTTAAACTGTTTTAAAACATTCTTTGCTAGAAATTGAAGTTACACACTTCACTAGATCAGTGGACCATTTAATGTTTACCGTCTAGCCCTTTTCTCATTTTTACTCTTAAATTCATTACTTGTGTTTTGTGTGGCCACAGCTGATGGAGTTCCTGAGTGACACTAACGAGGCGGCCGCAGCCGATGTGCTGGAGTTTGTGCGTGAGGCGATTCAGAGGTTTGACAACCTTAGACCTCTCATCATTGAAAAGATGCTGGAGGTTTTCCACGCTATCAAGACAGTCAAGTAAGAGATGATTTTTAACTGCTTCCTTAGAAGTTTGATATATCCAATTACATAAATCATATATGAAAAATTAATTGGTGTATTATTCTAGACCGCTTAATAGTACTTTGTCCTGTTTAGTGTTATAAAAGGGATTTTGATGCATTGCGGTGATTTTTAAAAAAGGACTTTTGTGTTGCAGGATTTACAGAGGCGCTTTGTGGATTTTGGGTGAATATTGCAGCACTAAAGAGGACATCCAGAGTGTCATGACAGAAGTCCGCAGATCTTTGGGAGAGGTCTGTAGTGCATCAATTTGAATCACTTTGTCACATCTAGGGCTCGTCATTAATGCTTGTCTGGAAATTTCAAATGAATTCCTTGAGAGTGATATGAGTAACCATATCAAGTCGAATTAAAGGCTAAGTTCACCCAAAAATGAAAATTCTGTCATTAATTACTCACCCTCATGTCTTTCCACACCCATAAGACACCTCGTTACACCTTGTTCATCTTCGAAACACAAATGAAGATATTTTTGATGAAATCCAACAGCTTTCTGTCCCTCCATTGGGAGCAATGCAATTTCGACATTCAAGGTCCAGAACGATAGGAAAGACTCATTAAAGTAATCCATGTGACTCCAGTGGTGTAACCTCAATTTTATGAAGCGACGCGAGTGCTTTGTTTGCACAAGAAAACCCATAATTTACCACTTTATTTACGAAAATATTTACCTGCAATCCAGAAGGGGGGCACCACGACGCATGCGTGTTGTGTTGACTCAAGCCCGGAAGTTGTTCCGTGAACGCGCTTTGGATAATATTATATGGATAATATTGTTTTGTAAATTTTTTTTTTTTTTTTGTGCAAACAAAGCTCTTGCGTCACTTCATAAAATTGATGTTAAACCACTGGAGTCACATGGATTACTTTAATGATGTCTTTCTTACCGTTCTGGACCTTGAATGTATAAATTGTGTTGCTCCCAATGGAATCAAAAATATCTTCATTTGTGTTCCGAAGATTAATGAAGGTCTTACGGGTTTGGAACAACATGAGGGTGAGTAATTAATGACAGAATTTTCATTTTTGAGTGAGCTAACCCTTTAAATTGAATGGAAAGCTTGAGGGTTAAATAGCATTGCAGTGCAAAATGAAAGTGATGAAATATGTACAAAAAGGTTATTGTATGATATTACAATTTTAAGATTCTATATACAGGGTTCACATGGTCCTGGAAATATTTGTGAATTTCAAAAATGTGATTTCCAGGTCTAGAAAATTCTTGGAAATTAATAGTATCTTAATAGGTCATGAAAAGTTTTATAGTCTGTATAACAGAACATTTTGAACTATTTATTTGGATAGAAACTATTATTTTAAGTGTGATTACTGTAAAAAAAAAAAAAAAAAATTTTAATCCTTATCCAGACATTACAAGTGAAAAGTTGTGGAAATTAATTTGTCAGAAACTGTGAGACCCTGAATATAACAATAATTCTACTACTACTACTATATTAATATAATAGTTATATATTCAAATATGCAGTTTTCCAGAAAACAAGTGTGAATGGTACAGTGACAAATATACATATAAAACTGAGATATGGCTGACTCTTTAAAGATTAGCAATCCTTTATTAATGCCACTACATCTTATAGTGGTCTCAAATATTAAATTGTTTTAAATTGTCTTTTTTCTTCTTATTCAGATCCCAATTGTGGAGAACGAATTGAAGAAGGAGTCTGGAGAGGTGAAACCTGAGGAGGAGGTGACTGCAACTCCAGCTCCTAAGCTGGTGACAGAAATGGGCACCTACGTCACTCAGAGTGCCCTGAGCTCCAACAGGCCATCCAAGAAAGAAGAGGACAGGTGATTATCTCCCCTTACTGATACATTATGGAGATCGTCCTCTGTTTTATATCTCTAAAATATCCCTTTATCCTGTAGGCCTCCTCTAAGGGGTTTCCTGATGGATGGAGACTTTTACGTTGCTGCCTCACTGGCCACCACCCTCACCAAAGTGGCCCTGCGCTATGTTGCCCTTGCAGAGGAGAAAAAAAGACAAAATGTAAATTAATTTGAATAATCCTCATTCCATGAACAGTGACTAAAGTGTTAATCAAATTATTCATGCCTAATTGTGGTAGAATAAATGGTATTTTGCTGTTTTTAGTCATTTGTGGCAGAGGCCATGCTGTTCATGGCCACTGTGCTCCATCTGGGCAAGTCGTCTCTACCCAAGAAGCCCATCACCGATGATGACGTGGACCGGATCTCACTGTGCCTCAAAGTCCTGTCTGAATGCTCGCCCCTCATGAACGACATCTTCAACAAGGAGTGCCGCAGATCCCTGTCCCATATGCTCGCTGTCAGACTGGAGGAGGAGAAACTGTCTCAGAAGGTAAACCTCATTGCTTCCTCCTAGCAACTGAGTTCAGAAACTAATATGGTATAGATGGACATGTTGTTAGATAATGCCTTATAGATTAAAAGATCAACATTTGTGACCATGATATTTAATTATGTTTTTCTTCTTGTTTTATCAGAAAGAGTCTGAGAAGCGTAACGTGACTGTTCAGGCAGATGATCCGATTTCCTTCATGCAGCTGACCGCTAAGAGCGAGATGGCATCCAAAGAAGACCAATTCCAACTCAGTCTGCTGGCCGCGATGGGCAATACTCAGAGGAAAGAAGCCGCAGACCCTCTGGCCTCTAAACTTAATAAGGTCTTTGGAGGATTTTATCTGTATCTGTTTAAATCTGTACAAGCCATATTTTTATTATGGTGACTCATATATATATTATAGGCTCAACGTAATTGGAAAGGTTGTTTGTAGTTTGTCATCTTTTACCACCAGAGGGCATGTTGGTTCAACTGATGGAAATTTTAACACTAAAGTGTCACATCAAGCAGGAGTCTTAAGAATGTTCCGCCCATTTACAGCATCTAACAATATAATAGTTCCATACTTCTGGTTATGTTTTTTTTTTTTTTTTCAGCAAAGTGTTTGAACTGCTGGTTTTGATATTTTTTAATCTTAATATAATAATAGCTTTTATAATTTTTGTGCATTTGTTTATCAGTTAGATTAACATCCACGTTACTCAACCGTTTGACTCCCAAGACCACAACAATATTTGAAGCCCCCATATAGGCTAATAACTTTCCTCTAGCGCATCAGCTATACATTTTGTTTTCGATACTTAATTTAAAATATAAGTATAAGTTTTATAAGTTATTTTTATAAGTGTCCATAGTTTAAAAAAATAAGTAACTAAAATAATTCTAATTAAAATAAATACATTTCTGAATTCCAGAAGTTTCAAAAGCTGAATGTTCTTCAAGGATTCGACTCTATTTAACAAATACATTTACATGACTTTTCCAGGTCTAGAAATGGTCATTTTAAACTTAGGCTACCTTTATATATCCAGGGCTGTAGGGGAAAATGCTGTTGAGGTAGTGAATTAAAATAAGAAATCTTTATTTTATTTTTTTTTTTTGCTTTTTATAGCTTATTTTTGTTTTTTATAGCTTGTTTTGTTTCATTTTAAATAATTTTAAGTTATCTTGAGGCCCCCTATTGTGCCCCGGCCCTATGGGTGAAAACCATGTCCTAGACTGAACCATCTCATGTTTTCTTCCAGGTCACCCAATTGACTGGTTTCTCAGATCCTGTGTATGCAGAAGCTTATGTCCATGTCAATCAATATGACATCGTCCTGGATGTCCTGGTTGTTAATCAGACTAGCGACACCCTACAGAACTGTACCTTGGAGCTGGCAACACTTGGTACAAGTTTTTCCTTTCATCCATAAAAATAACTTGTTAGCGTGTTCTTGGTGCATGTTTTACTGAACGTATTCCTCAAACTCCAGGTGATCTTAAATTGGTTGAGAAACCATCTCCTCTCACATTGGCTCCTCACGACTTTGCCAACATCAAAGCTAATGTGAAAGTGGCCTCCACAGAGAATGGCATCATATTCGGAAACATAGGTTTGTAGACTATATGTAGATATCCTTATTTATAAACCTGTACTATTTTGTTGTTGAGGTAGGACCTGGAATAACTTCAATAATCAAAAACACATATTTTGCAGTATATGATGTATCAGGAGCAGCCAGTGACAGGAATTGCGTAGTCCTCAGCGACATTCACATTGACATCATGGATTACATTCAGTCGGCCTCCTGCACAGATGCTGAGTTCAGACAGATGTGGGCTGAATTTGAGTGGGAAAATAAGGCAAGTCTGGGGGACTGGTGAATTCTTTGTGGATAACGGCTACGTTAATCTCCTTTCTGTTAACGGGAAATGTCTGGAATTTGTTCTGTTTTGTTTCTACACAGGTTACCGTCAACACCAACATTACAGATCTGAACGAGTATCTCCAACACATTCTTAGGTCCACCAACATGAGGTGCTTGACCCCAGAGAAGGTACAATACTCACTCGATGAGAAAAGTAAACGCAGTGCTTGGCAGATTACTTACAAATTGTGGTCTATTACTGATTCCAAATTACATGACAAAAATTGTAGTTAGTAACGTAATCCATTACATTACACATTTAAGGTAATATAATCTGACTACTTTTTGATTACTTTTAGATTACTTTTGACCTAACACATTTATCACATTTATTTAAATAGGATAATATTTTAGCATATTGATATAAAGTTACAAAGAGAAAGAAAATATATTCCATGCTTTATCAACAACGTCAGGGTTTCCCAGACTGGGGTTTTTCATGGTACCGCAGGGGTTTGTGAGTTTAATGAAAAACTATTAAGTAATTCAATCATAAAAAATTGCTAAAAAATCTAATCAAAATAAAACACTTACTAAAAGAGATATTTTATTTGGTTACCTGCATGTCATGTGACCATTAACTGACATCAGAGAACCGTGAACTTAATTATATTATTTGTTGTTATTATTATTATTATTATTATTATTATTGACTTATTTTTATTATTGACCTAACTTATTAATTTAAAATCCCAAAGGGTACTTCAAATAAATATATTAGGTCAAAGAGGTTCAGCTGACAAAAAAGTTAGGGAATCCTAGCATTGCATATAAATATGAAATGATGTGAATTTGTACATTTTAATTAGTTTGAAAGCTAAATGTATTACTTCCAAAAACAGTAATACATGGGTAAATGACTCACTAAGTGATAATTCAAATAATAATTAATAGGGCTGAGTAAAAAAATATTGATTTCTCGATTTTAATCGATTCTCATTTTTACGAACCGATATCGATTCTTAAATCCCAAGAATCGATTAGTCATCCTGTTTTCAGTTGATGAATGAACGGGAAATTGTAGCACGCCTCCCATCCAATAAATCGCAATAAACTTTGTGCTTTGTTACTATTGATAGGAAACAGTCTCAGATTTCAAATTACGTCCAATTTATTACGAAATTCAAAAACATAAATACCGTTTTGGCGCTGTGGCGTGAGATCGCTCTGGCGCAGCTCAGCTCAAGAGAAGCGACAGCGCGGAGCTCACATGAACTCATCCGCTTAAATACCAGTTACAGCACGAAATAAACATGAATGAGCATCTGAAAGTGTGTTAAAAGACAGAGTACAACAAACCGAAATCCGTATCATGCCACATGGAATTGCTCAATCAGTGTTTCAACCACGGAAAGACGTCAGTAAAACAGCTTGTAAACAATGTCATGTAACGTCACATTTACCTCAGAAAAACCATATCCAGTGTCCATAAACTCGTTAGTCAGCTAGAAAAATTAATTCCAGAGAGGAGCATTTTGATCAATTTATGCACCATATTAGGCTACATATTCATTATAATTTTTAATGTTCTTCAATATTTAATGCATGTTTGAATAAATCTGGCAAGTTTTTATGACAGCCACCATTTAAATGTTTATATTTCATATAATTATTAAAAAAAAATTGTGTAATTTAAGTGTTTGTATACAAATCAGTTAATTTTTACCTTCAATATTATAGTAGGCTAATGTAGCCTAGTAGGCTACAACTGACTCCCATAGTTTACTAGTTAAGAGATTTGTTTTTCTTGAGAAAATTTGCCATATATTGTACCTGATATATATCCAAAACAATCGATATTGAATCGAATCGAATTGCAAGCTTGTGAATCGAAATCGAATCGAATTGTGAAATTTGTGTAAATACCCAGCCCTAATAATTAATGTGTTTGTCAGGAGCTGATTAGATATGCGGTGTTGAGAAAACACTTAAAAGTGATATGATTTGTGTAAATCCAGTGATCACATGCTGTGTGTCTCTCAGTTTTCAGTGATAGTCACATGACTAGAGGCTGATCTGTGTGTGCAATTCCACAAACTTGGAAGACCTTCTGAATCTGAACGTATATAAGCAGTGGGCTTTTTTTTAGAGAGGGAAATTTAAAACGTAAAATCATTATGAATAATTTACTGCCATTGTGAGAATAACATGTAATCAATAAAAAAAGTAATGTAATCTGATTACAAGTATTTTAAAACGTAATATAATGTAATTTCAAGTACTTAATTTTTGGAATATGATTAAGTAATCCAGATTATGTGTAATCAGTTGCTACCCAACCCTGAGTAAACGCCTCTATGATTTTAGAATACATTTACATTCATGTATCTCATGTTTTTCCTTTGTAATTCAGGCCCTGTCCGGCATCTGTGGCTTCATGGCAGCAAATCTGTATGCTCGCTCTATATTTGGAGAGGATGCCCTTGCAAACGTTAGCATCGAAAAGCCAATCCACATGGGACCTGATGCCCCAGTCAATGGACATATTCGCATTCGAGCTAAAAGCCAGGTGAAGTTTTTTACTCTTTGCACCATTTTAATTAAAAGGCATTGGGATCTTTGCAGTAGATTATCATTTATGTGCCTATAGACGTGGATATTGTTTAAGAATTTCAGTAATGGATTTAGTAACTTCTTTTATAACTCCCCCCCAATCTGCCTTTGTATACAGGGCTCCAGACTGCGACCAAACGGTCGCATTTTGTGACCTTATTTCCTGCCGGTCTGATCTCGAGTCTGTGACACCATTAATACACGGCGCTGGGAGATCCAGTGAGAAAGCGTTTTAATTCACAGCAAAATGAATAACATCACGAGATCTACTGCGAAGCATTCAAATTCGGCACAAAATTCTGTTATAAACCACAGATATCACATCAAACAGCGCTGACGTGGAAACCAGGAGAAATGTACCATGAACAAATAAGTTATAGAAGGCTTTTTAATCCACAAATCACCAACATTCACCATGGATTTAATGTAGTAACGCTAACTGTAACCATGGTATTGTTGCAGAAATAGTCAAAAAAAATTACTCTTTCAAGTGCTTCAAGCTTTTTCCAGCACTTCAAAGCTCTAAATATTATGCAGTTTTAATGTTATTTTTAATGATGATTTGTAAAACTAAAAGTTTAAAGATGTAGGAAAACATACACTTTGGGGCTGGCAAACAAACAATTTTGTTTTAAAAAAAGAAAGAAATGAAATTATCACCATAACCAGTAGATGGCGGCTGGTTATAGTTACGGTTCCCTACTGACAGAGGACCTCATTGACTTACAGCCAAAACTTTGACCTAAAATCACCCGATTTGCAGTGTATCAGTTGCACATGAATAGTTTTTAAGACATATGTTTGTACATTAATTGATGCTTCGAACAGTATCTGTAATGTTTATGGTCTTTTCGGCCAGGGTAAGCGATAATTGTTAAAATGACACAGGTAACTGAACTAACACAAAAAAAGATTTCTTTATGCACGCATTTATGCAGGAAATATTAAACATGAACATATATCTGGGAATATTAGCAGAAATTGATAATAAGCAGGGGAAATTCCCAACTTTAAACCAATAACCATTTATGTTTAGGACGTTAATAAACAATAGTAATTTTATGATTAATTTGACTAATACATTTCCCCCAGCGTTACCAGATCAGGTGCTGGCGCCACCATCTGTAGAATTTAGTGGCGCTGGTGCTACTGCTCTCAAGTGTTAGTCTGGAGCCCTGCTTTGTATAGCCACTTATATTCTTGGATTTTAATGGTCAGTTACAAAGTTATTTATTTTTAAAACCTGTCAGTTTTTGAATTTGCCTATGTGATATTTTACTGCATGATTGATAACTCTTCTTTGTTTTTTTCAATAGGGTATGGCTTTGAGTCTGGGTGACAAGATCAACCTCTCTCAGAAGAAGTCTGCCTCGTAAATTTCAGAGATTGAGGCAAAGGGCGAGATTCGACTAAAAAGCGCTACGGTTATTCCTACGTCTTGTCTTTTTTTTCGCTATAGCTTGTTTGTGTCTCCAGACTGCCGTACACATGCAGTGCTTTGTGGCCAAGCTCTAAGCTCTTCAGTCCCATAAAATATGTCTAAAGGGGATTATTTTGACATTTTCTACCAACATGATTCTTAACTGCTCTAAAAGGGATTGACCCTGTTAATCTGTAATCATGTTTCAATAAACATTGCACACCATATACCACTAAAGTGTTTTTATTCTCTTGTTAAACGAATAGTGTTACATAAATTGGGTCATTTGTAAGTAGTCAAGAACAGAACTGCCTTCAAACCACAGTTGACACAACAAAGGATGTGTTCTCTTGAAGAAAATCTTCTGGAATCTTGAGAACTTTATGGTCTCCTGCCTCTTAGATGACTTAGACTCATAAGACTTGTGGTCAGTCATAACTTTCATGTCTACATAGTGCATAATAATATTAAGGACGAAGACGTCAAGGACATGGCTTTGCCCTGAACAGATTTGGCCACATCAATTTTTTTCAATGTTGTGTCTTTCAAAAATACAGTAAAAATAGTAATATTATGAAATGTTATTATAATTTTAAATAATTGTAATTTTAAAATGTAATTTATTCCTGTGATCAAAGCTTAATTTTCAGCATCTTTACTCCAGTCTTCAATGTCACATGATCCTTCAGAAGTCATTCTTATTATTTCTGATCTGATGCTCAAGAAACATTTCTTATTATCAATGTAGTACGGAGCCTCTAAAAGGGACATGGTGATAGAAAAAATATGAGATGGGAGGAAAAAATATATATTTGAATGTTTTGTGTTCTGCAAAAAAATTTTGTGAGCGAATGCAAAGTTTCTCAAGGGAACGCAAAAGCATTGACAAATAATTTTTCTTCCCATCTCATTATTTTTTGCCCTTCACCACGTCCCTTTAGGGGCTCTGTAATTACGGAAAACAGTTGTGCTGCTTAATATTTTTGTGGTACATTCATGTGTAAGGGTGGGTCGCCTACAGTGGTTCAGGCTGCAGGGTTGCTGAATGACTAAAGAAACGTTATCAGCAAGATGATAGAAAACTACATTTCTCGTCTTTACCACCCACTGCAACTTATACCAACGACGGAAATAAGCGCAGTTACAATAGCAAAATATGTGGAAGTGCGTTGCTATAATGTGACTATATTGTATTGCAATAGGTAGCACTTCAGAGTCAATACCAAATCAAAACTAGTTAGCACATCATTTGTAATAGAAAGGATTTAATGACAAAATCTGGTTATGGTTACACTTAAAATGGTTTCAAAATAGATGTATGAGATGATAAAAACTTATACCATTAATAGTACCCAGCATGAATAGAATGTTACCTGAGGGATAGAAAGTGAGAGAGAGGGAGAGAGACTTTAGAAAAGAGAAGAGAGAAAGAGCCAGAGCAAAGAAGCCCCAGCGAAAGGAAGAGCCAGAGCGCAGGCCCCAAGAAGAGAGAGCCAGAGAATCAAGAGAGACAGAGAATAAAAGCAACAGTTACAATCTTCTTTTTTATCTCTTCCTTGACCATGTGACTAAAACCCTAATGTGAGACATTCAAACTGACCAATCAGCTAATTACAACTTCCCCCACTGTAAAGGTGTGACACACATTTGGCCTACAGGCCTTCAGCATCTCTTTGTCTTTAGGAATTCCAAATGGCCCTTCTGATAAGAAAGATGGGGGTTGAAAACAGTAGAGCAAATGTCTTTGTTCAATTTCAAATATCAAATATCTTCAATTATTTTCAATCCTACACATGTGATTCTTGATAAATAGAAAGTTCAAAAGAACGGCATTTATATGAAATGGAAGTCTTTTATAACAACACAAATGCCTTTTTAAGCAATTTAATGCATTCTTGAAGAATAAAAGTATTAATTTCTTTCTTTCTATCTTACTGACCCCAGACTGTGTATGTAAGTGGAAGTGTATGTAGTCGTTGCATTCACCTGGTCACCAGTCATTGTCTGTTAAAGTGCAGTGAAAGCAGTTTTTGATGTAAATGATACATTAGATCTAAGTAGCTTCCAGGTTCAAGCAGAGTGGAAGAGATGGGTGTGAAAAGCGCTGATGTGACTACATGTAAGTCCTGCATTTAATTCCATTATGCTTTTATAAGAAGGAACATTATTTGCATAAAAATTACATTAATAAGTTTTATGAGTTTCCCAGATTTATATATTGTTATATATATAATACATGTAGAAAAATAATAGCCAATGAAAATGAGGTAATAAAGTTCTAAGCAAGCACTATTAATGAGGTTCAGCTCATACTGCACCTTCTCACAAATTTTTTCCACATAATATGTAATGCAGACTGATTCAAATTTTGTGCAACAGCTGAACACATAACTGTTATTCCATTTTTCTGAGCACAACTCAAAGCACTCAAAGCAGTGACACAAAGCTGGAGCTCGAGTGGTTTCTTAACCTATCTTTACATCAACTCTTTTCCTGAAAATGACATTTCAGAGCAAGACTTTCATCTATATTGTAACTTGTCAGCTCCTCTTGCTTCAATACATCAATACAAAAAAAAGTCTAACCATTTGATTGTAAAGCAGACGAGAAAACAAAATTGCAAGCCTTGCTTATAACAGTTTCATTCACAAGAGGCTTAGTCCAGTTGCTCTTTAGTTAAAATACTGTTTGAATAAATAGTCATATTTGCTTGTGGTGTCATGAGGCCAAGGGCAGAGTTTACCTTTGGATAACAATCTGGGCACAATTCAATTGGTTACCTGTTCTTAAAATCTAAAACACTGCTTTGAAATGGATCCTAAATGCAAGTATAATTGTTTTATAACATTATTGCCTTCTCATCAAGCACCCTTTGAAAATGCTGCACTGATTGGTCAGCCACATTTGTCATTATAATGACTAACTGAGTGGTGAATCATAGGCTACGGTTTCTGTTTTGATATTACAAACAAACACAGTATAGGTGACTATTAATCATACAGATTGTTCTGTGATGTGAGTCATAATGTGAGGGTTTTGACTTTTGCATTAAGAGCACATTCAACAGTCTCATATGATATACGGCCATAACACTCTCAGTTGTGTGATACTGCTTTATTATACACTTTTTAAGGATGCATTAAATGGATGCATTAAATTGATCAAAAGTGACAGTAAAGACATTTATAATGTGACAAAAGATTTCTATTTCACATAAATGTTGTTCTTTTCAACTTTCTATTCATAAAATAACCCTGAAAAAAAGTGTGGTTTCCACAAAAAAAAGATCGAGCAGCACAGCTGTTTTCAACATTGATAATAAAAAGAAATGTTTCTTGAGCACCAACGATTTCTGAAGGATCATGTGACATTGAAGACTTGAGTAATGATGGTGGTCCTGCACCTAGACACAACCAAAGCGCAGCCCTGAATGTCAGCAGAGACCGTGTCTACTAGACAATCCCCTGTGAAGGATTCGTCAACATGACAGCCATCGGCACAGATCCTCAGTGAAGACCACAACAACCAGACAGGTCCTCCACACAGACCCTATGGCCATGATGAATCTGATCTTCAAGCAAAAGGAACTGGATGAATATTTAAATGCTACCGATCCCAATCTGAATTCTGACTTGTGATGCAGCCTGAATCATAATCACACCATGTTCATTCGTTGGCCAGAGAAGAACTGGCCCCCTGACAGAGCCTGGTTTCTCCCAAGGGTTTTTTTTCTTCTTCATTCTGTCACCTGATGGATTTTAGGTTCCTTGCCACTGTCGCCTCTGGCTTGCTTATTTGGGGACATTTAATATTTAACAGTATTATTGATCTGACTGTACTGGCGCTGTTGAATGAGAACTGAACTGAGCTGGACAATCATGACATAATTTTTTGCAAAACTGCTTTATAGATTAAATGAACTAATTTAATAATTGATGATCTTCCAATGAACTGAATCAACACTGAACTGACTTCATCTGAACAACAGCCGAAATGCATCATTTTCCTGTTATTAAAGCTGCTTTGAAACAATCTGTATTGTATAAAGCGCTACACAGGTCAGAATTATTGGCACCCCTGGTAAATATGATCAAATATGGCTGTAAAAATAAATCTTCATTGTTTATCCATTTGATCTTTCATTAAAAAAATTGCAAAAATCGAACCTTTCATTGACGTAAAATAATTGAAAGTGGGGGGTAAATCACATTATGAAATAAATGCTTTTCTCCAAAACACGTTGGCCATAATTATTGGCACCCTTTTATTAAATACTCTTTGCGACCTCCTTTTGCCAAGATAACAGCTCTGAGTCTTCTCCTATAATGCCTGATGAGTTTGGAGAACACCTGACAAGAGATCAGAGATCATTGCTCCATATATTGTATACAAAATCTCTCCAGATCCTTCAGATTCCCAGCTCAATGTTGGTGCTTCTTCTCTTCAGTTCACCCAACTCATTTTCTGTTCAGGTCAGGTGACTGGGACAGCCATGGCAGAAGCTTCATTTTGTGCTCAGTGACACATTTGTGTGTTAATTTTGATGTTTGATGTTGGTATTTGATGTTGGTATTTTGGATTTTCTTTTGATTTTTTATCTGTTGGTATTTTCTAGAATCCATGATGCCATGTATCTGAACAAGATGTCCAGGACCTCTGGCAGAAAAATAGGCACAACATTAAAGATCCAGCGGTATTTTTAACAGTGGACATGGGGTACTTTTCATCCCTGTTTGCACCAAACCCATCAGCTCTTTTTTAGTTTCATCTGATCATAGAACCAGGTCCCTTTTGAATTTCCAGTTGTGTCTGACAACTGAATATGCTGGAGTTTCCTGGATTTTTCTTCTCCAAATCCTCCAAACAACATGTGGTGATGTAGGGGTTGTTAGATTTTTTTTTAGGCTTTCTGACCCCAAGACTCAACTATTCTCTGCAATTCTCCATCTGTGATCCTTGGAGAGTCTTTGGACACTTGAACTCTCCTCCTCGCTGCGTATTAAACGATATAGACACACATCCTCTTCCAGGCAGATTTGTAACATATTTAGTTGATTGGATCTTCTTAATTATTGCCCTGATGGTGGAAATGGGAATTTTCTTACAGCCACTTTCTATTTGAAGATTAGCCCTATCTTTTACTTGTTGTGAAACTCAACAATCTTTTGCTGCACATCAGAACTATATTCTTTAGTTTTACTCATTGTGATGAATGATTAAGGGAATTTGGCCTTTGTGTTTCTTCATATTTATACTCCTGTGAAACAAGAAGCCATGGCTGGATAATTTCATGTTCCTAGTCACCCTGGTGTGCAAAAAATTTAAATATTAATGGGAATATACTTTAGAGATATTTTGCAAATAAAAAAATTCTATAGGGGTGCCAATAATTGTGGCCAACGTGTTTTGAATTATTTTACTTCAATGAAAGGTTTTGTTTTTTTTTGCAATTTATCAAATGGATAAACAATTCAGATTTATTTTTACAGCCATCTTTAATTATATTTGCCCGGGGTAATAATTCTGACCACAACTGTACTGTAAACAAAGGTGACTTTATTTGACGACTTATTGGCTGCTGAAAATTCAGCTTTGACATTACAAGAATAAATCACATTTTAAAATATATTCAAATAGAAAACATTTATTTTAGATAGTAATACTATTTCACAAAATTACATAATTGTTTTTTGATCAAATAAATGCAGCCTTAGCATAAGAGACTTATTGACTCCAAACAGTAGTGATATGTATGTAATTTCAAATGAGAAGGGTGAGCCTGGCAAAAGCTGTTGAGGTGAACAGAGTGATATCATTCATTTCAGAGATTTTATGAAGGCAGAATAAATGATCTCTGTAGAAAGGGTGTTCAGAAGTACTGTATAAGACTGACATTTCTTGATAGAAGTAGGAAAAATTATCATTTTAAATAAAAAGATGTTTATTTAACATGTACACTGTTATCTTTTTTTGTCTCAGGACTGTGGGAGGTGGAAAGAACTCCTGTTGTTGCTTTGCTCTCGGCGACTGCAGTGGGACCATGTGAATCTTGGAGTTCTGGATTACGAGTTAATTGAAATTCCTGAAATTCCTCTGGGGCAAGAGAAGGAGTCAAAGGGAATTGATTATTTCTGCTACTCAAATAATATCTTTCCGACAGTTTGTGTTTGAGCTATACTGCTAAAGAAAGTATGCAAACCGTTGCGTGTGAAAAAAAAGAGTAGCCTATGCAAACCAGTATCATGACATGGATTTTTTTTTAATTATTTTAATATGTTCCTTGAGGTTCATATTATTTATTTTTTATTTCGTTTTAATGGTACAAAGACCTCTTAATATGTCTAAAGATCAAGGAAAATTAGACTTGTCATGACCCCTTTAACAAGGGCATTCATGGAGTTCGGTTGTGTAGAATTTACAGGATTTACATTTCACAGCTGATACTTCCTCATGATGTCAAAAAAAAAAAAAAAACTCTGTTGATTCACATTCACATTGGGGGTTATGTGTCATTGTGTTAAGACTGAGCCGCCATAAAGTAGTGTCTACTGTTCTGCAGCTGTGGAAATAAACAGCTCCATTATAGACCCTGCACATACAAGTGGGTGGAAAAGGGACTTAATTGTTGTATTTATCACACACACAGGTGCTGTGTTGCTGGTTGTCCTCTTCAGATTTACATAGAGGGATTAAAATTATTTGAATAATTTTCCCACGATTTTCCCACAATGTAAATTTAAACTTGACAGTAAAGTAATGTGGAAACAAATAACACAGTAAAAGAGAGTAAACATATAGTAAGATAATTCATTTTCAACATTACAAAGATAACAGACGTACCATAAAGTGACAGAGCAGGTTCTTAGCCTTTTTTGTTCCAAGTCAAAAAAATATTTGAAGACCCCCCCACATAGGCTTAGATATTTTTGAGCCTACAGCTTTGTAATGAAACTATAAGGGCTGGTAATATATTAAAATTATTTCAACAATAATAATAATTTAATTCCATAATTCTAGAAGTTTCAAGAACTGAATTTTCTGTGATTACAGGATTTTTTAAACTTTTCTTTTAAGTTAATCTTTTAAATTATTATCTTTTACTCACAAATAGCAATTTCTCAACAATTTCTACCTTACAAAATATTTTAGCGCTTGACATAAATAAAATGTATATTCATTATAGAACTTTCCATGACTTTTTAATATTTTATTAATTTACATGACTTTTCCAGGTCTAAAAATCACACTTTTAAAATCCCTGCATATATCCAGGTTTTCTAAGACTACAAGAACCCTAATGCTTAAATAAAAGTGTTGATCAGGTAACATTATTTTAGAGCATATTTGGGCCCTGGTTGAGAACCACTGATTTAGAGGATTCAAATTCACATTTTTTCTTTTAGAAGATGTTTGCAAAGTAGAGCGAAGATAACTTAAACCAAATTTGTTGGTCTTAAAGGGATAGTTCACCCAAAAATGAAAATTCTGTCATCATTTACACACCCTTCCAAACCTGTTTTAATTTCTTTCTTCTGCTGAACACACACACACACACACACACACACACACACACACACACACACACACACACACACACAATATATTTTAAAGAATATGGATATCCAAACACTTGATGGGCCCCTTTGACTTCTATATGGGAAAAAAATACTATGGAAGTCAATGGGGGTCCATCAACTGTTTGGTTACCAACATTCTTCAAAATATCTTCTTTTGTGTTCAGCAGAAGGAAGAAATTAATACAGGTTTGGAACAACTTGATGTAAATGTAAATGATGACAGAATTTATATTTTTTGGTGAACTATCCCTTTAACTGGTCTACAGCCTTGGCTTCAGGTAGGCTACTTTGCAGGCTGGCATTCAGCAGTGAGTGACCAGAGGATGGTCCACCATAGACAATATATTCATAATAGTGGTAGATATGGGTTTCTCAATGGCAGACACAATTTTAGATATTTAGTAATTGAGATAGATCAATAATACATTCACATATTGAGTTACAAACCAACACATGACGGCGGGAATAGCAGTGGGCGCCCCCTAGCGTCTGCTGCGTGTACTGGTTGAACTCATTAGCCCTATCTTCCCCTCATCTTGCAGCACAGGCAGTCAGTGCCTGGTAGCGATTTAGACGAGGGCGTATGGACTTGAGGCAGCAGTGAATGCATTTCCCACAGTCTGTGGTCGTACTTTTCTCATCTCGTAAGGATTACCACTGAGTCCACACATCGCTTAAACGCCGTATCGCATTTGTCCGACGCAATTCTCCATCTGAAGGCCTGTCACAGAGTAAAGTGGCTCGGTGTGCGTGTGTTTAGACAGCGGAGCGAGTGCAGCAGTGTGTCCCCGATGGCTGGCTGGAAGGACGGCTCAGTGCAGGAGAAATATCGCCTGGTGGTCGTCGGAGGTGGTGGCGTCGGAAAATCAGCATTAACTATCCAGTTTATCCAGGTAAGCGGACAGAGGGCGGAATGTTATGAGGTTTTCGGCCCTTTAAAAAAAGATGTGAGTGTGATTAGCAGATATGGGTGGATCTTGCTCACAGAAATGGGGACCCCATTAGCGGAAAGGGGGTTCAGGAATTCAAGCGAGGCCTGCATCACTTTAACTCTTCGCTTATATTCAAGAAAATTACTGCCGAAACGTAAACATAAACATATCAGGGGAAATGCAAGAGTTAATGCTTATAGTGAGGGTTAGAACTCTGTAGCGAAAGTGCTGTATGTAGTTCATAGACATGAGAAACACTTTCGTAAACTGTTGCATTTTATTCTGAGTTACACAATTATTGAACATACCACGCGATTGAAATACTTGACCTGTTTGTTTGACCTTTCAAAGGCAATATAGTGGCTAGAATTATGTTTAAACTGCATAACAAAGTTATGCAACAGTGTGTAAAACAATATTGACACAAGTTTTTTCCCCTTCTTTTTGATAGTTGACCAAGTCCCTTAGAAATGTACCATGTTTCTGCCAGAATACCTTGGTTGTTACTGTAGTTATTGTTTCTTCTTCTGTCAAATCTAATGAAAATAGCATTTCTAGTGTAAGAAGATTTCAGAATCATTATATCATTTTAATTGTTGATGATAAGGGTGGTTAATACCAAATTATTTGAGTAAAAACTAAGACATGGGACAAAACATGTATCCTGCAAACATTTACACATTAAAATGAATCAGCGATAGTAACACATTTGTAACAAAAATGTACCATTTGTTCTGATTTTATCATCTCAGACCATTAATCAGTACTTCATGTACTGATAGAAATATATTAGCATATGTGTCAGATTTTTTATTTTTTTTTTCTTGATAGTTTTACATCAGAAAAACAAAAAGGGATACTGAATTTAATGTGATCAATGTGATCAAAAATCATAAACTGTGAACACTGTAAGATTATTTTGTCTGGCTATGGTGATAGATGGAGCTGAAATTAAGTTTGAAACCACCATGTGGTCTCAGTTCGTTCATTCATTTCATTCATTCATTCATTACAGTGAATGCTAAATTTGTCAATATTTATAATAAATAATATCTTTTGTATTTGACAGTGTTGACCCATGTTATGTGATATGCAAGAAAAAACATGCATTCTGTAAGAAAACTTTTTAAAAAATCGTTCCTTGACACACAAACTTTAATTTAGTTTAGTTTTGTAGTCTGTTTTATTCCAGTACTCAAGAATCAGTTGTTATAATGAGACAAGAAAATGATTAATCACTGTGTTTATATTAGGTGATTTATGTGCCTATGATGTCCCAAAAAGGTGTCTAGGTAGACAACTGTCTAAATCTGTCTCTCATAAAGTGAGAGTCTCTATTAGTTGGTCCTAATAAACTTTTAGAAAGGCATTTATAACAGCTACATTACAGCAGATTACAGGGTAACAGTGTGTTAAATAACTTGACGAGACTGGCAACATGTCGATAAGCTATTTTGGGCGTAATTCAAGAAAATGTGGTTATATGCCCAAGGGGCGGGGGTTGATTTGTTTTTGTGATGAACATTTAATAGGAAACCAGAATTTATTTTCTTTTAGGTGTAAATTTAAGCCTAACCGTTTTATCTTGGCAAAGAAACCCAATGATAAATATTTTAATCCACAGTCTCTCCTCGCATATACCAGTTTGATTATAGACTTGCTGAAATACAGCCTTCTTTGTCCATGTTTTTGCAAGCAATAGCAAGAGAGAAATTAATATGCTCGAGCACCTTATTCCCTAGTGATTTTTATTAAATGCTTAACTGCTGCTGACAGTGCCACATTTGAGCTTAATAATCAACATTTGTTGGTAGCATGATCTGTTACTAGCAAATGTGCTGAATAAAACACCTGTAGATAGTAATGAAAAGCAGGCTACAATTATACATTAACCAAACACACTTCAGCATGCCGAAAGGAAATCAGCTGTTTTTAATTGTGGGATGTAAGAAGATTGTGTTGAAAAGGTGCTAAATGTGTGAAATCAAGAGTCATCCAAAGAAAACCGAAGAAGACCCTTCCTGTTGGAGTATTTCTAGAAGTCTTTGCTAGTGAGAAAGCACAGCCCAGCTGTTTTCTGACTCCAGGCTTTCCCATTCAGATGTGTGTTACTCAGGGAGGTTTCATCTGAGTCATGTTGGGTTAATGACCATGGCATGGAGAAGCCGGAATGCGGCCTCTGAAAGAGGAAGTCCCTCCACTCCTGGTCGGTCTACTGTATGTGTATGGGAAACTAAAACTATGCTCTGCCTTCTGACTCACAGTGCTTTGCGACAGTATGTTAGGTGCATGCATGACATTATTCGTTAGTTATCCTGTCTGGAAACATAATTGATTGCTGTCAGAATTTGGTTGAAGAAACTAAAGTGATGCATTATCTTTGCTTGACTGCTACACATTTGTAAGTCGTTGGCTACAGGGTGCCACACTGATGACTTCACTACAAAAACAGACTGGTTGATCTCAAACCAGCGTCATGACATGGGCCATGATCAGCGGCAGTCAGGCATGTAACTCAGACTAAAATGGATTAGTTTACATCATTGTGATGCAATCCAAGCTGTGTAGTATATGGCCTCTCATGGAGTTTCATATGGATATTATTTAGTAGCACATTACATTTTTCTTGTTTTATTGTAATTTTATGATTGTTAATAATATCTAGAAATCTTCAGGTCAAGATGATTTTTATCTAAGACCTTTTTTTATCAAGACATTTTTTATCTTGTGTCGTAGATATTAATTAACAATATATTTAATGAATAAATTAATATGTTTAATTAATAATATTTGGTAATAAGGTCTCATTTGCTAACATTAGTTCATGTATTAGCTAAGCTAACATGAACTAACAATGAGCAATATGCTTTACAGCATTTATTAATCTTTGTTAAAGTTAGTTAATAAAAATACTATTGTTTGTTGTCTTGTTTGTTAGTTCACAGTGCAATAAGTAGTTCTAACAGATACAACTTTTAATTAAAAAAAAAACTATTATTAAATGTTGAAATTAACATTAACAGTGATTATTAAATGCCGAGAAGTATTGTTCATTGTTAGTTCATGTTAACTAATATTAACAAATGGAACCTTATTGTAAAGTGTTACCTAATATTTTAATTATTAATAATAATATTAATTAGTGATATATTTACATCTACTGGTCAAGATGAATTTTTACATTCTTTTTTTAAACTTTTCAAAAAATGTAGGGTAAATGTAGTTTGTAATCTATGTGATTTACAGCTACAAGAACATCATTGTTTTTGCCTCCTAGAGGGTTTTAGTGCTCAGCTGAGCTTCTTGTGAGTAATGGCTGTTCCTCATTAGCAAAAGTGTGAAAGTGAAATTGTTGCAGGCCTCACTGACCTTTTTATCGCTTCAGACGGTCTCAGAGTACACTAAGCATAGCATGGCACTGTTGAAGGCACGATCACATGCTAGCTAATATTAGCTCTTATCACTGGCTCTCTCATTTCTGAGAAGAACGGACTCCTTGCAGCACCGTTTCCTTACGACTGCAGCATGGTCAGACCATGTGGTTACGTATGTGAGTGTTTTATATTCAAACAAGGCCTATACTGTAGAGAAAGCAGGAACAACAACGTCCAGCTCAGAGACTCATGTAAGACAGCAGTAGCGTTGCCAGAATGTTATTTTTGGAGGGTCCCATCTTAAAATGAGGGGGCCACAATATACGTATATACACTATATTGCCAAAAGTTTTGGGACGCCTGCCTTTACATGCACATGAATTTTAATGACATCCCATTCTTAATCTGTAGGGTTTAATATGGAGTTGGCCCACCCTTTGCAGCTATAACAGCTTCAACTCTTCTGGGAAGGATTTCCACAAGGTTTAGGAGTGTGTTTATGGGAATTTTTTACCATTCTTCTAAAAGCGCATTTGTGAGGTCAGGCACTGATGTTGGACGAAAAGGCCTGGCTCGCAGTCTCCGCTCTAATTCATCCCAAAGGTGTTCTATCGGGTTGAGGTCAGGACTCAGTTTTGTGTCTTTTGCAATATCTCGCACATGACACAATGTCTTACGTGGTGCTCATAGTAAAAGAAGTTAAACTTTAAAAAAACGCATCTCTAGACCAGCGTCTCGTGTTTTTAACCACAAAAATGCATTCTGTGTAAATGGCCGTTAATACCCCGTTTTGCTGCAGTGAAAGTTTGACAGATCTCGCAAATTACCTGGCTCTGATACATCATCTTTCCTTTTTTTGGTCCTTCTCCTTCCCTGAATTCACCTTCCCTGTTTCTGTGCTTTCTTCCATGTCATAATGGTAAACAGACGCTTGATTAAGATTGCACAGTACAGATCACGTCGTGTCTTTTGCACGCTCGAGTTTATTTTAAATGTAGACGCACATGCTTTTTTTTCCAGGCGCGTCCACGCCGCAGCGAGATGAAAAAAAAATCTACTTTTTCAAATGAAAAATCGTGCTTTCTGCGGTTTGAAAATCGCGCATGCTCACATCACGATTTTATTACGATTTTGATTAAACGCATAGCCTTACTTTACACTTGGCACAATGCAGTCAGGCAAGTACCGTTCTCCTGGCAACTGCCAAACCCAGACTCGTCCATCGGATTGCCAGACCAGATGGTGGACCTTAGCCTTAGAGACCGTGTCATGTAATGTTGCCATAATCATACACTATTTGTTCGTCGGCCAGAGGAGAACTGGCACCCCAACTGAGCCTGGTTTCTCCCAAGGTTTTTTTCTCCATTCTGGCCCTGAAGGAGTTTTGGTTCCTTGGCACCGTCGCCTTTGGCTTTTGGCTTGCTCAGTTGGGGACACTTAAATTTCAACTATATTACTGATCTGCCCGCATTGACACTATATGATAATTGAAATGAGCTGGATGACATCACCGTTTTCACCAGAGCGGCTGTACAGCCGAATCAAATTCCGTTGCATTATTTTCCTGTTACCACTGTGAAGCTGCTTTGAAACAATTGCCATTGTAAAAAGCGCTATATAAATAAAGGTGATTTGATTTTGATTTGATTGCCAGATAGAGAAGCGTGATTTGTCAGGAGATGCTTGTAGGAGCAGTCTGCATGCCTAGGTGCTTGATTTTATACACCTGTGGCCATGGAAGTGATTGGAACACCTGAATTCGATGATTTGGACTTGTGTCCCAATACTTTTGGCAATATAGTTTAGAGATGGGCGATATGGACTTAAATATATCACAATATTTTCTGGTATTTATTGCGATAACGATATCAATGACGATATAAATGTAGTACCATTCCCCATGTTTTTGTTTTTAAGTGAGAGCTGCATGTATTCTTGAGAGCCTCAGAAAAACAAACATTGATCTAAAGTAAAACGTACCCAACATCAAATAGGCTCCTATAATATACAAATTACATAAAAGAATTTTTAAAAAAAAGTACAAATCCAAACACCAGCCTTTTCAGAAATGGAAAAGTTGCAGATATATTTTTCTTCTGTAAAAGTGCAGGTAATGTTTAAATAGTGCAACTGTGCTGAAAAACATTGCACAATACAAATAATAATAATTCAAATCAATGACGATGTAATGTAAAACATAAATTCTGTATTTATTAATATTCTGCTGGTGCAAACACTGGCAAAAATAGTGCAAACAGCAAAAGTAATAATCCCAACCATGTCTTCAGATTACAAAAAAAATAGCAAATAATGATTTAATGATAGAACTGCTGGGTTTATGAATATTAACCACGTTGTCAGCGTTCGCTCAAACTGATTTGCTGAAATCAAAACAGGGACGGTAAAAGATGAGCACCAGCCAATGAGATTGCCGTTTGCGCATTAGTTTCTGCTTGTTCATAAAGACTGAATAATTCCAAATAAATGCTGTTATTTTACAGGAAATACAACAAAGAATATTGTTTACATGTAGCACGTCAATTCTGCCTGGTATAAGACTCTCTAGCTCTCTCTTTGAGTGTGTGAGAAACACTGAGCACTCTCAGCAAAGCGACGGCAAGTTGTGCGCCTCACACTAGTGTTTATACTGTGCGTCAAATACACTGCACATTCATTGAGATGAACTGAAATAGTGTGCTTTACGGATCGCTTGACAATCTCTCAAGTGCTCAGTCCAAGTGCTCAGCGAGTGAAAATATATCTGTGTGTACAAGTTCCAGATTGTAGAGGTAGCTCCTTGTTTAGCGATAAACTCCTCCGCAGCTTCCGCCATAGCTGTTTTCGCTCTGCACATGAGCTGCAAATGGGTCGCCTCATCAACTAGGCTTTATCGTTATTATCACGGGAAGACTAATTCTTATCGTGGGGAGAATTTTTTACCGGTATATCGCAAACAATAAGATATCGCCCATCCCTAATATAGTGTATGTATGACCTCTGACCCGACGCATGACGTATTGATGAATGCTGAAACGCAGAGGATAGAGCAAAACAAAACACCGGTCACAAATTAGAAGTCTAAAATGAGAATTTTTAAAGAGGAATATCGGAGGAGCTTGAGTTTGTTGCCCAGTCCTAATTGTTTTGAACTGCGAGAGTCGTCTACTCTCACCTAAGCTTACGATACTCCTACATCCTACGTAATGCATCGGGTCAGAGGTCACTCTTCCACCGGAACGCGACTCGCGTACAGCTGTTACCGGAATTCAGTGATTACAGTTTATAAACTTATAAATATGGATATTTTTCTTCCTTCTAACCACCTGGAGCCGTATGGATTACTTTTCGCAACATCAAAGTAAATTGATATAAACAATATAGTCCCATCCTAGGAGGGAAACTCTGACTGTGAAATTACGTTCTGCCCAGCAGTGGTCAAATCAAAGCTTGCTGATTAAATCAGATGGTATAGTTGACAAAACAGGTTTGAATTATTTGTTCCCAATTTTGACTAATGCCAGTTTAGCTTGCTGACACATTGATTCTGTCTCAGTGGTTATCAGCCCACTGGAAGGGAAGATTGTCAGTTGAAATAAAGACTTAAATATTCATGGAAATTATGAGTTTTTTTGCATGAACTTTTCCTTTAAACAAATCACTACATTTACACAATAGGTTTGACAGTTGTAAGTGTGAAGGACTGTGTGTGGGAGGCTGTGTGTTTGAATGAAGCAGCTAAAACACACAGCCTGAGTATAGATGTTGTTTTCTTCCTGCAGACTCACCTGGTGATTTCTCACACTGTTGTACTGATAAAAACATACACACACTGACTGTACTGATAAACATGCTACTATTTTCTCTAAGCTTATGTGGCTTAAAAGCAGCTCTGATTGTTCCTGTGGATCCTCCTTCCCTATCCGAATAGGAAGGACCTCTCAGCTTTTCCATAAGTTCTCTACATTTCAAAAGTTTAAGAAATAAATACTGTTATTCAAGGATGGATTAAATTTATCAAAAGTGACAACAAAGATATTTTATAATGTTACAAAAGATTTCTATTTCAAATAAATGCTGTTCTTTTGAACTTTCTATTAATCAAAGAATCCTCAAAAAATTATCATGATTTTCACAAAAATGTTAAGCAGCACTGTTTTCAACATTGATTATAATAAGAAATGTTGAGCTCAAATAAACAACAAATAAATTTGCTTAAACAAAGAAAAAGAAAAAAAAAAAAAAATTCAGCAACCGGTATCGAAATCTGCCATGAAAAAAGCCTTGGTGTATGGAAGCTTTTTCCGCCACAGAATAAAACATTTTAAAAGATAATTGCGACTTTTTTTTCTCAGAATTGTAAGATATAAACTCGCAATTCTGGCTTTATAACTCGCAATTCTGACTTCTTTTCTTAGAGTTGTGAAATATAAACTCGCAATTGCGAGTTATAAAGTCCAATTCTCAGGGAAAAAAAGACTGACTTTTTTCTCAGAATTGCGACTTTATATTTCACAATTCTGACTTTATATCTCGCAATTGCGTGTCAGAATTGCGAGATAAAAAACTCATAATTTTGAAGAAAAAAGTCAGAAGTGCGACTTTATATCACGAGATTCTGACTTTATAACTCGCAATTGTGACTTTATATCACGCAATTCTGAGAAAAAAGGCATTACCTTTTTTTTTTTTTTATTCTGTGTCGGAAACAAGCTTCCATTTTGGTGAGCATAAGAGATGTCTTTCACAAACTTAAAAAATTTGACCAACCCCAAACATTTAAACAGTAGTATAAGTTTAAGCCTTAGGTTTAAGCCTTAGTTTAAGTCACTTGTCCAGCAAGATGTTTTTTGTTTAATTTTATGTTTTTTTTTACTTCTTTATTAGTCAGATACAGTATGGTAAATTGGAGAAAGGTAATAGGATCAAGTGTTGCAAGCTGGACTCAAACACATCATCTACATAACTACGACTCAACTTATTCAGAGGCATATGCACTAACTGAACTGAAGATATTTCCATCCAGTCTCGAAAGATACTGAAAAAGTAATGATAGATTAGTTTAGATTAGTTTAGTCAAGACTACACCATTCTGCCTTCAATAATAACAATAAATCATGCATTTTATTAAATTTATTCCCTCAGTGATAAACAGAATTGGCTCTGACCAAACACCTATGAGCTGAGTCATTGTGATACAGTAGCTCTCAGCTCAAGCCAACCAGTGCACTAGCTAAATAATGTTACTTGTATGCCTACTTTGTCATTTAGCACAGAACAATTTGAAAAATGTGATTGTCAGTTTGTAATGGCCCTGTTTTTGTTTGTCTTGTGAACACGTTATAGCACATTATGGAAATTGGCCATCTTGGTGATGTTCTTTCTATTTTCCCCATATAATTTCTAGTGTGTCACACAAATGGTATGACATTTTGTGGGTTGTTGTTGGCCTGTCAACTGTTCACAATTGTTTTACAAAAACATTGTAGGAAGATACCCCTTATGGCCTTGATTTGGATCATCTAGTTTAAAGGGATAGTTCGCCTAAAAATGAAAATTCAGTCATTTTCTCACCCTCTTTCCGAAGCTCTTTGGCCTACTTTCTTCTGTGGGACTTATAAAATATATATTGGTAACCAAACAACTTTGCTTCCCGTAGACTTCCATTGTATTGATAAAAAAAAAAAAAAAAAAAAAAAAAAAAAAAAGGTAAACTGTTTAGTTACCAACATTCTTCAGAATATCTTCTTTTTATGTTCCACAGAAGAAAGAAAGTCATTGGAATGACATGAGGGTGACTAAATGATAACAGAGTTTTCTGAATCTCTTTAAGCTGACAAAGATTGCTGCACTTTCTTTATTATTGATTCCTGCTTTTTGTTTATTGCTAACAGTCTGATAATTCTGTATTGTTCCGTGTTGTTAGATAAAACAAGGCTATAAATGGTGCTCTAGCAAAGTCACTTTTTTTTAAAAACGCATACAATCATTGTTTTTTTTCCGTAGTGTTGTTAACTTCCTCCTGCTTATAGCATGTGTCAATTTTTTTATTTATTTTTTAAATTCACAATTTTACTATTCCTTGTAGTTATTATTCTAAGGGTTCGTATAATAAGAAATAATGCTGATTCACACAATACCATTTAAAAGTTTTGGGGCGATAAGATTTGTTAGGTTTTTGAAAAATAACATTTAAAAGTTTTCTATTTTAATATATTTTAAAATGTAATTTATTCCTGTGATGGCAAAGATTAATTTTCAGCATCTTTACTCCAGTCTTCAGTGTCACATGATCCTTCAGAAATCATTCTAATATGCTGATTTGGTGCCCAAGAAACAATTCTCATTATTATAAAAATGAGAAAGTGTGGAAAATAGTGCTGAAAACTAGGAATGTGCACGAGTTCTGTGTCTGTTCTGTTTCTGTTTGTTTATTTATAGAGCATGATTAAAACAACAGAGCATTGACCAATGTGCTGTACAATCATAGTTAAATAAAATTATAAAAATAAGACATAAATGTTACACAGCAAATAACATCATAGCATATGCATACAATTAACAGTGGAAATATATGTAATACATAAAAATAAACGAGAGTCTCATTCCACGTTAACTATTTGAACCAAATTCTGATGATTTTTTGAAGGGGCAATTGAAAGAGAATTTTACTTGCCCGACCAGACAAGTATCCTGATTAAAACTTCAATATAACAAAAATAACTAGGGAATCACCAAAACACGAGAATGATTCTGCATTCATTTAGTGTAAGTGGTGATTGATAGTGAATAATAATATGATAATGTACTGACGGTAACAAGGTTGCACGGTTGAGGCTCGCACAGCCTCATGAGGAGAAATGGAAACAAATGAGCGCAGCTCAAAGAAGCTCAGTAACATACTGCGGTAAAAATTAAAAAAGTTTTTATATTTATAACATACGATACAGTTAAGCAACATTACACGACCAAGAGTGCTGAATACCATCACGTCACTGACACTGACGACATGTGACACTGATTTCATATGACAGCTCAATAAACAAGTAATTAATATTAAGTCACTTACATTTTAGACGCAATATTGACTGTTTTTGTTCTGTTTCAGCAGGGATCACAGAAGAACCATAGCACATCTCACAGCAAACCTCAGCCATGTTTCATTACTGAATGATTCAGCGTTTTGAAGGAATCGGTTGAGTCAATGACCCATTCATAAACAACTGCCTCATTCCTGAATGAATCAGCCATTTGAACGAATTGTTTGAATGAATAACTCCATGACTCACCCATTAAGACGGTCACCTGCCGCCACCTACTGGCGGTTTAGTTTCGTGTTTAAAAGTATTATTCTTTCCAACATTTCTTATTTGTAAATTCCAAAAATATATTCAAAACAATCTCATAACATTATTTATTGCAGTTGTAATTTTTCAGTGTAAATTATTTAATTTGATTGGTAACAGCCCTATAGTGTCTTATTATTCTAATTTAATATATGCTTCATCTTTCAATTTAAATTCTAAAATTTGATCAATATATTTAAAACGATTAGGGGAAAAATGCCCTTTATAAGGATTTAAATATCATAAATATGTCAAAGCTGACTGAGCACTGATGAGAATATTGCTTCAGAATAATTTATATTTACAACACACAAAAAAAATCCTATTTTTTTCTGGACAAGCAAATGTTTAACTCGGACAAGTGAATGACCGATTTACTTGTCCGAAGGACAAGCACATGAAAAGGCTTAATGTCGAGCTCTGAGTTATTTCTTAGGAGCCGCCACTGCAAATGCCCAATCACCACTCAATTTTAATCTTGTCCTAGGAACGTCTTGATGACCTTAGAGTCCTCAGTGGTTCATGTATATGAAGAAGATGCTCTAAATATGGAGGTGCCAAATTGTGTAATGCTTTATATACTAGAATCAATAATTTAAAATCAATCCTATATTGAATTGGCAACCAGTGAAGTGAGGCTAAAATAGGTGCTACATGCTGTTTCTTATGAGTTCCTGTTAAAAGTAGCAGCGTTCTGGATCAATTGAAGATGATTTAACAGTGATTGGCTCACACCCACATACAGAGAATTACAATAATCCAGTCTAACAGAGATGAAAGCATGAATAATCTTTTTAAAATTATTAGATGACAAAAATGATTTAACCTTTGCCATTGATCTCAGATAAAAGAAACAGGATTTGACCATAGAATTAATCTGTTTTATAAAATTTCATATAATAAATTTCAGAGTCATTAAACTGTGCACCAAGATTCTTTAACACTAATTTACAGAAGGGGGCCAAATTGCCCAAATCAGAGAAAGTTTGGGGGTCAGGATCCCCAAACCAGATTATTTCAGTTTTGCTTTCATTTAAATTTGAGAAATTTAGCGACATCCATGATTTAACTTCATGTAGACAAGCCAATAATTACTTAATTGAACTCCTATCCTGTTTCTGTAAATGTAGGTACACCTGAGTGTCATCTGCGTAACAGTGAAAAGATATTCCATGCTTTTGAAATATAGAACCTACAGGTAGCATATATAATGAAAACAGGATTGGGCCAAGAATAGGTCCTTGTGGTACGCCGCTAATCAGAGTGATGTTGACCAAGATTAACTGAAAACGTCCTATTAAAAACACTTAAACCATTCAAGTGCCGTGCCCCAGATTCCCACCGTCTTTTCTAGGCGAGAGTTCATGTGCACATTCGCATCCTTTTCATGCAGATCTGAGTTGTAATATTACTTTTATTTTGTATATATATCTGAGTAATCTCCTATAGAATGCGTTTGGTTGAGTTTTATTAACCCGCTAGCAAAGAGCTTAAGAGTTTATCAGTGTTCATTCGCTCTTCAGCATTAGCGCAAATGGCATTGCCCAGCATTGTTGACTATGATTGGGTTATTTGAAACAGTCATATTTCTTTTTGATGTTTCTTTTTCAAAAACATTGATGATATTATTAAAAATCCAGCAGTGTTTTTTTTCTCATCATTTTTTTCAACAGTAGGCCTATGTTTTAATTAAAATCGTTTCTCGTCATGGCGTCGAAAAAAAGCGCGTAGTGATGTCTGGAATCACTTGATAAAGTAGATGAAAATACAGTACAGGACCAATCTGCCATATACATAACATTATAATGAGAACACTGTAAAATGTTCTTTGTGCTTTAGTTGACCGTGTTTCAGCGCGTTGTTACAGGAAGAGCGCATCCACAACGGGAGTTACACATTCTGAATAGCATGTAACTTAGTTCAAGTTTACTTGCATTTGCAACCTTTTGTGCAGATACAAGTTATAATGTTATGTTTATATTGTGTATCTAGGATATCTGATTAATCTCATATGTGTCATATATTGATTTACTGATGTTCATTCACTCTTCAGCTTCACCTCATGCAGCTATTCCTTTTAGATGTTTCTTCGAAAACATTGCTGCATTATTGTTAATCTAGCAGTGTTATTTTTCTAGTCATATTTTAATATTATAATTTTCATTATCACCATGATGGACACACCCCATCCCCCCCACAAGCCCAGCCCCCTGAGTACTCGTTTTTGAGACTCGAAATGAAAAATTGACAAAAATACCAATCCCTAGTGAAAACCATGATACATTTGACATTTCAGAATTCTTTGATGAATATAAACTTCAAAAGAACAGCATTTATTTAAAATATAGGTTCTTTTTGGAACAATGTCTTTACTGTCACTTTTGATCAATTGAATGCATCGGTCTAATTGTCTGTCTGTCTTTAATTATATTTAAAATTATTTTTGACAAAAACAAGCCCACAAACCGGTGTTTGAGAACTGGAGCACAGCACTCACATGCAAATCATTATTCAATAATTGAATTGAATTAAATGGATTTCAGTGGAAAAATTAAAACATATATGACATGACCTCTCTAAGGAACAATACCTTGATCAGACCAGAGTCAGGAACTTCTACATGAGGCCTTTGCTTTATTTAACTCGAGAAAGAGGCCCAGACGCCTCACCATGATCCTCCCATCGGTTTCTTTACAGAAATCCATTGATTCAAACTAGCACATTAGGCAGATGCTGTAAGCATAAACTTCTTAAAGGGGTTACGCTTCATCCCAGCTGTAGCTTATCCGCTGCTGTGCTGACTTATCCGGTTCTTTAATAAAGCACAGCGACAGGCCAATTCATCGCAGTGTCTCAGGAGGCTACACCTCATCATAAGAAATGGAGCGCATGGCGTACCTCATTTACTTGCCCGTCTATTGTAGGTTACACAAGCCCGGATCATCTAATAATACACCTCTTGGATGTTTTTCAGCCCTCATTTAAATGAAGTCACTCTTTTCTGATTTGCCTTTGAAAACACAGCTCTGCACTGGTTAGAGTAGCAGTTTGCAGTAGTGGTAAGTTTTGGTTACATGAGTTTTTGAGTATGTGTGTGTTTGAAGGAGAGGAGTGTGTCTCTTCACGAGAGGGGGAGGGTATGTAGACTGTGTTTGTCTGATGTTTGTTGAGTGGCGCCCACACACATATCTTGCTCGCATACTGCCTCTTTCGTTAACTTCTGTGGCTTTTATGTGGCTCGCCTTCTTCTGAGGTATCCTGTTTACTTGTGCTAACTGCTGGATGAACATCTATTGACTGAATCATAACTCGCACCTTGTCTGCTTTACGCTGCTCTGAAAATTATACCACACCTTTTCAATGTTTCTACTCTAGAAGAAAAAACAACATTTCCATTGCGTAACAAACATAATCTGTGGTATGTTTGTATGAGTAGATTTTGAAGTTAAACAATGCTTTTCTTGGAATCGTGCAAGTTTTGTCAATGTATCATGTATCGCAGTTTTTCTCAGCATCAGGATCTCTTTATAGACTGTTAGAAGTAGTTCAACTTTTTGAGAAACATGTTTTGAGACACCTGTTTTCTGTTGCATTATGTTACCGGATGTCCAGCGTTTTTTCTAATGCTAGAATGCATCTTATGTAAATTGCAAAAATATACTTTGCATTTAAGAGGTATTTTTAAGCTTGAATTGGAATATTTATAGACATTTTATGTTCATTTTTTGAACATTTATTAGGGAATATATATATATAGACACTACTGTTCAAAATTTTGGGGTCAGTAAGATTTGTTTTTTTTAAAAGAAATTAATACTTTTATTCAGCAAGGACACATAAAATTGATCAAAAGAGAAATGAAAGACATTTATAAAGTTACAAATGGTTTCTATGTCAAATAAATTATATTTTGAGCTTTCTATGCATCAAAGAATCACAGTTTACACAAACATATTAAGCAGAACAACCATTTCGGCAATAATAATAATAAGAAGAAATGATCGCAAATCAGCATATTGGTATGATTTCTGAAGGATCATGTTACAGTGAAAACTGGAGTAAGTTACTTTTTAAAATGTATTAAAATTAAAAACAGTTATCTTAAATTGTAATAATATTTTATATATTTTATACGTTGTAAACACAGTGCAGCGCTTCCGTGTTCTATGTCAGAACGCCGGCTCAATATTGGCCGTCTCCTGCGTCAGCTTCACACGTATGCGACGTGGTGATCACGTGAACAGTGTTGGAGACTGACACGGGAGAAAAGAAATTGTTGAATAAAGTTTTTTTTTTTTTCGCACAAAAAGTATTCTTGTCGCTTCATAACATTAAGGTTGAACCACTGTAGTCACATGGACTATTTTAACGATGTCTGTACTACCTTTCTGGGCCTTGAAAGTGGTAATGGCGTTGCAGTCTATGTGGGGTCAGTAAGCTCTCGATTTCATCAAAAATATCTTCATTTGTGTTCCGAAGATGAACGAAGGTCTTACGGGTTTGGAAAGACATGAGGATGAGTAATTAATGACAGTAATTTCATTTTTGGGTGAAGTAACCCTTTAAAGACTCATGATGGAAATATCTGCTCTAGTAACTGTTCTCTATTCTATTTTTGCAAGCTGGTTGAAAAGTTATTTGCTTTCTGAAGCTGGGTGGGTAACAATGCAAGTCTTTATTGTGGCAGTAAGTGTGGAACAGTCGCACACAGGAGGGACGTTGTGAAAGTGCTGACCTGATATCATACCCCCAGACAATTGCAGTTGCTCAACACCCCCACTCTCTTTCAGTCTTTCGTTCATTGTGCTGTGGAGCAATGTTTAAGCCTTTTGGCATTGCCTGCCCTGATGATTTTCCACACAGGCACGTGCCACGGGGTCAGTGGATTTATAGTAGGCTTTGATGAAGTTACAGTTCAGCTGCTCTTTAAGTCACTGAGCTCATGGCGCCCTCCCCCGGAAGTCTGGCCAGTGAATCGGCCCCCCTTCCCTGCATTCCTCATGTGCCCTCAGTATGCATGCATACCTCACCCTGTCCCCTGGCCGGTCTAGCCCAGAATGAGCCACCCACACCTCTCAGCCCTAGCCTAGCATGCACCATTATCACCTTCAGCTGACCATCACATGAACTCACAAATGAGACTTTTCCAGCACATTTAAAGATGGGATGAAATGAAAATTCTCCTTGTCTATTTTCTAAATGCATGTTATGGATCAGATAAACTGTTCATTTTTTTCATATATATATATATACACATTAATGCATGTGCTTCCTATAGTAGTAACAGTAAATTATTCATAATTACAAGTAACTAACCCTAAACCAAACCCCAACCTTAAAGGGGTCATGAACTGGCTTTTTTTTTTTTTTATACTGTTGTCTGAGGTCAACGTATGACGTTCTCATGGTTTTTACATTCAAAAACTTCATAATGAATAAGTAATAGGCTATTTTCTACCCTGGTTTTGAGCCTCTCTCATGGAACGCTCAGTTTTTATGGGCGTGCCGCACTGAAGACTTGGAAGTAAACGGCCACTGCTATGATTGGATAAGCTTTGCATATTATAATGAGCTTCGGCTCCCCTGTGAGTACACGTGAGGAATTGTTTTGAAAGTGTGTGGGAAAACGTCAACCGGAATGATTCGCCCACAGGGCTCGCATGTCTCGCGTGTCGCATGACATTGCGTCTCGCATGTCGCAATGTCTTTATCAAACAAACACAATGATTTATCTCTCATCCACCCACAATTAATTGGAATGTTATTTTTTATTACTTGGCCCGCCCGATCGGTGGATATAACCGCGAACCGTGCATCACGCACACACACGCACACACAAGCCTCACTGCAGAGTCAGACAAATCAGCATGATCAAAACTTCCGCAATTGTATTTTTCCTTCAAATATCAAGTCATCAAGAGTGAACAACGCACATCAAGAAAGTTATTTGAATGTTATTTCACTATTTAACATAGCCCGTCAGCAGGCCGGTGATACGTTTTGGTAGCTCGTCTGGAAAACACATAGCCCCGGGACGTTGGGCTTTGCGAGACCCTGGCCCATACATGTCCGAGTCTGATCACGAATCGCAGCACAATGAACCAACAACACCTCAAATAAAGGATTCTCCAGCCTGTGACAGCGTGCTAAGTTATGTTCAGTTAGACACGTACGAATAATCAATAGTTATCAAACGATCTGTAACAATGCAATACTATCACATATAAAAAAAAAAATTTTACTCACATAAGTGTGTTGCTTCATTCATTCATATAATCTCATCCTGTCTGCAAATCCAGTCTCTTGTTTACAAACGAATCCGTGGTGAAATGGAGCAAACACGCAATGTCTTACCCACGTGAGCTGGATATTCATTAAAAATAAAGTTCATCCATGAATTCATAATATTGGAATCTGAATGAAGCTTATGCAGCATGTTTATTGCTTGGAAGTTCGATCCGGTTTAGCTCCACGTAGGCCTATGTTATTTATCTATAACATGTCACGAACAAATCGGTGGGCGGGGCTACAGAATCAGGTGTTCGTCTTCTTCAGTTAAGGCGGTGTTTCACCACACTCTGACGTCACAGGGAGGCACATTCCCAGATCAAGCGTTTGCTGAGCCAGCTGTCAATAAAAGCTTTTCTTTGAATAACAAGGAAGTTTTCAGCTCTGAAACTTACAGGATATTCTTATATTACCATGACCTTTTATATATCAAAAGCTCAAGGGAAAGTTGAATTCTCAATTCATGACCCCTTTAACCGTACATCTATAGTAAGTACATGTAATTAATTAATATTACTTAGTACTTATTTAAGTACAATGTAACTATGTCACCTTAAAATAAAGTATAAAGTATAAAATTCTGAGTATCGGCCGATACCAATCCGATACCAGCGCAGTTTTGTTTAAAAATTCAATGTAGAATTTCTATACCTCAGTGTGTTGAACTGATAATCACTATATTGCAGAGGTGGAAGTAACGAATTACAACTACTCACATTACTGTAATTTAAGTAGTTTTTTCGGGTATTTGTACTTTTTTGAGTACATTTTTAAATATGTAATTTTACTTGTACTTAAATACAAATTAAGCTAAATAATCTACTTTGTTACTTTTAAAATCACAATTTTTAATCAATATTCAAACATTTTACCACCGGCATTTTGGTAGCCAATAAAGATATCCGATCGTAAACGGACCAATAAAAGGCCTGATAGTTGAAGTGAAAAAAGCGCCTGCGGCGCAGCAGCAGCTTCTGCAGAGCTGATCATAACCGCACAGTGAAGGAGATCAGAGTGATTTATGGACTGAAAGTTTGGAGAAACAAACTGCATGGTAGTGTTGTCAAAAATAATATCTATATTTTGATACATATCGATACTGAAATATCTGACACGGTTCCAGTACTCGTTGTTTGCAGTATATATACATCGATACCAGCTGCGCATTCTCTCTCTCTCCCCTCTGACAGCGAGTTTGACACCCGCCTCAGTTCAGAGCCTGAATGTCAGCGCAGGATTGCAGGTATTGCGCATCATTTTAATCATACCCGCAGGTTTCTATGGCGTATTTAATGACAAATGTCGAGAGCGCGTTCGTGTAATCGCAGAAAACTGGACGCGAGCTCTCAAATATACAAATGAACTGCCTCTCCCGTGTGCGCTCTCACTGTGTGTCCCGTGCAATCGCGTTTCTTTGTGCTCTTGAACTAGATATTAAAGCGATAGTTCATCTAAAAAATTAAATTTGCTGTTGATTTACTCACCCTCAGGCCATCTGAGATGTACAGTGGGGAGAACAAGTATTTGATACACTGCTGATTTTGCAGGTTTGCCCACTTACAAAGCATGTAGAAGTCTGTAATTTTTATCATAGGTACTCTTCAACTGTGAGTGACGGAATCTAAAACAAAAATCCAGAAAATCACATTGTATGATTTTTAAGTAATTAATTTGCATTTCATTGCATGAAATAAGTATTTGATACATCAGAAAAGCAGAACTTAATATTTGGTACAGAAACCTTTGTTTGCAATTACAGAGATCATACGTTTCCTGCAGTTCTTGACCAGGTTTGCACACACTGCAGCAGGGATTTTGGCCCACTCCTCCATACAGACCTTCTCCAGATCCTTCAGGTTTCGGGGCTGTCGCTGGGCAATACGGACTTTCAGCTCCCTCCAAAGATTTTCTGTTGGGTTCCGGTCTGGAGACTGGCTAGGCCACTCCAGGACCTTGAGATGCTTCTTACGGAGCCACTCCTTAGTTGCCCTGGCTGTGTGTTTCGGGTCGTTGTCATGCTGGAAGACCTAGCCACGACCCATCTTCAATGCTCTTACTGAGGGAAGGAGGTTGTTGGCCAAGATCTCGCGATACATGGCCCCATTCATCCTCCCCTCAATACGGTGCAGTCGTCCTGTCCCCTTTGCAGAAAAGCATCCCCAAAGAATGATGTTTCCACCTCCATGCTTCACGGTTGGGATGGTGTTCTTGGGGTTGTACTCATCCTTCTTCTTCCTCCAAACACGGTGAGTGGAGTTTAGACCAAAAAGCTCTATTTTTGTCTCATCAGACCACATGACCTTCTCCCATTCCTCCTCTGGATCATCCAGATGGTCATTGGCAAACTTCAGACGGGCCTGGACATGCGCTGGCTTGAGCAGGGGGACTTTGCGTGCGCTGCAGGATTTTAATCCATGACGGCGTAGTGTGTTACTAATGGTTTTCTTTGAGACTGTGGTCCCAGCTCTCTTCAGGTCATTGACCAGGTCCTGCCATGTAGTTCTGGGCTGATCCCTCACCTTCCTCAGGATCGTTGATGCCCCACGAGATGAGATCTTGCATGCTGCCCCAGACCGAGGGAGATTGACCGTCATCTTGAACTTCTTCCATTTTCTAATAATTGCGCCAACAGTTGTTGCCTTCTCACCACGCTGCTTGCCTATTGTCCTGTAGCCCATCCCAGCCTTGTGCAGGTCTACAATTTTATCCCTGATGTCCTTACACAGCTCTCTGGTCTTGGCCATTGTGGAGAGGTTGGAGTCTGTTTGATTGAGTGTGTGGACAGGTGTCTTTTATACAGGTAACGAGTTCAAACAGGTACAGTTAATACAGGTAATGAGTGGAGAACAGAAGGGCTTCTTAAAGAAAAACTAACAGGTCTGTGAGAGCCGGAATTCTTACTGGTTGGTAGGTGATCAAATACTTATGTCATGCAATAAAATGCAAATTAATTATTTAAAAATCATAGAATGTGATTTTCTGGATTTTTGTTTTAGATTCCGTCTCTCACAGTTGAAAAGTACCTATGATAAAAATGACAGACCTCTACTTGCTTTGTAAGTAGGAAAACCTGCAAAATCGGCAGTGTATCAAATACTTGTTCTCCCCACTGTAGGTGACTTTTTTCTTCAGTAGAACAGTAAAGAAGATTTTTAGCTGAAACCGTGGGCCTTGCTGATTCATATAATGCAAGTTAATGGGTGTCACTTTGAGAGTCAAAAAAACGTTTACAGACAAAACTAAATTTATACCCGTGGCTCCTGACCATACACTGACGTTTTATAAAACGAAGCAATTGGTCTAAGAAACTGAACATTATTTACAACATTATTACCTGTAATCCACAGCCTCAGCAAACAGTCCTGAGCGTGTTCACAATAGTCTGGAGCTCGAGCTTCCTGTCACATTGACGTTTACAGCAGAGAGGGTGGAAGCGCTTGTTGTATTGTTTGTCAAAATGTGCTCAGTTACTTGCACAGACCGATCGTTTAACTTCATAAGACCCCAATGTATTGTCCGGAGCCACGTGTGATGGTATTCATTTTGTTTTGTCTGTAGGCTATATGTTTTTTTGACTCTCAAAATGATGGCACCCATCGACTTCCATTATATGAATCAGCAAGGTCCACGGTTTCAGCTAAAAACCTTCTTTACTGTACTACTGAAGAAAAAAGTCTCCTACATCTCAGATGGCCTTTGGGTGAACTATCCCTTTAATTCTCTTTGCTCCTGGATTAAACATTGTCAAAAGTTATCAACCAATTAGAATAGACCTCCACGCTGATGTTGAAAATGCTACAGGAAATCTTATTGGCTGTAAGTGAAATGCACTAGGAAGTCTTTCAACAATCAAAGGTGGACCTGTACTTGAGTACAAATTTTAAGTACTCTTTCCACCTCTGCTATATTGTGTGTTAAACACAATCTACTAAATACAGACAACTTCATTATAAAGAAAAACAACAAATTAAAATACTGGTAAAATGTTACACGTTGTAAAATACATTCATGAAAAACAAGTAAATATATTTATAGAAATAGGGCCTATATACTAAGAAAGTGTTGTGATCTAACAGACACCCGGTAGAAAATAACACGATTTAGAAACAATAAAGCAATAAAGTCCAGCAAGATAAAGTCATTTTATGCGAAACCATAGACCGTTATCTACAGATCAAGTATAATAACAGGAACATTGAATCATCTTGGAGAGAGTTTCATCGTGTGAACTGCCGTAACCGAACGCAACACGCAGTTTAAAGCTGAATGGAGAATGACTGACAGTTGCAGCAGATCATGGAAGCGTTGACGTGAACTTGAATTTAAAGACTTACATATTCATCTGTACCTCACAATTAACTATGGAATGGCTTCAGAACACTTAATATAGTGCACAAACTGTTGATACTGCTTTATAATGTTTTTGTGTCTTTTGTGGGCACTGGGGCTTAACAATAACACAGAATATTATACGCACAGTATCGAATTTGGATCGGTCCCGTCTGACCGATACCCAATCCGGAAAATAATGGCGGTATCCGAGCCGATACCGATACTGAGTATCGGATCGGCGCATCCCTAGATGTAACCGGTTTTGCTGCTGAACACTGGTAACACCGGTAACACAGACTATCTCAGCAAGCCTACTGTTAGCTGTTTACTGTTAGAGTCCAGACCATCTGTGTTGGTAATCCAATGCCATGGTTTTCTGAAATTCATTCATGTTTTTGGAGTAGACAGGGATTCAGAAATACTTCTGAGGATTTCAGAAATATAGGCTCAGTGATTCTAATAATCCCATTTCCTGTGATCAGCCAAAGGCCATTGTCGAGCAATAAAAGAGGACCTTCCATAATATATTTTGTAGAATCATTTAATATAATAGGCATTTGTGTAATCAGTTCTGCTGCTTAATTAAAGCACACATCATCCAGTTCATAATGTCATCCATATCCAACTGATCAGTGTACTGCAGAAGATCTTCCTAGTCTGCTGAATCTTGGGGTCCAGTCCATGGGGGCAACCCAGTTGCGAACGAGACAGGATCAGTTTAGACAGTGCAGCTGTTGCAGGGCTGTCGCATAGAAAGCAGGGGGCCAGAGAGCTCCTCAACAGGTGACGGACGTGTGTCTCACAGCCTACTTCACGACCCAGAGAGCATGTGGCCCACTAGAACCACTTGGCCTTGGAGGACACATGTCAAGTGGGTCTGATAAACGTTTGGCATAACCAACCAAAGCATTTGATATTTTTGTTTTGCAGGACTTGACCCCAGATTGCACTCGTATATCTCTGGTAGGGCCCTATGAAATCCGTTTTATTTTTCCCCAAATTCCATTTTATTTTTTTCCTAATTCCGTTTTTTCCGTTTTTATTTTTCTGAATTCTGTTTTTTTCCATTTTTATTTTTTTGGACTCCATTTTAATGGTTAAATTAAATTTTTTGTAATCAAAAAGCATGTCTAATTAATTGAAATAATGAAACGTATACAATTTAAGTTTAAGTTTAACAAAAATGACATGTTTAGGGCCCTATGAATTTATTTTTACCAAATTTTTATATATATATATATATGCTGTATTTTTTTTTAAATTTAATTTCTATGAAATGTTTTTTTCCCCCCACAAATTATGTGTTGTGTATTTTCTGGTAATCAAATGAAGGCATAAAACATTAATTTAATTTATCTTTTAATCATATTAAATTAAACAAACCTTTTTGTCAAACAACCTGCTGCACAATGAGCTTTACTGTTAAAATTAAAACATGGAAGAAAAATTGCGATTTATGTCTTAAAAAATAAAGTTTTGATAATAATGTATTATTATTAGTGTTAGTATTATTATTATATTGAGACGTAGCAAAATTCTACTGAACAACAGTAATATATTTCTGTCAAGTTAAACCAAACTTTTATTTTGACGGGTTGCCGTGAAGACCATCGTCTCTGTGTGTTTATGATATGACGGTAGTTTTTTTCCTCAAATGAAACGGTAAAATGCTCATGAAGTGACTCTGAAGATGATGTTTGTGCATTCATGTCCTTATATAGTAAGGCTACAGAGGCTGAAAACACGGCGATCGTCATGCGTGCTTCTGTATGTGTGTGTGTGTGTGTGTGTGTGTGTTTGTGAAACATAGACTGTAAAAAAATATGGACGTAGTGTCCGTTACGTCACCCATAGGTTTCTGAAGAGAGTTTTTGAAGCCTCAAAGTCGGCCGTTGCCATCTTGGCAGCGCGTCATCGTTCGTCACTCCCGGATAACAGAAAATGGGCAAAGAGGCGGGACGTGGCTGGAGCTGAGGTGACGTGATGACTAACAGACAGCAGACAAATGGCAATCCACCTGTCACTCAAGTGGCCATGCCCTTAATTATGCAGAACTTTACGGCTTTATATAATGTAAACGAATGAGTTATAAAAAAATTCACCCCCCTCACAGTTGTCATGAAGGGCAAAATTAGCTGTTTAGACCAAAACCACAATTTGTACCAGGCTGTAAACGTGTGTTTTTTCTGCTGTAAAGTTGGGCATTTTAACATGGGGCTCAATGAGATTCTACTCCCTTTTGGAGCCTGTCTCTAGCGGCCAGTCGATGAATTCTAGTTTAAGTCACTTCTGTATTGGCTTCAAGAGAAACTGGGGGAGGTTGCCGCTTGGTGTGAAACCGCGCGTCTGCGCCATTCACTCACACAGAGACACGCAGAGTATGCAGGATTCATATTTAAATAGTCTTTTGTGGTTTAATATTTACAGACACTAGTCTATATCACGATTTGATTTAAGTGTACTGACCTGCTTTTTATTTATTCATCAAAAATTTGACAAATTCCGTGAAATTCGCGTTACACAGTAAATTCCGTTTTTATGACTGGATTCCGCGATTCCGTCTGCGTTTTTTGCATCACGGAAATCATAGGGCCCTACTCTGGTTGCGGTAACTTCTAATCTTCAGCAACCAAAACATTCTTTCAGGATTAGGATCTAATTCCTCTGTCAGAATAGAGTGATGTTTTTGAAGGAGGAGGAGCGTTCTGATTTAGGGTGATCTGTATCAGCCTCCCCGGGTGTAAAAATGGTTATAAATTGTACTGCCCTCTCCTCTCTTTCTCAAACTTGAGGGCTCATGAGGACAGTTGGTGCGTAGTGCCATTAGCTCTTATTTATTAGCAGCAGTCTGGTGCTTTAATAGCATTTCTGTTCTCTGTGCTTTGGGAGACCGCTGGCCTAAAACGGTAATGGTGCTGTATTTCTGTCAGGCTGCCAAGCAAAGATCTCATTCTGTTAGTCTTTCTGGAACAACACACAAGCCTCTCTTTAACTTCCAATATATTGTAATATTACATAGCCAGAAAGCTGTGTGAAGGTTTTTTTGACCAGAAAATTCCTCTTTTGTCCTTAGAAAGCCGCGGTGGCAGTGGAATTCTGACCATGTGGGTGGTTAACGTCAAGCAACCATAAAGAAAGGCTGTTTGATTAGACGGGGGTCGAGAGGGTAACGGCTCTCGGCCCTGTTGTGCTGCTGATAGTCGTTTTTGACACGACTGGCTCGTTCCACATTCCAAGCATTTAATGACTGCAGTATGCTAACACATGACTTCATCCAACTCTGTGTCATGTACTTCCTGGAATCTGAAGCGGTCCGGTAATTAGTGCTGCTGGCCAAGGCAAGTATCACTATTAGTGTTGCTCATACTTAAGCCCATACTTGACCCATTGGATTAGATTTTGGCACGTAACTCATCCCACACTTTTTGTGCTACAGGCGTAAATGAACATTTTGAATTGTGATTTCAATTGTGTCCAAAAAATTGTTTACCCAAATTCTTACACATTTACTTTCTTCTACAAAACATAAAAAGGAGAAAATCTGGTGTGTATCTGGTTGGGTGAATTCAATACAATTTTGGTGAAAAACAATGCAATGTTTAGCAACCATTGCTCTCCTGTGCACATTCACAAGCCCACGTGTTCATGTGAGATACAGAAATGTGGCACCATTCATAACATATACATTCATAAAGTATACATATACATCATTGTTTTAATAGGGATGGCTCAGTACTACTTTTTCATGACCGATACCACAATCTTGAATATCTGCTGATACTAGGGATGTGCGCAACAATTAATTTCATAACCGTTTAAGTGGAAATTTTGCAACTGACTAGTCGACTAGTCTAACCCCGCCCCCCCCAGAGACAGTCTGTATATGCGATCCACTTGAAAGACCACTTAAACTATGAATAGTCAAATGCCATGCTGAATGCCGCTAATAATAGATCAGATACATGTGACATGCTTGACTTGCATTATGATCATTGTATCAAACTTGAGCGTTTACTTGAGCAACGTTAGCTATTATAGACATATTTATTCAAATCAGTCAGTAGGCAGCGCAGGACCAATAAGTTCCATCCTAATAGCCTATTATCAACAGATTTCCTCAAATAAAAGGCAAAATCACAAGAAAAGCTTGGTGTGTACTGACAACTATACATTATATAACCGTATTTTCTTATAGTTAGGATGTTGATATAGAAACTGTTCAAGTGTGAAGTAGGCTTGTTGCAATATTCTGTGTTACCGGTGTTACACAGTGTTCAGCCACAACACCGGTTGCATCACTTGCCCACCGCGGCACTGCCCCCCACCATTGTTTAGATTTTTTATAGTAGTAAAAATCATTCAGTTCAGTTAGAGAACAGACACTGCAATTAGCCTTGGAAGCTCATCTTCCAAAGGAATTAGTTCAGAACGCTCGCTCTGCTCCGCACCTTTATGAATGCCCATGCAGCAGGCGCATTTCACTTTAGCCTTCGAATTGGCATTTTAAAAGCGAGGTGCAAAAGAGGGAAAAACTCCAACGTCACCGGTGATACCGGTGTTGTCACACATCGCTTAACCGGTGGGAAAATTTCCTCACCATCACATCCCTAGTGTAAAGTAAGTTTCATTCATAATGTTTCTCCTTTAATCTGATATAAAATGTTATACCGTACTGTCCCTCATAACCGGTAGTATAACAAGCCTAAGCAAGCTTAATTGTTATACTAGTTTGATATGAATTGAAGAAAACGGAAAAGTTTTGTGTAAGCTTTCAAAATCCTCCCTCACCTTGCTCATCTTCCGAATGGACATTTCTCTGAAGCCGCCGCGAGCGCCAAAGAAAATCAACGCATGCTAAACCTGAGGTAAAATTAAATAATTTTTTGCTGCAGATATACACTTTTCAAAATAATATATTAATTTCAAGATGTAACGTTAACATGACAGTTTTTTTTGAACATGACAATTTAAATGTAGTCTTTGTAAAAATATAAAGTAAAACATTAAATGTGCAAAAAAAAATGTAAACGACTATTATTTACTAAGTCGACTAGCAGGCAGCAGCACTATCATTTAATTGACCAGTCGGCTAGTCTTGCACATCCCTAGCTGATACCGATGCCAATCTAATACCAGTACTGTTTTCTTTATCATTTTACAATATCTATAAAACATCAGACACTATGTTCTTCCACACACATTAATTTAAATTTTTAAATTTTTATTAAAATCTACTTTCTGTTTGTGAACGTTTCTCTGTATGGTTTACTTAAGAGGAGTAACTTGAAATGAAGACGAACATATGGGATCCTCTGTGGCTATTCTGCTATTTTAAAGACATCACATGGAGATTAGTAGATGTATTAGATCATGCATAGGATATTTTTACTGCATTAGTGGAGTCACCAAGTTACTTGTGATGAATGAGGTCAAATAGTTAATTTTAACCATGGTCCATGACTGATTGGTTTTCTTGGCCAGCCAAGCAATGGCAACTGAAGTAAACTCAACTTTAGCTTGTTGTGCCACTAAAAAGAGAATACCATAGTATCAGCATTCAGGGACTGACGCCAACCGAAACAAAAAGTCTGTTTTTCTCTTTGCAACAACAAAATCAGAGGCCACAGCGGCAGCCTAGCAACATTAGTGGCTAAACTCCGGAGCTGGAGCTCACAGGGAGGCTGAGAGTGTTTGTGCTTGACAAGTGATGCTGTGCTTCTGCTCATTTCGGTGTGATTTAAAAAAAAAAAAAAGCCAACTACGCAGGTGACAAGGAAGTGTGTTACACAACTGGAAACCAGTTCCTCAAGTTGTGGTAATAAATAGGCCATGACGTAGAGCGGTCAGCCGTCGATTAAAAGCCAGTTGCGTAAAAAGAGCTCTTTGAGTGTGTTGAGTGGGGCGGTTGCTGGTCGTGTGTCTTTTAGGACCCCCCGGAGAGTTCAAACAGAGCGTTTAGACCACGCTGTTCTTTTGCCGCATGATTGAAGCCCTGAAACTATTGGTCAGCTCTCTCAGTCTCTCTGTTCTTTTAAACTCTGCAGGGATGCTCCTCATGTTGGCAAGGCCATCAACAGGCTCCATTGAACTAGTTCAGGTTTATGATGCTCCTCTTCAAAAACACAGGTTCACAGGTGTCCTCACTATACACACATCTATGATGGTTTGGACTTGACCAATGTATTGTCTGTTTATGTGGTTTGTGACTTTAATGCTTTTGTATTTTAACAGGCAACCTGTAGATTCCTTCACCCACAGGAGGTTTTCATGCCTAACCAGCTGCTCTGAGGAGTTTCCAGGGGTTTCAGATGATTTGCTCAGACCACTGCTGGGAATGATCAATGACCCTGCTAGAATCCTTGATTACATACGGGAATAAAGAGTCATGTGTCTTCTTATTTGTTCTGTTGGTTCAGCTTTCAGCCTCCAGCTGCAGTTCATGTGATGCAAAAATGCATGGAAATGCATTTGCTCATCCGAAACACATGATGTCAACAGGAAGTTTACTGTGTCCCTCAGTTTTTGGATGAGTGTCAGCACAATTGATTAGTTACAGAATATGCAAGTAGTGAGAATTCAGTTCCTGAAGTCGAATTGAATTTGAATTGATGTACCAAACAGGATGCAGATTTGAAATTCAAATTTGAACCAGTTCATTATCTGAAATACATGATGTCAATAGAAAGTTTACTGTCCCTCAGGTTTCGGATGACCATAAGCCCAATTGGTTAGTTACAGAAGATGCGAGCAGTGAGAATTAAATTCTGAATTAAAATTAAATTTCAATTGAGGTAGCTAACAGGATGCAGATTTGCCATTCAAAATATTGAAATGCAAGGAAGTGGAAAAACTGTTATTTTTATCCAGCAAAGCAAAATTTGTCAAAGCCACACATTTTAAAAATAGCTTAAAAAGTATTCTTAAAAGTCTGTATACATGCAGTCTGGACATACAACATCAGTTGTGTCTTTTCCACTGCCATTCACAACTCCTCTCCTGTGACCTCATGGGATAGTGAAGTGTCCATCAGATGTCCACTTCGGAGTCTTGGAGGAAGTAGTAGGTCATCTGGGTGCTTTTCGTGTGCTGTTTTTTGCATAATATATACTAGGGAAGTAGGCATGTTCGGACGCAGGGCACATGTTGATTGAATTTCAATTTTGTGAATTCCTCTTTGGGTCATCTCAATTCAAATTCCAGTTCAGCTTCCTGTGGGGTGTGGCCAATTCAAGTTACAACTGATTTTAAAGGGAGCCCGATTTTGATTCTTTGTGCAACTCCGATCGTTTAACCTACACTTTGATACACTACATCATTATTGAGAACATTTGCCAGAAACATTATGATTCCCTGTGTTCTTTCAACAATTACTCCCTATACACTCCATGTTCTTGTTCATATTGTTATTATTGAATGAACTTTTTGGCCGTTGCATGAGCTCATGGGAAAAATAGGCGTTTCCCCAGGAAATGGAGGCTCTTTTGTGTGCTAGTCAGTCTGTACTGAACAAGAGGGAAATGCAGGCCCTGAACTCACGGTGTGGACACCAGCACCACGCAGTCCATCTGCTTCATCTTAACCTTCCCATCACAGTTATTTGCCCGTGATTACTGACAGCTGCCAAAGGCCAAGCTCGTCCGCTAGCTCGTGTGGAGGTCAGCCGTGTGAAGACCTATGAAAGTCGAGAGGTCGTCATGGTAAAAGTTGAATAAGGAGATTGTTGGTTACAGGTTGCTCAGCATGATTGATATGCTTGACTGGTTTACAGGAGAGCGCTACAAACATGGCCTCAGGGTCAGTGGCTTCAGCTAATCATTCAAAAACTTAGCATAACTGCAATTTATTACGTGTCCCTGACCTCCCTGTCTTTACCATCCTATTTTTCATCATGATTGTCTACAAGACAAGGGTTCTTCTTGTAGCAGATGGTCTCAGACTGTAAGCTGGCACTGTCTGCAGTGGTCAGCTACTGTGATGAATTCATTCCTGGATGAATCTGTCTTCTCTCATTGTGTCCCGGAGCCCATAAAAATGAAAACCAGTTGGCATTGGCATTTTTAATTTAATTTTAACCTTCCCAGAAGTAGCTTTGTCTCATGGGAGTGTGTATCCTAAATGTAATAAGCTGTATTGAATGAACTAAGTAAACTAGATGGAAATCCTGCATTGATGTGTAATTCAGCAGAAAAGTCAATGCAGTGGAGGAATACAACCAGAGGAGTTCTCTCCTTTTACTGTGCTTTTGCTTTCACATTTATCATTTTTTATATATTTGTAACTTTTTAACAAAGTAATATATGGAATATTTGTTGGTTATTGACCATTATATGAAAATTAGGTAACACTTTGGTATGGGGAACAATTCTCACTTTTAACTAGTTGCTTATTAGCTTGCATACTGGCTGTTTATTAGTCCTTATAAAGTACATATTAATGCTTTATTCTGCATGACCATATTCTTAATCCTACCTAATACCAAAACTTAAACGATTCTACATCTACCTTACTAACTATTAATAAGCAGTAAATTAGGAGCTTATTGAGGCAAAAGTCGTAGTTAATAGTGAATATGTGTTCCCCTAGTCTCAGCCTCAGACGTCACGCCCATGGACCGTTGGCTGAACATCTGAAGCATATGGCACACTCAGAGCGAAACACTTCAGGAGTTTCGAAGTCGTCATCTGATTGGTTAAATTCTACAGGATGTCCACGAGACGTGTGTTGCGTTCTTTAACGGTCCGCCTGGAAACAAATGCTGTGACACCAGACTCCCTCGTGGAAGAAGAACGCCGTCGTGTTTACAACAGTGACCATGAGCACTTACCAGGATCAACTAAACGCTGGATTTTCAAGAGTATGTGAAGTTCGCGCCTCCATTGCAGTAAACTTACACAATGTTCTTGAATGAATAATTTATAGATGCATGCCGGTCTGTTATTGCAGGGACATCGACTTTACATTTTCACGCCCCTAAACATGACGCGGAACAAAACAAACTGTGATTGGTTGCGTTACATGTCAGTCAAACGTCCTCTTGGACGGTCCTTGACCAGTCAAAGCTGCGATAGTCCAGACCTTCTGCCGTCAGTTTGAAGGTCTGGCTACCCTGAGACTAGAGTTCCCCGTACTAAAGTGTTACCGAAAATTATTATCGTCTTATCGTTGTCGAGAATTTCAATGCTGGTGCCTTTCTACAAGTTTGTCTTGAGTTATTGTAAACAGCTGAGACAAAAAATCTAAAATTTATGTCAAAATTTGACTCAATTTAACCCATACACTATATTCCAAGTCTTCAGATGCCATACATTATATTTATGTTATATTTTCTACTTCAAGTATATATAGGAGCACTTTGGACGGATGAAATTAAAAGAAAGTGGGTGCTTCTTTTTAAGGCCTGGCATGATGCCCTCGAGGTGGATGTGATTTGGCTGCATAACGAAAGTCTGGTTTTAATTAAAGCAACAGCACTCAATGCAGGGTCTCCTTGAATCTAACTCTGAGCAATACACCTCTCATCTAAATACACACTCCCTTACTCCTATACATATATATATATATATCACACACACACACACACACACACACAGTTAGAAACAGAGGTAAGAGTCTGATGGATTTGCTTTATTCATGCACAGCTCAGAGTCCCTTTAACCATGTCAGTGTGCATATATTTATATGGTGAGATGATCATGGTCACATGATTCTTTAGAAATCAGTTTAATATGCTGATTTGGTTATCAAGAAACATTTCTTATTATTATTTTAGATTTATTTTCTGAAATCTGTGATACGTTGTAGAAAGTAGAGAACAGCATTTATTTGAGATAGAAATATTTTGTAACAATGCAAGTCTTTATTATCACTTTTGATCAATTTAATGGGTCCTTGCTGAATAAAAGTATTAATTTCCTAAAAAAAAATCCTACTGATTCCAAACAGTAGTGTGTATATATATACACATATACTTACAAAATCAGAAATTATGTAAATTATTATAAATTATTAACTAAAGCTTCATCAAAGGTGAGGTGAATACCTAAAATATGTGTTAGCTGAATCAATGTATAGAGGCATCTCTGGTTAGGAAGTGAATAGTGAATAGTTTTTATGTTTGTATTTTTATTGTCCAAGATAGTTACAGATCCTTATCTCTTTGTATTGCTCTAAGGCTACAAACACCCCAGTCTGACTGCTGTTCATCGCATTGACTGTGGTTCACATTGGTTGGCTTGGACCTATCTTTTTTTTCCTAGGCAAACAAGCGCTTACTGTTTAAAGGTATGAATTCATTGGGTGGATAGAGGATGCATGAATGGATGGAGGGATAGGTGGGTGTTGAAAAGCAGAAAGAAAGAGAAGTGACTGAAGTGGAAAGGAGTGTCCTTGTGTGCGGTGGGAGGGTGGGCGGGACGGGAATATCTCTTTTGTGAAATCATCACCACCCAGAGGACTGTACTTTGCTGGCTGCTAGCCCTGTAGGTGGAGTTTCCTTCCTTTAGGCCAAATGTTGGAGGTGCCCTGTTGGTTTCGACTCACTGGGGTGGGCCTTTTTCCTCTCCTCTCCCAGAATGCTTTACATCAGATGGCTTGGATCACTCTTTATGGCAGCCGAGAGTTATATGACACAGTTGGAAACTCTGGCTAGCTCTCTTTAATTGGTATACCTTGGCACAGAGAGCAGTTATAGAGCATTCAGGGAGTTTGGGGCCCCTCTAAAAAAAAGCTGAACGACATGACTGAAGTGTTTATAGCAGGGATCGTCTGCACTGGTACAGTCACAGAGCGGCACTTTTTCACACATGACAACAACAGCTCGGCTGAATCGTGTGGGCTGGATAGTAGCTTTGTTGAAAGGAAGAGCTGTGATTTGCATTTAGGATGGTTGTTTCTAAGAACAAACACTCTCTGTGAAAGAGTTTGTGTGTGTGTTTGTGTGAGGGCCAAAACAGATGGCCCCACTGTTTGAGTTAGCTATTAGTTCTGGTCATTCATACATCTGATGAAGGTCAACTGGGACGTGCTGTCACACAGAGCAAAGGTAGGACAGGTGGGCATCGGGTCGGCGATGTGTACAGGTGGGCATTACTGAACAGCTAGCTGCAGCTGCTGTGTGACTTTAAACACACTCTATGTGGGTTCACTTAGTAATTCTTTGGCCTGTCCCTAGAAGTTGACTAAATCTGACAAAACCTCCTTTTGAACTTTTTTAGGACTTTTTTATGTTTATGAACTTTTTAGCACTTTTTTTTATTTTTATGGTATGTCATTTCAACGGTTTTACTAACATTCAAAAGTTTTAAAGAAATTAATAATTTTATTGAGCAAGGATCCATTAAATTGATTAAAAGTAAAGAAAAGAATCCTGGGGAAAAAGTATCTGTTTCCACAAAAATATTAAAGGAATAGTTCACCCAAAAATTAAAATTCTGTCATTAATTACTCACCCTCATGTCGTTCCAAACCCATAAGACTTTCGTTCATCTTTGGAACACAAATAAAGACCTTTTTGTTGAAAAAGGCAGATACCAGTTTGACGCTTCAAAAAGTTCATAAAGAGATTGTAAAACTAATCCATATGAATTGAGCAGTTTAGTCCAAATTTTCTGAAGAGAATCGATTGCTTTATATGATGAACAAATTTAATTTAGGCTTTTATTTACATTTAAACATTGATCAGTGAACATCATCAGAAGCTCAACCGAACCTGTTTAATGTGCAAGAACAAACCTCATTGGTTCTTGAGAGAAGCTCAAAGGTGATGCGTAACACACAAGAATGAACCTCATTGGTTCTTGAGGAAGCTCAGAGGTGATGTGTAAGACACGAGAATGAACCTCATTGGTTCTTGAGGAAGCTCAAAGGTGATGCGTAACACACGAGAATGAACCTGATTGGTTCTTGAGGAAGCTCAGAGACGAGAATGAACCTCATTGGCTCTCGCACGTCAAGCAAACATGTTTGAGCTTCCGTTCCTTTTTTTTTGTGCTTGAGCTTACCAAATCTGATGTGTGAGTTGAAGAATGTTTATATGTGAATAAAAGCCTAAATTAAATCTGTTCATCATATAAAGCGATCGTGGCTCTTCAGAAACGTTGGACTAAACCGCTCGATTCATATGGATTAGTTCTATGATTTTTTTTTCTTGCGTAGCTGCCAACGGAGGGACAGAAGCTCTCAGATTTCATAAAATATCTTCATTTGTGTTCTGAAGATGAACGAAAGTCTTACGGGTTTGGAACGAAAGGAGGGTAAGTAATTAATGACAGAATTTTCATTTTTGGGTGAACTAACCCTTTGAGCAGCACAACACTGATAATTCTTTAGCTCCAAATCAGCATATTAGAATGATTTCTGAAAGATCATGCAACACTGAAGACTGGAGTAAAGGCTGCTGGAAATTCAGCTTTTCTATCACAGGAATAAAATACATTAAAAAAAAAAATTATTACAATAGAAAACGTATTTAAATTGCATTAATATTTACAATTTTATTGTTATTACTGTATTTTTTTATTAAAAATGCTTTGGTGAGCATTTAGTGAGACATTAAAAATTGAACTGAAATCAAACTTTTAAACTGGTGTAGGTAAGTGTGTGTGTGTGTGTACAGTACTTGCATGGCAGGAGGGCAGTGCCATGCTGTAAGCTCTGAAAGATGTTGCTTTACAGGAAACTCTGTGGAATGTGTGATCTTCCATGTTGCATCATGACTAAAGGTTTGGACTGACTAATCACGTGCAGACTGATGTTTTTCAACTCTCTTTCTATCTTACTCATAAATCTAAAGTGTCACTTTCACTCTCAATCGATTGTAGCATTGTCACAAAATCAGGTGCCTTGTTCTTGCATTCACATGTGCATGTTTTATTGTGTGACTGAAATGCAGGGTGCAGTGCTTAAAATATTGTGAGTTTGTTGGAATTAGCAGCAGGTACTCTCTCTGTCTGTCTTGCTCTCTCTCACCTCATTCTGCCTGTATCCCCACTGCGACGAGTGAGCGATGAAGTCAACTGCATATGCAGCACTGCTGATGAATTATTGAACAGTGGAAAGTGGAAGTGATGGAGTCTTGCACGCAGTGCATACAGACGAGCCACTGTGTGAAAGGATGACTGATGTCAAGAAAAGAGAGCGAGTGGTTTCAGGCTTCTTTATGTCAATGCACAAACACTAACATACATGCTGCATTTGTTCACTGTCGAAAACATTTGCAAATGTACTTTGGCTGCACTTTAAATGTAGAAGTACATAGCAAATACTCCTATTTTTTACAGCCCTTTTTTTGGAATAAAAAACAGGAAAATGTCTATACTACCTGACAGTTATTACTGAAATAGATGTCTTGTGATATCACATGTTTCTGTGAAAGCCTAGGAATCTGACCACAGCCTGCATAAGCCAATCAGAAAACTTGCCAGTTTGGAGCGGGAATCCCTGTTTTCAGAGTAGTTGTAGATAGTAGAGAGTATTTAGAAAATCTTTTTTTTTTTTTTTTTTTTTTTTTTGGAAAAGGCATAATTTTTTTTTTACAATTCTACAATATTCTTACTGCAGCTTCAAAGCAAGATACATTTCCCCAAGAAGCAAAATCACATAAGACAAAACTTGTTTTCAGAGAATGTATCTTGAATATTGAAAGTGTAAATTGTAGTGTAAATTGGCAGCCTTTTTTATGCTTGTTTTACACAAAGCCCTTAATAAATTTATTGAAAAATCAGCCAAATAAACACAAGACTTAAGCCCCATTTCCACCGAAATTACCCGGAACAATTTGTCCCAGGAACTTTTTTCCCCCAGACCTGTTGCTGTCTGCGTTTCCATTGCGGTCTAAAGTACCGTGAAGATTAGTCTGGTGACGTAGGACTGTGCGCGACTTTCCAGTTCCCACTGGATTTCGCCCTCCGCATATAAGCTTAATAAAGCCTGAACCTCGGCGTCGGTCCATCTGTCGTATTTTTTAAACTTCATTGTTGATTTGAATAGCAAACATCTCTTACTGCACGCACCGCAGCAGACTTGGTGGTCGAAATAAAATGCTGCGTGGAGTCAGCCAATCAAAATGCTGCATGAACTCAACCAATCAGCATGTTCAGTGCCCAAGTCCCACCCCCAAAAGTTCCTACTACCCAAGCGGCAACCTCCCGCGGTCTCTCTTGAAGCCAACACGGAAGTGACTTAACTGCAATTTGACTGGCCGCTAGAGACTGGCTCCAAAAGGGAGTCAAATCTGTATCTCCCCCATGTTAAAATGCCCCCAAAAAAAATATGTTTACAGCCTGGTACAAAAAGTGGTTTTGGTCTATACAGCTAATTTTGCCCTTCATGACAACTGTGAGGAGGGTGAATTTTTTTTATAACTCATCCGTTTAAATTATATTAAGCCTTAAAGTTCTGCATAATTAAGGACGTGACCACTTTGAGTGACAGGTGGATTGCCGTTTGTCTGCTGTCTGTTAGTCATCACGTCACCTCAGCTCCACCCACGTCCGGCCTCTTTGCCCATTTTCAGTTATCTGGGAGTGACGCGTTGCCAAGATGGCAACGGCCGACTTTATGCTTCAGAAATCCTCTTCAGAAACCTACGGGTGATGCCACGGACACTACGTCCATATTTTTTTACTACCTCGCGAGCAGGGACGTTTTGAGGGGGAAATTTTTACCCGGAACTTCATTTAGACCCTGGTTCCTGCGGTCGAAACACACCGAGTACCACCCCAAAGTCCCAAGTTCCTGGGGAAAGTTCCTGCGGTGGAAACACGGCTTTACACAAAAACAAAAGTTTGGGGTCGGATAAGAGTTTTTTTAGAAATAAACCTTTTATTCAGCAAGGGTGTATGTACCACTAGTCAAAGTAAACTGATAAAAAGTGACAGTAAAGAAATGTATAATGTTAACAAAAGAGTTTTATTTGAAATAAATGCTGTTCTTTTTTAACTTTCTATTAAAAAAGTATCAAAAAAAAAAGTTAAGTAGAACAACTGTTTTTCAACATTGATAATAATAAGAAATGTTTCTTGAGCACCAAAGGGAGTAATGGCTCCTGAAAATTCAGCTTTGCCATCACAGAAATAAATTACATTTTAAATAGTAATTACATATCAAATAAATACAGCCTTGGTGAGACTTTAAGACACTTTTGTGTGGTAGTGTATATACCATCAGTCAGAAGTAACCTACTCATTCTATACTATTACTATTTTCTACATAATAAATAATTTAGAATAATTGTAAAGTAGTATACAAGACATTCTTTGAAAAAGTCCTAATTTCTTGTGCGATTTATATCTTTTGCAATATAGGCTTGTATTCTCTTTCAAAAGTTAAAACTATCCTCAGTGAATGGTTGATGCGGAAAGGAGAACAAAGCTAAGCCCTACTCTCATTTTTGGAGTGCTTCTTGTTTCGCTGCTAAAAACAGATTACTCGACTAGCGGTTACAGGAACATCAATAGTCAAACTCAAAATAGGAAGCTACTGCTTTGGCATTGTTGTGTGTGAGCATGAGCATGTGTTCAGTTGACACAGAGACAAGCCTGAACATAACGTTCAGCTGTCGTCACTTAAACAGCCTCCTGGGAGGGGAGGCACAGAAAATATGGGAAAAATGTGAAAAATGCCTCCTTACAACTCCCCCTTTCATTACAAACTGATACCGTGTTCAGATTAGCATAGAAACATAGCCTGTGGAAACAAAAAAAAAGTTTGAGGTTAATTAACTGTAATTATCAACCTCAAACGGAGGGCCACACAAATAATGTTGACATGAAGTCTGTGTTTGCAGTGTACACACAAGGGCGGATGTCTTTTTTTATTTTTCAGAAGAGACAGAACAGTTTGTCTGTTGGGTTGTGTTATGAGTATAAGCCCTCATTTAGCATAGCTTTCAAAACAAGTGCTCTTTTATGCATGTAGATCCCTGAATCAAAGCTGAAGTCAATGATGTTTTTAATGATGTTTGTGTATGAAGGTTCCTCAAAAGAGAAACAGGTTTCAGACAAGCTTCCAGGGCTCAATAACATCATATCTAATGATCTAAAATGAATTCAAGTGAGCTTTAGATATAAACAAGCACATTTTGATAACTACAAAACTTATTTCTTGGTAGAAAATTAAGCCATAAGTTAAAAGAAATGACATTTCTAAATAAAATTCTTCCAACTGCTTTTTATTAATTTCACTATCCGCCAAACCACATGCACAGGATTGTGGTATATTAAAGGCTGTGACGGGAGATCTATGCCATCAAAATCCGACTAGATTAAAGAATCTTGCTAGAAAGGATGTGACACAAACATTGAATTTGGAGACGTCTTGATGCCTTCCTAGCTCCTCATACTGCATTTTTTGAATATGATGTGATATTGACCTTTCTTGTGTTTATATTCTCTCTCCTTTTGTGTTTAGTCATACTTCGTCACTGACTATGACCCCACAATTGAAGACTCCTACACAAAGCAGTGCGTGATTGACGAGAGGCCTGCGCGGCTGGACAGTAAGTATGCCGCAGATGGATGAGGGAACCTGATTGTCAAACAAATCACACAGGATGTAGGGAAACAATATACTGGTAACCGGCAGCAAAGATGAAGCACTTAATGATTTGATAATACATCATAGATATCAGATAAATTACAGATGAACTGGTGCATTTTGCTACTGTTCTGTGCATTATGCATACTTGTACAGTGGGGGGGGGTTTATAATAAATGTGCTGTAATGTCACTTTGGACAAAAACATCTACTAAATGAATGACTACTTTAAAGTCTTGAAATAATTTAAATGTAACTTTTTTTTTTTTCTAGGAAGGAAATTGCATGATTTAAAGTAGGGCTGCACCGATTAGGGCCCTATGAAATCTGTTTTATTTTTTCCCAAATTCCATTTTATTTTTTTCAAAATTCCGTTTTTCCCGTTGTAATTTTTCTGGATTAATGGACTCCCATTTTAATGGTTTAATAAAATTTTAGTAGTAAAAAAGCATGTCTAATTATTGAAATCATGAAACTTATACAATTTAACAATAATTTATTAAAAGTAAAAAAAAAAAAAAAAAATATATATATATATATATATATATATATATATATATATATATATATATATATATATATATATATATATATATATATATATATATACACACTCACCTAAAGGATTATTAGGAACACCTGTTCAATTTCTCATTAATGCAATTATCTAATCAACCAATCACATGGCAGTTGCTTCAATGCATTTAGGGGTGTGGTCCTGGTCAAGACAATCTCCTGAACTCCAAACTGAATGTCAGAATGGGAAAGAAAGGTGATTTAAGCAATTTTGAGCGTGGCATGGTTGTTGGTGCCAGACGGGCCGGTCTGAGTATTTCACAATCTGCTCAGTTATTGGGATTTTCATGCACAACCATTTCTAGAGTTTACAAAGAATGGTGTGAAAAGGGAAAAACATCCAGTATGCGGCAGTCCTGTGGGCGAAAATGCCTTGTTGATGCTAGAGGTCAGAGGAGAATGGGCCGACTGATTCAAGCTGATAGAAGAGCAACTTTGACTGAAATAACCACTCGTTACAACCGAGGTATGCAGCAAAGCATTTGTGAAGCCACAACACGCACAACCTTGAGGCGGATGGGCTACAACAGCAGAAGACCCCACCGGGTACCACTCATCTCCACTACAAATAGGAAAAAGAGGCTACAATTTGCACAAGCTCACCAAAATTGGACAGCTGAAGACTGGAAAAATGTTGCCTGGTCTGATGAGTCTCGATTTCTGTTGAGACATTCAGATGGTAGAGTCAGAATTTGGCGTAAACAGAATGAGAACATGGGTCCATCATGCCTTGTTACCACTGTGCAGGCTGGTGGTGGTGGTGTAATGGTGTGGGGGATGTTTTCTTGGCACACTTTAGGCCCCTTAGTGCCAATTGGGCATCGTTTAAATGCCACGGCCTACCTGAGCATTGTTTCTGACCATGTCCATCCCTTTATGACCACCATGTACCCATCCTCTGATGGCTACTTCCAGCAGGATAATGCACCATGTCACAAAGCTCGAATCATTTCAAATTGGTTTCTTGAACATGACAATGAGTTCACTGTACTAAAATGGCCCCCACAGTCACCAGATCTCAACCCAATAGAGCATCTTTGGGATGTGGTAGAACGGGAGCTTCGTGCCCTGGATGTGCATCCCACAAATCTCCATCAACTGCAAGATGCTATCCTATCAATATGGGCCAACATTTCTAAAGAATGCTTTCAGCACCTTGTTGAATCAATGCCACGTAGAATTAAGGCAGTTCTGAAGGCGAAAGGGGGTCAAACACAGTATTAGTATGGTGTTCCTAATAATCCTTTAGGTGAGTGTGTATATATATATATATATTTATATATATATTTATTTATTTATTTATATATATATATTTTCTTACCAAATTCTGTGTTTTCTGGATTCCATTTAATAGTTTAGTTCAATTTTAATAATCAATGATTTAACAATCAACGATTTAAGGATCAATTCTATGAAATGTTTATTTTTTTTTCTCAGAAATTCTGTGTTTTGTATTTTAATTTGTCAAGCAAAGTGCTGCACAACAGTGCTTTACGGTTCAAATTAAAGCATGGACGAAAAATTATTATTTATTCCTTAAAAAATAAAGTTTTAATAATAATAATAATATTTTTCATATTATCATCACATTGAGACATAGCTAAATTCTTCTGTACAACAGTAATATATTTTTGTCAATTTCTTCAGGTTAAACCAAACTCTTATTTTGACGGATTGCCGTGAAGAGCTTTGAGTTTCTGTGTGTTTATGATACGATAGTTTTTCTCAAATGAAACGGTAAAATGCTGATGATGTGACTCTTAGAGCAGCTCTAGAGATGAAGTTCATGCATTCATGTCATATAGTGAGGCGGCAGAGGCTGAAAACACTGCGATCGTCACACATGCTTCAGTGCAGAACATGTAGGATTCAGGATTTTTAGTCTATACACCTATTTGATTTAGGTGTACTGATCTACTTTTGATTTATTTCTCCAAGATTTGACAAATTCTGTGAAATTCCGCGTTATACAGTAAATTCCATTTTTACCACTGGATTCCGCGATTCCTTCCGTGTTTTCTACATTGTGGAAATCATAGGACTCTAACCGATATAAACATTTTTGGCAGATACCATTAACCGATAATTCGTTATATTTGGAAGCCGATATATAAATCCAACTGTTGATATAATTTTTTGAGAGCCTTATTACAAAAACAAAAGGTTCACCAATAAACTAAAGCACTTTGTTAGCAGGTTAATTAAAGGTGCTTTCACACTGGCAGTTTAGTTCGAAACGGGGCATGGTTCGCATGAAAAATTGCTAATGTGAAAGCTGCCATGCGGACCTCTGTGCGCACTGAGGTACCGAACCCGCATTACCTGAAGGAGGTGGTCTGAGTTCGGTTGCACTCAAACTGTGCCGCGATTCATGTGAATGTGAAAGCAACACGGACTCGGGTGCGCGCTTGTTCAGAAAGTAAAGTAACTTTCGCGTGCGTTTTAGCCAATTACGATGTATTTAGTTAATTAAAACACATGTAAGGGATGATAGTGTTGATGATTTACCTTGGATATGAGCGAGAGTGAGCCTGCAGTGTAATCGCGCATAGTGAGTGCAATCAAGGCAACAAATAAATGGCAATCTGTTGTCTCCTCAAAAGAGTCTTTTTGCAAAGCAGCAGAAATCCGCCTTATGCGACACACATACAGTAAACCCAAGTGTCATTTTCTCAGCTGTGCATAATAGTACCAAATTAATAAAAAACACAATATATTGACTACGTTCTGTTTTCTATCATGCAACGTGCACGTTTGTGATGACGTAAGATGAACGCAAATGCACCAGGGTTTGATAAAATCAAGTTGAGTGTGAAACCAGACCAATGCTGCAGGGGGAAACTGGGAACAATCACGCTCGGACTCAGACCGCAGCAAACGTGCCCAATGTGAAAGCCCCCTTACTCAACGAAATGCATCCTATATGAGATTAATCAGATATTTATGGAACATAAACATAATATTACAATTTATATGTGCACAAAATGAATGAACTTAAACTAAATTACGTGCTAGTCAGAATGTGTAACTCCTGTTGTGGATACGTTCCACACGCCGAAACACGGCAACTAAACACAAAGAATTCACATTTTATTACAGTAGTGTTCTCATGTTGTGCATTGCTGTTTGAGCTGGATGGCTGAAGCTAAAGATGATTACCGGTAAACTGAAGCGCTTTACTACCGTGTTAATTAACTTAACCAAAGCATATACACAAAATAAACATATGGCAACTTACAATTGCACAAAAGGCTGTGAATGCACAAGTGAATTTGACTCTGCTAGTCATGAAGGTGTAACTCCATTGTGGATGCGCTTATCCCGTAACAACAATTCACAACATTCTTTTACAGTAGTGTTCTCATTATAATTTCATGTAGCCTATATGACAGATTTGCGCTGAAGTGTCTTAGCTGGAGGAAATAATTTATTATTTATCGGCTTTAATATATCAGCCTAATTTTCTTATCAGGCAGATAACCATAACATAAAAAATTAACAGATATCGGCAGATACCGATATGGTGGCTGATATGTCATGCATCCCTAATTTAAAGACCAAAAATGAAAATTCTGTCATCATTTACTCATGTCGTTCCAATCCTGTACGATTTACTTTCTTCTGTGGAACACAATAGAAGATATTTAGAAAAATATCTTTCTTTCTTTTTTTTGTCCATACAATGAAATTCAATTTAGTTTGGACCTCGGCATTCTTCAAAATATCTTCTTCTGTGTTCCATAGAAAAGAGAAAGTCATATTGTTTTAGAATGAAATTAGGGTGAGTAAATCATAACAGAAGTTTAATTTTTGGGTCCATTTAAAGCAGTGGTTCACACAACCAGGAGGACAGGACCCATTAGATGGCCTCGGCAAACAAAAAAAATTCAATTAATAATTTATTATTATTATATATAAATAGTCTTACTATTATGTAAATTAAAATGCTAAAAACACTTAAATATTTTCATTAAAAAATATCACAATATCGGATTGCATAATCTGAAAATGCAGTTGCATTAATGTACATTCGAGTGTAACAGATAATCGGAAAGAAAATAATGTAGGGTGGGGACTTGGTTTTTTCCATTGCTTGTTGATTGGATTTTTAGATGTGGGAGTTGCACTTAATAACGGAGGCAGATGAATGTTAGCATTTAGGGATGGGGTTTAAGCGAACCAAATGATTCGTATAAGTCTTTTCATGTGATCCGGTCATAAAAACAAATGAAGCCTTTGATTACTGGCATTACTCAAGGCTGTTGTAAGTTAAAAGAAGGGGGCCAACTTTGGTTACATTCATATATACATTACTCAATCTGTTTGAGAGTCACACCTTTTAGTAAATACACTTGTCAATCCTAAACACTGTGTTGAACATTGCTGTATATACATGACACAGAACTATGTTAAAGTGCCCCTATTATGCTATTTTAAAGGCTCCTAATTTTGTTTTGGAGTGTCCTACAACAGGTTTACATGCATCAAAGGTCAAAAAAACATTTTCTCATAATATACATTGCACATCACCACATTTTTCAATGATTCTCAAACGACTCGACAGATGAATCAGTCTCTAAATCCCTCCTTTCCGAGAGCCTGCTCTGGTATGATTAGCCAGATGGCCCAGTCTGTTGTGATTGGTCTACCACGTACAGCGCGTGTTTTGGAAGCTAAACGCCCATTACCATAACTGAACTTCAGCTCCGTCCGGTGGCTTCCTAAAGCTCAGCGATTGTACACACTGTAAAGACAGTAACGATGACGTTACGATAACGATTTTACCATATCAATCCGAGAGCGAGTCTGATGATGAAACATTGGAAGAACTAGTTATTCAACCCGAACCTTCATCACAAGGACGACTTGAGCAGGACGTTTCTCAGTGGTGCTCATTTTGAGGTACATTATGAGATGTTTCAACTGTAATTCCTCACCATCAGCATTAACAAGAGTATGTCCATCAACAAACCGATGTGTATATTTCTAATTTATTGAGGTGCACATGCGGGAACTGTATCAATAACAGCGCATGCGCTAGCCCAGCACTATCGTGAATGACTGATGTAACATAAACGTTTGTAAAACAAATCTTGCTCCATCCTTTGTCTTTACTCAAAGTAGTAAGAACGACAGACAATCTGCATTAATAGACAGTTTAAGATATTAGTAGCCCACAGCTGCTTACAACTATTTCAGTAAGACAGTAATAACACGAGTTAGCCGGAAACTTACACAATATAAAACAAAACTACATATTTTGAGCACCCGGTAGAAAATATATACATGAATAATTAATCATACTTACAGGTTGTGATTCTGAGGAGCAAGCTGGTCCAAATAACGTCCATCGTTCAAGAGCAAGCGCTTTGCGAATCCCGCATTGAACTGACGTTTGATGGCTGGTCAAGTTCGCGGATGGACAACGTACAACATAGACTGGCATTATACAAATGTCTTTTCTAGTGATGTAGAACCGTCAAGCAGTGGGATTCAAATTAAAAACGATTTGTTTAGGCGGTTCAGAATCGATTCTTTATTTTTGGGAGACAATAACTTTATCGTACACTTTCGGCTTTACAACTTTGCGGAATGTTTGCATTCACAAACAGCTATATTACACACTGCATGAAAGGGTATATACAGAAGCCATAAATAAAGAAATATGAAAATATGAATATAATAGAAGATCATTTACATAATGGAAACACATTTATAATCAAACCTATATTGGTGATGTGGCTAAAGTGAGTCTGTGGTTGACTAACATGGCCGTTCTGTGTTTGTTAGTCCTGGATACAGCAGGACAGGAAGAATTTGGAGCCATGAGAGAACAATACATGAGGACAGGGGAGGGCTTCCTTCTCGTCTTCTCTGTCACTGACCGGGGAAGGTGAGCAATGTTCCACTCACGTTTTCTTTCAACTTTCTCTCTTTCTTCCCCTTTCCCCTACATTGTCTGTCTCAGTTTCACTTTCATTCTGTTTTTGTCTTTCCATTTTTATTAATGCCCCCCTCCTTTCACTCATTCACATTTTCTGTAATTGTAAAATTAGAGGAGTGCAATTTACACCCTAGGTTTTGTCTGAGTGAAACCCAGCACATGCAAATAAACAGATCTCACACACATTGCAGTGTGTATGCTCGAGGAATTTGGTATGTGATCAGCCGTTTTGGGAGTGTTTGTGCCCTCTTAGGGTCCTTCCCACTTTGTGTTTATGCTGTAAACAGTCTTTCCTTCCTTCGTTTACATTACCCTGCTCGGAGCCGATGGCACAGGCCTCTCTGAACACACAATCTCGCAGTCTCTCCAGAGGCAATGACAAGCACTTCCTCCTCCTGCATGACATTTAAACGGCTCGAACTGTTAGAATCAACAGAGACCTCATATCATTGTCCTTTCTCCCCAGCACACACACACTGTTCTCCATATGATGACTTCTAGCTGTCTTACAGCGTTACTGGAAAGTTTATTGCAAAGGCATGAGAACCAAGTGACCTTGTGTCATCCTGTGTACTGTAATGCAGTTCTGTGGCCCAAAACAGAGAGAGATAGCTGCTCATCAGCTGGAAGGGTGGGCTTGCATTCCTTTTAGGTTTTGTGGAGAGGAAGAGCTCTGCTTTGTGGGTGTATGTATGTGTACTTTCATTTCATTATTTCTGAAAATGCCCTCAATAGGGATGCATGATATATTGGTAACATATCGGCCAATATAAAGATTTTTTTTTTTAATTAGTTAACCTCAAGTTGACACACCAGGTGTCTCCGCAGAATAACCACTGGTGTACTCATTTTAGTATTTTAAAAATGTTCTACAAAGTTAAAGAATGAGAGAGTGCCCACTCTTACATGTAACATTATATATATTACATTACATTATATATACATATTTGTATTTGCATATTTCTTTGTTTGTGTGAAAATGCATTGCAGGTTTTTGTTTGAACCTTTTTAATGGATATGCGTCACCTTGTTTTCCTCAGCTTTGAAGAGATCTACAAGTTTCAACGACAGATCTTGAGAGTGAAGGACAGGGATGAATTTCCCATGATTCTAGTGGGTAACAAAGCTGATCTTGAGCAACAGAGACAAGTGAGTGGCATGTATCACTTCAAGTACTGTAATTTCAGAGAGCTGCACTGAATCAGTATTGATACAAAAATGTTTTACTCTTTGTCTGCACTGAAATCATAGCATGACTTGGCAGTCTGTTGTATCCATTGTAGAGCTTCTGTTTTAAAATGACACATTTACATACTGTACACATACATGCAGTACCCAGAGCACAATGTCACTGTTAAGAGGCAAATAAATGTGAATGAAATTCAGTCCTGAAAATCAATGAAGAGCGCTGAAAGGCTGAAAAATATCACAGAGAGCATGTGTGCCTGTGAAGGAGAGAGATGGTAATAAAAGATACAGGGTTACTGAGTGCATTCTGCCATTGAAAGACACTTAGATTGTGTTACACTGCCACCAAGTGTCAGAACGGAGAACGTTTTAATTAACTACAACACATGCCTTTACTTTATGAATAGCAACTTATAAGAGGTACGGTTTTAATCAATATCAAGCCAAAAGCATGTCTAATGTTTAAAAAGATTCAGTGCCTTGCTGGATTTTAATTCCGGAGTGTTCTTTTTTTAGGTGACACAGGAGGAGGGCCAGCAGCTTGCCCGACAACTCAAAGTCACATACATGGAGGCCTCAGCTAAGATCCGTATGAATGTAGACCAGGCTTTCCACGAGCTGGTCCGAGTCATAAGGTGAGTGTGTCATACAAAGCTGTGGAACCACCAGATGGTGGCAGCACTCAAACAGCAGGCTGTTGTCGGAATGGAATACTAGCACACTGCACACTGTTTTTGAAAAAACGTATGTAAATGTTGTCACATGACCTCATTATGTTCTATATTTATACAGCAAGCCCTGTTTAGTTGTCACCTCAGAAATATATGTAGTTATTTTATTCATTCTTGATCCAATTTTATGGGTAAAAATTTCTTTCATTTTGACAGTCCGATCAGATAGTTCATAAAGAGATCACTGTTGATTACTTTTAATTAATGTGTCATACTAGAAATGGAAAATCAAATCAGGCATATTGCATTGTGGGATAAATTGTCTTGCGTAGTGTGCTCTTTTATACACAGCATCTCGTATTCCATATGAAACAAAATCCGCATACTGAGCACTAAATACTTACATACTGAATAATTACTATTAGTAGTATTCTGAACATAGTGAATATATTGATAATGTGTGTATATGTGTTTTAGTGCTTAAACTTTGACAACCAAGTCAACATTTCTCATTTTTGTTAAGTTTTTATATTTACATTTTATTTTATTTCAGCTTTATTTACATGACCGTAAGAGTTTTATTAACAATAACTAAATAAATTGAAATAAATTCAGTCAAAAGCCAAGTGTCTCGGATGACGTGTAAAGGCAGATCTCAATTTGAGCTCAAAGATTTATACACCGAGCAAGACATGATTGGCTGATTGTCACATCCTCTCACAGGAAGTTCCAGGAGCAAGAGTGCCCACCCTCGCCGGAGCCCACGCGCAAAGAGAAGGATAAGAGCGGCTGCCATTGTGTGATTGTCTAATTGGCCTCTCACTGCCGCCACTCACCCAGCTGCTGTCACCGGTCCCTGCCCCCCACCCTGCCTTCTGACATTACGTCCTGTGCGGATGAACTCGCTGCCTTTCTACATGTGCATGTCTTCAAAACAGCAGTGTCTCTCATAGCCTTATCAGGGGCATTTGTGCTCTAGGACTTCACTACTAGAAGAACCAAACTGACAAAATCTTGATCGAACTCACCATTCTACCTTCAACTAGAGTACTGACATCAGTGTGACCTAGAATATGGTAATCGTGCCCCCAACACTAAACATTGCTTCTTACAAATTTGCTATAAAACACACACACAATTCCTTTTTTTTTTGTATTTTGAAGGATTTTTTTTTCTCTTGCCTTGTGACATTTGTACTTTTGCTAAAATCGAAAGACTAAACGAAACACCATTGGGATTGCAGACGACATTTAGCCACCGATCTAGAGTGAGATGATGTTCTGAAGCTTTGTGTGTGTCGTGCCATATCTGTTTTTACTTCCATATGCTAAGCAGCGATTGTACATAAGTGAAGATTCGTGTGAGTTGAGGCCACCTTTATAACGACAGAACTCAGTTGCAGAGTACCCTGTGTGAGGTTGACCAGCTTGTTTTGACATGAATTAAAACATTAATGTACTCGCAGATATGTACATAGATAGCCTTTAACATGCCAATTTTATCAGCAAAGTCAGATTGCCAACTTCTTGTTTGGTCGATGCCATTTTTTCTGTCTTCCTTGTTTGCATTGTAAGACTTATTGGCATGTATGGATTAGATTCTTTTAAAGGGATAATTCACCTAAAAATGAAAATTCATTTACTTGCCCTCATGTGTTCCAAAGCTGTTACAAACCAAAACCTTTTTTCTGTAGAACAAATTTTATTTTTTCCATACAGTGAATAGAGATTTGCTTTTTAATATATATATATATATATATATATATATATATATATATATAAAAACCAGATCTCTATTCATTGCATTTCCATATTTTCTGTCCTGAAGAGTATAATCCACTTGAATTGCATGCATCTGGGAAAAATTTAAAAAGGTTTTCGAGGTCTTCCTACTTTTTTCTGCCCAAATAAAAGATCTATGGTTTAATGTTTGAAAGCAAAGAAATTAAGAAATATTAGAAGTGTAATTTTACTGTTGTTCTATAAAAAATAAAAAAATTATTAAAAATTTTTTCTTTTACAGTACAATAGTAATATGTGTCTTTATTAATTTAATTTGTATAATGAAATGATAAATTTAAATATTTTGAATAACAATAATTATTATATAGTCATATTGAATTGGGGGGGGGGGGACTATTTTTTTTTATCTTAATTTTTTAATTTTAGGCCCCATTGTTTTTCATTATTTGGGTTAAAACTTTTTTTTTTTTTTTTTTTTAAATATCTCTTGTGTTTTGCAGAAGAAAGAAAGTCATACAGATTTGGAACGACATGGGAATTTTCATCTTTGGTTGAACTATCTATATTGTGAAACGTATTCTTCTTGTAGCCAGATTGTTGAAGCCGCCTTGACTCTCAGCTCAGATTTCTACAGACTATCTTCAGACTCAGGTTGCTCCATTTACAGTGTTTTCACAATGTGCTGACGATGTCTGCTCACTCTGTGCACAATAGGTTGTTTGTTCTCTACTAGGTACCCCACCAAGATCGATGACACAGAGGAGTAATCCCTGAAATAATTGTCTTTTTCTGGCCTCGTATTTCAATTCACTTTTACACTGATTTTGTTTTTGTTTTTTATCGGTTTGGAAACGTATTTAAGTGACTGAAACAGCGTGAAGACTTTGCTTGAAGGGGACAGTTGAACTGCTGACACCACAGGCATCTTTTCATGTATATTATCAGAGAAAATCAAAAAAATGTATATCATTCAGTAGACATCCACATTCCCTCAAGACAATTTTTTAATATGGTCTGACATCTCTGTGACATATCTGGTATTTCAAATCAGACAGGTGATAATTTGCTTCCTGGCATCATACTCCAAGGGTTCATATCACTATTGCATCATGTCAAGTTTTATTTTCGTCTTCCTTTTTTTCAACATGCATTTCTGTATGAGGGATACAAACTGTTTTAGTTTTTGTGTTTTATCATCATGTAATATAAGAAAAAAGATGGAAGTGATCTTCTGAATGGACATGATTAAATGTTTTTACTATATACTTTTATACATTATTTTCTTATCAGACTAGTTAATGAGTATTTTTATATGTTTGTAAGTGAAAACGCTCTCGCAGCACAAATGTGTATATGTAAAGAGGAGTATTTAATTATCTAGTTTTTGTTTTTAACTGAAAAAAGGCCAATGTATGTTGAACTGTGGTCCTTTCCTGCTTTCGGTGGATTGAAGCCAATAACTCACCCAAATAGTCGTCCACCTCATAGCCTAAAACGCAGTGCAACTTCATCAGTGATCACTGGGCCGATGCTTCAAGGCGATGTCCTTTTGTGATGACTCCTTCCCAAAACCTTGTCCGTTATACCAGTTATCAGCAAAATGGATCAACACGAAAGCTAGTAAGAACAGAAGTGCATGACTCTTCCTCTTCCCAGAGTCTGTGTACATCTAATCCATACTGTGTTTTATTTGTCACATCTTTCCCTCCCCCTGTATAGCCTCTGGTGCTATAATAAAATCTATGATTTATCTGTGATATATTATTTTTGCTTTTCCTTACTGAGGAAACACAGTACAACGTGTTGCACAATATTATAGCTCTCGTTCTTTAAATCGACATGGAATAACAAGTGCCACCATGTGACAAGTAGATTGTTATTTTGCTGTCCCCTGTGATTTGCAAAACTTCGGGGCTTTTCTTGGGCAGTGTTCCAGCCGATACGGTAATGAGCTGTATGACAACTTGTGTCGTAAGCTTGTTTTGATTGTTATTGAGCCTGCTGTGTATTCTTCCGTGAGTTCTAAAAGTGTTAGGTAAGATTGTGAAGGAGAAGGGTGTCATGTCATCTTTATGAATTAAGAGGATCGGCTTCAGAAAAGCTGTCGTTCGCTCATGACATGACATGACAGTTCTACAATTAAGGTAATGGAATTAAATGAATGCAGTTGACAGCTATATGGGTTGTTGCTGTATGTGACAGTTTTATATAAGCTGTTTACTATCAGTTGTAAATGTGAATTTACTGTCACTATTAACGCTTACTCTTAGACAGGCCTTGAATGGGTTTCCCAAAAGCGCAGATCGTAGATCGCAGGTCGTTGGTGCCAGTAGTTCTATGTTCTATGATTACTTAGGCTGTGATGATTTTAGGAAACACAGCCCAGGATTGTTTTGCTACTGGTGAAGCTTATGATGCCACCCTACTCTTAGGGAAAAAAAGGTTCATTGGGGTTCTATATAGGTTCCAAGGGTTCTTGACTCTGTTTTAAATATCCAAAAGGTTCTATATAAGGAGAAATGTCTTAAATGATTGCATAATACTTTCATGCTTAGGTTATTTTTCTTGAGATAAAGTCTGTTTACAAGCTGTTTCAACAAAACAAAATGAATTAAAACTAAATCCATAAACTGATCCCATGATGGGAACCCCTATAGAACCTTTTCTTCTAAAGGCCAACTCACACCACACAGTTTTGTCGGATCAGTGTGTTACCCCTGTTGCCGTCTGTTGGCGTTAATCGAGGTTTGTTCATGTTCAATCAGCGTTTATTGGTGTCTGTTGGGGCAGTGTGAACATGACAGTTATTTTTCATAAAATTCTAAATACAACGGCGAACGTGTTTGTTGGCGTTTGTCTGTGCGGTGTGAATTGGCCTTAAGAGTGTATTACTTCAGTATTACATTAACATATTACAGTATGTACAGAATTTACAGAATTGGAGTCATGAAATTCTGAACTATAATTTCGTCAATTGGATTGGTCTGTTTCAGTCGAACGAATTTTCTCATCATACTCCTTTTAACATTTTAACAAGCGACAAAAACTTTCATTTTCAGAGGCTTGGAGAACAAACCCTTTCTGAGCATTTGCACCATGACAAAATGGGAAAACACAGATTTACTCAATCATATCTGTGATCTACACAACAAAATTCTCTGCGTTTGATTAATGTCATTCTCTATAATGTGCAGTCTACTGGATTAAATTATGTAGGATGAATGTGAAGCAATTAATCTATTTTTGCTCTTGACATTACTGAAACTGCAGTTCCCAGCATGCCTTGCATGGGACTTGATGGGGAGAGTAAAACATGTTAAAATTAAATATTATTTAATGTGAAATGGGGGAGTTTTTACTTGATAGTGTTTAATGTTTAATTTATTGGGATTTATTTCATTTACACTGGATTACCATTGAAGCTTTTTCAAGGAACATTTAATGTTCAGCATTCAGAATGCTAATGTGTTATTGATCGCTAGTTTATGTAAGGGATAATTGATGACGGGCCGTTGAATTATTATAAAATAATGCACACCCGAGGTGATGAGAGTAGGAGAATGAGTATGTGCTTTCTGTAATTTCGTGACAAAAAACATGGAAATAATTTGTCGTTTTTATCCCATTGTTTACTATATTTATTTGCTTGTTGTGGGGTTTAGTTATTTTGCTGTTGTAGACTGTAAAGACCATTACAATAACTGAAATCATTTGGCGAAGTGATATGGACATGTAATGTGGCCAAGACCTGCCTGTAACTACTTTAGCCGTGCGTTTCCCTGAAAATAATTGCACCCCTTAGAATGTTCATCAACCAATCAGATTCAAGCATTCAACAGCCTCGTATATATCTTATAATTCAGTCATGACACAAAATATATCAAATTGAATAAATCCTGTCAGGGAACCATATAAAATCGTTTTGAGAATTTAATTCCAAGATTTAAAGTTACTTAAATTATGTTTGTGTTTTTGATTGATTCACATGGAACAGATGTACATGATCTGTACATGACATGTGACTCATGTCATGAGACGTGGAAGTCTTCAAAAAGGGATTTACATAAATGTATTCTCTGGGTTGTATTTTTGTTGTGCCATTCACAGTGTGTGGGTGAGCGCTGTGTATACTTGTCAGCATCGCCATGGGTGACAACACACATTGACATGGACAAGTGGGCTTTAATAATCACCAACACCTGTTGTCAATGAAGGCTTATTATAGGGAATATAAAAATGAGTATTGGTGAGCCAATCAGGTAAGCAATTTGTCTGGTCTTGAATGGAAGCTTAAAACACCTTCCTGTCACCCCGAATGAGTATTTGACAAAAATGTCGGGTCAGAATGTGCCTTAGACTGGCTAGACCCTATTAGAGCTGTTGTTTGGGAGACAGCTTTGTGTCCTTTGAGCACATCTGAGTCATTAATGGGTGGATTGACAGCTTAATGTCATTGGGCTTCCATGTTGGAAGATCGGCTTGCCTAGTGCATGTATGGACAACCAGAGATGTGAGATTCACCCTGGTGATAGCAGCCTTATTTAGACATCAAATACTGCCTAAGTCGGTGATATCTGGCTGAGTTTATAAAGAGTGCAAAATTGGGACCTATGAACCATTGGTTATCATATCTTACCCTTTCCTAAATCTTGATTTTTTTTTTATTCTGTGACTATCATGTGATTATTTAGTCCCACTGATGCATAAAGAGATAATTTCCAGGAAAAAGTCAGATTTATGTGTTTTGATGAATAAATTATCAAATCCAGTGTGACTGTGAATAGCAACATTTGAATGGCTACATTAAAATAATGACTGCTGTTTACATACAAACTGTGACCTCTTCATCATACTGAAAGATACTGACAATCAAACCAGCACGTTCAATCAAATTTAATCAACTCTATAAGATGATTTTTTTTTTTTTTTTTAATGGATAATTTCAGTCTTGGGTGTGCTACCTATTTTTGGTATTTATTAACTTTATTTTTAAATAAATGTAAGATAAAAGTTTGATAAATCTCACGTTGATAGAATGTTAAGGGCTTTTTCGGGGCCATGTATTATCATTTGCTACTTGCTAACTAGAAAACATGGTACTACTAGGGAAAGGGACATGCTCATTCTAGTGAGCATTCAGACAAAGGTTTTATTGGAAGAGTGCAAAATGAGACCGTATTATTGGCAGTTTGGCACATTTTGCATATAGCCTATCTGCTAAAATAATATTTTGTCCTCTTTTAGGAGTGCATTGGCATGCAGATGACTAAAAGTCATCTCTAATTTAAAAAAAAAAAATTAACAATTGAATCAACAGTGGTGACATACTGAACTGCAATTGATCTTTTTTCTCGTCTTCCTTGCATATATTTTTATAGCACTAAGTGTTTAGCTACTAGAACCAAAGCTCTTTCTATAGACTTCAAACATTTTAATGATGTCTGAGTAATTTTTATTTGTTCTCATCAGTATTTTTTGGTTAAGTGATTTTGGCCACATAATCAGTCTCTTTGTTTACTGAATGACAGTTGGACTCTCCAGACCTCCCGCCTTTTTAGTCCATTGAACCGAGTGCAGAACTTACGTAGGCAAACCACTAACCGATCCCCATTACTCTCTCTGTTTGTTTGCATTTGTTGGTGCTCCAGAAAAGACACAGAGCTACTGCAAGCAACTTGAAAAAAAAAAAAACACCATTTAATAAGATTAATCAGAACAGTTTTTAAGTGAATTGAATTACTATTTGTCATTGGATTCAATATTTTTGTGTGTCAAAGTTTGTAATTTACAGACCTAGTCATTCATTTAGATTTGTAATGTAAAAATATTGTTTGCATTCTGAACGAGGTAAAGATCATTCCCTCGCAATTGCTGCAGAAGAGTTTAGGCCTACTTTTGACTTTGTCAAAATGCATAATTTTACATAAAATATTTGACTTGACATTTTAGGTACCACAAAAGGTTTCATTTGTCAACTTTAGCATGAACTAAAAATGAACAATACATCTACAGCATTTTATAATCTTATGTTAGGCCTAGTTTCAAAATTTACTACTACATTTTTAAGATCAAAAGATGTATCTGTTAACAATAATGCACTGTGAACTAACACGAACATTAACATTTTTATTAACTAACATTAAGAAAGGTTAATGCTGTAAAAACATATTGATCATTGTTAGTTGATGCATTAACTAATGTTAACAAATGAGACCTTATTTTAAAGTGTTACCGTAGCTATTTTACATTGATACCTTTTAAAAAATAAATAATTAAAATGATAAATTATTAGTATATAGGTTTAATAATAATTTTTTTTTAAAAGATGACAGATGGGATTAGTTTGAGGCTGTGCTTTTCTGCTTTAACAATTAAATGTATTTCCCCAAATATTATCTTGGATGATGCATCATCATAATGCACATGCTAAACATATTACAGTTTATCACGAATGCTCTTTTTTTTTTTAAGGTGTACAGATTTACCCACAGTTTGTCATTGTCGAAGCAATATTTACCCTTCCTTATACCCTACAACAGAGAGAAAAGTCATTTGGCCGCTTCTAATTTAAAAAGAAAAGACGGGAGCTTCCCACTATAACTCTGCCAGCAAAAAGCGGATAACTGCGAAATTTCTTTCAAGAAAATAATCTTAATCTAAACGTGTACACTCATGGTGAATTTAACAACTGACATTTCCCCTCTCATAGCCAGTGGTTCAGTCCACCTATTTTAAACCCCTCAACCAAACGGTTTTCTAAGGCTTCCAGCTCCCCACTAGAAACATCTGAAGACGTTCACTGTAGCGAAGACGGAGGATTTAGCACAAGACGCCAACAATATTATACGGCTCGGCTTCGCTGTATAATCGAGCATTTGTTGTCCGCAGATGGCCATGGACGGATTGAGCAACAACAAGAGCATGTCATACAGTCGATGGAGTTATGACAGGTAAGCACGCCGTCAGCCTGTAAACATACTGTAAAAACCTGTGTTTATGTGCGTGTTACATCATTTGTATGACCAAAGTAAACGCGACGAGAAACGCAAGCGAGCAAACCAACTCAGCAGTTCATGACGGTGAGAGAAGACGCTGATTTTAACGACCGAAGTTGTGTACAAAGTTCGTAATTCGTCTGAGGAAAAACAACAAATGGCTTCGTTTAGTGAGAATGAATTATATTTTGCGAACCTGATGCTGTATTTCGGTTTCCCTTTTCACAAAGGCGCTTGTAACAGCGAGTAGAATTTTTCTGAATGGAGAATTGAACACAGGTCTTCAGTCAAACACCACATAACGGAAACATAACGGTCATTTTTGTTTTAAAATAACGCTTTTGGTGAGCCAAACGTCACGGTTCTATTTCAACACGTGCTCTTTCCAGCGCATTTCTCGTGTATTTATTAGTCTATATCTTCAGCATCCTCTAAGCTTCACTGTCAGCATCCCAATTCTCTACAGGCATCATGATATCTGTCTCAGTGCCTCTGCTTATGAACCAGAGGAGGATACTGGAGTTCATCATGTCTGCAGCAGGTGACACATTTGAAATTTCAGTCAAAACCCAGGATGTGATTGGTATGCTATGATGGCTCTCTCACTGCTTCCCAGAGGGACTACAGAAAGATCCTCTATAGTCTGAGGCGTTGTTGCATTTCTCCATGGGGCATGATACAGTGAAGCAGGGATATGAAGCACATTCTGTGCCAGAATACACTTCTCTATAGTAAGCAAAAGTGGTTTGTTAAATGCATGGGCGTCGGAAGCAAAAAAAAAATGTGGGTGGGTCCTCCCCCAGAACGTTTTTACTGGAGTAGATGATATTTACATTAAGTGCAAATAGCCCGCCTTGATTACTAAATGTCTGGCCAGACAAAATTATGGAAGACACCAGATTATATACAACAGCAATAGTGTAGGGGTAAAGCACATGACAGAAGTTTTGACCCCAGGTTCGAATCCGCCTTTTGCCAAACTCACTTTACTCCCTTTTCCAATCACATATCAGATCGGAAAGGCATTTATTTTCAATAAAAATGAAGAAAATATTTGAAAAGTGGACATAAAGCGTCTAACGTGTGTTTAATAATAAAGTGTTTATCGGTTTGGGGTAGGTGAACAGACATGCGCTGAATTAGAGACGGTAAAAGTGAGTGGGTCCAATATCATTGGTCTTAAAAAGTGGGTGGGTCTTGTCCCACCCACATACAATGGTTCCAACGCCCATGGTTAAATGAGTGGAGCATCTCAATACACTACCCGACCAAAGGCAAATGCTTAAGATTCAATGATTGAATCATTATTGCAGTGATTATGATGTTTCTAGCATGTTATATATTTGCAACAGTTCTTCTAACCGTGTTTGATGGAGTGTGTAGCTTTTCATTTCTTAAACAACCATGTAGGAAGACACATCATGGCCATATTCCAGGATGACAATGTCAAGATGCACCAGGCTCAAAGTGTGAAAGAAGGGTTTGATGGAAATAACACAACATTTATTTCCATCAAGAGGTGCATCCATTTTTGGTCAAGATCTTGTATTGACAATGCAAGAGTCAAGCACTCTGTAAAGTCTACTTCAGCACATCCCCAAGACTTTCAATGAATTTGAGGTCTGGACTCAGAGGTGCCAATTCATTTGTGAAAATGATCCTTCATGCTCCCTCGCAACCATTCTTTCACAATTTGAGCCTGATGAATCTTGACATTGACATCCTGGACTATGGCCATGATATGTGTTCTTACATGGTTGTTTAAGAAATGAAAAGCTACACACTCCATCAAATAGGGTTAGAAGAACTGTTGCCAAACATATAACATGGTAGAAACATAATGATCACTGCAATAATGATCCAATCATTGACTCTTAAACAATTTCCTCTTTAAATCCAAACAGTGACTTTTTTTTTTTTTGGCCGGGCAGTGTATTTAGATGCTCTACTCATTTAGCAAACCACTTTTGCTTACTATAGAGAAGTGTGCATATTCAGGCACAGAATGAGCTTCATCCTGCTTCATTTTATCATGCCCCATGGAGAAATGCAACAAAGCCTCAGCCTCACATCTTTCTGTAGTCCCTCTGGGGAGCAGTGAGAGAGCAGTCATAGCATACCAATCACATCCTGGGTTTTGACTGAAATTTCAAATATTTAATTTTTCAATCCATTTAAAAATCGTATTTAAATCCAAACTGCAACTTTTTTTTTTTGGCTGGGCAGTGTATATAGTATTTATGAATCAGTTGGTGCACACTAAAGTGTGCAATCAGATACTTTGCTATCCCATAAGGCCATGGGACTGGAGCTGTCAAATTCAAAAGTTATATATAAAAAACTTTTATGGGATAATAAAATTCTGGCAAATATGATATAATTTTGATCATTATGTTATGGTTTATTAAAAAGCTATATATATATATATATATATATATATATATATATATATATATATATATATATATATATTTATTATTATTATTATTATTATTATTATTATTATTATTATTATATATATATTTTTTTTTTAAATTGGGTTTTTAACAATTTAACCAACAATGGTGACATCACTGTAATATTTGCGAACTGAATTGCAATTGGTCTTTGTTCTTGCGTTTCTTTGCATACATAGATTGTAATAATTAAAGGGTTAACTCACCCAAAAATTAAATTTCTGTCATTAATTCTGTCAGTCTTTAATTATTAAAGACTGACATGGAAGAGAAGAAATTGTTGAATAAAGTCGTTATTTTTGTTTTTTTTACGCACAAAAGTTTTCTTGTCGCTTCATAAAATTAAAGGGGTCATGAACTGCGTTGTTTTATTGTTTTATGATGTTTCCTGGGGTGCACTTATAATGTTAGAATGCTTTTTACATCAAAAATTGTCATAATTTATAAATAAAAGGCACTTTTCCTACCCTGATTTTAGCCCTCTGGTTTGAACGCTCTGTTTTAAGGGGCGTGTCTGCTGTGAGACTTCAGTGTAAACGCCCACTGCTGTGATTGGCTAACGTCTTTCCATTTGAAATAGCTAAGTATTACTCTCTCTTTTAGCGTGTTTTTACTATTACAACTCTCATGGTTAACTAATCATGAAAAGTGTTGCATTACATTTAGATCTATGGCATTATATTGAGATCGTGGCATGAAAGGTTGCAGAGATGAACATAGTAGTCGATCACAGACATGTTGAGTGCATGAAAGCAGTGATCTCGTCTTTGCAACTCAGTTTCTGTACACTATCGAATGCTTTCATCTTTACTAACAGTGCAAACGTGATATAGTTAAGAGATTCGTTGAATAAAACGGTGAATCGGTGGGCGGGGCTAAACAGGCAGTGATGAAGTAGGCGTTGATCTTCTTCTGCAGAGGCGGTGCTTGCCTCCCTTTGACGTCATAGATCCCCACTTTGAAAAACCTGTCGTTTGCTGGGCCTGGTGTCAATAAAAGCTTTTATTGGACTAACAAGGAAGTTTTCAGTTCTGAAACTTACAGGATATTCTTATAGTATGATGACCTCTTATATGTCAAAAGCTCAAGGAAAATTTGATTTCTCAGTTCATGACCCCTTTAAAGTTGAACCACTGTAGACACATGGACTATTTTAAGGATGTCTTTACTACTTTTCTGGGCCTTGAAATTGGTGATTATGTTCATGTCTGTGGGGAATCAGTAAGCTCTCGGATTTCATCAAAAATATCTTTTTTTTTTTTTTGTGTGTGTTCCGAAGATGAAGTCTTGCGGGTTTGGAACGACATGAGGTAATTAATGACAGCAATTTCATTTTTGGGTGAACTAACCCTTTAAGTTGTTGTTGTTGTTGTTGTTGTTATTATTATTAGTACTGTACGTCTTTGGTCAAAGGACAATGCCACTATGGCAGATGTAGTAAGTCTTGGATTGTATTTACGTATATACACACCTGCATACCAAAAAAACACTCTTCATCAGTAGTCGAGGAGGGGTATACATACTCTGAAAGTACACGATTTCGGACACAGCATCTGACCCTCCATCTCTCTTCTCCAAGACCCTTTTGGCTAGTTCATGCATGTGGATGCATGTGGGTGATAGGGCACAGAGGTAAATGGAGGAAGTGTTCCTATGGCAAAGACTGCGCTTCAGAGAACAGCTGGTGCTTCTCCTCCAAACAAAGGGAATACTATCCATCACTGAGCACCGTCTCTGATGAATGGATAAAAGAGACAATACCTGCCAGCACATCAGGCTGGAGTACATCCCAGATCATAGCTCTATCTGTATGATACGCATAGAATACAGAGCTGTGCTGTGATGGAGACAAAGCAGCACAATGTTTTGTTCAACTGATTGTAATCCTTTCAAATAGCAATGCAGTAAGAACATTTCCCTCACTTTTTAATTTACCCTCTACCTGCCATTAGTTCAGCTGAATGATACCTTGAGCTAATTTGGGATTTAATGGAAGTTGGAACTGGCGCTGATTACAGTGCACAGCTCATGCAGGCATTACAATTGTCAGCTGTCCTCATCAGGTCTGAAGCTGCTCTCAGGCAGTCTAATCAACAACCCTGTGTCCCCATTAACACAGCTGTAAAAGCCAGGTGTTTGGTGCAGCACAGGCGAACTTCAATAGACATAGTTAAGCATTTTTATATTTCTGTCAAAGAGAGGGGAGTCTGCTCTAATTATCCAAATAAATGTCAAGTGATCTCATTAGGAAGCTAAGATGCCTCGCAATGGCTATTAAGCAGATTTGATGATAATTTATTCCTGCTTTTTTTCCCTTTCCACATTAGTCATAGCAGTACGCAATCTAAAGTATGCACGTAATTGACTCTTTGCTAAGCTCAGCCTGCTTTGTTATTGTTGCTACACAGAACATCCCATACACTGTAAACCCGAATAAGTTGGGCTAACTCAAAAAATTTGTGGTTAATCAGTTTTGAGTTTGTAGTACTCATGCATGTTAATTGCTCCTAACTTGAAGTACTGAGTTAGTTAACTCATACATTTTGATAGCAATTAACATAAAAGATTTAATTAACTTTTTTTATTTTGAGTTCTTGCAAATCAAATGAGTTATTTACTTAACTGTAAACCCTGTCAGAACTCAGTTGAATGAGATTTTTTTTTTTAAGTTAAGAAATATTTTGCTAGCTATAACAAACTAATTCAGAAAATGCCAACTTGCTAATTTGCTAACATGTTAACAATAGCATGGTATAGCACTTACTGAATGAGTACAGCAACTTAAAACATGTAACTTACCTGCTCTCAAACCAAGCAGCATACGCCACTTGTCACCATGATGGTAACTCTCCAAAAACCCACATTAACAGAAACTCTTCTAAATTAGCATAACAAAACATTAAACACGGCTAAATCTCCCTTACCATTAATCTTGCACAAAAAACATTATATAACACTTAATTTTAGCATTTACTCGCCCTTTCGAGTGCTGGGAAATAAAAAATCTCAGCCCAGTTTCAGTTAAACTTAAGTTAGTCTAAATTAAAGGAAATGAGTTCATACAACTCAAAACAATGAAACAGTTCAGTTTACTTGAAATATGTCAGTGCTGTGAACTCAAAAGAGGAAGAAAGTTCTAAATACTCATAACAGTTAAATTAACTGAACTAATTTGTTTAATTTAAGTTTGCCCTGCTCAAACCAATTAAGTATTTTGAGCGTTAGGGTTTACAGTGTAGGAAAGTATTTGAGAACACTGGCTGCATCCGAATACTTTCCTACTATAGAACTTTTGTAGCCCCGCCCCTTTTCAGCACTGCACTCTTGTTCTGTCTTCAAGTTTGTATTTCCACAGCATGAAGGTAAGATCTTACGGCTTTATGAATGAACCGCTCATTTTAAAATCTTCCCGGGCTACTGACATTTGTTATGACATCCGCTTCAAATATTACAATGCTCACGATAACTTTCATTAACTCTACAATAATTAAATCCACTTCACCAGCTAATTACCAGACTTTTCGACAGCGATGCCATAGAAATATACAGAGCTAATGCAAAAACAGAAGTTCAAAGACTATATTCTAGTTGTGAACGCCAGTGAAACTACATCACATGACAAATGTACTATCTCCGGATTACATTCACTACACAAATTTATATCTTATGAAACATACTTTTTTTTTAATGATTGCAAAGTAAATATTTATTCAAAAGAAGTACCTGTTCAAAGAGTATGCCATTTCAGTTGCAGCCTGTGTGATTTTCAGTGCTTATATGGTAAAATTTGATTGGATATTATTCTTTTGTGGACTGAAATTAATTGTGAGATTACACAGCATATGTATCTATTTCTTTATAGAAATTAGATTAAAATTAAACTTGATTAAAAATCACAGTCAACTGAAAAGAAAAGGTCTAATTTGAAAGGTAAAAAATTTTTTTTAGTTTTAGTAAGTTTACTTCAACTTAAGCATTATTTCAGTTGTCAACATTTCTAATTTGTTTTTTTTTTAATCTAATATTTATATTTTTTTCTGCTTTATTTCAATTAAAAACATTGTTTTTACATATTATTGTTAACTAAAACAAAAACTATGGAAGCCCGTTTCCGCCACTAAATAAAAAAATAAAAAGAGTAATTGCGACTTTTTATCTCAGAATTCTGACTTTTTTTTTCTCACAATTGCAAGTTATAAAGTCAGAATTCTGAGATATAAACTCGCAATTACTCTTTATTTTTTTATTTAGTGGCGGAAACAGGCTTCCATACAATAACACGTGGAGTGAGGAAAATAAAATAAAATACTGCTTAAATCCTCTCAGGGTGCCTTGTGTCACCATTATAAGTGACCCATTTACGATATTTTTTTAGTTTAAAACTATCCAAACATCCTCTCAGACATGCAGTTCCTCCATGGACTTGTTTACATTAGAAAGAAGCTAGTCTAAGAAAATGTCATACGGCAACAGTTGTTAAGGCAGCGCTTAGTGAAGGTTCAGTCATCTAATCCTTATTTCACAAATCTTACTAGTAAAAAAAATATGAGGACTGAGATCGGTCCAAAATCGGTGGGAGGCACACACATTTCATATCATTCACTGCAGCACAAAGACTGAATGCCAATGGTGTTCTTCTGACAGATAAGTGGAACCATTGCATTGACTTTTATGTAAAGCCACACTCTTTCTAAGGAAGATGCTTGATTTGTGGGATTAATTTCACATCTCTGCTCAGAGCCAGTAAGATTGTTGAGATTGATCGGGGGAAAATTTTCTCAATTTTCTTGCCACAGAGAAGGTCTATGACTATGTTACCTGGAGAGAGAGAGCGAGAGCTAGCTGTTAGCATTTTCATTCATCTCAGTGGCAGTTGGTTGGCTTGTGCACGAACCTCAGAAGTACGTAACCTGACTTACATCTTTGCTCGTGAGAAAGAGATGCTAACTATCCTTTTTCTGACCCCCTGGTTGGTTGGTTTAGTGAGAGGGTTAGTAGCCCAAGGCCCACTTAATCAAAAAATGGGTTGCACTGGTGGAAAATACAATCATATTGATTTTGATTTGTTATTGGCAAATGATGTGCTTTTTGATTGTTTCTGTTTGACACGTATGCTAACAACATGAGAGAAAATGTCCCTTGTGGTTTAACATTGTGTCGAAATCATTGAACAAATACCTTTTTTAATGACCAAGTTTTTGATCTTCGTCGTTCATCAAGTTAATTAGAGGATGTCCATGTCGGTCAACCTCTGCAGACAGACATCTAAACAGAGCAATTTATGTAAGGCTAAGTAAATAAGTGTGCTCGCTTCCTATCGACTTTTTGGAGCTTAGAGACCTTAGTCTGGCACAGGGGAGCAGGCTTTTTGTTGATTCTGTTCACAATGCAGTCTACTGCAAGGAGAGCACATTGCTGTGTGTGACGGCCGTGACTGTGTACTGTATAAGTGTGGGTGCAAATCTGTTGTTTTGTCTTATACGGTACATACTGTAAGTGTTGTCCCTCAGGTCTGGCCCCTGGAGATGTGACCCCTGACATAAACTCAGACTATTTGAAACATTTGAGACCGGTTTCTGTGGTAAACCTCCAATTCACTGCAACTTAACAATACATGCTCTTCTGTTTCTTATGGAGTGGACTCATGTCTTGGCTAATGGTCTTATGATGGGTAGAATTTAAAAAAAAAAAAAAAAAAAAAAAAAAAAAAAAAAAAAAAAATTTATTAGGTCACCATTCAAATAATTCACATTGCTTCTGCTTATTCATGCATATTTTTTATTAATATACTGACAGCTTAATGTCTTTATGATTTTGTGTACATTGTATCATTGTGATTTTGAAAGATTATATAAAAACTTGAAAGAAAATATTTTGCACCAGGTTTAATCATTTAACATCTGTAGCTTTAACTATATGTTAAAATCAATTTAATTGATATACACTACCATACAAAAGTTTGGGATTTTTAAATTAATACTTTTATTCAGCAAAAATGCTTTAAATTGAGCAAATGTGACATTCAAGTTTTTTTACAGTATTATAAAATATATATCAAATAAATTATTTTCTACTTTATTTCAAAGAATCCTGAAAATGCATCATGGTTTTCACAAAAATATTAAGCAGCACAACTAATTTCAACATTGATAATAAATGTTGAGCATCAAATCAGCATATTGGAATGATTTCTGAAGGGTCATGTGACATTGAAGACTGGAGTAATAGACCTTATTCAGAGCAGCACCATGACACGCATGAAAGTGAGGCTGGCATCTGCTGTAAAAAGCTGTATTAAGTTCCTAGATTACTTATTTTCTACAACTCATGTCCACAAAACAGAATCCAAAGGGCAAGGCAAAAGAGAAATCCAAATGAAAGGGACAAAGTTCCAAAACCACAAGAGATACAAAATAAAGTCGTAAGAACAGTACTTGACAATACAAAACCTCTGACAAATGCAGAAACAACTTAAATTAGACAGACAAACGATACAAATGAGAACCAGCTGAGGACAATCAACCCAGATAAGAACTGGGCAAAAAGAGTCCTCTTGAACTGGAGCGTGCTCCGAAACAGACTCTTGGGTTGGAGCGAGCTCTGAAATAGACTCTTGAACTGAAGCGTGCTCTGAAACCGAATCTTGAGCTAGAGCAGACTCTAAAACAGACCTTTGGACTAGAACAGGCGTCTTGGGCGAGTGGAGTCTTGGACTGGAGTGGGCTCTGAAATAGAATCTTGAACTGCAGCGGGCTCAAAAACAGACTCTAGTGCTAGAGCAATCTCTGAAACAGATTCTTGGGCAGGAGCAGGCTCTGAAACAGAATCTTGAACTGGAGCAAGCTCTGAAACAGGCCTTTGGACTAAAACGGGCTCTGGAGTGGATTCTTGGACTGGAGCGAGCTTAGGAGTTGATCCTTCGCTAGTGATGGGAAATATCATCGACTTTGTAACCACCTCCAAGACCCCCACACTCGACATTACCGCTGAGATGCCAGCTGCTCGAACAGCCATCATCGGTGTGTCTTCTAGACTAGAAGCCAGTCTCAAATACCTTGGAATTGCCATCCTGCCTTCAAACGCAACGTCCATGATGACCGGAAACACAGATAGGTGCTCTGGCATAATTCCCACAATGGCTGGAGACTCTGGCAAAACATCCACGATGACTGGAGTTTCTGACGTGGCAGCCCTGTTGGCTGGAGGTACGTGTGTGTTAGCCATGTTGACTATAGAATCAGAAGTCACAATAACTTGAGTCAACTGGTGACGATAGATCAGGTACTCAATGAAACCCCAATAGCCCAGAGTTTTAAGTTCCCACATTCCACATGACGGTAAGGGGTAATCCAAGCAATTGTTAATTTCAATGAGTTGTGATTCATGATATTTAAGTCCCACAGCTACAGTCCAAAAAATCTGGGAAAACCCAGAGATCCCAAGTCCCTCCTGACGCCTTGCTTTTAATTCCTTCTTAGTGGAAGGATGAACAATACGAAAACTCATATTGTCAAAGTCCAAAAAATTACCAAAACTCACTTGCTGCTGGATCTGTAGTGATCAAGGTTTTCTGTCAGGGCTGAGTACTACTCAGAAGCTAGGTTTTGGAAGATCCATGTGCAGCCTTATTGTAAGCACAAAATCCATAAAACATAATCCAAACGACAGGCAAAGTTCCAAAACCACAAGCGATACAAAATAACAGAAAGTCGTAAGAACAGTACTTGACAATACAAAACCTCGATGACAAATGCAGAAACAAACACAACTTAAATAGACAAACAAACGATACAAATGAGAACCAGCTGAGGACAATCAACCCAGATAAGAACTGGGCAAAAGGACTCTGGGAAAGAGTTCATGGCAGAGACACAGTGGAAGGGAAGAGTGCTCTCTAGTGGACGGACAGGGAAATACAACTAGATACAGAGACACTAGGAAATAGTTCATGGCAGTGTCGCTGAGGAAGGGGAAGAAGGAGTGCCCTCTATGGACAACTAGGGCACAACAGCTAGACACTGTGACAGTATCACTGTTATTACTGGATTTCCAATCAAATAAATGCAGCCTTGGTGAGCAAAAAGAGATTTTGCAAAACATTAAAAAAATACCGCCCCAAACATTTGACAGTAGTGCAATATTCCCAATTTATTTGCTACAAATGAAGTACTTTATAAATTGAAAAATTGTGTAAATAAGCAAGAGACTGTATTTCTCATCAAATCTAATTCAATATGATCTTTAATAAATAAATTTTACGTTCATAAATAACATAAGTTGTTTGTGGAAAACACATAAAGGAAGCATATGCTGCCTTAGCTCTTTCTCCCTAATGGACGGTAGAGGGGCACAGAACAGAGACTACTGCACTGCTCTAATTACTGTCTCAGAGTCAGAGATGTGGAGTTCACCAGGGAAATGCATTCGCAGGCTGGAATATTTTAAAACAGAATTGGTTAAAGCAGCAGAGAGAGAAATAGAAGATCCCCCCAATGTCCCCTATAACATAAAATATGAGGAACGTTCCTACAGCTCCTATAGGCTTCTCTGCCTCTTCAAAATCAGTTCTAATTGTCTGAATGCTTCTGAAATGCCACTTATTTATAAATACTCTGGTTTTGATTTAATCGCGACCAGTTACTCATCCACACATTAACTGTAAGACAGGGGAATAGATAACTATTATGATGGATGATAATTAAGCCAAAACAGGCTGAAGGCATGTTGAGTAGTTAATTGTTTATTTATTTTTTATTCTTTCAGTTCACCTCAGAACCTTTCTGATTAATGTTCTGTGCTGGAAGGTAGTCAGTTGTGTGGGAGTAAACAGCTTTTTAAAATAAAAAAGGCATTAGTTTGAAATTGTTAAAATTAGCTTACCAAAAAAAAAAAAATGGCTCTGAAACTATGTTGTGAGGTACCTAGGTAGGGCTGGTTCACACAAAACATGTTTTTGCTGTTAAAATTGTAAGACGCAGGTCAGTGGAACGAAAAAAGCATAAGGTCTAGAGACGTGTTTTTTTTTTTTTTTTACTTTAAACTTGAGCGCTGTGGTTTTAGAATGCTGTTTCATGCGTGAGATGTTGCAAAAGATGCGAGACGTGAGCACAACGGTTTAAGACATCCGTCTAGCGCAGTGGTTCCCAACGTTTTTTACTCGAAGGCCCCCCTCCTCTCCAAATCAATACTGCAAGAAAAACTGCAAAAAACATTTGTGAACATGTATTCTAGTGTTATTACTGTTCAACTCCATGTTATTATTTTTTTAAACAAAAGAAATTCAAAATAGATTTAAACCTTCAGTGTTCTTTTTTGTGGTTCGATGTCATCAGTGAACAGTTCCTCTGTCAGAACAAGCAATCGTGTCAATGTTTGGAACCCATGTGTACATAAACACCACTGATCCTCACAAACTTCTCCAAAACGCTTCTTCGGCGAGCATCCGTTATAAAACACTCACAGTACGTTCATTTTGACAACTACGCGAATATATTGAACTGTGTTCATGCAGAAATATGATGTTATAGCGATCAGTGAGCCGACAGCGCACATACACGGTTTGTTTGCGCATCAGTAATAACGGACACGCGCATGGCCAATGTATGTCACTGTAATCATATTTATCTTCATTACAACCGCCATCCATCAAAACTTTTTAGCGACACTAGTTTTCTTTATCCAGAAATGTGTAGTTTGCGTATCCTGTGTTCAAGAAGCGGTTGGGTGTTTTGAGCAGCTGTTCAGTCTGTATTTCACACAGCGCGATTGGGAACGCCTTGGGCTTAGAGGCTGACATTTTTTCGGGAATCCCACGGGATGGGAAACAAAATCACTATTAATCACGTGATTGGGACGGGAGAGGAAAAAATTTCAGCGAGAGTGGGCGGGACCGAGAATTGTAATAACACTATGATACCAACTATATACACAAATATACCGTTTATATATTTTATAACTACAGTTGCAAGAAAAAGTATGTGAACCGCTTGCAGAATATGTGAAAATGTGAATAATTTTAACAAGATAAAAGAGATCATACAAAATGCATTATTTTTTATTTAGTGCTGTACTGAATAAGATATTATACATAAAATGTTTACATATAGTCCACAAGACAGAACAATAGCTGAATTTATTTAAATGACCCTGTTCAAAAGTTTATGAACCATTGATTCTCAATACTTTGTCGTTACCTGGATGATCCACAGCTTTTTTTGTTTTGTTTTCTGATGGTTGCTCATGAATCCCTTGTTTGTCCTGAGCAGTTAAACTGCCCAATGTTCTTCAGAAAAAATCCTCCAGGTCCTGCAAATTCTTCAGTTTTCTTCAGGGGTGAAAACTTTTGAACAGGATGAAGATGTCCAAATTTTTCTTTTGTTTAAATATCAATTTTTTTTCATTTAGTTCTGCCCTTCAGAAGCAACAGAAGATACTTACATGTTTCTCGGAAGACAAATTAAGTACAATTTACCTTGATCTTCAAATTCCATAAGTTTTCACCCCCCGGCTCTTAATGCGTCATGTTTCCTTCTGGAGCATCTGTGAATGTTGCAACCTTTTTAATAGTTGTGCTTCCCTCAATCCCCTCAGTCCCTCAATCGTCCTCAGTGTGAAAAGATGGATCTCAAAATCATACAGTTACTGCTGGAGAGGGTTCAAATATGCAAAAGATGCTGGAAAACTGAAGAATTTGCAGGAACTGGAGGATTTTTCTCAAGAACATTGGGCAGTTTAACTGCTCAGGACAAACAAGGGACTCATGAACAACCATCACAAAACAAAAAAACAGCCGTGGATCATCCAGGTAACGACATACAGTATTGAGAATCAATCGTTCATAAACTTTTGAACGGGGTCATTTTAATATATTCAGCAATTTTTTTGTCTTGTGGACTATATGTAAATATTTTTTATGTAAAATCTTATTCAGGACAGTACTAAATAAAAAATAACATGCATTTTGTATGATCTCTCTTATTTAGTTAAAATTATTCACATTTTCACAGATTCTGCATGCGGTTCACATACTTTTTCTTGCAACTGTATATGTTTTAATTTTGAACTCAATTCTAGTTGCCCTGTCTTTTTATGCTCTCCTGTTTGCTTTGGTGTGGCTGGTTAAGTGAATGATGTGCTCCACACCCGTAACAGTTGGTGGCGGTAAATGCACCAAGTTGGTATGCCAATGCCAACCACCAATAATATAAGAGAAGGAGGCTTCACCATGCACTTTGTAGCCGCGAAAATCATAATCAAAATGGAGTCAGACATGAAAGCCACGCTGCAACGACTACTGTCGGAAAATGATAGCTCAGTTGTGCTCACCGACATTTCTGGGCAGTAACCAAAAAGACGGCGTGAAAACGCCATACGCAAGACATATGCGTGCCTGTGTTTGTGTGTGTTTGCATAGATGATTTACATGGAATTTAATGTGTGTGCATTGTTTAAGATGGCTTTCAGTTCAATAAAATAACAAAAACTACATTTTGGATTTTTATTCAACTAAGTGGGCATGCTGTGATCTGTACTGACTTTTTACTGTAACTGACAGATTCCGGCCAAAAAAACACAACACGGGAGTGGGAGGGAACGGAACGGGAGTCATTCTTCTGGGATTGGGACAGGATGGGATTTCCCCCCAGTTTTTTCGTAGGATTGGGATGGGACGGGATTTTTTTTTTTTGTGGGAGTGGGACAGGAGAGGTTTGAAAATCCACTCCCGTGTCACCCTCTACGTTGGGCTGCTCCGAATCCAAAACAATCACAGAATATGTACGAGAGAGGTGGTTCTTTGTTTTAATAAAAAAAAATTTAATTGATATAATTTATCTTTTATTATTTAACGTAATAATAATAAAATTAAAAGAATTATATTAATATGTTTAAATTAATTTTAAGTTAACTCGCGGCCCCCCCGGAGGATCACTGAGGCCCCCTAGTGGGCCGCGGCCCACAGGTTCAAGTATAGGTCTCTGCAGGATAGTAATAGGAGTTACTAGATCAGTGGGCGAGGCCATAAACAGAGGGGCGTTTACCTGATTTGCCCACGTCACAGTGTGGGTAGGGTTTAGGGGTGGGGTCGGGTGAAGGAGAAGGTCCTCACTGCAGAATACAAGATCCAGGGGGCGTGGTTGGATCCAGATCCAACTCCTCCCACTTTATATGCCGTGCTTCGTCAGGTGAACAAGCATGTTTGTGAAGTTGCAGCCGTGGTCGATGGTTGACGGTTGACGGTGGTATGTAGGCCGAGGAAGAAGGGGGGAACTTTTTAAAATTATTAGTGAAGATGCCCACCCAGACTTCTGCAGTGAGTTCTGCCAAATCTGTGCTGACCTTATTTGAGTGTTGTGTGCATGATGTAATGCCCTGGTAGATTTGAAAGTGTGAAAGGATGACTGAGTGATTTATCGTTTGTTTTGTTGTTGTTTTTTTTCCTTTCCTTATGTTTCGTGTTCAGTTTCCCTACTGTATTCAGTGTCTGTTTTACCTTGTGTTAATAAAGTTTTTTTTTTTTTCTATTTCATTGTGCTGTTAATGCATTTTGCATGCATTTATGTGAGTGAGATGCTCTTATTATATTATATAAATTAAGTCAGATGCCCATGTGAAGTAATTTATGTATAAAATTACAGAGGACAACCTGACTGCTGCAATACTTTAGTCACAAACATTTTTATAATAATATGCATAATCAGTGGTGGAAAAAGCACACATTTTCTACTACAAGTAGAAAGAGAACTTGATTTAATATTACTCCGATATATGTAGAAGTGCCTATTTATTCATCTACTTAAGTCAAGGTGCATATGGACTACTGAGAGTGGTAAAGGATCAGCCAATCAAAGAATACATATCTTTTTAAGAAATATTTATTCTTGCATGTAACAAGGAATTACGGGCTTTTTAAGGAAGGTGAAGGGTAAGATTTTTTTAATGTTTTGCAATAAAAGCAAACGTTTCTCCAAATGAAAATATTCTAATAAAATACTTGGTTATTGCCCACCACTGTATGTAATTATAGGTGCACATTCACACAATGTACAAACTACAGTGTCTGTAACTAACCATTTTAAACGTTATTAAAATAATTAAGTTTGTTTTTCCGTCAAAAGAATAACTTTCTTTAGTACCGACTCAAATGCGGAACGTGACGTGGACGTGGAATCTGTCGACCAATCAAAATGCAGTGGGAGGAGTTCTGTTCTAGCCCTGCCCCCCGGATCTCGATCCAACTCCACCCCCTGGATCTCGTATTCTGCAGTGAGGGGCTACTGGGGTGAAGGGGATCATTTTCATTGCAATGTTTATAAAGACCCATCAGTTTGCAAACACCCACAAATTTAGAAACGCCCACTGTGAACGGCCCCATAGACAGCATTTTAAGGCATCAAATTCTCGATCCCAACACCAAGTCTGTTCCAAAAGGTAACGTAGGCAGGATGATTATGCAAAATTTTACCCAATATTTGTGTGTGATATGCATTTTTGTGCCCATTAGAGTATCACAGAGGTGGCGCCTTAAGAAAACCGCTTCCTATGTAGGCAGCAAGACAGCTGAGCACATATTTTGGAACAGTAATACACATCTGTGACCTATGCTGGAAGTAACTATGTTTCTTGGTAACTGTAAAAAGCCTATATTATGCTAATGAACTGTGTACTTGGCAGAAGAATTGTTTATGATTATTGCTAATGATAAATGCACAATAAGCCATTTGAAGCAATGTTTTACAGTTATTTTATTATGTTAGGGGTTTTCGACCCTGTCTGACAACCTCCTAAACGTGAAAAATCACATAAATCACTAAAATCACCTCTTGTGTCTTACTGCTTTAATTTTTTAAAAATTGTTTTTAGTTCATTTTTTTTAGAGTTTATTTTTTGGCATTCGCTAGCTGTAGATATGAATGCATTATAGTTAAAAGATTGTTTTGAATAATTGAAACGTAAGCTGCCAATGTCAATTTACCAAAATAGTAATCTTTGAGGTATTCAGAACAAGGTGAAAGTGCTTTCTCATATTTTTTCTAGCACTCCCATTTCATTTGAGATTTAATTTCCTCTAGACTCCATTAGACATTCCATAAACCTAGAGTAAAACAAGAGGTGTATTTCAAAAGCTTTTACTGGCTGAAAAAAGGTTGACATTTTTCTAGCAATTTAAGTTTGCTTAAATGCTGAGTCATTTTTGCTGCAGAAGAAAAAACCAGGTAAACAAATGAGCGAAGGGGAGACACTGGAAGAATTATTGCTTCTTTTTTTTTTATTTATTTTTTTTTTATTCTTGTTAAAGGAGAGTGAGAGCCATACATTTAGTTTTGTAAAATTGCTCACATAAGCCTTGTGGGTGTTGACTTTAAAGTACCCTTCTCATTCATCAATCTTCCTAGTTATACGAGAGGGAGAGGTTATTCACATTATTATTTCAGAGCTCAGTCTCTTTAATCTGTCACCTCTAGGTTGCCAGTAGCCATTTCACAATTCATCTAAATGCATCCAGGGCTGTCCCAAGCCCCAGAGGTAGCAGAATCTTAGTTATCTTAGATTTACAGTAGCAATTCTAGTGATGAAGACATATTGCTTGTCGTACATTTAAGGGTGCATTTGCATTGATTTTGTGTCTTGTATTGTACTGCATGATGTTAGAAGACTCATCCCCCCCACCCCCCAGACCAGAGCCAATGATTTTGTCTGAGCTATGAATACATTTAAAAAATAATAATAATATAATTCATATTTTCTCATTTGATTTGTCTTATCCTTTTAGTGTAGAATGAGCAAAGCTGATTTGTTTTTTGGATGAAAAAAATGTTTAAAAGTTACATTTTTAGGCTGATCCATTTTTTTTAGGCTGCTCTACCTCAGTGGTCTAACAGCGCCCGTCAATGTCAAACTGATCGAGATGGCCAATCAAATCAAAGAAGGCGGGTCTTACTGTCACACTGTCACTGTCACACACACGCAATGAGAGTTAGTGGAAAGATGTAAGTAGATGCAAGTCTTAGACAACTGTTTTATGATAGAAATGTTCAGCTACTGACAGTAATAGACTATCTAGTGATGCAAACTACTCAACTTTTTATGAAATTTCGCCGTTTTGAATTGAAAAAATGCGATCGTAATTCATGAATGTGACGACGAGGCAAAAAAGTTTGCATTTTAGACATACGAATAAGAGTGAATTTGTGCACATTTTAAAATAAAATATTATTTGCAAATAGTTTAAATTTGATTACTTCATTAGCCTATTACAATTAGACCTAGAACTCCATTTTTATTTATTTATTCCCTTAAATCCCTTTTAATCCTTTAATTATTAAATTCCTTTTTTATTATTATTTATAAAATTCACTGTGTGAAAGGAGCTTTAGTGATTTGCTAGGATGTGTAGAGACTTTCAAACCACCTACCCTGCCTTTAATTCTGCGGCGAATTCCAATACTTTCTCACTTGATCTTTAATATAAATGATACCCCAAGGTATTTTTTTTTAACTACAGCATGTGGTTTGACGTCATCCTCAGTGACTGCTCACCTTCACTCTGCTTATTGTTAGTATAACTGTTGACATAAATCACTAGATGGGTGATTCTCACGAAATCTTTGTTTCAAAGATTTCAAACATTTTAAATTTTTTTTTAAATTTAAAAAGGTTTGCATCAGCAAATTTCCTTTTTAGGCATTAAAAGCAAGGTCTGAAGTGTTTGTGGTCACTAATTTTAAATGTTTTACTGACAATTTAACACCTTTTTGAACATTTTCCAAAACAATTGGAAAATACCTTTAGGAAAGCTAATACATTTTCACATTTTTAAAAAATGGTAATTAACAGTCATGCACAGTTGATTTTTAAATTAACATTTTTATTTGATTTTGACTAATACCGCAACATCTGCCGCCCTTTGCAACCTAATACTTTACTCCAGACTAACATTTGAGAGCAGTGGCACCGGTGACTGGTGCCACTGGTGCCAGCACCTGATTTGGTAGCGCTGAGGGTGGAGGGGTGGGGATTGTTAATCATAAAGGCAATTTAATCCTAAAATTACTATTGTTTTGTATTAATAAGTGCAGTAGTTACTAATATTACATGTTTATTTCTTGGAAATGCACATTTGACAGTAAAGCACTGAGATGCAGATAAAATGACCTTTTAACAACAACCTTTTAGGGGCAAATTTTTTATATTCTACTCTTATTAAATGTACCATTGTTCTTCTATAGTATCATACTGAACTGACCGACAGCTCACTGGTTATAAAAGAAGTGCTCTTTACTTTGTGTATTTCTTCACAATTTGAAGTTGTTTTTCATGAGACTTTGTGACTTTTCCAACTTCATACTTCAGTACAATAAATGTCAAACTTTGACAAATTGTTTTCTTGATGATTTGATATTTTATAATAGGGATTTCATAATATCTAAATTTAAAAGCAAAACATGTGGGAAAAATATATTTGGGAGCGGAAATGGCTAATAAGCCAATAAGTGCTCCTCTGCCACCATCTACTGGTTATACTAGTAATTAATTTTTATTTATTTTTTTAAATAAAAGCCTTTGTTTGCCACGTGTTAGTTTTTCTACATCTTGAAACCTTTAGTTTTACAAATATGGACAATCTTTGATAGATAAACAAATAATGTTTTTTGTCATCACCTTTAAAAATAACATTTAAACTGGATAATATCTAGAGCTTTGAAGTGCTGGAAAAAGTGTGAAGCACTTGAAAGTCCTTAAAGTGCTTGAATTTCACTCTCAAAACGTTGCACAATCCCTGAAATGAATAATGTAAAAACATTTTACTATTTCTGCCACAATACCATGGTTACAGTTAGTGTTACTACATTAAATCCATGGTGAATGTTAGTGATTTGTGGACTGAAAAGCCTTCTTTAACTTGTTCATTCATGTCACAGCGCTGTTTGATCTGATATCTATGGTTTATAACAGTGAACTCTGTGCTGAATTTGAAAGTGTCACGAGAGACAGCGTTAAACTACCTTATGTCTTAAAGCACATAACATTACAATAATAATATACAAAAATCAACTTAAAGAGCTTTGACCTGTATCAACTGTCTGCTGCAGATTCATTTCGCCATTGATAGTGTTGCCATTGAAACACATAAATTCGAGTCACAAACCGCTCAGTGTATAACATCATAGGTTTCCATCTCTTCCAAATTACAGTAGTTATGGCGTGAATGCAGCATAAGCTCTTTGTTTTGGTTCAGGAGGAACAGTAAATGGTGGATGCTGTTTCGGCTGCGGTGCTTGGTGGCTGACGTCTGTCTAACTCTGCATGGCATGAAACGCTGATGACGTGTGATGTCTGCGGGTGCGCGGAGGTATGAAAATACATAAAGTACGTTGACAGGCAGGTAGGACATTGTATCATTGCATTCGGACCGAATTCAGTGATTGGACAAACATTTTATGGTCCTACTGCTTCAATACGTATACATTTAGAGATTTCGGAAAATACCCTGATAATGTGTCCTGGGATTTGTCCCGGATTGTTTGATTTTGGTTTATTCACACTGCCAGTGATTTTCTGGAATCTGTGCGTGCGTTCACACACATCCCGTAAAGATCCCATAATGACACGCAACATCAATGTGACGTGTAATGTCTCCACAGCGTCTTAAGTTTGCTTATGATCTGTGATTTCTCTCTCAAGAAACCACGCTCTTGCTTTTTTTTTTTTGTATCACATACAGTTCCACTATCTGGCGAACGATGTAGCTTCAGCATCATCACTACGACACACCCCGTACGTCATTGATTACAGCTTTTGTTCACACAAGGCGCGTTCCGGCAATGTTACTAGGTCCCCATTCCGGGATCGATCCCGGAATCAATCCCGGGACGTGTTTGAGTTCACACAGAAGGCACTCTGGCAATTTGATGGCAATTTTCCAGGTTCAACGCACTGTGTGAAAGGGGCTTTAGTGATTTGCTAGGATGTGTAGAGACCATTCCAATACTTTCTCACTTGATCTCCCAGTCCCAGCGTTGTGTAGTAACATGTCACGTGATCAAAGATCGAGTACCTGTTCTGAGCTTGCGCTGTCTAATATTGGTCCGAGCTGATAAATGGTCCGCTCTGCACAGCTCAACCGAGTAGCGTTGTTTCGTTTCGTTTGCCGTTTGCCGTTTTTCATATGCAATAGAAGTGGCAGCCTATATCAGTTGTGCAATGTGGTGGTCGCACCAGTGCGACCTCTAACAAAATTTTGTCGCACCGGCAGAAAAAAGGTCGCAAAATGCGACCATCTGGAGCACTGTAATGTTTTTTATTATTTTATTGAAACCTGACATATTTTCAAAACTACTATTTTTTTTTTTTTTTTCTTCATTTATTAAAAAAACACTTGTTGCTGATAAATGGGTAATTGTAATGATAAATGGGTCACGGAAATGAGGTTGATTTTGGTAATGATAATAAGTATATTAAGAATTAGGAATCGTTAAAAATTTTAATGTATAAAATAAATGTGCAGTGGTGTGTGTGTGTGATCTACTCACTGCTCCTAGTGTGTGTGCACTAACTTGGATGGGTTAAAAGCAGAGGACAAATTCTGAGTATGGGTTACCATACTTGGCCTTCACGTCATTTCACCTCACTTCACTTCAAATTAGACAATATTGGAACAATCATGGATTCAAAGTTGTGAATCCATGTGCCAGTGCTTCAAAAATACATATAGGCTAAAAACAAAGAACACACACTTATAATGTGCATTTGGGAATACAACGTGCACCACCTATTTCACCAGATTAGTAACAAGATGTTTTTATAAACCTGTTGCCAGCAAAGAAGCAGCTGTGGTTTTCCACAAAAATAAAAGTTTGTTTAATGTTAAAAAATGAAGACATAATTATTAGTACTGTGATTTGACTTGTATTACAAAATAATTATTTTGAAATATTTTTTGATTTACAATACATTATTAAAGTAGTAATATATTTCTAATTTTGTTTAATAATTGTATTAAATAATCACAAAAAAACATAATTATTATTTTATAGTTATATTGAATGGGTTAAAAAAAGTGGAAATGTAACCTATGATAACTCGTGTGTTTTTTTTTTTTTTTTGTTTGTTTTACTTTATGGCTACTGAAAGTTTTTGTTTTGTGATATCTGGAAATGGAAAGAAAGCATGACATGAAATGAGCATGCCTCCCTCCAAAAATGGAAACAAAAATGTCCATTAGAGACTGAATGGCATATGACTCTGTGTGTGTGTACACATCCTCTAGTAGAGACTGAATTGGCTTACAGCTTACAGGTTTGACTACACTTGTTAAGGCCCATTCAGACCAAAACGATAACTAAAAATCATTCTAAATTTAAGAGAATAGTAGAGTCCACACCACAACGATAACGGCACAGAGAAACAATGTCTCTTTCAGAACGATTTTTTCTAGCTGATGAACAATAAAAACACTGATAGCCAGTCAGAATCCACCCGAATTTAAAGAACTCATACATTTAAAGCGGCAACTGCAGCATGTGCTTATAATAAACAGAATGTTATCGTCTGTTGGTGTGTGGATGCTAATTGTTATTGTTATAGTTAACTTAAGTTATCGTTCTTAGTGTGAATGGGACTTTAGGGCCAAATGCCCTTACTAATATAGTTAAATATTATGACAGCTGACTTGTGAAGACATTTTATGTGTCCTCACTTTCAGGGGACGACTTAGTGATTTGGGGGTCCTAAGCAAATTTCAGATATGGGGCCCCAACATACAAACTATGTGCTCTTTTACTTTTGTAGCCCTTATTTTGCTGTGACTGTCTCTCTCTCTTCCTCATAGTTTGTAATTTATGTACCCCTTTACAACTTGTCTATAGGATAGTGTAGTTAAATTCTGTAAATAATTATTCAACCTGATGTTGTTCTAAAGCCGTATTACCATATCTTTTTCTGATCACAAAAGAAGAAATTATAAAAAAAAAAAAACAGGCAGTGATTTATGACCTTCAGTCTTTTTTAAAAAAAGGATTCAAACATGTAATAAAATAATCCAGTGCAACTCGTCCCGTATTCCAATTGTTATGTTATTTCAAAGCATACAGAGAAACAAACCGAAAATGTAATCTGTTATTAAGTGAAAATCTTGGGTTGTTGCACTCCTGTGTATATTTATGCGAGTGCAAGGCAGTTCGCGCTGGCGTGACAAGCAAATCATCTCACACATGAAAAATCAAGATGAATAAAATCATGACACGAAACACAAGGCCTATAAACCTCAAAAGTATGTGTATGCTTTCTTCTGAGGTGAATATCTCTGTTGTGGGACAGTCAGACAGTTGTCACATAAACAAATAATCTATAAGCTATACCGAACTCGGTTATACTTTTCTTTGTGTTAATAATTAAAATGATTTAATTTACAAATAGTTTAGTAATTTAAAACTAAACATTTAATCAGTTTGTTATTTATAATCATTTTGTTATTTATAATGAATTCTTTGGCATTTACCGGCAGACCTGGTTCCAGAATCAAAACATTGAGTTCTTCTGAAATTAGTGAGGGTGCTCTAACCTTAATGCACATCTAGTGATATACACTCACCTAAAGGATTATTAGGAACACCATACTAATACTGTGTTTGACCCCCTTTCGCCTTCAGAACTGCCTTAATTCTACGTGGCATTGATTCAACAAGGTGCTGAAAGCATTCTTTAGAAATGTTGGCCCATATTGATATGATAGCATCTTGCAGTTGATGGAGATTTGTGGGATGCACATCCAGGGCACGAAGCTCCCGTTCCACCACATCCCAAAGATGCTCTATTGGGTTGAGATCTGGTGACTGTGGGGGCCATTTTAGTACAGTGAACTCATTGTCATGTTCAAGAAACCAATTTGAAATGATTCGAGCTTTGTGACATGGTGCATTATCCTGCTGGAAGTAGCCATCAGAGGATGGGTACATGGTGGTCATAAAGGGATGGACATGGTCAGAAACAATGCTCAGGTAGGCCGTGGCATTTAAACGATGCCCAATTGGCACTAAGGGGCCTAAAGTGTGCCAAGAAAACATCCCCCACACCATTACACCACCACCACCAGCCTGCACAGTGGTAACAAGGCATGATGGATCCATGTTCTCATTCTGTTTACGCCAAATTCTGACTCTACCATCTGAATGTCTCAACAGAAATCGAGACTCATCAGACCAGGCAACATTTTTCCAGTCTTCAACTGTCCAATTTTGGTGAGCTCGTGCAAATTGTAGCCTCTTTTTCCTATTTGTAGTGGAGATCAGTGGTACCCGGTGGGGTCTTCTGCTGTTGTAGCCCATCCGCCTCAAGGTTGTGCGTGTTGTGGCTTCACAAATGCTTTGCTGCATACCTCGGTTGTAACGAGTGGTTATTTCAGTCAAAGTTGCTCTTCTATCAGCTTGAATCAGTCGGCCCATTCTCCTCTGACCTCTAGCATCAACAAGGCATTTTCGCCCACAGGACTGCCACATACTGGATGTTTTTCCCTTTTCACACCATTCTTTGTAAACTCTAGAAATGGTTGTGCGTGAAAATCCCAGTAACTGAGCAGATTGTGAAATACTCAGACCGGCCCGTCTGGCACCAACAACCATGCCACGCTCAAAATTGCTTAAATCACCTTTCTTTCCCATTCTGACATTCAGTTTGGAGTTCAGGAGATTGTCTTGACCAGGACCACACCCCTAAATGCATTGAAGCAACTGCCATGTGATTGGTTGATTAGATAATTGCATTAATGAGAAATTGAACAGGTGTTCCTAATAATCCTTTAGGTGAGTGTATATTTTTATCCCATTCATTGCAATTTTGAGAGTGAATCCTGCATTTATATGGTTATGTCCTTCCCAACACTTTACAGCATGTAATTGGCCATCAGTCAATGAAAAACAAGGCTTTTATTCAAATTCTGAATGGATTAAATATAGTCTATAAAGTGCACAAAGAGCATTCCCTTTATAATCACTAAAAACCTGTCACTCACTTCAGTTCATCACAATCTCATGAAGTTCCGTTATAATCAATGAAGCACTCTACACTGCAGACTGAATCTCTTACATCTTGTCTACACTTCGTTTGTTACAATGAGAGGATTCGTAAGCGCACAGAACTCAACTCTGAACAAAAACTCTGGTGTTTTGAGGGTGTGGATTCTAACTTAAACACCTCTTATATATGTCTAGAGATACAGTGGGGAGAACAAGTATTTGATACACTGCCGATTTTGCAGGTTTTCCTACTTACAAAGCATGTAGAGGTCTGTAATTTTTATCATAGGTACACTTCAACTGTGAGAGACGGAATCTAAAACAAAAATCCAGAAAATCACATTGTATGATTTTTAAATAATTAATTTGCATTTTATTGCATGACATAAGTATTTGATCACCTACCAACCAGTAAGAATTCTGGCTCTCACAGACCTGTTAGTTTTTCTTAAAGAAGCCCTCCTGTTCTCCACTCATTACCTGTATTAACTGCACCTGTTTGAACTCGTTACCTGTATAAAAGACACCTGTCCACACACTCAATCAAACAGACCTCCAACCTCTCCACAATGGCCAAGACCAGAGCTGTGTAAGGACATCAGGGATAAAATTGTAGACCTGCACAAGGCTGGGATGGGCTACAGGACAATAGGCAAGCAGCTTGGTGAGAAGGCAACAACTGTTGGCGCAATTATTAGAAAATGGAAGTAGTTCAAGATGACGGTCAATCTCCCTCATCAATTGGCATCAATGATCATGAGGAAGGTGAGGGATCAGCCCAGAACTACACGGCAGGACCTGGTCAATGACCTGAAGAGAGCTGGGACCACAGTCTCAAAGAAAACCATTAGTAACACACTACGCCGTCATGGATTAAAATCCTGCAGCACACGCAAGGTCCCCCTGGCTCAAGCCAGCGCATGTCCAGGCCCGTCTGAAGTTTGCCAATGACCATCTGGATGATCCAGAGGAGGAATGGGAGAAGGTCATGTGGTCTGATGACACAAAAATAGAGCTTTTTGGTCTAAACTCCACTTGCCGTGTTTGGAGGAAGAAGAAGGATGAGTACAACCCCAAGAACACCATCCCAACCGTGAAGCATGGAGGTGGAAACCATTCTTTGGGGATGCTTTTCTGCAAAGGGGACAGGACGACTGCACCGTATTCAGGGGAGGATGGATGGGGCCATGTATCGCGAGATCTTGGCCAACAACCTCCTTCCCTCAGTAAGAGCATTGAAGATGGGTCGTGGCTGGGTCTTCCAGCATGACAACGACCCGAAACACACAGCCAGGGCAACTAAGGAATGGCTCTGTAAGAAGCATCTCAAGGTCCTGGAGTGGCCTAGCCAGTCTCCAGACCTGAACCCAATAGAAAATCTTTGGAGGGAGCTGAAAGTCCGTATTGCCCAGCGACAGCCCCGAAACCTGAAGGATCTGGAGAAGGTCTGTATGGAGGAGTGGGCCAAAATCCCTGCTGCAGTGTGTGCAAACCTGGTCAAGAACTACAGGAAACGTATGATCTCTGTAATTGCAAACAAAGGTTTCTGTGCCAAATATTAAGTTCTGCTTTTCTGATGTATCAAATACTTATGTCATGCAATAAAATGCAAATTAATTACTTAAAAATCATACAATGTGATTTTCTGGATTTTTGTTTTAGATTCCGTCACTCACCGTTGAAGTGTACCTATGATAAAAATTACAGACTTCTACATGCTTTGTAAGTGGGCAAACCTGCAAAATCGGCAGTGTATCAAATACTTGTTCTACCCACTGTATGTCTGTGATTAGCTACAATGCTCAATAATGCAAAACGCGTTGTAATTAGAAACCTTTAATGCTGTCCATAGCGCAAACACAAATACGCACTGGAGCATTTGCCAAATATGTTTCGCCAATATCAATGGGGTCCCCTGATTCCACTGGGCACTAAGCAGCACCTTACCTCGCTTATTGGTTAAGTCCACCCATGCTTACATGTTAAAAATACTCATAAATTGGCCAAATCATGTGTATATTTAAATCTAATGATTTGCACCGCTTTCAGTGAGGGTTTCTTAAAATGTTTTATCAAAAATTGTAAAACGGCAAAAAGTTTTCTTTGAGAGTTGTGTTTAGGGGTGGGGTTAGGGTTAGGGGATAGAAAATATCAGCTCAGTAAAAAAATAATACGCCCTATGGAAAGTCTTCATAATGATAGATGTACCAACGTGTGTGAGTGTGCACATTCATGTAGACTTCCCAACACTGTAAATAGTTTTTTGCTAATTCCTCTTGCTGTAACCTCTCCAACCCATAACCCCTCTCTCTCCTCCCTTCTGTACTCTTCCAGCAGTTCTGGGTTGGTATAAACATTTTCTCTGAAATTTGTCAACCTAGCCGTTGCTAAACCTTTTTGTCACTTGCTACTGTCTGAAACAAAGCAAAAATATCGACAGTAAATAATATTTAAATGAATAATCTGTATCATTAAATTCTAATTACCGAAACAGAAGTTCTCTCTACTGCAACTGGCCTTAAATTGTAGCGGTAAGTGAGAATGGTATTGTGGAGGATGAGATACCTTAGCATGTTTTGGTAACAACAGAGAAGCCATGAGGATTTAGGCAATTTTTTTACTCAATGTACATAATTAGACCTTAATGAAGTACGTTTTAACTGAAAATTGCTAATCTAAAGTTTTTTTTTATATGGGGAAAACTATCTGTTACGGTAATGATAATCAATATTGTCTTGGACATGGTCTGACAAGAGAATATTTAAATTTAACTCGAGAAATATAAAGACATATGCCTACCTGGTAGCCATCTGGCACATTTTGTTGCTTAATTCAAAATCGAGATTTATTTAAAATTTTGTGTGTGTGTGTGTGTGTGTGTGTGTGTGTGTGTGTGTAAACAGTCCTTAAAAATGTTGCGGAGGATGAGAGCATCAGTCATGGACACCTAATTTTTTCACTATTTTTTTATTATTATTATACGTGAATGTTAAGTTAATTATTTTTCTGTCATTTTGAAAACATCTAGTAGAACATCCAATACAAGACACAAAAGCAATGCAAATGCACCCTTAAACTAGTGAACTAGGAACTTCAACTTCGTCCCAAGACTCTTACATTTAATAGTTGTTGTTGTTGTTGTTGTTGTTATTATTAAATATTTGATTATTTAATCTATAATTTTATTGTGTTGTCATGTTAGAACTAGACATTACGGCTTGGTCTTCTGAGAAGCTACTGGAGTAACAATAACTCAGAAACGTGATTTATATGATATTGCTTTTATAAAAATCTCAATTAAAAAGAAGTTTCAATTGGGTAACTTAAATTTTAGACACAATATTAGCAGTTACATTGTCTGTTTTCGCTCCACCGAAAATAGTTCCAAATAGCCAAAGCAGAACTTTTGCAGCCCCGAGCAACACACATTAAGTGGTGTGTTAACAAATTTGTTCCAAAACACATATCCATTTGGTGAGTAAAGGTAAAGTGACTAATTCAGTCACTTGTTTCATTCCTGAATGAATCAGCCTTTTGAACGAATCATTTGAGTGGATCATTCAGATGGCACCTATTGGCATAACCTTGAACCTGCACTGAACCTGCAAGTTGAGTCACTGAAAAATCAAATTCATTCTGTGTCTAGGTTTGGTCGAATATATGTAGTCTTTGTTATTGAATGAATTGGTGGGAAAATAATGGAAACACCATTTGCAAAAAGATTTTAAAACTAAAATATTACAAGTTCAGTTACAATGGCAAGTCAGTTCAATCACAGTTAGCAGCAAGAGCATGTTTAATATGGTGGTTTTAATAATAATAATAATAATAATAATAATGTGTAATAATGTGGTGGCTGGGTTGTGTGTGCTGTATAGGTACAATATTATGCATTGTGTCAATGAGACAGCCTCAGAAAATATGCTTATTAAATAACAAACTGGTAAAGAAGAACAGTGGTCATAATATGAGATACAAACAGCTGATGAATGCCAATAATCTGCTCAACAATAACACTGTGAGCGTCACAAAGCTAGAATTTGTTATTCAGAAAGCACTTGCATTTTCGAGATTCATGACCTGGTGTGAAGAGAACAAACCCTGGGCAATGGAAAAATGTAATGTAGTCTGAGTCATCTATCACACGTCATTTTCTACATCCGGACAGTTGTAGCAGAATGTTAGCAGAAAGACAAAGGATGCCTTCAACACACAATTTTAGCAGCTGTTAAACATGGTGGGGGACTGGCAGCCATGTTATAGTGGTAAATACTAAATGTTTGAAAATTATCTGTGCCAAATGTTGGAATATTCTTGCATAGATGATATGGTTATTGAGCATAATGTGCAAGTTATTTCTTATGAAATAAATTACTTGTAGCTTTACTTGTTGAAAAATGGTGCAATATACCCCCACACATATATCAAGACTTGTATGCAGCATATGAAGATGGCTACATGAGCGATGTTTTTTCTGAAGACACAGTACTTGGTTATGTTTTGCAGCATATGGAGTCTTTCTGCTATAGTGCAGATGGACCAATTAGGCATTTTTGTTCTGGGGGTGGGGGGACAAAAATGTGTATTTCTCTAATACACATTAGCCACAATTAATGGCACCCTTTCATTCAATACTTTTTGCCAAGATAACAGCTCTGAGTCTTTTCCTATAATGCCGGATGAGTTTGGAGAACACCTGACAAGAGATCAGAGATCATTCATATATATATATAATTCATACAGAATTTCTCTAGATCCTTCAGATTCCCAAGTCCATGTTGATACACTCTCCTCTTCAGTTTTCTATAGGGTTCAGGTCGGGACTGGGACGGACATGGCAGAAGCTTCATTTTGTGCTCAGTGACACATTTTTGTTTTGTTTTGGATCATTGTATCAACCACGGCCCATTATAAGATTTCTAGCAGAGGCCCATCAGGTTTTAAATTTTTTTTAATCTGTTGGTATTTGTTAGCATTCATATTAAATAATGTGTGCTCTTCTGGCACAGGAGCTTGGCATGCACTTATTGTCACCCCTGTAAGACTTCATGGCTACCCTTACAAAATCACACCACAATGTAATATTTTCACATTTAAACCAAATTACACAAAAGCCTGTTAAGAATAATGTAGAAGTGGTTTTCATTGGTTATGACTAGGGATGCGCCGATCCGATACTCAGTATCGGTTTCGGCTCCTATACGGCATTATTTGCCGGATCAGGTATCGGCCAGACAGGACCGATCCAAATCCGATACTGTGCGTATAATATTCTGTGTTATTGTTAAGCCCCAGTGCCCCACAAAAGACACAAAAACATTATAAAGCATCATCAACTCTCCGTGCACAATATTAGATGTTCTGAAGCCATTCCATAGTTTAATGTGAGGTGTAGATGAATATTTAAGTCATTAAATTAAAGTTTACGTCAATGCTTCCCTCCGCTGTGGCTGTCAGTCATTCTCCATTAAGCATTCAAACTGTGTCGCGTTCGGTTACGACAGTCAACACGATGAAACTCTCTCCAAGATGATTCAGTGTTCCTGTTATTATGCTTAATCTGTAGATAACGGTTTATGGTTTCGCATAAAATGACTTTATCTTGCTGGACTTTATTGCTGCTAAATCGTGTTACTTTCTACCGGGTGTCTGTTAGATCACAACACTAGACTAGAGATTGTATTGTTCTTCACACACACACGGTAACTGAAATTTTAAACTGTTAAAAGAAAAGGCTAAATAAAATATTGCATAGATAGATACACTATGCATCGATATCTCTTCCCTTTGTGTTTTCAACTTTTCAGTGCAGACGGAGCGGGAGCGCTGCGCGCTGTGACTCCATGTTGCTTCAAGCGCATCATCCTGCGCACAGGATGCGCATACGCGCTTTGTGTCGCTCTGTATTGGAGCCTTTCGTATTATAATACTTTTGCGCTATGAAAGATTATTAATAGCCTTTCTTGTTCTGCCCTATCTATAATATGTTGCTGCCTCATTAAAAAGCTGCGCTATACATTTAAAATAAATGTCTTTTAATTTCTTAGTATATAGGCCCTATTTCTATAAATATATTTACTTGTTTTTCATGAATGTATTTTACAACGTGTAACATTTTACCAGATTTAGTGCCACACTTATTCACTTTTATTTGTTCCCCACTAAATGTTTAGATTTTATACAATTATTGTGCACTCATGATTTTTCTAGAGTAACTTTTGCTGCTGAATTATCCACTTATCTAGTTTATCCACCATCTAGTTTATAGTAGTATTTTTGTCATAGATTGTGATTATATATATTTTTTAATATGTTGTTTTTCTTTATAATGAAGTTGTCTGTATTTAGTAGATTGTGTTTAACACACAAAAGAGTGATTATCAGTTCAACACACAGAGGTATAGAAATTCTACACTGAATTTTTAAACAAAACTGTGCATGGTATCGGATTGGTATCGGTATTGGGATCGGATCGGTTCTGAAAAAATGGTATCGGTGCATCCCTAGTTATGACTGCAATAAATCAAAGTGACAAGTCACACTGTAGATCGCATTAGAGTACTGCATGATAGTTGAACTTAGGACAGCTTTGATTCAGTAGCCTTGCGCCCACTGCTGCTTATTTCAAGGTGACATGCTGCTGTGACAGTGATACACAGCTGCTGATAGGAAATGTTCTCGAAAGAATAAAATGTTTCCTGGAAAATGGGATTATACATCACAGTATCTATTTCTCCCATGGTGACAGCGTTTAGATTACATTTGTGAAGTGATTTTATATAGAATTTTTTTTTTTTTTTTAATGCTCAATAACACTGTGCATGAAAAAAAAAAATGTAATAAAATGCCTTTAATTGGCATGAGTAATGACTGCTAATTTGTTAAATGCATTTGAGACAACATTTGAAAGTTATGCTAAACATTCTTTAAATGTAACGTATTGATAATGCTAATACAGTATTAATGGCTTTTGTCTTTGTAGTTGCATTGAAGCTTTTTTCTTTGTGAAAACTGTTTACTGTAATATCTTTTACAAATACATGGTGTCCCTTTGACAGACAGTGAAGAATGGGTATTCATGATGTTAGCTTCTCACTCACTCTGTCTATATAAAATTCATGAACTCGCATTTCAGTTTTAATCATGTGTATAATAAATCACTTGCAAAGTACACTGTAAAATCGAATTAGTTAGACTTACTTTAAAAAAGCATGCAAACCGATTGCCTTCAAAAAACAAGTAAAGTGAAATAGGAATAGTATGTTGTGCTAACAAATGCTTAGTTAAAATAGTTCACTTACACGAGTTCTAGTAACTAAAAAAAAAAACTGTAGAAAGTACTTGATCTTTTACTTTAGATTTACTCTTGACTTAGTATAGCTACCGTTGTTGTTACCATTGTTGTGTTTTGCATGCTGAATGTTGAAGTCCGTGTGTGACTCAAGCATGGTCAACTGAAAGATATTAATAGAGACAAATATAGAGGGATTATATCGACCCAATTAAAAGTTTCACAAGGTGTTTATGATGTAAGTGTTAGCAATAAAATTGTAAACAATCATTATACGACATAAAGGGAAATATTACATAGGTTAATTTTAAAAGGTGACCTAATTTCTGACTAAATCATTAACTATAGTTAATTATTCAGTCAGAAGCTATAGGTCAACTTTTAAAAGCAATCTATTTATTACTTCTCTTCCTTTGAAACCAAATAATTGTGATTTCTTGTTGCATCGCTGCATCAATAGGAAGAGAATTACAACAATATGAATGTTCCAAGTGCCCAACCAAAGGGAACACTGATCACCATAATGGTGTTTTTTTTTTTTTTTTTTTGCTTGACAAAATGGCGCTTAAACCAATCAATTAATCTTAACTTGGGTTTTCTGAGTAAACAAGGAATAGTATGTGAATAGTACAGATTACTAGAATTTTACAATTAAGACATTAAGTAAAGTTAACTAAAAAGTGTTAGTTAGAATCACTGTTGGATTTTACAGTGTACTAACCTTTTTGACAGACTGTGACAATTTTGGGGATCATTGTCAGCAGATTACAATAAATTTTTCAGTACGATCACAAGCAAAAAAATCTGCTTGATTAAGACTGAATCTACAGAAATCCAAGTCTATGAATTCCTAAGCAGGAAAAGGATGGAGGGAAAAAACCTTGAGCGTCCAGCGGTGGAAACAACTTGAAGCATAAATTAAGGTCACATTTCTGGCACAAAAGCCATTGCCCTATAAGCATTGTTACCTTTTTTTTTTTTTTTTTTTTTGCTTCCAGAAATGATTTGTTGCTTGACGAATCAAGTGTGCTATTCACTACTTCAAAAGGTTGATTGTAGCTCTCAATCAGGTGCCAGCTGGCAGTCAGAAATGGTTGACTGCCAGAAGTCTCAAGGGTTGTAGAGGACTGAAAGTCAATTATTGTGTTCTGGCTCACCTACCTTTTTGTTTTGTTTTTATTTAATTTTTATTTTTTTTTATCTTATTTTACTTTATTTTATTTATTTATTTAATTCAATTTTAATATTATATTTTACATTTTATTTTATTAACTGTTTAATCCACTTTATCCCATCAAACATATTAGCACTGTGTAAAGTCATCTGTGCTGATATGTCTCTGCTGATATTTCAGGCCTTGAAAATACAGTCATCTCGTAAGTGCAGTAACACAATGACAAATGTGTGATTCATCTTTACCATATATTTTAGCCCCAGCAGCAGCAATCAGTGAAGGGTGGGTGGTGAGCCTGCTGTTACAGTGTTACTCTGCTTTCTTTGATGTGAAAATGTTAAGAGACTGGACAAGATAAAATTTACCAAAATTTATGTCAAGAGGGAGTGGTATACTGATTTAGCTGAGCCATATTTTTACATATACTGCATATACTCTTGGTATAAAAATGCTATATATTAGTGCTGGGTAAAAATTAATCGTGATTAATCGCATCCAAAATAAAAGTTTGTGTTTACATAATATATGTGTGTGTACTGTGTATAACACACATGCATGTATATATTTAAGAAAAATGTTATATTTTTATTAAAAAAATATTTATATATAAGATAAATTATATATACAGTATATACATGCAAATATTTCTTAAATATACACTCACCTAAAGGATTATTAGGAACACCTGTTCAATTTCTCATTAATGCAATTATCTAATCAACCAATCACATGGCAGTTGCTTCAATGCATTTAGGGGTGTGGTCCTGGTCAAGACAATCTCCTGAACTCCAAACTGAATGTCAGAATGGGAAAGAAAGGTGATTTAAGCAATTTTGAGCGTGGCATGGTTGTTGGTGCCAGGCGGGCCGGTCTGAGTATTTCACAATCTGCTCAGTTACTGGGATTTTCACGCACAACCATTTCTAGAGTTTACAAAGAATGGTGTGAAAAGGGAAAAACATCCAGTATGCGGCAGTCCTGTGGGCGAAAATGCCTTGTTGATGCTAGAGGTCAGAGGAGAATGGGCCGACTGATTCAAGCTGATAGAAGAGCAACTTTGACTGAAATAACCACTCGTTACAACCGAGGTATGCAGCAAAGCATTTGTGAAGCCACAACACGCACAACCTTGAGGCGGATGGGCTACAACAGCAGAAGACCCCACCGGGTACCACTCATCTCCACTACAAATAGGAAAAAGAGGCTACAATTTGCACGAGCTCACCAAAATTGGACAGTTGAAGACTGGAAAAATGTTGCCTGGTCTGATGAGTCTCGATTTCTGTTGAGACATTCAGATGGTAGAGTCAGAATTTGGCGTAAACAGAATGAGAACATGGATCCATCATGCCTTGTTACCACTGTGCAGGCTGGTGGTGGTGGTGTAATGGTGTGGGGGATGTTTTCTTGGCACACTTTAGGCCCCTTAGTGCCAACTGGGCATCGTTTAAATGCCACGGCCTACCTGAGCATTGTTTCTGACCATGTCCATCCCTTTATGACCACCATGTACCCATCCTCTGATGGCTACTTCCAGCAGGATAATGCACCATGTCACAAAGCTCGAATCATTTCAAATTGGTTTCTTGAACATGACAATGAGTTCACTGTACTAAAATGGCCCCCACAGTCACCAGATCTCAACCCAATAGAGCATCTTTGGGATGTGGTGGAACGGGAGCTTCGTGCCCTGGATGTGCATCCCACAAATCTCCATCAACTGGAAGATGCTATCCTATCAATATGGGCAAACATTTCTAAAGAATGCTTTCAGCACCTTGTTGAATCAATGCCACGTAGAATTAAGGCAGTTCTGAAGGCGAAAGGGGGTCAAACACAGTATTAGTATGGTGTTCCTAATAATCCTTTAGGTGAGTGTATATGTGTATGTGTGTGTGTGTATTTATATATACATAATAATTATACACAGTACACACACATATATTATGTAAACACAAACTTTTATTTTGGATGCGATTAATCACGATTAATTTTTCCCCAGCACTACTATATATATATATATATATATATATATAAAAAAAACTCTCAATGGTTAGTTCTCATAGCAATAAAATAAAAGTTTAAAAAAATCAAATATAGCTATATATATTCACTTAGTTATTTCTAAAGCTCACTTGACTTTGTTCTAGATCATGTTATCTGGGTGCTTTCAAACAAAAACACGGCTTCTGTGTCAAACATGGCCTTATAAATAACAGATTAAGATTTGTCCAGTCATTACATGCTCATCATTTTGAAAAAATGTCCTGTTATTAACTTTTTCCTAATTTTCTCATTGATGCACCGCAGGCAACATCAGTTAATTTTGTACACTACGACATGCTCTTTGAAGTGAGGCCGTTGTTTAAAGTGCTCTCGGTCATAATAATCTCCAATGGAGCTATTCATGTTCTGCGTCATCTGACATTCAGCACAATTTAGTCTAAACAGCACTTAAACAAATATAGCAGATCAGGTCATTTATGACCATAGACCATTAGTGTCTGTAGGATTCTGCCTATCGAGTGTGCTGATTTTTGAGTACTTCCTGTAGTGACATTGTTTATATTTTATTTTATTTCATGATTATTTTATTAGTTTAGTTTAAGATTTTTTTTCATACTGAAATAAGGGCTTCCAGTACTGATATCTCCCATTTTATTTTATATGTGAAAATAATTTTATAAGGTGCTTCTCTTTACTGCTGATTGTCTCTGCAAAAGCATAATGCATTCATAAAATAGAATGAATTGCACAGACCAATTTACCTGAACTCTAAATATACTCAAGGAAAACATATGCTCCCCTCCGTTTGTTTGCCAAAGTACAAAGTGGTTCTGACATTTGGGATTTTACCAGGCACATTTCACCAGCATGTAGCTTGACAGTACATGAAGGGTAGGTCTAATTAAACGCTAAAGCTCTTGTTTCAAAGGTCAATTTTCGTGGCCGATCTGCCTCCCTTGGCACTGATTAGGTGTCTTTTGTCTGCAAAACCTCCGCAGTAACACCCCCTTCACCGCTCTCCATGTCTTGACAGGATTCCTGAAATGAGTGGTGTAGGTGGCAGTGCCATTTCATCACTGCTGTGATGATGAATCAGAGAGGTCTGAGAACTGAAAAGCGGTTGCCAATTGTAATAGTTAAACGGAGAACTGCATTCTTGGGTCTCACCAGCTCTGGCCCACATGAGGAACCCATGTGGCTTGTTGCTATGGTGAACAATCATGGTGGAGATAGGAGTTGACAGGGGGAAGCACGGCTCTGGGCAATAAGACTGCCTCAGTAATTAGAAGCCATGCTCAGCACTGAGGTCTATAAAGGGACGGATTGTGACAGCTTTATACTGTATTTGAGCTTGACGTTGCAATACATTGTAAATAGGTCATTTTTGATAGGATGTATGCATGCATATTACACTAAAGAGCAGACATTTGTAAAGGAAATGAACACGGCTGTAAAGAGCTAATTATGTCAAGAGCCAAGAAAGTCTTCATAATGGCATCATTTAAGATTATTGTTTCAAATATTGAGTTCAGCTTTGGAAGTCATGGAAATAAACAATATAGTCTATAATGTTGTCCGTTCCCTTTATATGCCTATATAGCTATACATGTAGGAAAATCTCTCTCTCTCGGAAGAAGTTACTGAGCGGTGTTTTTGAGTGAGTTTCAAACTCTTTCCTTTTTTTCTCTTTCTAGATTAAGGTATAGAGCGGTTGAGCTTATTAAAACAACGGCAGTTTTATTTGCTGACTTTGTCGGCAAAAGAGAGGAGCAATGGGATCGGATTCTGACGCGTCCTTGACCGCACACCACAGGTGCAAATGTTTATCAGATGAGACAGTGGAATATTATTTAATTGCTGTTATTAATGCAGTTGGTGCATTGAACATCTTGTCTGCATTGAGAATGAACAACGCAGTTGTTATTTTTCTGAGGGAAACATCTACATTTGATCATTTGGTTGAACATGGTTTATCTGTGTTCATTTATGTAAGTGAGGATAGCAACATAAAGTAAACTGTGACACATTATACCCAAAAATTCTTCATACAGTGGACTACCAGTAAAATTTTATAAAATTTGGGACCAAACTTATTCAGACACTTTGACCTGACCATGTTTTGCTTAAGTGTTTTTTCTTTAATTGCTAATGCGACCTTTTACACCACAGACTGAACAAAATGAAGCATTGCTTGGTAATTGGTTGACCTAAATTGGTATTATCTAATTGTGTACTTAAATTTAACAGCTGACAGCTGATTGGTTGATTGTAATTCATTACATACCTTTCTATCAAAGTTATCTGACATTATCAAGATGAATTTGTTCTGACACAGTTTAACTCGTCATATTTTATTACCATTTTCTAAACTATAGTGAATAAACTGTGATAATGTGAGAAAATGTTGAAGGTGTCTGAATAAATATTGGTTTGACTGTATTCATTCTAGTTTTGCTGCTGTCTAACCACTTGGAAAATGTTATCCTTTCCAATGCAAATTTTGCTAATTTATTCCAAATGGATACACTTGAGCGCATTCTTGTGCATTATGGCAAATTATGGGGGCCGATCAAATTCTGCTTGGTTTAAAACCCCCTGAATTAAAGCATATGATGTAATTTAGACGTCACATGTACATGATTTTAAATGCTGAATCTCAAAACCTGGAAGTTGCTGTAAAACTGACGTTGAATGGGAAAGATTACAATCTTTATCACTGATGATCCAATTAAATGCTTCACTTGTGGGAAACAGCTGAAAAGGAGTGTAATTCCGTAACAACGGGTGAATGCTGGATAATAACAAAGCAGAAAATATTGATAATGTACAGCAAGATGAAACCACTGCTTTACCTAACAGTGGAGAGGGTTCTAATGTGCTTGCACAAGATTGTCCCACTGAAAATATGGACAGTGCTTCCATCCTCAGTACACATGTAAATGGAAATGTGAAAGTCCAAGTTGATGAGGAGCGATGAATAACTTCTTTAGTTATTCAAAGTACCCGGAAAAGCAAAATGAGCTCAAAAACGTTCAGGTACAAAGCATCGACCTGTTGCAGGGTGACATCGGTTGTCACAGAGAACTGATGATGACTTATCTGAGAATGTCCAGATATCAGAGAAAAATATGATGCAAATTCACAAGGAAATTTTGTGGGGAATCATCTTATTTCCCATTTAAATTCACGTTTGGAAAAAACTGATAATGTTTTGAAGTGTTAAAAAGTGAATGTAATGGTTTGCTTTATACCCCATTGTAATTATTGTCATGGCATTTTTATTTTTATTTTTTTAATATTGGGTCTTTAAATATTAATGGCTGTTGCAGTACAAAATCTTTCTATGTTTAGAAAGTATGCTCTAAAAGTCTAAATTATGACTTAAAAAATTCCTATCTTCAAGTTAGCAGTTTACTTCACATGTAGAAATAGTGGAAGTGGATACTCCCACAGCTTTCATATAGATGAAGATGCCTGGTAATTAATAATCTGGCTGGGTAACACTTTACAATAAGGTTGTATTAGTTAACATTAGTTAACATTAACTAACCATGAACAACACCTCTGTTCAGCATTAGTTAATCTTGGTTAACGTTAGTTAAAAATACAGCTGTTCATGGTTTGTTCATGTTAGTTCACAGTGCATTAACTAATGTTAACAAGATTTTAATAATGCATTAGTAAATGTTGAAATTAACATTAACAAAGATAAATAAGTGCTTTGAAAGTGCAGTTCATTATTAGTTCATGTTAACTAATGTAGTTAACTAATGAACCTTATTGTAAAATGTTACCTCTGGCTGCTTCAATGCTGTGGCATAAGGTTACAGTGTTAGATCCCCCTAAAGAACTGCTTTTAAAGGTTCAAAGAGCATTTTTTTGAATGGACATCATTGGCTTCCACCTGGGGTGCTCTATCTTCCAATTGCAGTGGGAGGTCAAGGCCTTATACATGTTGAATCAAAGATTGCAGCAATGATACTACAAATATTGCAAAAACTGCTGTATTGCTTTGATAATATGCCATGGATTGATTTATTGTTTGTACAGTCTTAAAGATCTTGGAGGAACAGACCTTGAAAAAGAGTTATTTTTAATTGAGAAGCCTTATGTTGAAAATGTGTATTGTTCTCTTTTTAATTTTACATATCAATCATGGAGTTTGTTAAAATATTCAAAAGTGGGTAATGAAAATTATGGGTGTGCAGAACCTTTGTTCCCCCTGTATTCACTTCATTTATAGATTCTGCTTTAATTAATGGCTTAATATTTAAGACATTTCCTGCATTAAACGTCCAAAAAATGGATATTGAAGAGAACATTAACTAAAACACTAAAAGAGAAAAAGGTTAAAGGGGTTTGAATTTTAGGTTTTCCAAGTGTAGGTTTACCTAAATGTTCTTTCTGTAAGGCTTCCAGGCGCGCCAGACAGGGGGGTCATGAACCCGCACTTTTGAAAAGAGAAAAATAGCCTGCGCGATTCGCTAACTAAAACGTCCGACAACGAACATCACATTCATTGTAAGTAATTCAAACCATACACTGGGGGTGTGCGTATATCGTCTCTGCGATAATATCGTAATTGTTGTTTTAACGATGTGTCTGACATTTATCGAGTATATCCCTATCCCATACATTGCGTGATGTAGTCTTGTAGTCTAGATTAGACTAGTGTGGGTGCGCATTTACAGTGCATGCTTTCACTGCGTGATTTACTCTATCATATCATTTAATATAGTTAATAAATTTCACACAAAGAGTGCAGTTTTTATCTAGGCATCATCATAACAAATGTGATATTGATTTTATACAAGTTTACTAAACAAGAAGTTAATAAGTGACTTACATTTTAGACATCATATTGCCTGTTTTTGCCAACGAAAATAGTTCAAAACAAAGTCACAGCAGTGACAGCACTGTAATTGCGTATCTGAGCATGGCGGTGTTTCCTTACTGAATGAATCAGTTTTTTGAACGAATCAATGATTCGATGACTAAGAAAAATTAAGATAGTCAAATGCTTAGTTCCTGAATGAATCAGCCGTTTGAATGAATCGGTTGAATCTCAATGACTCACTTATTAACAGTGACTTGCTGCCACCTACTGGCGGTTTTAAATTCACGTTTAAAGTATCTTTTCATGTTTTAAATAATTTCAAATATCAGTATTCAACGTTTTATGTTTAAAACATCAAAATATTATTTATGCATTTGTAACTGCAGGTTATTCATTTGTCACCTCTGAGCTGCATTAAACAGTCTAACTGCATCTAAATGCCACTTCAGATGCAGCTTGTTTCCTCTCCATTGCAAAAATGAATTTTGTTATTTAATTTGATTGGTAACAGCCCTATTGTGTCTTATTATTATAATTAAATTTTATTAAATTATGAAATTGACACAAAAGATGATGCATGCAAACAATAAGGTTTAAAAAATAAAATTATAAAGATAAAAATGCCCATAAAAAGGTAAAAAATCAATTAAAACGTATTGGAAAAAATCATTTCTGTCACTGCTGTGACCTGACCACCACACAGAATATGAAGAATATCAAAAACTTTAGGAGTCAGCTGTCCACAGCAGTCCTAAACCTGCCAAAGTACCAGCACAATACACCCCTAATCAAAATTTATCAAGGTAGAATTGTGCAAAGTTGAAAGATGAGACATCCCACATAAAAGGCTGGTCTACAGGGGACAGATTTGGCATTCTGCAGGCATTTTGCTCATCCCTAATTTTTATCATTCATACTTCTTACTTCACTTCGTATTGTAATAATATTAATAATAATATTGTTCTATTAATGATCAGGCAAGTTTAATATATGATGGTGGTCCGACAGTGAGCCTGAAGTGGTGGTCCGATATCTGGAAATCTGATCTTACTATCTGGGCTTTTGCTTACAAAAAAAAGTGGCCCCCCCCCACTTTGAAAATTTCTCCTGCGCCCCTGAAGGCTTCTGACACTGTTTCATTTATTTTGTGAGTCAAGGCTGGTTCCACTTTTTGTACTTTTGGAAAAACTAGGCTAATTATGAAATTGGGATTTTCTTTTACAATTACCCTTTTTATTTTTGGTTGTAAGTATACACAGCGAACAGTGTGTGCTTGCCGATATATTTTTTTTTTTTTATGGGCCAAGCCAAGTTAGCCATCCTGAAAACAAATCAATGTAAAAATGTGGGTCAAGATGTTGACTTGTCTCTTTTTAAATCATTGGTTAGAATTTAGGGTTGCCATTTAACTTGCATATTACAAATTCATAATAAAAAAAAAAGTTTCATGAATGGGTGTCTCTTATTTTGCCACACTGAAGGTGGCAACCCTAGTGACAACCAAAAACAACATATAAGTAAAAAAGTAGCTCTTAGTTGTCACCAAGTGATTTCATCAGTTATTCACAAAAAGAACTGAAGGTGACCACAAATACAAAAACTGTGTAAATGAAAACAATAACATAGAACTCGATCAGGATAATTTATTCATGTCGTTTGTTCATGCATTGATGGGAACTCAAGTACTGCTTTTATCTCAGTATTATCATCCACGGATTCAACAACTTCCTCTGTTCCAAGATCCAGAAATGCAGAAAATAAGTCACAGAAAAGGCTGTGTTTAACGCACGCTGGATGGCAGCGCTTCTTAATGTATAATCATATCACATTTTCTCAAATTAATCTGTGCAACGAATTCAAACACTGTCAGCATGAATCAAAACGCAAAAAGTCACATGGAGTGAAAATATAAGCAATGAACCTGCACACACCAGTTAACCTACTGTATCTACAACTTCCTCTGCTCTCGTAGGTATGTGCCATTCCTTATATTTATGTTTAAGTTTTAAATTTCAAGCTAAAACCATTTTAAACATTTTTTTAGTAAATTCTGTAGTACAATTATCATACAGTTTTTATGACTTACAATGTGAATTAATTTGTCACAATACTATTTTGGTAAACTGTTAGATATGGAAGCTTGTTTCCGCCACAGAATAAAAAATAAAAAAGCTAATTGAGACAATTCTACAATTCTGACTTTTTTTCTCACAATTGCATGATATAAAGTTGCAGTTGTGAGTTATAAAGTCAGAATTGCAAGTTATAAAGTCAGAATTACGAGTTATAAAGTCCGAATTGTGAGATATGAACTCGCAATTGCAAGGAAAAAAGTCAGAATTTTGAGTTTATATCTCAATTCTGACTTTATAGCTTGCAATTGCGGGTTTATGTCTCAGATGTAAACACAATTGTGAGAAAAAAAGTTGCACTTATCTTTTAAAATGTTTTATTTTGTAGCGGAAACAAGCTTTATTTTAGATGCTGAAAATGGAAAAAAAAGTTAATTTTACTTGTCAACTACCCACATAAAGAGTGCTTTCCAAAGTGATGTCCCTTAAAAGTCTGTTAAAACACTAATAGGGCCCATTTTCATGAACCACAAACCCACAGGACGGGACTGGCTTTGGGGATACACAAGGCATAAAAGATATTGAAACACTGCATTAGCTTAAACCTTTATGATCTTTATCTTTACAATCTTTATGATGTTGTTTTGTTATATTGTCTTTTCATTCCATGTTCAGCATGTGCACCAATAAGAAATGAATTGTACATTTTTTTTTTTTTTAGATTCTTATGCACTTATGTTAGTTGAATATGTAAGAAGGCCATTGGAAGCTGAGGTAATTTGCTTGGTTTTTGAACAGACCCTGTGATAGCACCGGCCCTCATAGAGACCACTGCTTTATTTAGAGATCCATACTGAGTTGAGAGAATATGCTTTGATTATGACACTACATGCACCTTTAGAGGATTTAAGAGTAGATTTACAACAAAGAAACCCGCCATGTATATGTTCACAGGAAATGGATACTCTGAGGACAGAGTTTCATATAGATTACTTGTACATTCCGTACTAAGCGCAGAGCATCTTATAGACCGGCACACATCACCATGAATATAAATGAAGGAACTCCACAGATGCTGTATGGTGTAAAGCTTCCTGCATGCATATGTGTGAAGGCATGGAGGAGTGATTTAATGGATGTTATTTGAATAAAGCTGTAAGTGGGTTAGTAGGCTTGCTTATTAGATAAACTGACACAATTTATATGAACTATAAACTATAGTCTTTTCTATCTGTCAAGATGTTCTAACATTTAAATATATAACGTGTTTAGTTCAGATTGTGGCTGTGTGGAAGGGATTCGGTGATTCAATTCTTTTTGTCCCCCCCTTCAAATCTCACCCTGATGCTAAGTATACTACAAATACATTTACGTATGTATGTACTTAATATAAATACCCTCAATTGTACTTTTGGTATACTAAATTGATATACTTAAAGTCTGCTAAATTGGAACAACTAATTTTGTACTTATACACTTTAGCTATCCGGGATATATTTGATTGTGCTAAAATGGAGCTATTGCAAGTATACTTTAGGTCAGGGGTGGGGAACGTTAATTCTGGAGGGCTACTCTCTTGCAGAGTTTAGCTCCAACCCTGAAAAAAACACTCACCTGCCTGTAACTTTAGTAATCCTGAAGACCTTGATTAGCTTCAGGTGTGTTTGATTAGGGTTGGAGCTAAACTCTGCAAGAGCGTGGCCCTCCAGGATCAATGTTCCCCACCCCTGCTTTAGGTACACTTTAAATATCTTGCATTTAAAGACTGATATTATACAGTGATCATACTATCCTTACTAATAGTAATATTAAAACCCATTTTAGGCTTATTAGAAATGTGCATTGTGCAATAAAGAAGTACTCCAAATAAAGTTTAATTGTATTATTTATATCAGTAAGTCTCAAGCAATATGTAATATGTTAATGGATGTACTTAGTATGAAATGTGTATTTTAAATACATTTTGGTATAGGTTTTTTCACTAGGGTATATGTTGTTGTAATGTAGAATGAAAAGATGGAAACAGCAGATGTTTTTATATGAGTACACTGATGAAACTGCTGAGACTTTTATTCAAGACTAGTGCTCCATCTTGTGGCTATATACTGTAGCTTAAGCCAATAGGCCAGTGTTTGGCTGGTTAGCATGTGTGCTATTTTTCTTAAAAGCAACATTTAAATTGTACTTTTTTTTTTTTTTTTTTTGAGGGCTCTTAAAAGCATAAACATGACTTAGCCAATATGCTGCCTATCATGTCACAGCTCAGCATTGTCACTTGAGATTGTGTGCAGTCTTGTCGTGCCATCAATGAATCAGCATTGTCAGCATGTCAGGACATAATTTTCCTGCAGCCCATGAGCAAAAATGGCAGAATTAAAATGACATGCTGTACGTCCAGGGTAACAGACAACAGCCTTTGAGATGAATGGGAATGGCAGCTGCTAGGTATTGCAAACCTCCTTGGCATAAACGCACGGGTTACTGGTTAAATGTAAGTTTAATTGGTATATTATGATGACATGGCTTTTTACTCTTATTATTCCTTTGTTTTACAGTTCATTACCATAGAACTTAAATGTCTCCTTGATATTAAATGACATTTTTTAAAATTCTTTTAATATTTTTATCCACCCATCCATCCATCCATCCAATTTTAAAATGTAGTAATATTTCACAATATTATGCTTTTTCATTGTATTTTTTGTCCAATAAATGTAGCCTTGGTGAGCATAAGAGACTTCTTTCACAAACATACATAAATCTTACCTACCCCAAACTTTTGAACGGTAGTGTATAGCTATAGCTATTTGTCATCTTGGAATTGATATGTCTGAATTCCATGGAATAATGTTAATTTAGCAGAAACTAGGACAAAAACAGATGATGCATGAGGTAATTTCATATTATTTTCCACTAGATGTCAGTGTAAATCCGTTCATTGAACTCCATAGGCTGTGGCTTGTTGAATTAAGGAATACCAACTAGATGCCTTCCAAAAATTGATCTGTTTATATATATATATATATATATATATATATATATATATATATATATATATATATATATATATAATTGGTAGTATTTTATGTATATTATATTATATTATAATATAATATATTGTATTGATTGTAAATACAGACATCAGCATGGGCAGTTAACAAACTCATGTTGCCCTGCATCGGTCATCTCTCTGTTTCCTCTCTGCAGTGTAGTGATAAGGCATCTCCTTTTATAGCTCATCGGCGTATGTGAGTACGACTACAAAAGCAGAGCTGATGGCTGCGCACGATGTGCTTCATAGGCTGACACTGTGTTCCTTTTTTTTTTTTGAGGAGGGGGGGTAGTAATTAGTCGCTTGTTGCTATGGTTGTGAGCTACAGTGTTGCAGTGCTTGTGTTAGTTAGATGAAGCAGCCAGACGTTGCAAAGACGTCATCTCATTAGTAGCGGTCGCGACAGTGTGAAACAGACACACTCACAGACAGTCGTGCGTAATGATAGAAATGTCAAAAAATATTAAAACCTGTAATATTGGAGCGGTGTAATACTTGGGATTCTTTAGCCGTCTTTCAGTGCTATTTAAACAGGATTAGATGTGAAATGTAAAAAATATGTGATTAACCTTTAAAACATATAAAACTGGCGGGAGGCTTCGGCTTCGTCCCATCTTTTAGTCTGCGTGTTCTTCAATCCGCAGCGGCGCCGAGCAGAGCGCACGTCAGAAGCAGAGGTGTGTGCGTTCATCTGAGCCTCATTGGTCTGTCACCGCTCGTCAATGTCAAAATATTTGAGAAAACCAATCAAATCAGAGTAGGCGGGCTTTATGTTCACACAGAAGCTGCTGAGGCTGAGCGCGAATCTTAGCAGCGCGTCAAGTGAGAGATATGTAAGTAGCTAAACTAAACATTTCATATTTGACAGCTGCTTCAGTCAGAAAACAAATGACAAAAATATTCAGGCAAATGAATAAACTTTTGTCTAATTTCGCTATTTTGAATTGAAATGGCATAAAATAATAATGAATGTGTACATATTGTAAATTAATATAATTCCATTTGTAGCCTTCAGTAAATTAAAAAAGCTCATCTTTTTTCAGCCTGTATTGGCATAAGATTAGTAATGAATGTGTGCATATTGTGAATTAATTTAATAAATTTAGTTACCTAGCTTTCCTAGTAGCCTTCAGTAAATTAACGTGTCTAAGAAAATGATTCATAAAACATATAAATATCAGTTAACCATGTTTACTTTCTTCACTGACGAAAATGGAAAAACTGTATCCGTCAAAGTTTAGCGTTAGGAGGGGAAGAGACAGGGCAAGATAAAAACAAAGAGAAAAAGAGAGATGTGGAGATAAGAAGAAAGACAAATAATCTACTGCCCACTGACATGGTTTTCAAGCTATTGTTATCTATTTTTTTGGCCTTCAGAACATCTTAAAATGCATATATGTAGATCATAGAAATCAAAATGTTCTCGGGGGAGCATGCCCCCCAACCCCCCTAACTACCTCACATTTGGGATCTCAGTGATTATAAAACCCTGCTTATATTCCTGTGTACGATTAAGGGATGTACAATATGGTCATGTAATAAGGCATTAATATTTGCTTTATAAGTAATAATAAACAGCCGATATCCTAGTAATATGCATGCTAATAAGCTACTAGTTTATAGTGAGAATTGGACCCTAAACTAAATTGTTACCATTTTTTTCATACCCTCACTGGGGGCTGAGCCCCCCTAAAATGAAAATCCTAGAATCGCCCCTGCCAGAAGCAGCATGTTTTGAAAAAAATAAATAAAAATTTAGACAGGTATTAATTATCTTGCAAATGTGACCGGGCGAACAGACTTTAACAAAGACTTGAAACAGGATTAGTGGTGGACAGTAACGAAGTATTTTTACTTCGTTACTGTAGCCTACTTAAGTACATTTTTCAAGTATCTGTACTTTACTCGAGTATTTTTATTTTGAGATACTTTTACTTTTACTTTTACTTTTACTTCACTACATTCCAAAGCATAAGATCGTACTTTTTACTCCATTACATTTCATAAAACATATCGTTACTCTTTATTTTAAAATGAAGAAATGGTCACATGCTCAGAGACGCAAAAGCTGTGTCCGATTCGTGCACGAACTGATTCTTTTCAATCATCCTGTTAAATCGGTTCGAAAATCGCACCAAACAATTCATTCGTGAACTGGACTGATCGGATTGCAGCTGTTCTCGAGTCAACAACTCACTGATTCAATGATCCGTTCAGAGCGAGTTCTCCAGTGCACTGAATTTACAAATCTGAAAATTAGCCAAGAACTGTCTGGGGGAAGTGTGCGACTGATGGCGAAAAGTAAGTTACTAATGTCGAATTTTAGGATGAATTATTGTAACAACTGTCAGTTGTTTGTGAACTAAATGTGCTATAAAGGGTGATCTGTTTAAGCCCATTGAAATGTTTTAATGCGGACACGTCCACATCAATGTGCCTAGTTTAGGTAAAAAAAACAAACAAAACCCATTAAGATAACAAATTAGAGCGGCATGAATAATCGTAAAATATCACAATCTCGATTTAAACTGATCTGATTTCTAAATTACATCGATTTTACTGTGTCTGTGTTGGAGCCAGAGAAGTGAACCACATAGTACCATTTCTGTTACAAATATCCAAATTATCACAGAAGTACTGAAATAAAAGTTTATAGTTTGAATATAAAGACGTAATTCTACGTTAGCGATCAAAACAGAGCAAATCACTTAAACTAACTTGGCGCTTCAAATAACGATTGTATCGATTACGTCGTTACGCCACTAGGTGGCGACAAGTGACTGTTAAAAGTGTATTTGACATTGAATGATTCATTCAAAAGATTTGTTCAAAAACATTGAATCATGCAGTAATCAAACAAGTGAAGTAGTTATGAGTGAGTCGTTGAATCATTCATTCAAAACCATTTTTTAAATAATTAAATTAAATATTTTTTAAATAGAGTGCAGCAATTAATATTTTGCCCTCTAGTAAATAATTACATGTTATTTTGTGTAGTTATCTGTTCAGAATCGTGGGAGAATCATAATCTATATTTGCAACAAAAATTGTGATTTTAATTTTATCCAGAATCGTGCAGCTCTAACACAAATTAAATTAACGCATGGGCGTTCATCTTCCCCACTGTTGTAGCAATTTCTTTAAATGTTATGCATTTAGCCCGCAACGTCTGTTTTTATATTGTTGTCTACAGTAAACACACATTACATATCATGTATCTGCATCCACTAATTTTCCATACTGACTAGTGCTGGCTATTTGACAATTCATAATCATTCATAATTATTTTGAGCAATAGGATTATATAAAACATATAATATAAAATTAAATAATATAAGTAGCCTAAAATTACAAAATAAACATTCATCAATCAGTACTTTTTACTTAAGTACATAAAAAATCAAGTACTTTTGTACTTTCACTCAAGTAAAATTTAAAAGGAGTACTCAGTACTTTTACTGGAGTAATATTTTATTATACAGTGGGGAGAACAAGTATTTGATACACTGCCGATTTTGCAGGTTTGCCCACTTACAAAGCATGTAGAAGTCTGTAATTTTTATCATAGGTACTCTTCAACTGTGAGTGACGGAATCTAAAAAAAAAATCCAGAAAATCACATTGTATGATTTTTAAGTAATTAATTTGCATGTTATTGCATGACATAAGTATTTGATACATCAGAAAAGCAGAACTTAATATTTGGTACAGAAACCATTGTTTGCAATTACAGAGATCATACGTTTCCTGTAGTTCTTGACCAGGTTTGCACACACTGCAGCAGGGATTTTGGCCCACTCCTCCATACAGACCTTCTCCAGATCCTTCAGGTTTCGGGGCTGTCGCTGGGCAATACGGACTTTCAGCTCCCTCCAAAGATTTTCTATTGGGTTCAGGTCTGGAAACTGGCTAGGCCACTCCAGGACCTTGAGATGCTTCTTACGAAGCCACTCCTTAGTTGCCCTGGCTGTGTGTTTCGGGTCGTTGTCATGCTGGAAGACCCAGCCACGACCCATCTTCAATGCTCTTACTGAGGAAAGGAGGTTGTTCCAAGATCTCGCGATACATGGCCCCATCCATCCTCCCCTCAATGCGGTGCAGTCGTCCTGTCCCCTTTGCAGAAAAGCATCCCCAAAGAATGATGTTTCCACCTCCATGCTTCACGGTTGGGATGGCGTTCTTGGGGTTGTACTCATCCTTCTTCTTCCTCCAAACACGGCGAGTGGAGTTTAGACCAAAAAGCTCTATTTTTGTCTCATCAGACCACATGACCTTCTCCCATTCCTCCTCTGGATCATCCAGATGGTCATTGGCAAACTTCAGACGGGCCTGGACATGCGCTGGCTTGAGCAGGGGGACCTTGCGTGCGCTGCAGGATTTTAATCCATGACGGCGTAGTATGTTACTAATGATTTTCTTTGAGACTGTGGTCCCAGCTCTCTTCAGGTCATTGACCAGGTCCTGCCGTGTAGTTCTGGGCTGATCCCTCACCTTCCTCATGATCATTGATGCCCCACGAGGTGAGATCTTGCATGGTGCCCCAGACCGAGAGAGATTGACCGTCATCTTGAACTTCTTCCATTTTCTAATAATTGCGCCAACAGTTGTTGCCTTCTCACCAAGCTGCTTGCCTATTGTCCTGTAGCCCATCCCAGCCTTGTGCAGGTCTACAATTTTATCCCTGATGTCCTTACACAGCTCTCTGGTCTTGGCCATTGTGGAGAGGTTGGAGTCTGTTTGATTGAGTGTGTGGACAGGTGTCTTTTATACAGGTAATGAGTTCAAACAGGTGCAGTTAATACAGGTAATGAGTGGCGAACAGGAGGGCTTCTTAAAGAAAAACTAACAGGTCTGTGAGGGCCGGAATTCTTACTGGTTGGTAGGTGATCAAATACTTATGTCATGCAATAAAATGCAAATTAATACAATTAAATCATACAATGTGATTTTCTGGATTTTTGTTTTAGATTCCGTCTCTCATAGTTGAAGAGTACCTATGATAAAAATTACAGACTTCTACATGCTTTATAAGTAGGAAAACCTGCAAAATCGGCAGTGTATCAAATACTTGTTCTCCCCACTGTACGTATCTGTACTTTTACTCAAGTACTTGATTTGTGTACTTCGTCCACCACTGCAAAGGATGACATGTTCTGCTCAGTTATAATGTTTGCATGTCACAGTGTTATTATTGGTAACTTAAACTAGATCTAAAAAAATTGTTTTTGGTAGATGAAATAAAACTGCAATCAAATAGAAATATTAGGTTAAAATTAAGCTTTAACAAAATTATAAATGCTGCATTGGTAACTAACTGAAATAAAAAAAAAAGTTTAAGATGAAATGCTAAAATGACAAACTAAAATGAAAATAAATTAAAGCTATTTAGAAATTAAAAACAAAACATCATTACTAGAACTTAAAAAATTAAATGAAAACTGAAAATGTTAACATGTTAATTTAAAATATAATAAATACTATAATAGTATATTAGATAATATTATGTGGCATGTCAGTTTCTTTTTTAAATAACCTCATTACCTTGACAACCATGCACCCATAGATGTTACCATGGTAGCTAAAATTACCTGCACCTTGGAGTGGCTGCTTTTTGTACTTGCCAAGTCAAAAAACAAACAACAACAAAAAGATTAGGTTCACAAGGTAGACAAGCAAGGGCAACGTTGTATATGTTTCCATTTGTACATTTTTTTTTTTTTCCAGAATTAATCACGTTATCTATGATAATTGGATACTGTCAGTGGATTATTGATAAGAAGAACATTTCATTCATCACATGTTCTCACATTGATATTTTGAGTTTGATATTCGTCCATTGCTTTGAGCAAAAATGTTTGATTGATTGAGCACTACCAGAGACAAATAAGTGCACAACTGTAATCCCTTTTTCACCTTTGGATTTTGAATTTTGAAATTTTGAGCATTAGTTATTTAGATCACTATTGTCACCTCACTATTAGTCACTATACCATTCACTAATGAGACTCTTTATGAGGTTTTAGGTCTTAAATAATCTAAAAAGGCCTAAAATGAAATCGCACTGCCTGTGTGGATTGCACTGACAATGAAAAATGAAAGTGATTTTAGCTGTGCCATTTCGGGGGGCTCTGTGGTTGTATTTGAACTGTCAGATGATATCACTGAGGTAGATTCAGATTCAAAGTGTTTTGTGAGTGTTTTCCTACACTATAGATAGTTTCAGGAATGATGCATGACTCAGTGCTCATCACTCAGTCCGCAAACACATTTTCTAGCTGTGTATCTAGAACTCAGAATTATTGTAATTCTGAACATGTTTTCTGTTTATTTTTTATTTTTTTAACTACAAGTACGTCATTGAGCCACTGCAGATCTGTCATGGAAATCTTGTATATAAGACACATTGGGATCCACATTAGCTGTTTCCATCACCCTGTTTTTATGCACATTTTGAAGTATCACTTCAGAAACGAGTGATGGAAACGCCACATTTCGGGGAAAAAATCCCTTATTTCGCTAAAAAGTTTTTCCACTCGCTTGAGGTGATTTTTGATTTGTGCGAAAAAGAGTTGAAGGGATAGTTCACCCAAAAATGAAAATTACCCCATGTTTACTCACCCTCAAGCCATCCTAGGTGTATATGACATTCTTCTTTCAGACGAATACAATCAGAGTTATATTAAAAAAATGTCCTGGCTCTTCCAAGCATTATATGGCAGTAAATGGCAGGCCAAATTTTGAAGCCCAAAAAAGTGTATCCATCCATTATAAAAGTAATCCACACGGCTCCGGGTGGTTAATAAAGTCCTTCTGAAGCGAATCGATGGGTTTTTGTAAGAAAAATATCCATATTTAACACGTTATAAAGTAAAATATCCAGCTTCCGGCGGACTGCCTTCCGTATTCAACTTGGTGTTGGACGTAGCACGTAAGCGTTTTGAACTGCGAGAGACGTTACACTTTCTTCTTAAGTTGAATACGGAAGGCGGTCTTCCAGTAGCCAGATATTTTACTTTATAAAGTTTTAAATATGGATATTTTGCTTACACAAATCCATCGATTTGCTTCAGAAGGCCTTTATTAACCCCCCGGAGCCGTATGGATTACTTTTATAATGGATGGATGCACTTTTTTTGGGCTGCCATTCACTGCCATCATAATGCTTGGATTAGCCAGGATATTTTTTTAATATAACTCTGATTGTATTCGTCTGAAAGAAGAATATCATATACAGCTAGGATGGCTTGAGTGTGAGTAAATTATGGGATCATTTTCATTTTTGGGTGAACTATCCCTTTAATGCGAATAATGGGAGATGGAAACACATTTGCCGAATAAATTCTGACTTAAATGAACATTAAACCCACGTGACTAATCGTCTGTGTTCGTTGATGGCAGGGCCGGCCCTAGCATTTTGGGGGCCCTAAGCAGATTTCCAAAAGGGGCCCCCACCTACAGTTTCACCTAACCACCCCCAACCCATTCCAACGTACACATCCTACACTGACACCTTATTGTAAAGTTTGACCAAATTGTCTTACTTAATATATTTATCTTTCAAGATATAATATGAAGATATCTTTACTTATGCAAACTTTTAACATTTTTGAAGATTTTAACGGTTGCTTTTAGATAAATGTATCAGCATTTAGTGAATTAATGCTTTAATAAAGCAAAAACACCTGCCAATGGGTTATTAAAATTACAATAGAGAATAGTATATTAATAATAATTATAATAATAGAGAATAAATAGGCTACTGTTCTGAGCTGGCATGTTTTAGTCCAGATTAAAATGCAAATAACTTTATAAGTTTAAAAACACATGTTTGAAAAGTATTTAAGTAGGTCTATTTAAATATTTGGAGTTGTTTGATAAACACTAAAGCGAATACAAAAATCTGAATGGCTGTTATACTGGTTGCCTTCTTTTCCTCTCCGCGCTTGCGCAGCGCTGCTTTGTGTACAGGGGTAACCATGGTAACCGCTGTATTCTGCTGTTCCATAAGCGCCACCTCCTGCCAGAGAGTGAGCTTGCATTTTTATTCAGCCCATCTGCTGCTTGTACAGATGATCAATGCGAAAACCAGATCGAAGTTACACGCAGCAAACACACAGTATTGTAGAATTGCACTGGTAGATGGAAAAGAAGCTAATATGTATTCTAAAAATCTAAACAATTTGGATATTAAGGTATCTAGAATTATTATCGTATTTTGAAGTGCCCACGATAACAATGCCATGCACGACACTGATACCGTGGCACATCGTCTTCAAAGCGCTCGTGAATGCCGAATTAAACCAATAAGACATGATGCAGCAACCGCCATTTTAACAATATCTTTTTAAAATGTAACTCTTATCTTGTTCACTTTTTTCCCTATTTTCCTCTTCTCTGCAACAGATTGATAGTGTTGCCGCCTCTTCATTTTCAAACATTAACGCACATGACTTGCACAAGCCAACTTTATCAAACTTATTACCATGCATTACTGTCTTAACGCCTGGCGTGGGGCCCCATGCAACCGCTTATATCGCTTATTAGGTAGGGCCGGCACTGGTTGATGGTGTCAATAATGTTGCATAACATTTCAAATGTGGCCTCTAAAAATTCTGAAATGTCGTAGCCAAAGGTTTTGAGTAAAATGTCTGGTCACCACGACCTCCCAAAAATCCTGCTGCCGTTGTCTTTCCTATATGTATGGGGCTCAACGACGTCGTCTTGCTGCTAGTGCCTTCATCAAAAATTCTGCATTTCTTCTGTGCATAGCATTCAATTTGGCGACTGCAAGCTGCACTGCTAGTAAATTTATAACTTGCCCAATCGTAACTAATTGCAGTCCTTTCTCCATTATCTATGCATGCCTTGTTTTATTTACAGTTACTAGGTTACCAATACCACCGTCATCCACAACAACTTGATGGAAATGCACATAATTTGCATTTGTTTGTTTTTTTGCGAACTTTGAAAAGATTTGCTTCACGTTTGGATGGAAACCCAGCTATTGTTTTGTCCTCTTTTGCTACAGCTCTCAGTTATCAGAATGACAGATGGGATCTCTCCAGGTCTACTGCACCAGTGGCTTGACCATGCTGACATTTTCAACCTCACACCATTTTCGATGCATGCGCATATTTCAGGCTGGTGCTGGAGTGGAGCTGGGGAATTGTGGACCGCAATGAGGCTGAGTTGCTTAAAAGTGCGGAGAGTAGTGTTGCATCACCTTGAGCCTTCTGGTTCATGCACCTGTGCTTTACACGACTACCACAGCTGCTGTGTGTTGCACTGCTCCTTTGATGAAATGGAAATTAACTGTCATTTACAATTCTGAGCATTCTGGACACTGGAATGAGAGAAGAAAGCCAAGTACTGTTACAGTTTTAGTTGACTTGTTAATTTTTTCAGCTACTAGAAATAGGATGTTATGTGTGACGAAACTAAATTGAATCAGAATTCTTTTTATTGCATTTATACTTCAGGAGACTTAATTGAGTCTCAGTTATGTTTCTTTTGCTGTAAGTATCAGCTTTGTCTCAGATGTTTCTTGTGAAATTCAGACAGTTGTTGACATACAGAAAGAGTATCGCACAGAACTTATTTTTTTTTATTGGACTATTTTGAAATGTTTATATTGAATGAGTATGAGAATGGATTTTATGATTAAATCTCAGACTTTTGATTGCAAACTTTGATATCTTTGCAAATCTGAGCACGGTTTGTGGCATTCTCTACAGCAGGAGTTTTCAAAGGGGCTGCAAGAGAAGAGGGTGCTAGATACACTGCAGAAAAGTTTAGAGAGAGGGGAATACAAAAAAAAAAAAAAAAAAAAAAATATATATATATATATATATATATATATATATATATATATATATATAATTTTCACATTATTACTATTTCATTCTAAGTACTGGTTGGAAATCATTAAATCAGATAATGAGAAAAAAAATTTGGCATTGTAATCTTTAAGTAAAGACTTACTCTGGGCCCAGTTGTTCAAAAGTAATCTGATCGTATTTCGGCTATCAGATTGGATCAAATCTTGAAAATGGATTTGGTGTAAGGGGGAAAAAAAGTATTCTGAAATTGGATTAGATCACAAAATCCAATCTTAGTTTTCATCTGGATCAAATTGTCAGTTTGTGTTGTTCAAAACTTTTTAGTAAGATTGGGATATCTTTTGATCCAAAAAAATCAGAAGGGTGGATTTCAGGAACAAAAATGTAATATAACTTTAAAACTGGTTAAAAAAAAAAATCAGCATTGGTACCATGTAATTGTAATATATACACACATTTATATTTTTTGTTTTGCTCTTGATTAGTTTAACTGTTAAAGTAATAAATTAGAAGTTGACATTAAGCCTTTCAGTACAGTAAAGTAAAAAGTAATCCCCCAAACAGCTGTCAATATCAAACAAGAATTTGAATTCACACTATATTGGTGCAATCATAAGAGATGAACCAGTCGAAAGTAGTTTTTTAACAATTGCATCCCTTATCAAGTCAAGTCACCTTTATTTCTATAGGGCTTTATACAATAGTTTGTTTCAAAGCAGCTTTACAGTGATCAACAGGAAAATAATGATTCAATGATGAACAGGGTTAATTTCGGCTATAAAGCAGCTCTGCAGAAAACAGTGATGTCATCCTCCAGCTCAGTTCAGTTCTCATCAGATAGTGTCAGTGCAGTCAGATCAATAATATTGTTGAATATTAAGTGTTATATTTGTTTGTTTTTGTTGTGGGTCACATGAGGGGGTACGGAAACTCTAAAGGGACATGGTGATGGGAGGAAAAATAAATTTTAATGCTTTTGCATTCTCTTGAAATGTTTTGCGTTCCCCTAAGAAACTTTCATTCACTAAACTTTTCGAGTTCTTTGCGAATTAACGCTGTTTCTTGGGGGAATGCAAAACTTTTGTGAGAGAACCCATCACCATGTCCCTTTAGTGTCTCCGTATTGGTCTGATTGTTTAAATGAAATTGAAAATGGAAGGGGATGTTTGTTTGTTTGTTGTTTTTCTTTTCAAATAAAATGCTTAAAGTGACCCCACATTGACTCTTCTACTTATTGTTCTTTACATAACTAGCAGCATACATTGTGAAATGCAACCCCATTTGGAGCACTGGTAATCCAGATTTGGTCATCTGAAAAGTGTATATCGGGATCAGGGTGGTCCAATCCTATTTTCTTTGAGGAAAAAAACAAAGCAAAAAAAACAACAGCACAAAAGTAAGATTACCCCAACCTGGATAGCAAAACATGGGATTTCCAAATCTAGATAATTGTGATCCAGAATATTTTTTATTATTTTTTTTATACAATTGAGCCCTGGAAATTAAATACTTTCCAGATAATACTTTAAACAGGTCTATAATATATATATATATATATATATATATATATATATACTCTCACCTAAAGGATTATTAGGAACACCATACTAATACTGTGTTTGACCCCCTTTCGCCTTCAGAACTGCCTTAATTCTACGTGGCATTGATTCAACAAGGTGCTGAAAGCATTCTTTAGAAATGTTGGCCCATATTGATAGGATAGCATCTTGCAGTTGATGGAGATTTGTGGGATGCACATCCAGGGCACGAAGCTCCCGTTCCACCACGTCCCAAAGATGCTCTATTGGGTTGAGATCTGGTGACTGTGGGGGCCATTTTAGTACAGTGAACTCATTGTCATGTTCAAGAAACCAATTTGAAATGATTCGAGCTTTGTGACATGGTGCATTATCCTGCTGGAAGTAGCCATCAGAGGATGGGTACATGGTGGTCATAAAGGGATGGACATGGTCAGAAACAATGCTCAGGTAGGCCGTGGCATTTAAACGATGCCCAATTGGCACTAAGGGGCCTAAAGTGTGCCAAGAAAACATCCCCCACACCATTACACCACCACCACCAGCCTGCACAGTGGTAACAAGGCATGATGGATCCATGTTCTCATTCTGTTTACGCCAAATTCTGACTCTACCATCTGAATGTCTCAACAGAAATCGAGACTCATCAGACCAGGCAACATTTTTCCAGTCTTCAACTGTCCAATTTTGGTGAGCTCGTGCGAATTGTAGCCTCTTTTTCCTATTTGTAGTGGAGATGAGTGGTACCCGGTGGGGTCTTCTGCTGTTGTAGCCCATCCGCCTCAAGGTTGTGCGTGTTGTGGCTTCACAAATGCTTTGCTGCATACCTCGGTTGTAACGAGTGGTTATTTCAGTCAAAGTTGCTCTTCTATCAGCTTGAATCAGTCGGCCCATTCTCCTCTGACCTCTAGCATCAACAAGGCATTTTCGCCCACAGGACTGCCGCATACTGGATGTTTTTCCCTTTTCACACCATTCTTTGTAAACTCTAGAAATGGTTGTGCGTGAAAATCCCAGTAACTGAGCAGATTGTGAAATACTCAGACCGGCCCGTCTGGCACCAACAACCATGCCACGCTCAAAATTGCTTAAATCACCTTTCTTTCCCATTCTGACATTCAGTTTGGAGTTCAGGAGATTGTCTTGACCAGGACCACACCCCTAAATGCATTGAAGCAACTGCCATGTGATTGGTTGATTAGATAATTGCATTAATGAGAAATTGAACAGGTGTTCCTAATAATCCTTTAGGTGAGTGTGTGTATGTATATATATATATATATATATATATATATATATATATATATCGTTTTTAATGTATAAATGGGTCTTTGTTCATGAAAATACACTACACTTCAAAAATTTGGGGTTAGGGTTAACCCTAACCCTTTTTAAAGAAATTAATAGTTTTATTCAGCAAGGATGCATTAAATTGATCAAAAGTGACATTTACAATTTTACGAAAGATTTCTATTTCAAATAAATGCTTTTGACTGAACTTTCTATTAATCAAAGAAACCTGAAAAAATGTATCATGGTTTCCACAAAAATATTAAGCAGCACACCACATTTTCAACATTGATATTGATAATATTAAGAAATGATTCTAAAGCACCAAATCAACATTAGAATGATTATTTCTGCAATTTACACTGAAAGACTGCTATCGTATTTTTTACGGTAAAGTTCTGGCAACCACGGCTGCCGTTTTTTTACCGTAAATTTTACGGGGATTTTTTTTACAGTGGATGTCGTCCGGCCATAAGAGTTCATGGCATCATACTTGCCTTCAAGCGTAAACACTCATTCATACACGTTACATAAGTTCTGTTGCAGAACTAGGGCGAGTGCTTGTGCGCAGTCATTAACCCTGAGGTTCCAACATCCTTGTGTGTCTCTTCCACTTGTCTGATCTACTGCACTGAAATATTTGTATTTGTGAATGTTCATTACTTGCCTGGGAGGGTCCAGCACTGCTTTAGCTTGGCATCCATTTCATTGGGTCTTCAGCCTGCACATCACCTGAAATCTCCATGACCTTCTCTGAAAATCAGCTCAGAACAAATGGCACCAATGATCCTTCCCAACATTCAAAGCATCGTCCCTCTAAGCAATTGTGCACTGTGGCTACAGAGAGATCAGAGGTAGAGGAAGCATGTGTTGGAAGATGTTAGGTGTCTGTTAGACTGTGATGGCAAAGCTGAATTGTCTGCAGCCATTACGCCAGTCTTCAGTGTCACATGATCCTTCAGAAATCATTCTGATTTTTTAAATTAAAATAGGAAGTAGTTCATTTAAATTGTAATAATACTGTATTTCACAATATTACTGTTTTTACTGTATTTTTAATCAAATGCAGTCTTGGTGAGAATAAGAGACTTCAAAAAACATAAACGACTTTTGCTTTTGCATGTCACATTATCAATCACAATGCACTGAGTACTTTGCAGAAAAGCAAATTAGATATGAGAGCCACAATTTATTGGTCATGCGAATTTGGAACCACATGACGGTCAGTGAATGATGACAGAATTTACATGAATTTTTTTTAAGTGCAATAGTGAATAGTCTGTTCACACTCACTTCCCTAAGGAACATCTCTGTTTTATTAGCCATGTCATAGCAATCTCCAGAGCTGAAGCATGTTTCTAATCTGGGCAAATTAACCTGAAGCTCTGCTCCACTAAATGAAATGAATGAGGGAACGTGTGATTTGGGATAAAGACTTGGCCTCATTAAGAGAGCTAATGTAGACCTTTTGTTGAATTGTCACCAGCCAGACAGAAAATCTTACAGTGTTGACAAAATAACCATAGCATGCACATCACACATTAAATGCATTAGCAGTTATTTAAAAAAATGATTAAAATGATATAAATCTCACCAGAGCTTTTGCAAACTTGAACTTGTAGCATGTGGAATATGGACCTTCAGGAAAGCTCAGAAAGCTGACTTTGATATTAAATAGATTTTTATTTTTTAAATATCTTAATAAATATCTGACTGTGTGTTGTAAAGAAAGTAATGACAGAGCTGTGACGCCTTATAAAAGAGAAAATTAATCTTTTCTTTCTGTTAGGAAACTGTTTCTTTAAAAAATATTTCGGTTTTAGTAAATCATCTATGAAGTATTTGTTGGCATTCTCATTCATTTCAATGGCAGCTGCGTGGCTGTTATTAATTTTAATAGTGAATGGTATTAAAGATAAAATTCTTTTGATTCAAGCAAAACCTCATGTATTTTCTTTTGAATAAGTATAATTTAATGATTAAATTCCTCTAGTAATATATTTTTAAAGGAAATCTAATTTTTATCATAGGTACTCTTCAACTGTGAGTGACGGAATCTAAAACAAAGATCCAGAAAATCACATTGTATGATTTTTAAGTCATTAATTTGCATTTTATTGCATGACATAAGTATTTGATACATCAGAAAAGCAGAACTTAATATTTGGTACAGAAACCTTTGTTTGCAATTACAGAGATCATACGTTTCCTGTAGTTCTTGACCAGGTTTGCACACACTGCAGCAGGGATTTTGGCCCACTCCTCCATACAGACCTTCTCCAGATCCTTCAGGTTTCGGGGCTGTCGCTGGGCAATACGGACTTTCAGCTCCCTCCAAAGATTTTCTATTGGGTTCAGGTCTGGAGACTGGCTAGGCCACTCCAGGACCTTGAGATGCTTCTTACGGAGCCACTCCTTAGTTGTCCTGGCTGTGTGTTTCGGGTCGTTGTCATGCTGGAAGACCCAGCCACGACCCATCTTCAATGCTCTTACTGAGGAAAGGAGGTTGTTGGCCAAGATCTCGCGATACATGGCCCCATCCATCCTCCCCTCAATGCGGTGCAGTCGTCCTGTCCCCTTTGCAGAAAAGCATCCCCAAAGAATGATGTTTCCACCTCCATGCTTCATGGTTGGGATGGTGTTCTTGGGGTTGTACTCATCCTTCTTCTTCCTCCAAACACGGCGAGTGGAGTTTAGACCAAAAAGCTCTATTTTTGTCTCATCAGACCACATGACCTTCTCCCATTCCTCCTCTGGATCATCCAGATGGTCATTGGCAAACTTCAGACGGGCCTGGACATGCGCTGGCTTGAGCAGGGGGACCTTGCGTGCGCTGCAGGATTTTAATCCATGACGGCGTAGTGTTACTAATGATTTTCTTTGAGACTGTGGTCCCAGCTCTCTTCAGGTCATTGACCAGGTCCTGCCGTGTAGTTCTGGGCTGATCTCTCACCTTCCTCATGATCATTGATGCCCCACGAGGTGAGATCTTGCATGGTGCCCCAGACCGAGGGAGATTGACCGTCATCTTGAACTTCTTCCATTTTCTAATAATTGCGCCAACAGTTGTTGCTTTCTCACCAAGCTGCTTGCCTATTGTCCTGTAGCCCATCCCAGCCTTGTGCAGGTCTACAATTTTATCCCTGATGTCCTTACACAGCTCTCTGGTCTTGGCCATTGTGGAGAGGTTGGAGTCTGTTTGATTGAGTGTGTGGACAGGTGTCTTTTATACAGGTAACGAGTTCAAACAGGTGCAGTTAATACAGGTAATGAGTGGAGAACAGGAGGGCTTCTTAAAGAAAAACTAACAGGTCTGTGAGAGCCAGAATTCTTACTGGTTGGTAGGTGATCAAATACTTATGTCATGCAATAAAATGCAAATTAGTTATTTAAAAATCATACAATGTGATTTTCTGGATTTTCGTTTTAGATTCCGTCTTTCACAGTTGAAGTGTACCTATGATAAAAATTACAGACCTCTACATGCTTTGTAAGTGGGCAAACCTGCAAAATCGGCAGTGTATCAAATACTTGTTCTCCCCACTGTACATGATGGAACTTGCGAGCGGAAAGAATGAACGCTTCCCCAGAGAGGAATCCTTTTATTTTTAATATTTAAAAATGTTTGTGTGCTGCTGCAGTCTATTTCAGTTGCCTCAAAATAGCAACGTGCCAACAATGCGCCTGAACACACCTCGTTTTCAGACCAGCACGCCCATGGGTGAACAGATGGGCACGAGTGCATTTGCTATTTAAACAACGTGGCGCTGGACATGAAAATGATAACTGCGTCGGGCTGAAACTAGCAAAAAAACACTTGTGTTGTGCCTGCTGTCGCATTGCACCGGGTGTATGATAGGGACCTATGACGTGAACATGTTTTCTTGCAACATTCTTAACCTGAGCTGTAATGTAAAAGTTAGCAGACAGGGAAAAATACAAGTCCACACAGTTTAAGAGCCCTGGTAAAACAAATCAGATACTGGCTAAAATATCAACATTGTAAAATGTTTGATTTCATACTTTTGAATATTCGTCAATGCAGAAAGATGCTTTTTCCTGCCAGACTATGTAGTTATCAGCAGAAGCTAATGCAGCCATGCTAAACAAACCGTGACCTTATGGACATGGATCTGTCATCTAGATTAGAGTGCAGAATAATTGGAAATACTGAAGTACTTTCTGTCCTTTCTATGGGTTTTGTATTTTTCATTGCTTACACCTCCAGTGTCTGTCTCTTTTATCATGAGTAATCTGTGAATGAGATCTAAATGTCACCCTATAGATGAGTCTGTTCAGGTGTGAGCTGTTATTTCCGTCTGGGGAAATCGATGCAGACCATCAGCCAACATTTCTCGTACTTCCTCTTTGCCTTTCCACATCTCACCACTCTTCACCACATAAAGATTTACTCCTCCGTTTGGAATAAAGACTCCTCTGTTTGCATAGACCCTCCTCTACAAACTGCCCAGCTGCCCAGTTGGGATTTCCAGCTACTGCTAATGCAATCTCAATTAGATGTCAGTAAATATTTATCCTCACAATTGTGGCCGCAATGACAAAAGGTCTGTATTCTCATAGAGAACCCCTGCCGTCTGACTGGTTTTTAATGAAGAGGTCATCAGATTGTTTTAGATTTGAACTGATGGGCTTGAAATGGCTTGTGCTTCTGTGATCCAGTTTCAGCTTAAATCTCTAAGCCATTGACATAAAACAAGGAGATAGAAAGCCTTGAAGAGTATCATGGAGGTTTAGTTTTACTTTGTATTGATTTCTTGTAATTTGAATGTAATTTTGTGAATCTTCGTCCCTGAGCTCATTAAAAAAAACGGAACCTAGGAATGAATGGAACATCAATTGATCCTCCAATTAAAAATTAAATCCTTGGGATTGGTTTAAGATAGTGTGCAGAAGCAGGAATATATAATGTAATCAAAGGGGATGTCAGGATGTGTCGTCAGATGTGCTGCCTGTAAAATCTCTTCACTAGCATCAAGATGAGTGAGAAAGACTCTTCACCTCCCTATATATTCTGTCCTTCTGCACAGTTACCATCTTATTTCAAATCATTGGTCTGCAGATCCAAGAAGACCACAGAACTGCATGACAATATTATTATTATTATTATTATTATTATTATTATTCAGTTCTACTGATAATAATAATAATAATAATACAAAATAATAAAGATTTGCAAATGTTTATTATTATTATTATTATTATCATACTATATGATATAATCATACTGAAAACACTTTCTTTTAAATTTTGAATGTAAAAAAGAGAGCAAAATCTTAATATGAATCCTAAATTTAATTGGTAGCCAATGCTGAGAGGCCAGACTATGTGAAATGTTTTTTTTGTTATAATTAACTTGCCATTTGACAGTCAAAAATAGCATAAAAACGCTTTGCTACACACATACTCGCTTGTCAATGACAGTGTCATTTTAACAGAATAATAAAGAAAGATCTTACATGAACATACTCGCCCACACACAAAGCGGTGTAGATTTATGTTCATTCATCAGTGACCGTTGGCACCTCGTGACCTGCATGGCTAATGCAGTCTCTGCATTATTAACAAAGCTCTTCATACTGTGGCTCTGCAGCTGCCCGCACGCCGGCCTTGGCAATGCTTGCTAGCCCCATGCTACACAGAGATCCCCTGTCATAGCTCTTCTCAGAACTGAAGCGCTACAGTGCATCAAAAAAGCCAATAACTACTTAGCATTTGTACCAGTGTCACACTATATTGACTCTCTTTGGGACTTGGCCAATCGAGTTAGCGGTGTGTGCATGCTGTTAGCACAGCTTGATGATAGGCTACATAATTTTAGGCACGGTGGCCATAGGTTTCACTAATGGATCTGCCCAGGCGATGAGCTCGGTATAGTGTGACTTCAAACGGCTTGCAGTACCATCAAATATTTACCAGCCATGCTGCTTTTCCACCTGCTCTCCCTCTGCTGGAGCGTAGCGGAGTGCGTATGATCCAGCAACATCCCACCGTGTTTGCTGTTTTTGACCGCTGCTAGGAAGAATGTTGACCTCGGTTCCCCTGCAGGGACGGTTTGCAGGTCTGACGAACAACTTTGGCCACCAAATATGTGACGTGATAGTATCAGTTTCCAGTTGAGAGCAGGGCAAATGTTCTGCTGATCTTTAGCTTTAGTTCTTTTGTCTGAAAGCAAAATAGCAGTGACTTCCTTTCAGAGTGAAAATGGTGTCATGTGGCCCAAGTCAAAATAATTGCATTGATTTGAGTTCCTTTTTTTTATTAGTTAAATATTTCAAATCACATATATTTGTATAAGTGTTGATGGTCTCATATTCCGATAACAAGGAATACAAAGCTGCCTTTGGGAAATGTATGTTTCTTAGTGCGGTTAGAGCTCCTTCTATGAGAAGTAAACCGCACGAGAGAAATTGAAACTAATACCACAGATTCACTCTCTCTCACTGACACATTCAATTTTAACATTGTGATCTACATCACATTGCGAGGAAGTTTACGATAGCCAGGCCTAATTTGACAACCTTTTTTTCAGGGTTCAAAAAGATAAATCATTTCATTTTATTTGTATATATTAGGGGTGTAACGATACACCAATGCCACGGTTCGGTTCATATCACGGTTTTGGAGCCACGGTTCGGTTCGGTTCGGTTCTGTTTGCTGTGGAGGCAGGGTTCATGGCAGGGCACCAGCAATAATAACACTAGATTCACTTTTAACTTAATAATAACAACAACAATAATTTAACTTATTAACTTTATCTTTATTAACTTTATACATTGGCTTCATGTTTTCTTTAGAGCAGATTAGCATACCTGAGTAAACTAAAATGAAATAAATACGGGATTTGCAATTACCCAGTTGTCGGTAATATAGTGCGCTGTGATCGTGATGAAGGATGGGAAGTTGCATGGGAGGTCCACCCATCTGTAGTTAAAGCAGTGAATTTTGCATTGCTCAGGTCCTCCATCAGTTTGGCTTTTACTTTGTTGTAAAGTTGAGGCAACACATTCTGACTAAAATGCGGTCGGTGCTGCTGATATTAATGTCGGGATAATGTCTCCGGAGATGCGCTTGAATGTTAGAAGTGTTTCCTGTCGTATGAGCAACTTTTGTGAAACACTTACGACAGACAATGTGCGTTTTGTCTACGACACGATTTACATTATTGTACTCCACTGGAAAACCAAAATGTGCCCACACAGGAGACGTAAATGTGACTGGGGGGTCTTCAATCTCAATATGACGCGGAGTTGCCATCCTGCAGTGCTTATGTAAGCTGCAGAGTGTGATCGATGACATGCACTTGGAAGAAAAGGGTTAGTGTATATTTAGTAAATAATATTATTATAATATTTAGTAAAAATACAGCTCTTATTAGTTGTTAAAAGTGTACTATTACTATTTAATCAAATGACAAGGAAGAAAAAAATAGTTTTGTGACATAAGGTGAAGTGAGAGCTGGGCCGGGGCAGCAGGGGGCGGGGTGCGTTCGGTTCGTACCGTGGGTGGTGTATGCGATTAATCACGATAAATTTTTCCCCAGCACAAATGTATGTATGTTTGTGTGTGTGTATGTGTGTGTGTGTATATGTGTATATATATATATATATATATATATGTATATATATATATATATATATATATATATATATATATATATATACACACACACACACACACACACACACACACACACACACACACACACACACACACACACACAGTAGATATTAGGGCTGTCAAGCAATACTCCATTCAGGAATGAAGTAAATGTGTGACATATGAAGGCCAAGTATGGTAACCCATACTCGGAAATTGTCCTCTGTATTTAACCCATTCAAGTTAGTGCACACACATTAGGAGTAGTGAGTAGTGAACACGGACACACACACCCAGAGCAGTGGGCAGCCATTTTGCTAAAATATAACACAATATTAACTTCTTATTTATTGAACTTTTGTATTAAATTAATAACACATTTGCACTGCTATTAAGAAACATCACTTGTGTGATATTGCGCTCGTTACTCGTAAAGTGCTTAACTATATCATGATATAAATATGAGACAAAAACAGGGGCAATTTTACCCTGATATCTTGAATTTTAGGGGCATTCTAACTGCATTCTATAGGCTCCATCACGCAGCAAGTTGTTGCCCTGCATTATGTTCTTCACCAGTCATTTTACAGGAGAAGTCTGTTTTTTTCACCTGAATAGATTCAGTTATGACATTTTGATGAAAAATTACGACGTCACAAAAAAAAATGAAATGTACATGTGGATGAATCATTCACAATACATCAATAGCTGATTTTTCATTTAATTCCAATGTCTCTACTTATTTTCAGCGGGTGTTCTGCCATGCTTTAAAAATATTTGTAATGCTTTAAATCGCATAAAATGTACCCTAAATAAACATGTCATACATCATACTCTTCCTGTCTGAGCAGGCAGTTTTTGGCCAGAATAAGTTGAGATGTGGATGTGGTTCTTTCCTGAAATAATGTGCTCCAGTTTTACTTGTTTCCTTGTTGATTTTACTTATATTCTGGTTCATATAAACAGCAAAATCAACACACACACAAAGTACCAGGAGCATTTTATTGGTCAAGGAAGAGTGCGCTAAATCAACATGACTAAGTGTGACACTAAGAAAGAGATGAGGGAGTCCAGAGGAAAGATGAGAAAGCTGATACACAGTAAAACAGAATACGCTTCAGGCTGCTTAAGGATGTTACAGAGAAACACGACGACTCGCAGGAGTGCGCTTAAGACAAATACGGAAGGACAAATAATTTAAAACCATACAAGATGCTGAAGAAAATAATTTTTCATTTAGATTAAAGGAATTATGTTGCATTATTTTTGCTTAAATTTAGTTATAAATATTGCAGGAGAAGTCATGTAGCGTTCTTGAATTCTGAATATCATTTTGACATTTTAGCATTAAAATACAACATCCACAATAGTGATGAGTTCATATACCTTTGTTCTTTGCGGCAGCTAATGAAGGTGGTGTGATAATGCTGATAATATGTATATGAAGTCAGACCCTCATTTAGCTGAGTGAAGTACCGAAGGGACTAAAAAAAGAGGAAAGCCAATAAACAAAGACAAAATGGTGTGCTGAGTTTGGATTCAGCATGTTAAATCAAAGACAATTACAACTGCGCTGCTCTGTCCCATGTTAATGAGCCCAGCGCTGAATGAAGGCATGAATAAATCATGGTTCAGAAAACACATTTGAGGCTCCTGCTTTTCAGAGCCTGGTGTGTATATCTGTGTGTGCGTGTGTGTGTGATGATGGACCAGCAGAGCATCGTGACGAACATCAAAGCAGCTAGACAAAAGGGATTCACTCTTATATGTTCTCCCCTTCTTAGTGTGTGTGTGCTGTGTGTAAGGTTATAATGACAGTGGTCTGAGAGAGAGAGAGAGAGAGAGAGGGGAGGGAAGAAGGCAGTCGGTACAAGGCGCAGTTGAGGAGAGCGAGAGCCACAGTATACAGAGCAGCGTATAAGACAATGACGAGAGACATGCAGTGAAGGTGAACGCAAGAATAAAACACGAGGGATTGCGAACAAACGTCACATGACGAGGGAACTGGATTCACAGCAAGGCAGCTGAGTCCGGCTCATGATGAAAAGGATCCGTTGCAGACTGCAGGCAGGGGTTGTGTGAATGGAAGAGACACTAGATCTGTAGATAACGGAGACAGAAGTGCAGGGGATGGTTGGGCTGCATGGGCTCTGTTGTTGGCATCGCTGTTGCTGTCCTACACCACTTCGCTCGAAACCCGTTCAACACGCTCAGATATGAGCTCCAAACACTCATCTGACTGGATCCCTTACAGGTACATCTGTTTATCCGCTTATCCGCTTGCATGTGTGTTTGGTTGGAGAAGATAGGTGCCTTTGATAGGGGATAGAGGATGATGAATGGATAATGCTGGCAGGGCTGCAAAGGTGATAAAGGTGATTCTCTCATCCTTGTCTGTTATCTCTCGTACGCTCATGCAGCATTCAGAGCTAGTATGTGAGTGTCCAGTTGTGTAGTTGCTGCTGAGGTTTTGTTTATATCAACTGGTCTGACATAATATCTATTACAGGACTTAATGATAAAGATGGCCCAATGGCTACCGGAGCCAGTTGACGTAACTGTTACTGCTGCATTGTCACTATACCTTGCCTTATGACTGTGTTTATGTTGATCTTGTATATGTGTTTTTACGCTTTGAGAACTTTTTAAACATTTTTTGTGACTAAGGTAGTGCTATTTAGCTGGCTGGCATAGATGAGATTTTGTTGAGATTGTGCGAATTTGAAGTATGAGTTAGAATGGGTAATGTTTCAGTTATGTTTTGCACTATATTGTGGTTTATTTTCCAAAAAGGTGTGAAGGTGTAAATATAGGTGCTGCATTTATTTGATCAAAAATACAGTAAAACAGTAATATTTTGAAATATTGTTACAATCTAATATAACTGCTTTCTATTTTAATATATTTTAAAATGTAATTTATCAACCATTACTCCAGTCTTCAGTCACATGATCCTTCAGAAATCAGTCTAATATGTTGATTTGGTGCATTTATGATTATCAATGTTAAAACAGTTGCTGCTTAATATTTATGTGAAAACTGGATTCTTTGATGAATAGAAAGTTTAAAAAACAGCATTTATTTAACAGCACTGTAAATGTCTTTACTGTCACTTTTTTATCAGTTTAATGCATGCTTGCTGAATATTATTATTATATATATACACTCACCTAAAGGATTATTAGGAACACCATACTAATACTGTGTTTGACCCCCTTTCGCCTTCAGAACTGCCTTAATTCTACGTGGCATTGATTCAACAAGGTGCTGAAAGCATTCTTTAGAAACGTTGGCCCATATTGATAGGATAGCATCTTGCAGTTGATGGAGATTTGTGGGATGCACATCCAGGGCACGAAGCTCCCGTTCCACCACGTCCCAAAGATGCTCTATTGGGTTGAGATCTGGTGACTGTGGGGGCCATTTTAGTACAGTGAACTCATTGTCATGTTCAAGAAACCAATTTGAAATGATTCGAGCTTTGTGACATGGTGCATTATCCTGCTGGAAGTAGCCATCAGAGGATGGGTACATGGTGGTCATAAAGGGATGGACATGGTCAGAAACAATGCTCAGGTAGGCCGTGGCATTTAAACGATGCCCAATTGGCACTAAGGGGCCTAAAGTGTGCCAAGAAAACATCCCCCACACCATTACACCACCACCACCAGCCTGCACAGTGGTAACAAGGCATGATGGATCCATGTTCTCATTCTGTTTACGCCAAATTCTGACTCTACCATCTGAATGTCTCAACAGAAATCGAGACTCATCAGACCAGGCAACATTTTTCCAGTCTTCAACTGTCCAATTTTGGTGAGCTCGTGCGAATTGTAGCCTCTTTTTCCTATTTGTAGTGGAGATGAGTGGTACCCGGTGGGGTCTTCTGCTGTTGTAGCCCATCCGCCTCAAGGTTGTGCGTGTTGTGGCTTCACAAATGCTTTGCTGCATACCTCGGTTGTAACGAGTGGTTATTTCAGTCAAAGTTGCTCTTCTATCAGCTTGAATCAGTCGGCCCATTCTCCTCTGACCTCTAGCATCAACAAGGCATTTTCGCCCACAGGACTGCCGCATACTGGATGTTTTTCCCTTTTCACACCATTCTTTGTAAACTCTAGAAATGGTTGTGCGTGAAAATCCCAGTAACTGAGCAGATTGTGAAATACTCAGACCGGCCCGTCTGGCACCAACAACCATGCCACGCTCAAAATTGCTTAAATCACCTTTCTTTCCCATTCTGACATTCAGTTTGGAGTTCAGGAGATTGTCTTGACCAGGACCACACCCCTAAATGCATTGAAGCAACTGCCATGTGATTGGTTGATTAGATAATTGCATTAATGAGAAATTGAACAGGTGTTCCTAATAATCCTTTAGGTGAGTGTATATATATATATATATATATATATATATTTTTTTTTTTTTTTTAATTCTTACCCTAAACTTTTAAACGGTAGTGTTAATATATATTATTATAATTCCATATTTTCCGTAATATGGCTAATTTCTCATCATTTAAAATTCTTTGCATATATTTAGGGCCCGAGCACCGATGGTGTGAGGACCCTATTGGAATTGCTCAGCCTATTATTATTCTTCTCCCAAATGAATTGCATTTTTGATAGCCTAAACATGCTCGAAAACTCATGAAACTTTGCACACGCGTGAAAAGTGGTGAAAATTTACGTCTGATATGGGTTTCAGAATTAGGCCGTGACACAGGAAGCTGTTGTAAGTCAGGCATACAATGTCCAATCTGCCCCAAACTTCATATGTTTGATAAGAGTCCTGTCCTGAAGACATCTACATATGAGTTTCAGAATTAGGCATGGCAAAATTGCTCGATAGCGCCACCTACAACATTTCAACGAAGTGCCCCTCCCGCTACGTTTCACGTACAGGTATGAAATTCGGTACACACATGTAACAGCCCAATACCTACAAAAAAGTCTCCTGATATGAAATCTGAAAACCAACAGGAAGTGAGATATTTTGAATTTTCTTTGCAAAATTGTTGCAAATTTTGCCATTTCCAGACGCTGTACTTTAACGAACTCCTCCTAGAGATTTAATCAGATCAACATCATATTTGCACAGTCTAATCTAAACGCCTTTGTGATGTTAAATTGTGAAGATCTTGAGTTTTCCCTGAAGGCCGTGTCCGTGGCGGCCTGACAAATTTCGATGTTTCGCCATAAAACAGGAAGTTGTTGTAACTCGGACATACAATTTCCGATCTGCCCCAAACTTCACATGTTTTATTAGAGTCCTGGCCTGAAGACATCTACATGCCAATATTCAGTTACAGGCATAGCGCCACCTGTGGGCAACAGAAAAGACCATGTTTTACACTGTGATGAGTATCCTCATTGAGATTTAACCAGATTAACATCATATTTGGTCAGTCTAATCTTAAGGTCTTGGTGATGTTAAATTGTGAAGATCTTGAGTTTTCGCTGAAGGGCGTGTCCGTGGCGGCCTGTCAAAGTCTGATGTTTTGCCATGACACAGGAAGCTGTTGTAAGTTAGGCATACAATGTCCGATACGCCCCAAACTTCACATGTTTGATAAGAGTCCTGGCCTGAAGACATCTACATGCCAATATTAGTTAGTCATAGCGCCACCTACTGGCAACAGGAAATGGCATGCTTTACACTGTAATTCCCTCCCAGAAATACATTTAAATATGCCATCAAGTCCCAAACATGCTAGAAACACATTAAATCAAGCAAAACTTGGCTAAGTGCTAATGTATGCGATTTACGCCACAAAACAGGAAGTTGTTGTAACTCAGGCATACAGTGTCCGATCTGCCGCAAACTTCACACGTTTGATAATAGTCCAGGCCTGAAGACATCTACATGCCAATATTCGGTTATAGTCAAAGCGCCACCTGCTGGCAGCAGGAAGTGTGGCACATTGAAGTGACTTTGCCATATTTCTCCTATATTTACCCACTTAAATGCATGTCGCCCACTATTCGCTGTTTTCCTGAGGCCACCGGGTGGCGGTGCTCCCGGGTGCGAGGGCCCTTTCATCGCTGCTTGCAGCTTTAATTTGCTTTTATATTTTTACTGACTTGTATTTCTATCTGGTATGGTCAGTTATTATCACTGTATACAGTAACATAACCATGCTTTTGCTTTATGTTTGCTGTTGGAGGCAGTCTTGCTGCTGCCTCATTGTCATGGCTGCACTGCCTCCTCTGCTCTCTCATTGGCTCTTGGTTGCTATAAGTTACAAGCCTACTTTCCTCCACTCTTTCTTTGAAAGATTACATCAGGGAGCACTTGCCGCTTGTTGCAGGGAGCCAAAGGTACCGCTCAACCTCCCCTGGAGGGTCTAAGGCTGTCTCTATGGGAGTGTGTTTTGTTTGTGAAGATTTGCCCTCTCCCACACCCCAGTTTCCTGTGTGTGAGGTCTGTGATTGTGACCTGAATGGATTTGAGCAATCTAACAAGCTTTGGCACTGGAGGAGCTCAAGGAAACCGTAACGGAAATTCTTGTTTTAAGAGATGCATACATGAGTCATTTGTTTCATCTGAACCCGAAAAAAGAAAATCTCAAATGATACAGTAGCTCTCACTTATTTGTCGTAGGCATTAGTGGGATTAAAAGGAGTGTGATTTGAACCTTTTGAATATACTGTCATTTACTCACTCTTATGTCATTCCAAACTTGTAAGAATTTCTTTCTTCTGAGGAACACAGAACAAGACCCCATTGACAACACTGGACCGCATGGCTTTCATTGGATGAACAAATAAAACATATCTTCTGTGTTCAGCAGAAGAAAGTCAAACAGGATTTGAGCGAAATGAGGATGTGCAAATAATGAAGCCTATTTAAGTCTCCTGAGAAAAAGACCCTGAAATCACACATCAACGTCTATGTCTCAAACCATTCTGTCTTTCTTTGCCAACATACCAAAGTCTGCAATTAGTCAGCGATTTTACTATGAACATTTCTCATCAGATTCTAAGATCAACTTATTCTAGATGATATCCACATTAATTGTGTAGTTTTATACTTTTTTGTCTCATTTGTATCTATGTTAATTATAAAAACATAACTGACAACTCCATTAAGTGTCCTTGACTATGAAAGAGCAACCTATGAGCATATCCTATGTATAGGTATTTTGATAGATGTTTTCCTATAATACTGATGATCAATCTTTTTTTAGTTTTCTCATAAAATAATTAGGAATCGGGCAGAGATTAGCCTTGCGAAGTCAGGTCACCTTTAGCACTTTATTTCAAATTTATTATAGCGCTTTATTTTTTTTTTGTTTCAAATCAGCTTAATAAACAAGAATAATCAGTGATGCAAGCTATCAAATATGAGACAAATTTAAAATTCTGCTGTAAAGCAGCTCTGAAATGACAATAGTGTCACTTAATCAGTTCAAGTTTTGTTCTCATCTGAGTGTCTGTGTAGTCAAATCGATAATATTACTGAATATTCTTTTAAATATTCTTTTAAACACTGACTAAGCAAGCCAAAGGCGACAGTGGCAAGCAACCCAAGCTCCAACAGGTGACAGAAATAATAATAAAAAAAACCTTGCAGCTCAGTCGGTGGGCCAGTTCTCCTCTTGCCAAATGAGTGAAGGGGTGATCTCATAGTAGGGCTGCACAATTAATCGAATTTGTAATCGTGTTTTCAATTACGGATGCCACAATTATGTAATCATTCAAAGGTGCAATTACAAAAAAAAAGTCCACTTAAATTATTCTGTGCTTAAGATATGCTTTTTCTTTCTACAGGTTATGTTAAGGTTTTTTTTCCCCATTGTTTTAATTTTAGTTTTAGTATAACATTATAATACCATGCATATTTTTTTTTTTTTAACTTTTTTTATTTAAAGAAACCAAACCAATGTATATTTGACATTTGAGGCTTAATGCTATAGAAAAGATATAAGAGTTTTTCAGGAAGAGTGTTTTTTGTTTATTTTGATATAACAATATGGCATGCAGTCGCTTCAAACAATGGTATAACGCTGTTCAAAACATCATTCAATATAAATTGTGATCATCATAATTAATAATCACAATTACAATTTCAAGGGAATAATCGACAATTGTGATTTTTGTGCAGCCCTATCTCATAGATTAAACACTGTGCGTCTTCCGTATTGTACATTTAGAGCTGTGGTTAGCTGTAAAATAACATTTTGAATTACTCATATGTGAAATTCAGGCAATGATTTTCATCCAAAAAGAAAGCAGGTCAATAATTAGAGGTGCAGCAGTAGGGCGATCTGCTATTAAATGTCTTGCTTATAGGCAAAATGGAAATGCAGCAAGATCTGGATCTCGGCCTTTGTGATAGCAGTGAGCGCAGGCAGCAAATGTGTCCTTCTCTTATCTCTCTCTCTCAGTCAGCAAGGCCGTTGGGCCCTTCATGGCATTTTTTTTTTTTTTCCTGGTGTGATGAGCATCTTCTCCCCTGCAGATGGGGCTTGCGATGGAAAATGTATAGAGCTTAGAGATCGTGCTGGTAGAGGTCTGTAGCTATTGACTCTGCAGAAAGTTGGCCACTTCTGCGCACTGTGAGCCTCAGCATGCGCTGACCCCGCTCTGTGAATTATTTATTTATTTATTTATTTATTAATGTGGCCAACCACTTCATGGCTGAGTTGCTGTTGTTCCCAATTGCTTCCACTTTGTTATAATACCACTAACAGTTGACCGTGAAATATTTAGTAGTGAGGAAATTCCACGAATGGACTTACTGCACAAGTGGCAACCTATCACGGTACCACACTTGAATTCACTGAACTCCTGAGAGTGACCCATTCTTTCACAAATGTTTGTAGAAGCAGTCTGCATGCCTAGGTGCTTGATTTTATATACCTGTGGCCATGGAAGTGATTGGAACACCTGAATTCAATGATTTGGAGGGGTGTCCCAATACTTCTGGCAATATAGTGTATATGGATAGAAAGCACTGAGAAAAAAAAGATGTAGAAAGATGTGGTGCTGAGAAAAAAAGACTTCCGTAACTCCATAGAAACTCTTTAAAACTACCTCAAAAGTGTCATTGACCTTCTTCATACTTGAACTGTGCAGTAGTGCTGTGTAAAGAAGTACACACTGTCGTCCATACTGCTTAAATGTATATCGGCCCAAAAAAAAAACTATTGTCATCACTTACCCCCAAAAACTGTATGAGGTTTTATTTTCATGCAACATAAAAGAAGACATTTAGCGAAGAAAAGTGAACTTAATTTAAGATGTAGTTTCTGAAGTCTTGTCTGATTCTGTCTTATGTAATTTTGCCCCTCAAGTAAATCTTATTTTAAGGGTTTTTAGATGTTTTTACTGCAATACAAAACAAAAATGATTTGCTTTTAATGCCTGAACATTCCTTCAGGTCATAGCTGTTTTGTAAGTGCTGTTCTTCACTCTGAAACACGCAGCACAGCAGACTATATACTTAATTAAATCGCAGCCTTTGGTATGATAATCACACTAAGCTATATCATTATTTTAGTTTTATTTCGATTAACTGTGCAGCCACATTTATTTATTTGAATTTCACATTCAATTACATTTTTAGCTTTTTATCAAATGTTATGAACCCCTTTTGGGAAACACTGCATTTGTATTTTGTTTTGTTTGAGAATTAACAGTTAAAGGTGCCCTGCCACACAAAACCGTTTTTACTTGTATTTTTTGAAATATGTTAGGTCCATATGTGTTTGTGTTATGTCGTGAATGTGAAAATGAACTGCTACCTCCTCTGTCAGCTCTAGCCACTGAAAAGAAATAAGCGGAGAAATCAGGCCGATTACAAAAGCTGGTCAGTCTGACGTCGTGTTGCCTGAGCTCATTACTATTCATGAGCTCGCCCAGTTGAGACCGCGCCCACAGAATTCGTCTAGCTCAGTGACAGTTTTCGTATACAGCAAGGATGCTGATAGCCAGGCTCTCATTGGCTAGCTGTTAGCCAATCAGAGTCAAGCTGCTTAGCTCGTTGAATATTAATGAGAACTGGCGCAAATCGAGCTGAGTCTTCATGCAGGCTTTCTATACAACGCTAGAATGGCTTGAAACAAGGTAAACAAAGCATGGTCGAACTTCAGACATTACCACAAAAGTAATGAAATACGTGTGGCAGGACACCTTTAAAAGTAAAGAATACAAATCAGCAAACGTTACTGATTCCAATACACACATGCAGTTAAACACCCACATGCATATACACACACATAGACACACAAAGTGAATTGTCACTGTCATCAGTGAAGCTTGATGGTGAGAGAGAAATTCCCCCGTGCATTGCAGGCAGCTGTCAGCACATATCAATTTATCTCTCATCTCTTGTTGACCCTCATTATAACCGCTCTGTTTATGTCATTATCTGCCAATCTGATGGGAACTGACACCCTTGACTGCTGACATTAGGCACTATGCTTTGTGCATGTGTGCATTTATGTATTTTAGCTTTAGGAGTGTGATCATGAATGTGTAAGTAAGGATTACTATTTCTGTATCCTGCGGTTTGTGTTAGTTTGTGAGTGCACTAAATAGGTGTCTGTATTTTTGAATGAGTGTGTGCTCATGACTCATGGGCATGTATTTTCGTGCCCATGTGCATGTGTGATAAAAATGGTGTCGGTGTTGGCAGTCCATAGAGAGTGAAATTTCTCAAGTTAAGTAGGAAAGGAGAGACTTTGAGTTGAGCACTGAGAGAGAGGAAGACAGAGTATAATAGATAAGATTATACTATCTATCTATCTGTCTATCTGTCTGTCTCTCTGTTTGTCTGTCTGTCTGTCTGTCCTATCGTTCTGTCATTTTGTCTATCGGTCTACCTATCATTCTGTCGTTTTATCTATAATTCTGTCTAAATACAGTGGGGAGAACAAGTATTTGATACACTGCCGATTTTGCAGGTTTGCCCACTTACAAAGCATGTAGAAGTCTGTAATTTTTATCATAGGTACTCTTCAACTGTGAGTGACGGAATCTAAAACAAAAATCCAGAAAATCACATTGTATGATTTTTAAGTAATTAATTTGCATTTTATTGCATGACATAAGTATTTGATACATCAGAAAAGCAGAACTTAATATTTGGTACAGAAACCTTTGTTTGCAATTACAGAGATCATACGTTTCCTGTAGTTCTTGACCAGGTTTGCACACACTGCAGCAGGGATTTTGGCCCACTCCTCCATACAGACCTTCTCCAGATCCTTCAGGTTTCAGGGCTGTCGCTGGGCAATACGGACTTTCAGCTCCCTCCAAAGATTTTCTATTGGGTTCAGGTCTGGAGACTGGCTAGGCCACTCCAGGACCTTGAGATGCTTCTTACGGAGCCACTCCTTAGTTGCCCTGGCTGTGTGTTTCGGGTCGTTGTCATGCTGGAAGACCCAGCCACGACCTATCTTCAATGCTCTTACTGAGGGAAGGAGGTTGTTGGCCAAGATCTCACGATACATGGCCGCATCCATCCTCCCCTCAATACGGTGCAGTCGTCCTGTCCCCTTTGCAGAAAAGCATCCCCAAAGAATGATGTTTCCACCTCCATGCTTCACGGTTGGGATGGTGTTCTTGGGGTTGTACTCATCCTTCTTCTTCCTCCAAACACGGCGAGTGGAGTTTAGACCAGTAAGCTCTATTTTTGTCTCATCAGACCACATGACCTTCTCCCATTCCTCCTCTGGATCATCCAGATGGTCATTGGCAAACTTCAGACGGGCCTGGACATGCGCTGGCTTGAGCAGGGGGACCTTGCGTGCGCTGCAGGATTTTAATCCATGACGGCGTAGTGTTTTACTAATGGTTTTCTTTGAGACTGTGGTCCCAGCTCTCTTCAGGTCATTGACCAGGTCCTGCCGTGTAGTTCTGGGCTGATCCCTCACCTTCCTCATGATCATTGATGCCCCACGAGGTGAGATCTTGCATGGTACCCCAGACCGAGGGAGATTGACCATCATCTTGAACTTCTTCCATTTTCTAATAATTGCGCCAACAGTTGTTGCCTTCTCACCAAGCTGCTTGCCTATTGTCCTGTAGCCCATCCCAGCCTTGTGCAGGTCTACAATTTTATCCCTGATGTCCTTACACAGCTCTCTGGTCTTGGCCATTGTGGAGAGGTTGGAGTCTGTTTGATTGAGTGTGTGGACAGGTGTCTTTTATACAGGTAACGAGTTCAAACAGTTGCAGTTAATACAGGTAATGAGTGGAGAACAGGAGGGCTTCTTAAAGAAAAACTAACAGGTCTGTGAGAGCTGGAATTCTTACTGGTTGGTAGGTGATCAAATACTTATGTCATGCAATAAAATGCAAATTAATTACTTAAAAATCATACAATGTGATTTTCTGGATTTTTGTTTTAGATTCTGTCACTCACAGTTGAAGAGTACCTATGATAAAAATTACAGACCTCTACATGCTTTGTAAGTGGGCAAACCTGCAAAATCGGCAGTGTATCAAATACTTGTTCTCCCCACTGTATCTATGTATCTTTCTGTAAGTCTGTCTGTCTGTCTGTTGCTCACTCTGTCTGTCTATCTATCTGTCTGTCTGTATGTCATTCTAGCTATCTGTTCTATATATCATTTTCAAATTCAAGTGTTTGAACCTTTTTTTATAGTGTACAAAAAATGCTTATAAACGAGAGGAGGGACAGGCAGAGCACAAAGGCATCACCAAAGACCTCCCTCCTCACAGGACCTGAAAGAGGACAATGAGTCAGAGGCATGATCAACACAGCAGCCTTGAAAAGTCTGTGTCCTTTGAAAAAATTGTTTATACGTACCATTTATATACTGTTCTGACCATATTCTAGATTTAATGGCCAGTAAATGGAGACCAATTGCTTTGATTTTATTTATATGATTTGTACTGGAGTCTCTACACATCAGCTCTTTTAAAACCCTTGTGCGGTCTTCGGTCATTTCTGACCGGAGAATTTTACGTTTTGAATTGTTAAAAATCACAGCTTCATCGGAATGGTACGAAACTTGGTGACTTTTATGACACTTGCAATGTGAACACAAAAAAAATTGAGGGCATGATTCGAACAGGCTAAGTGGTCGTAAAAAAAATAGTCACACTCATGGTCTTCGGTCAAAAATGACCAACCATAGGAAATGAATGGGAAATTGACAAAAATACGAAAATAATGAGAATTTTTGTGTGCACAATCTACAAATCAGCCACAATACTGAAAAAAAGTACACAGCAGTGAAGGGATGACACTATAAAACATCAAGAATATGATATAGAAATATCCACTCACAAACAGACGCACACAAACACACACACACACACACCTATGAACCACTGTGTCTGTAACACAGAGCAAAGTTTTGAGAGTATGTGAAATAAATTCAATAATTCAGTAATAATGCAGAAAAAAGCTCACCGCCGTGATGTGGTGTCACAGGGTGATTAAATGAATTGCATTTTTTTTATTAAATTCTGAATTAAAAAATGGGTAACAAAATGCTTCCTTGCATTCTCTTTCTAACACAATGTTCAGGTTTGACTGTAATCATAATGCATAAACTAACTTCAAATCACTATTTCTAACAAAAAAGAAATCTAAAACTTGACAAAAAGTTCTAGAAAACGCCCAATGGCAGTGCCAATGCCATGGGCATGCGGAATTTGCATAGCGTAACTCCGCCCCACAGTGTGGGTATATAAGGAAGTACGCTGGCAACATCGCATTATGTTTCTGCTTCGGAGCCAAGAGCATCTATCTCTTCACTCCTTAAGCCTTTTGAGTATATCGTCAAGCTTCTTCGAGACAAGCAGCTCTCCAGTTGGTGTTGGTGTGACGGCGCGTTCCAGCGATCGCATACTGCCTGCCTGCTGATCTGTGCAGTGATCTGCAACAGCTGTGTGTGTGTTCCCTGGGCGCTTCAGCACTCTGCAGGGCTTTCTCTCACAAAAAGAGCTTGCGCGTGGCACGTCTTTTTAAAGACGGTTCGCCCGTGCACTTCTGTGTGCGGTCGATCTCTGTTGCCATCTGATGGGCACAGTCACTGCTTGACGTGTTTGGGCTTCAGCACGCTCAAGCAGCGTTTGTGGATGAGTCATGTTCTCACTGCGGGAACATGACCATCGCGAAGTTGCGGTCGAGACTCAATGACCTCCGTGAAGGAAAGAGAGTCCCCTCTGCCACACCCCAATCTACCGTCTCCGAGAGAGATGGTACTTTGGCTGGTGGCCAGGGTGACCCGAGGGTTACGGTGTAATAAATCCCGACAATCATTCCTCGGGCCACACCCCCCTCTCGCACACCGCTACCTGCGAGTGGTCGGACTGAAACAGCGGGACCGTCTGCGGACGCCCCGCGTGTTTCGTTCGGCGCTCCAGATGACAACGAGACGTCGATCGCCGCATCTCAAGGTGGGCTGGAGTCCTCTGCGGATGAAGATTCGGCTATGCTGGATTGCCTGAGTCCGACCCGGAGTTGACAGCCATGTCATCTCGGAGGATGATTGGTCTTTGGGTGCGGCGCGTCCTGACAGCTGTCGGGCCCCGCCCACAATTACTTTCTCTCCCGAGGTACATGAGGAGGTCACGCGGTCCTGGAAGTCCCCGTTGTCTTCCCGTGACCGTTCGCAGGCCTTCTCCGCCTTCTCTGCCCTCGATGGGGCCACGGCCAAGGGTACACTGGGGTCCCCCCTGTTGACGCTCAGTTGCAATCACGGTCGAGACTCAGTGACCCCTGTATGGAGGTAGAGTCCCCTCTGCCACACCCCAATTTCCCCTCCACGTGATGGAATGCTTGGCTGGTGATTGGCACAGCTGATTTGGGAACAGTTCGGCGACGCACAGGTAGATCTGTTTGCCTCCCACGACTCTTCCCATTGCCGCCTGTTTTATTCCCTGACCGAGGGCTCTCTCGGCACGGATGCTCTGGCGCACACTGGGCCTCCACAAGTATGCGTTTCCCCCAGTGAGCCTTCTCGCACAGGTTCTGTGCGAGATCAGGGAGGACAAGGAGCAAGTCCTTTGATCGCCCCGTATTGGCCCGGCCGGACCTGGTTTTCCGAACTCGTACTCCTTGCGACAGCCCCTCCCTGGTCGATTCCTCTGAGGAAGGACCTTCTTTCTCAGAGACGGGGCACCCTTTGGCACCCGCGTCCCAATCTTTGGAACCTCCACGTGTGGCTCCTGGATGGGACGTGGCAGGTTGAGTACCCTACCACCTCAGGTGGTGGCTACCATCACTTCCGCTAGGGCCTTGTCTACCCGACACGCCTATGCATTGAAGTGGAACCTCTTCGTCACGTGGTGCTCTTCTCACCAAGAAGACCCCTGGAAATGCCCGATCGGGTCCGTGCTCTCATTCCTCCAAGAAGGGTTGGAACGAAGGCTGTCTCCTTCCACCCTCAAGGTTGATGTGGCCGCTATATCAGCCTACCACGACCTTGTGGAGACGAAAAAGGTAAGTCAGCACGACCTGGTCATCAGGTTCCCGAGGGGAGCGAGGAGACTGAATCCTCCTCGCACTCCCCTCGTACCCTCTTGGGACCTTTCAGTAGTCTTAAGTGCTCTGCAGAGGGCTCCCTTCGAGCCATTGCGGTCAGTCGAGCTTAAGTTCCTGTCTATAAAGATCGCTTTGGCCTCCATCAGAGGGTAGGGGACCTGCAGGCATTTTCGGTTGACGAAGCGTGCCTGGAATTCGGGCCGGCCAATTCTCACGTGATCCTGAGACCCCGGCCTGGATATGTGCCCAAGGTTCCCACCATTCTGTTCAGGGACCAGGTGGTGAACCTGCAAGCGCTGCCTTTGGAGGAGGCAGACCCAGCCTTGGCACTGCGCTGTCCAGTATGCGCCTCCGTGCTTACGTAGACAGAACGGAGTGTTTCAGGACCTCAGACCAGCTCTTTGTCTGTTATGGTGGGAAGCTGAAGGGAAAGGCTCCCTCCAAGCAAAGGTTGTCTCACTGGATAGTGGACGCCATTGTCTTGGCTTACCAGACGCAGGGGCATGGCGCCTCGCTAACAGACATATGCAGAGCTACAGGCTGGGCGACACCCAACACATTCGACAGATTCTATAATCTCCGAGTGAAGCCAGTGTCCTCTCTTGTACTCACCTCTACTAGTGGCCGGTAATGGACTAGGCTCAGGTGTCTTCGCTTGCTCGCCATTCCACTCTACGGACTGGATACGTGCGTTATTTTCCTCAGGTAGTTTCCCTGAAGCCCTGAGTTCCTCCAGCACTGTCGATGCCGACACCAGTGCGTCTGCCTTACATTGGGACCCCCATTCGTCAGTCACTGACGTTACTCGGAGTGACTGAACGAAAGGGAACGTCTCGGTTACGTATGTAACCCTCGTTCCCTGAGGAGGGAACGGAGACGTAACGTCCCTCTGCCACTTCCGCTGTACCGCTGGAACGGCCGGGAGTTCAGTCTTGGCTCCTCAGCAGGTAAACATAATGCGATGTTGCCAGCATACTTCCTTATATACCCACACTGTGGGGCGGAGTTACGCTATGCAAATTCCGCATGCCCATGGCATTGGCACTGCCATTGGGCATTTTCTAGATCTCGAAGATGATAGGCTTCTAGGCGAAACCCCCATTCGTCAGTCACTGACGTTACGTCTCCGTTCCCTCCTCAGGGAACGAGGGTTACATACGTAACCAAGACGTTTTCTTTCTATACTCTCAACAGATGGCGCTAATCTGCCTTCAAAAAATGGGATTTTAAAGGCCTAGAGTTTATTTTAACCTGAAATACTGCATAAATTGATTTTTTTTATTTATTTTTTTATTAATAATTTTTTTTTTTTATTCTTTTGTATGGGAAAAATGGATATTAATTATTGCATAAATATTAATTAGTACCACAAAACCCTCTCAAAATTTTACTGAAAAAATAAGTTACATTTTAGGGGTCCGGTCACTTTTGACCGCTAAGACCACCAGTGTGACTCCCAAGTAAAGACCGCACAATGATGTACTGTATGAGATAAGATAAGCTAAATACTGTATACTGATGACATGTGCAGCAGACTTTACTGAAGGACATGAACAGTAGGGTCCCCTTTGTGCAAAATCATTGATACTACATTATATTTTTCTTTTACTGTATTTTTCTCTTGATAGTGGCTGTATCTTTGTGTACACAAAAGCTTGTTTGAATCGTATCTCTGTTGGTGCTACTCTTGCTGTGGCAAGTCTTTTTTTTGTGTGTGTGCTTTCCCCATTTAATCTTGTTTTTGTCCTTCTGCAGCACCTTGGATGATGAGGGCACGAACCTGCGACAACAGAAGCTGGACAGACAGGTGAGTCCTCCTTTGGTTTCTTTTCAGCACTGTGTACAGAAGGCTCTGCTCAAAGGAAACGAGATGAATTGAAAAGAATGAACAAAAGAAAAAACAGGCAGAAGAAGAACAATGAGAGAGAAACCATTCATTGAGGAATCACATCACAGAAACATATTCTCAAGACGGTTTAAAGAAAATGCCTTTGATAAGATTTCATATGACATCCCTCCCTTTATCTTACATTTATGTGCTGTTACCTCAGTAGACTTGCCCCAGATATCTTTGAAAATTTATGCCAAGATTGTCATTTTTTTCAGTTAGCAAGACTTCATTAGCCTTGTGGTTTGCATTGGGTATGCTAATAATTCTTTGTTTATTAAACACACTGGATTCTAAGGAGAACAGATGGGTTCCCTTGAAAGCTTCACAAAGTTTTTAGACAGAACATGTTAGTTAATTATAACTGTTAGTTATTTTTTGTCACAAGCATATTATCTCCACACATTTCCTTAGAAAGGATTTTTAGACAAAATGTGACATAAGGCATAATTTTCATTCAAGTTGAAAGTATTTTAAAGCCACAATATGTAATTTTTCGCTACTAGAGGTCGCTTATTCAAAACAAAGGTGTAGCTTGATGACGCCTTCATTTTGTGGAGCTTTTATTATGCCGCAGACAACTGCTTCCGCTTCTTTCGCTCATGCGTATGTGGGGTAACGCAGCACTGTTTTATCATATTAGATACATTTGAATGTGTTGAAAGTTATGTTATAATGCTACTCTGTGCGTTCGCTCGGCGACTACTATGAGACACTTGTTGCACACTGCATAGTCTCAGCCTCAGACGTCACGCCCACGAACCGTTGGCTGAACATCTGAAGTATATGGCACACTTATCTGGAAACACTTCAGGAGTTTCGAAGTCGTCATCTGATTGGTTGAATTCTACAGGATGTCTGTGAGACGAGGGTGCGTTCTTTAACGATCCGCCTAGAAACAAATGCTGTGACTCCAAACTCCCTCGTGGAAGTAGAACGCTGCCGTGTTTACAACTGTGACCATGAGCGCTTACCAGGATCAACTAAAGGCTGGATTTTCAAGAGTATGTGAGGCTCCATTGTTGCAGTAAACTTGCACAACGTTCTTGAATGAATCATTTATAGATGCACGCCGGTCTGTTATTACAGGGACATCGACTTTACATTTTCACGCCCCTAAACATGACGCGGAACAAAACAAACTGTGATTGGTTGCGTTACATGTCAGTCAAACGTCCTCTTGGGCGGTCCTCGACCAATGAAAACTGCGATAGAGTCCTGACCTTCTGCCGTCAGTCTGAAGGTCTGGCTACGTGAGACTACACACTGCAGTAAGCTAGATCGATATTAGGCGTGGTAAAACATGGTATTCGCGGTAACGTCAAGAAAACAACATTTAAGCAATAAGACTGTGTTGAGCTATATAACAATGATTCGTTTTCAGTTGGTGAATGTATGTATCCAAACAGTTGCTCACCTGTCTAATAAAACACATAATATATTAAAGCGTCTTTGGTGTTTCCATGGTTTCTACAAAATAAAAATCGAGAGAACGCGAGTATGATGTCATTGATAGGCGATGCATGGACACGGTCCATGTCCTGGTTAATATTGCTTATTTCTCTGGATTTAAACATTCTTGGAAACATTTGGGATAATGTAAGTACACAAGTCAACAAAATACATAACATTGTTCTAGTGGTTTTTGGATATTTTAATCCAAAAATCTTACATATTGTGCCTTTAATGTCTTTATTGTAAATTTACTTGAATCTTACTCTAAATAGTACATTACAACATACAGTAGAAAGGAGTCGACCTAGCAACAAGACAAATGCTGCATCAATACTATACAAACATATTTAGCTGCAGTGTCTTCCTCTATTTTGAATTCTTTATTTGTGTCTAACATTAGTTTGTTGTTCTTCCAAACAACATTTTAGTGTTCTTGCTTTTACTGGGGACTACTGAGCTTCTAAACTTCTATCAAAGTTTTTTATTCTCACCACCTACTCTTCCTTGTTTGGGGTTTTTAAGGTTTTTTTGTCTCTTATGCTAACAAAGCTGCATTTATTTGATAATACAGAAAAACGATAATTTTGTGAAATATTATTAACATTTAAAATAGCGGTTTTGTTTGAAAATATTTTAACATACTATTCCTGTGATGGTAAAGCTGAATGTTCAGCAACCATTACTGCAGTCTTCAGTGTCACATAATCCTTCAGATCATTCTAATATGCTGATTTGATGTTTAAAAAAATGTCTTATTATTATGAATGTTGTAAATGATTGTTGTTCAAAAGAACAGCATTTAATTTTAAAATATTTTGTCACAATGTAAAAGTCTTTACTGTCACTTGATCAATTTGATGTGTCCTTGTTAAATGTTACTGGCCCCAAAATTTTAAATGGTAGTGTATACATTAAATATGGACATAATTCAAGGCCCTTTTTACTACAGTCAGTTGCTAGCCATTTTACAGAAATTTAATTTCATAATTTAACATGATTATCATGAGATGTAGTTCATAATTCAACATAATTAGAAATGCATCTCAAAATACTTGCGACAGTGAAATGCTTCCTACCAGCAGTATTGAAATCAGGGTGTCAGGGTTATTCATACAGATTTAGTTGGTTTAGACAGATATAGAAAGATTCAGTGAAGCATTCCCAGTGTATAAGAACTACAGAGCTGGGACAGATTTAGGGTGTTAGAGGAGACAGAAAGAGCATCCGCCTTAACCTTGATGGCTTTTTTTCAGAGAAAACTGACAGCTCAGTATTCTTAGTCTGTCTAAGTCCTTGCTCTCTTCAACTGTCCAAAATGTCTAGAGGTGGGCTGTAGATGGGAGATTGGTTTTTAATGAGATGCAAATATTAGGAATGCAAGCCTCCATGTTCCATGCCTCTGCAATGAGGGAGTTTGGAAGATATCTCCTCAAGGGTGCTTTGCATCTGTTTGTCTGCTGTTGTGCTGTAAACACCAGTGGTTCCTGCAGCTGGATAGGGAGACAAGCATAATTTGCTCCAAATTTCGATTCAAACCAATAGGTTTAGCCCATAGCGCTCGACTGCTCTTTAATGGATTTCCCACTCTTTTCACAAGACCATGAGACCAAATTACCATGTTTATTGCCTGTCTGCTTTGCATATAAACCTTGAAAGAGCCAAGCCTGAAATTGTTGAGCATCACCTTAGCCAGCCTCTTTGTGCTCTCTATGGCCTCAGGAGCCTTTGACTGCTGCGTTCTGATGAATTTTAAGGTGCTGTGTGAGCACATATTTCAAGCGATCTGTTTCAAAATACTGATACTGAAAATGTTATGGCTTATTTGGCAGCGCATCAGGTCTGAGAACAGAGGAGAGCACAGATGGCGAACGTGTTTAGGCAATGTGCACGCAGATAAACAACTTTTTATTAGAACATCAATATGGAGATCTGTGCGCACTGCACAAAGGCATGTTTCCCCAAGCAACAAGGTACCGCCAATAGAACGAGCGTTGTATAGAAACCCCTGTGGGAGATGCAATCTTGTAGGAACATGAAGCATTATTATAAACACTTGAATTCATTGTGTCTCTATGTGATGACAAATTTTAGATCTTAAATCAAAATCAAAATGACAGGGTGTCAAATCAAATGATTTTTAACTCTTTTGTTTTAATGCTATCTCTATGATACTATGAATAGGGCTGGGTATTGACGCTGATTTTATGAATCAGTTCAATTCTGATTCACAAACTGATTCAGTTTGATTCCGATTCCGATTTCATTTTCACTCTATTCTAAATCGATTTGTTTGGATCAGGTATAGTGCATGTCAAGTGCATGGCAATTTGTCTTAAGAAAAACAATCTCTTAACTAATGCTGTGCGTTACTATAATCTTAAAGGTTAAAATTAACAGAGTCCAATTCAAATTCTATGTATTTTTAGATATAATGATCAACACTCAAAAAGAACCAAGTTTTATACAAACATTTAATTTAAATTTTTTGATTATATAATTATGTTTCTACATTCCAGAATGTACAACATTTAAAAGGTGGCTGTCATAACTTATTCTCATGACAGATTTATTCAGATTTATCCTCAAACAGATACAATAAATAAGACATCACTAACAGTAAAAAATATAATGAATATATAATATAGTGCATATATTTATCAAAATGCACCTCTCTAGAGTATTTTTTTTCTAGTTGAATAACAAGCTCTAGACATTGAATGACTTGAAGTAAATGCAACATTGCGTGGCATTGTTCACAAGCTGTTTTATTGACATCTTTCCACGGTTGAAACACTGATTGAGCGGTTACATATGATATTATCACATAGAGACTGTGTCTGTTCCACGAATTAGTAAATACAAAAAACCATAAAAACCATTCAACGGTAAAAATGTAATTGATGTCCAACAAATAAACAAAAGATATAATACAGATGAACAAATGATAAAGCTCGGGCTGCTGAATATTCGATCCCTTTCCTCAAAAGCGCTTATTGTTAATGATATGATTACAGATCATAACCTAGATATGCTGTGTTTGACAGAAACCTGGCTAAAACCTGACGATTACATTACTTTAAATGAGTCCACACCCCAAGATTATTGTTATAAACACGAGCCGCGTCTGAAAGGTAAAGGGGGAGGTGTTGCTGTAATTTATAATAATATCTTCGGTATTACTCAGAAGTCTAGTTTCAAATATAATTCCTTTTAAGTTTTAGTGCTTTATGTAACGTTATGTAGTGAAATTGATCAATCCCGTTTGACATTTGTGCTGGCTACTGTGTACAGGCCACCAGGGCACCATACAGACTTTACCAGAGAATTTGCTGATTTTCTATCAGAGTTAGTACTGGCTGCAGATAAAGTCCTAATTGTTGGTGATTTTAATATCCATGTAGACAATGAAAAAGACGCATTGGGATTGGCATTTAGAGACATTCTAAACTCTATTGGAGTAAGGCAACACGTGTCAGAACCCACTCATCGCCGTAATCATACTTTAGACCTAATACTGTCACATGGAATAAATGTTGATACCATTGAAATTCTGCAGCAGAGCGATGACATCTCAGATCATTACCTAGTATCATGTACACTTAATTTAGCAAAGGCTGCAAAGCCGTCCCCTTGCTTCAAATATGGCAGGACTATCACTGCTGTGACTAAAGATTGCTTTGTAAATAATCTTCCTCATCAGTTTCATCTCCTCAGCATCCCAGATAGCCTAGAGGAACTCGATGTTGCAACAGAAACTACTGACTCTCTCTTTTCCAGCACTTTAGACACAGTTGCTCCCCGGCGCTTAAAGAAGATTAAAGAAAATAGTCCAACGCCGTGGTACAACGAGCACACCCGGGCCCTTAAAACAGCAGCCAGAAAAATGGAAAAATGGAGCGCAGCTGGAAGAAAACAAAACTAGAATTTTTTTCGCATTTCGTGGAAAGAGCATGATTGCATACAGAAAGGCCCTAAAAACTGCTAGATCTGCTTATTTCTCGACTCTCTTAGAAGAAAACAAACACAACCCTAGGTATTTACTCGCTAAATTAACCAAAGATAAAGCTTCAACTTCTGATGTTTGTAAACAGCACAGCAGTAATGACTTTATGAACTTCTTTACTTGTAAGATTGATAATATTAGGAAAAAAATTATAACCATGCAGCCGTCTACTACAGTATCACATCAGACAGTGCATTGTAGTGTCACTGAGGAAAAATTACATTCATTCATTGCTATAGGAGAAGAAGAATTGGCTAAACTCGTTAAAACATCAAAATCAACATGTATGCTCGACCCTATACCGACTAAACTACTAAAAGAGATGCTTCCAGAGGTCATAGATCCTCTTCTTAATATCATTAATTCATCCTTGACATTAGGATATGTACCGAAAACCTTTAAGTTGGCTATTATTAAACCACTTATTAAAAAACCGCAACTTGATCCTACAGAATTAGTCAATTACAGGCCAATCTCAAATCTACCCTTTCTGTCAAAAATACTAGAAAAGGCAGTGTCCTCACAATTATGCTCCTTTTTAGAAAGAAATTGTATCTGTGAGGATTTCCAGTCAGGATTTAGACCATATCATAGTACTGAGACTGCTCTCATTAGAGTTACAAATGATTTACTCTTATCATCCGATCGCGGTTGTATCTCTTTGTTAGTGTTACTCGATCTTAGCGCTGCATTCGATACTATCGACCACAACATTCTTTTGAATAGACTTGAAAATTATGTTGGCATTAGTGGAATTTCATTGGCATGGTTTAAATCATACTTATCTGACCGTTATCAGTTTGTAGCAGTAAATGAAGAGATGTCACACCGATCACAAGTTCAGTATGGAGTACCGCAGGGCTCAGTGCTAGGACCGTTGCTTTTCACCCTGTACATGCTACCACTGGGAGATATTATTAGGAAGCATGGCGTTAGTTTTCATTGTTATGCTGACGATACTCACCTCTATATTTCTTCACGCCCTGACGAAACTTACCAATTCACAAGATTAACGGAATGCATAGCTGATATAAAAAATTGGATGACTAGTAATTTCCTGCAACTTAATGCAATTTTTAATCATTGGACAAAAAAACTCCACAAGTAGTAACCTAGAATACTGTCTAACACTCGATGGCTGCTCTGTCAAGTCCTCGTCGTCAGTTAGGAACCTGGGTGTGCTCTTTGATACCAATCTCTCATTTGAAAGCCACGTTTCTAGCATCTGTAAAACTGCGTTCTACCATCTTAAAAATATATCTAAATTACGGCACATGCTTTCAATGCAAAATGCTGAACAGTTAGTTCATGCGTTCATGACCTCAAGGCTAGATTATTGTAATGCTCTACTGGGTGGTTGCCCTGCTCGCTTGATAAATAAACTGCATCTTGTCCAAAACGCAGCAGCTAGAGTTCTTAGTAGAACCAGGAAGTATGACCATATTAGCCCGGTTCTGGCAACACTGCATTGGCTCCCTATTAAACATCGTATACATTTTAAAATCTTGCTGATTACTTACAAAGCACTAAATGGTTTAGCTCCCCAGTACCTGAATGAGCTCTTAACGCATTATACTCCATCACGTCTATTGCGGTCTCAAAATTCTGGCCAGTTGATAATACCTAGAATATCAAAATCAACTGCAGGCGGTCGATCCTTTTCCTATTTAGCACCTAAACTCTGGAACAGTCTTCCTAGCATTGTTCGGGAAGCAGACACACTCTGTCAGTTTAAATCTAGACTAAAAACACATCTCTTTACTATGGCATACATTTTTAATTTATATTATTCAAATCAGTTAAATGATTGTTTTAGGCTGCATTAACTAGGTCAGCCGGAACCGGGAACACTTCCCATAACACCTGATGTACTCGTTACATCATAAGAAGAATGGCATCTACGCTAATGTTAGTCTCTCTGTTTATCCCGAGGTTTACTGCAGTCGGCCGTATCCGGGCCGTATCCGGACCAGATGGTGGACCTTAGCCTGGACATGACGAACGCATCCCTGAAGTGTCTGTAGAGACCGTGTCAATTAAACTCCCCCCTGTAAATGCCGCATCGACACGACATCCTCATTAAACCCGTCTCCGGCGTGACGACTCCAATCTTTCGAATAATCTTACGAATATCTATTGATCTAATATGACTTCTGACCTGTAATGTTGCCAGAATCATAATCATACACTATTTGTTCGTCGGCCAGAGGAGAACTGGCACCCCGACTGAGCCTGGTTTCTCCCAAGGTTTTTTTCTCCATTCTGGCCCTGAAGGAGTTTTGGTTCCTTGCCACCGTCGCCTTTGGCTTTTGGCTTGCTCAGTTGGGGACACTTAAATTTCAACTATATTACTGATCTGCCCGCATTGACACTATATGATAATTGAAATGAGCTGGATGACATCACCGTTTTCACCAGAGCGGCTGTACAGCCGAATCAAATTCTGTTGCATTATTTTCCTGTTACCACTGTGAAGCTGCTTTGAAACAACTGGCATTGTAAAAAGCGCTATATAAATAAAGGTGATTTGATTTGATTTGATTTGATATGAGACATGATGAATTCAGTTAGTTGTACTGTTTCTTTCAAAATACCTCCTGATGTTCATTCATGTTTATTTCATGAAATAACTAGTAGTAAGTAGTAGTAAGGGTATGACGAGATGCTTAGGTCACGAGACGAGGCAAGATTTTTGCACAGTATTTTAAGAAATCCTCAATGACAAAAATTAATGACTGGAATAGTCTGCAGGTGCTTTTTGAAATGTTTTAACTAATCTTGTATTGAATGTCATTTCAGTTCTACTTTCTGAGTATGAATTATCATATGCATTGAAAGACAACAATATACAAGCACTGTAAAAGGTTTTTCCACAAACTCAACTAACTGGTTTCTCTCCTGTATGATTTTGCATGAATCTCTTCAGACCTTACTGTAAATGCATTATGAGCTTCTAGAACTTCTGATTGAGGCTGTGTGTGACCTCCTAATTGAACTCCTTTCCACAAATTGAACATAGAAATAAAAACAGTATAAATAACAAAAATAAATAGCACAGTTTTTTCTTAGTCTTAAGTGCAAACAATAAGTGCAACAATAATCAAAGTACCCTCTCAATATTCAAAGTGCAAACAGAGATCAAAAACAGAGACCAGAGCTAAGAGGAGGTTACAAGTACACAGCCCAGCCTAAGATAAGTTTGATATTGGGAGCTTGTGTTTTACTTTTCCTCAGTTGCGGCATGTGAACTGATCCTCTCTTTCTCTTTACTACTAGTTATTTAATAAACACGAATGAACATTAGGTATGTTGAAAGATACAGTACAACTTACCGAAATGTATCATGTCTCATGTAATCGATCAATCAGTGTTTCAAATGCGGAAAGAGGTCAGTAAAACAGCTGGAGAACAATATGTTACCGTACTGTTACATTTACTCCAGGAAAGCCATTTAATGACCATAGCATGTTAGTTAGCTAGAAAAATTAACTATAGAGAGGCTGATAGGCCATATGTTTACAGCATTAGTTGAGAGATTTTTTTCCTTGAGAAAAATTAACATGTAGCTACTGTACCTGATATTTATCCAAATGAATCAATATCGAGAAATCAAGATTGCAAGAAAATCGTGAAATTTGTGTCAAACACAAATAAAACAGTAGCCTACCATGTAAAAATTGTAACATGTTGTTACTAAACTTAATGAAATTAAGTTTAGTAATTTCATGATTCATGATAGATAAATCCATGATTCTCACTCCAAGCTAAACTCAAAAGTTGGCAGCCCTGGTTATGATGAAAGCAGTGCTTGAAGTGGGCCGGTAGTCTGTAGCATTCCCTCAGTTTTTCTTGCGTACCGGCACTTTTTCCACATGTAATACTTTTTTCATGTGCAAAGATGTCAGCCAATCATAGTGGTGGGCATTTACATTGAAGTCCCACAGCAAACCCTTCCACAGGCGTTCAAATCAGAGGGCTAAAATCTGGGTTCGAAATTGCCTTTTTTTCTAAATTGTCAATTTTTGATGTCAAAATCATACTTGCATTATAAGTGCACCTTAAGATTTCTTTAGCTTATGTTTTTTTTTTTTAGAAAACGCAGCAGATGCTTTTCATATCCGTGCACAGTATCCTTCTGTGAAATTGTTGAGTTTTTGATATTGAAAGCATTATTTATATAGAAAGATTACAACAGAAAAATTAATCCCTGAGGTTAAAACATGCAGTGCATCCTGTCCTCATCTCCAGCTCTATTTTTGCGAGAGAAAAAAAATCTTCAGAAGATGGAAATAAGCTGAATTAAATTGGCAGACGTACAGAAGCTGTGCCTTGTATAATGAAACACCTTCAATTACACAAATACGTGCTGTAATACTTCAGTAATTTTGAGCAACTTTTTGTTGTACTCATGTCCGCTTGTGTGTTTGCCTTAGGGATGCTTCTTTGTTTTTGTGTTTTTTTTGGCAGTAAGATGGGATTTAAACTACAACTATCAGAGGCAGTTCTCTCAGAAATAAATGTATTTTGTGCCAGTTATTTCTGCTCACATTTCATTTCAATATTTCTTCATATCTATGGTTAAAGACATAAGAGATGAAGTTATGACTACATGATTGGTTTTCTCTTCACATTGTGCATCTTTTTAAGTGAAGTGATAAATTTGTTATTCCATTGCCGTTTTTGAACATTATTACGTTCTTTGATTTATATATTGCATGAGTATCATATAACACAAGTAACTGTTTTGACCTATTTTACTGTATTGTGTGTCTGTTAATGTGTGTTTGTAGCGAGCTTTACTGGAACAGAAGCAGAAAAAGAAACGTCAGGAGCCCCTGATGGTGCAGTCGAATCTGGACGGGCGGTCTCGAGTGCGCAGGACCCGGCAGTCGGAGGAACAGGCTCCCCTGGTGGAGAGCTATCTCAGCGGCAACAGCAGCACCATCTACCACGGTACACATAGCCACATAACAAAAAAACACACTCATAAAATTGCAAATAACCATAGTGCCACAGAGACTCAAGGGTCACGTTCACTCTCGCGGGCATGATACGTTATTCCAAGCTTGTTGTTACACTGGCATACCAATATCGACCCGAACTGCTTAAACAGAGAGGCCCGCAAAGGCCGGTGATTGAAAATGGAAATGCTTGTTTGCTGATTGTTCGGCAAACAATGCTGCCATTCTTCGCACTGCCAGCGGTACTGGCTTGAGTTACTCTATTGATCTCTGTCCCAGACTGCTCAGTGTTAGATAAACCCTTCCTACAATGTCACTGCAGACCTCAATTATCTATATTAAAACATTTGGCAGTGTCGGGTTTTTGCTCTGAGCTATAAGCCTTTTCTTCATTTTGGTCGACTTGTGAGCAAACATTATTCTTGGCTGTTCTTGTATCATTGTCATGCCATATTTCTGTTTGGCATTATGGCTAAGCTCTACACAATGAAATAGCCTATTCTGGAGAAAATGAGAGAGTAACACGGGTAATAAAGGACTTTTATGTGTGTTATAGATCTACATTATAGAGTTTAACAATATCTTAATCTTATTATAATGTTCATTAATATTTTTAATTAAAATTGATTTTTATATTTTCAGCTATTTCATTTGTTTAAATAATTTTATTATGTGCTTTTTTCAGTTTTTTTTAATTTTTTATTTAGCTTTATTTTTGTTTCAGTTTCAACTTCAACTTTTTTTTATTTCAGTTAGTTGCCAAGGCAACATTTCTAATTTTCATGTACATTTAAGTTTTTGTTTTTCATGTAATGTTTATATTTGATTGTATTTCATCTTTTTTCAATTTACTGAAAAATGCTATAGTTTTAATTTTAGTTCACAATAACAGCACTGCTGTGCACACTGTAAGCAGTCTTTAAATGCTTGTTTTGATATGCAAATGCCTCTGACGAAGTTCTGACCGTGTCAGAAAATTGGGGTCACATTCCTGCATGTGATTGCTCCTATGACATCTGTCTAATGAAGAACCAGTAGGAGATTTTCCTTTTATTTTTTACAAGCTGAGAACATCAGTTGACACCATATCACAGATGTTGTTGTATTTGTATTGAATCCAATCCAAGACATTCCAGTAAATCATCATTCAGTTGATACTGATCACTGTACTCTGGGACTATAATAATCCTCACAGGTTTGTGTTGTGTTATGAAAGAGAGGAATGTCTGTTGATACTAGTGGTTTACAGTATTATAAATAATTTACTGTGTTTCCCTCAGTGTTGTGCTGTCTCATCAAAGAGAGAGCCCCTTTGGCGCTCATCCAGCCTGAGCTTCAGTGAATTGCAAAACCGTACTTGTTTTGTGTATATTATTTCCTTCTCTGGTTAGAGAGCCAGATTTGTATCACAAAGGTTGTTGGTTCGATTCTCAATACTGGCAGGGAAATGTAGGTGTGGGAGTGAATGAACGGTGCTCTTTTCCACCCTCAATACCCACGACTGAGGTGCCCTTGAGCAAGGCACCTAACCCCCAATCGCTCCCCAGGCGCCGCAGCAAATGGTTGCCCACTACTCCGGGTGTGTGTGTCCATGTTTTGCAGTGTGTTTGTGTTCACTACTCACTGCTCCTAATGTGTGTGCACTAACTTGGATGGGATAAATGCAGAGGACAAATTCCGAGTATGTATTTCACTTGACTTTCACTTTGCTAGCCCTATTGGATGTTTTCAACTTGTGTATTCACCTGTGAATTGATGCCTTCAATCTCTCGAAGCATGAGTAACAAAAAATAACTTCATTGTTTCTCTTTTAAAAAAAGCAATGTCTCTGTTGTTTCTTTCCATAACTAAACCATTGATCACCTTTCTCTCACTTTATCTGACAGGCTTGTCTTGTCTTCCTTTCAGTGTTAGTGATGTACTTCAAATTGACAGTGATATGCACTTTCGAGTATTGTCAGAGTGCATAGAGATCTGTTGCTTAATGAAAGTGCAGCAGTTGACAGCCTTGAAGAACCGTTCAAAGGAGCAGGCTGTGAGAAGGAACCAATTTTGCCTCAAAGCTTTGATTTCACAGTTGCTCTGGCAGCCACTGAATCCCCTTCAATTTAAATTGCGTCCAGGGGTGTACGAGTGTGGAGCTAGATGAGTCTCATTAATATTTCACGCAAAATGCGTACATGCATAGCCAATTTCACATGCATGAAACCTAATTCCTAAAAAAAATATATTCACAAAAAGCAAATCACGTGCACAAAATAAAATTATATATTCATAAAATACATTTCACCAATGCAAAACACAATTCATAGATATACAACGGTGCACAAAAAGTTTTGAATGTTTAAAATGTACGATTTTATCCTTGAATCTGAATGTGCAAATCGTCATTCGCGTGTAAATCGCCTTGGATTTGTGTGTGTGTGTATTTTTGAGCCTTTCCTGGCAGCGCTGTCCTCCCACCTCGGGTCAGTCGTACTCTTTAGCCAATCAGATTTATGCTTATCAATCGACCAATCATAATCATACCTGGATTTTACGTCATCAGCTTTCGACCACAGTTCAAGTCATGGCTAAGCAGTGCAGTTATTGTAGTCTATTGTAGTTTTATTTAATGAGGATAGGAAAGAGCGGTCACAGCAGTGTGTTTGTACCTGCATGTCATCTCCTGTCCACCACACAATTGATGATGGTAATGTATGTAATGACGTGCATATACATAGATGAAATGTAAATGGTCTCCAATGTTTTGTTTTAAGCTACGTATATATGTAGTTTTATTGTTTCAGATTTCCGAGACAGATGATGTATGAAGTTGCAGACAACCAGTAGCGTGACCTTACCATTCCTACTGTAATTGTTTTAAAACAGTAATGTTGCAAGCCATCCGTTTTGACAGTTGTTTCAACAAGAGGTTGAAAGTTATGCATTGTTACCATATTCATTTGTATCCTGCTGACTACACGCCCAAGGAATAAAGCCCTGCTATGCATTTTTAAATGTTCTTGTTTCATGTCAGAATTAAGATTCAAAGATGTATAAAAAGATGTACAAAGATGTATACATACAATTGATATATAAGTTTTATTGGTAACACTTCAGAATACTGTTCCATCATTAATTAACAACTACACAGGAACAAATGACATGAACATAATGCAATATTAACACTCTAGTAACTACTATTAACTAACAAGAAAATGATTAACAAATGAGTTAGTAATAGCGCTCAGTTGAATGAGGTAGTTCACTATTAGCTAATCAATAACTACTATTTTTTTCCAAACCTCTCAGAGGACTACTAAGAACTACCATGTACAGGTTCATAATAAAATGTATAATTAATTCTAAAGTGGAGATTATGGTAACCCACTAGTAATGACTCAAGTAACAAATCCTTCAGAAGGAATAACTAATCATTTGTATTCTAAAGTGAAAAGCATAACTCCTTAATATTGACTGAAGTCATTGTAAACTTTTGAGGTTTTTTTTGAGGTTTTGGATAGTAATGACTCAAGTGTTACTACATCCTTCTAAAGGAACTACTAATTATTTGGATCAGTAAGTGAAGAACCCACTAGTAATGACTCTAGTGTTACCAAATCCATCGGAAATAAACTACTCTCCAAAAGCTTACTATGACTTCAGTCATTACCCGGGTATTATCATGCTTTTCTCTTTAGAATACCGATCCTAATAATAAGTAATTCCTTCTGAAGGATGTAGTAACACTTGAGTCATTACTATCCAATATTTTACAAAAACCTCAAAAGCTTACAATGATATCAGTCATTACTAGAGAGTTATCAGGTTTTTCATGTTTATCATAATTACTTGAGTCATTACTAGTGGGTTAGCATGATCTTCACTTTAGAATTATTATACATTATGCATTAGTCACGTTAATTATGAACCTGTAGTTCTTAGTAGTCCTCTGGCAGGTATGAAATAAATAGTAGTTATTGATTAGCTAATAGTGAACTACCACATTTGACTAAGCACTATTTAGTCAACTTACTAATTTGTTAATCACAGTTTCTTGTTAGTTAATACACTGAACAAAATTATAAACGCAACACTTTTGTTTTTGCCCCCATTTTTCATGAGCTGAACTCAAAGATCTAAGACTTTTTCTATGTACACAAAAGGCCTATTTCTCTCAAATATTGTTCACAAATCTATCTAAATCTGTGTTAGTGAGCACTTCTCCTTTGCTGAGATAATCCATCCACCTCACAGGTGTGGCATATCAAGATGCTGATTAGACAGCATGATTATTTCACAGGTGTGCCTTAGGCTGGCCACAATAAAAGGCCACTCTAAAATGTGCAGTTTTACTGTATTGGGGGGGTCCGGGGGGGTCCAAAAAAAAAGTCAATATCTGGTGCGACCACCATTTGCCTCACGCAGTGCAACACATCTCCTTCGCATAGAGTTGATCAGGTTGTTGATTGTGGCCTGTGGAATGTTGGTCCACTCCTCTTCAATGGCTGTGCGAAGTTGCTGGATATTGGCAGGAACTGGAACACGCTGTCGTATACGCTGATCCAGAGCATCCCAAACATGCTCAATGGGTGACATGTCCGGTGAGTATGCTGGCCATGCAAGAACTGGGATGTTTTCAGCTTCCAGGAATTGTGTACAGATCCTTGCAACATGGGGCCGTGCATTATCATGCTGCAACATGAGGTGATGGTCGTGGATGAATGGCACAACAATGGGCCTCAGGATCTCATCACGATATCTGTGCATTCAAAATGCCATCAATAAAATGCACCTGTGTTCGTTGTCCATGACATACGCCTGCCCATACCATAACCCCACCGCCACCATGGGCCACTCGATCCACAACATTGACATCAGCAAACCGCTCACCCACGCGACACCATACACGCTGTCTGCCATCTGCCCTGTACAGTGAAAACCGGGATTCATCCGTGAAGAGAACACCTCTCCAAAGTGCCAGACGCCATCGAATGTGAGCATTTGCCCACTCAAGTCGGTTACGATGACGAACTGCAGTCAGGTCGAGACCCCGATGAGGACGACGAGCATGCAGATGAGCTTCCCTGAGACAGTTTCTGACAGTTTGTGCAGAAATTCTTTGGTTATGCAAACCGATTGTTGCAGCATGATAATGCACGGCCCCATGTTGCAAGGATCTGTACACAATTTCCTGGAAGCTGAAAACATCCGAGTTCTTGCATGGCCAGCATACTCACCGGACATGTCACCCATTGAGCATGTTTGGGATGCTCTGGATCGGCGTATACGACAGCATGTTCCAGTTCCTGCCAATATCCAGCAACTTCCCACAGCCATTGAAGAGGAGTGGACCAACATTCCACAGGCCACAATCAACAACCTGATCAACTCTATGCGAAGGAGATGTGTTGCACTGCGTGAGGCAAATGGTGGTCGGACCAGATATTGACTTTTTTTTTGGACCCCCCCGGACCCCCCCAATACAGTAAAACTGTACATTTTAGAGTGGCCTTTTACTGTGGCCAGCCTAAGGCACACCTGTGCAATAATCATGCTGTCTAATCAGCATCTTGATATGCCACACCTGTGAGGTGGATGGATTATCTCGGCAAAGGAGAAGTGCTCACTAACACAGATTTAGACAGATTTGTGAACAATATTTGAGAGAAATAGGCCTTTTGTGTACATAGAAAAAGTCTTAGATCTTTGAGTTCAGCTCATGAAAAATGGGGGCAAAAACAAAAGTGTTGCGTTTATAATTTTGTTCAGTGTAGTAGTTACTAGAATGTTAATATTGCGTTAATCATTTCTGTGTAGTTATTCATTAATGAAAGAACATAATTCTAAAGTGTTACCGTTTTATTAATTTGAAAGTTTCTGAATCCTTTGGGAATAAAATCTATGTAAATTGACTTGGCCATGATTAACTGTATTTTTTCCTGTTGCATATGAAGATCATGAACTGACAATCTCAAGTATGAAGGAGCACAACATTTAGTACAGAGAGATATAGGTCTCGTCCATAGTTGTGTGATTGGCTAAACTAACAGTTTGAAGCTGGGCTACAAGTCCTTTAGTCAAAAGCCATTCTGCTGGGGAACCACAATTCCATTGCATGGCCGGTCAGGAATGTTGGTAGTGTTCCAGTCAGACTCTTCTTTTCTTTTACAGTAAATAAATGTTTATGGCCAAATGATAAATATAACTAAATCACTAAACCTTTCTCTCTGTCAGGACAGACATATTATCAGATTTTGGTCTGATATTTAAAGCAGTCAACACCTACTACAAGAGGTGCAGACAGAGGAAGAGCAGGAAGCAGGAGATTAAGTGATGGTAAAATAATTGAATAGAGTTTACAGAGTAATCTTAGTTGCATGATCCTAATTGCATCTCTATGATCAGTATGCTTTTGTCTGATCAGCATAAAAACTGTTTTACCAGGCAAAGTAAAATAAATGCTTCAAAACATTGTCCTGTGACATTGAAAACCTTGGGATTACTATACAGCACAGAAAATGAATATTGAATATATTAAAGCAACACTAGGTAACTTTTGGCGCTCCAGCGGTTAATAAACAAAACTGCATGCGTCTTGCGGAAGAACATTGTAGCCGAAGCTACTTCACTCTGTTTATATGTCTATGACGAGTCACACAGGTACTGTGCTACTCCGCTGTGTGTACCGACCCGAACACGAAACTTACAGAGTGTGGTTTTAGCGCTAGGAGGCTGCTAGGTATCAGCATGAATTAAGATGTTTGTGACTGCTATCCAGATCACGCCAAAAGTATTTAATCCTGAAAAATGCAGGGAATCAATAAGTGTGTAATAATTTATCAGTGCATAAAATTAGGTCTATTCACTATTTGAAGAACAATCACGATGAGGCCAGGGTCAGCGCTAAGTGGGAGCTAGGGTCACCCAAGCATTTGAGTGATTGTAACTGAGGGAGCTGTCTGAGGGGCTCTGTACCTGCCGCTAAAATACAACAAAACAAGCATCATTTCCTCTTCATTTTGGACAAAATATGGGACATTTTTGACATCTGATTCCCACAGCAGTTGCTTAAATCTGTTAAACTATTGCTTCAACTGATCTCTAACTTCTTTTAACTTCAGTAAACACAGAAATGAACTGATCAACTGCACATACCTCTGCATGGCTGCATCCGAAATTGCATACTTCCCTACTATATAGTGGGTGAAAAACAGTATGTATCAAAAGAAGTATGTCCGAATTCACAGTACTCATAAAACAGTAGGCAAAAAGTACCCGGATGACCTACTTTTTCTGGCGAGATTCTGAAGTGTGCATACGATGGACACGTTACTATCCCATGAGGCCACGGGAGAGGATTTATGAATGGAAGTGAAGCGACGTAACTGACGATGGTAGGTCACATGATAACATGGCGAATGTAGTACATCCAGATTACATTCATACTACACACATTCATACTAGCCTATGTAGAGTGTACTTTTTTAGCGATTGTGAAGTAATTACTTACTCAAGTAATAAGTACCTACTCAAAAGATTATGCAATTTCGGATGCAGCCCATGACTTGAACTGTGGTCGAAAGCTGATGGTGTAACATCCGGGAAGGCACGCCCTCAGGTGATTATGATTGGTTGGTTGATAAGCTTAAATGTGATTGGCTAAAGAGTACGTTTGAGTACGTGGGAGGACAGCGCTGCTAGGAAAGTCTCAGAAATACACACACACAAATCCAAGGTGATTTCACATGCGAATGACAATTTGCACATTCAGATTCATGGATAAAATATTCAAAACTTTTTGTGTACAGTGAATTGTGTTTTGCGTTTGTTAAATGTATTTTTGAATATATAATTTTATTTTGCACACATGATTTGCTTTTTGTGAATATACAGTATTATTTTCCACGTACGTGAATCGTTTTTTGTGCACGTGAATTAGGTTTCATGCATGTGAAATTGGCTATGTGTGTGTGCATCATTTTTTTGAGTGAAATATTGGTGAGACTGATCTAGCTCCGTATTACGAGAGCAGTGGGATGTTTAGTTTTTTGTGCTTGCAGCCGTCTCCTGTGTGTATGCTGAAAACGTAAGCTTAGTTTTTGCTTTGGTGTCTTTGCTAACTATCTTTCCTCTCCTCATTCATTTTAACCCTTTGCTTTATTTTCCCTTTTTTTGTATTCTCACACTATCTCCTCTGCTCCTGCTGGCTCCTCCTGCACCTCCTCGTTTAGTACAAGAAGCGGAACAGGAAGAAGTTAAAGCTGTAGCAGAGGTTCAGGCCCCTCGCTCGGCTAAAAAAACCAAGCCGCCTACCTCCACTCCTCAGACTGGCAGCGCCAAGAAGGAGAAAAAGGGCAAGCACAAAGGTCAGCTGAGCAGCCTGTTAACCGTCAGGCCCAGCATGTGCACGGAAATCTGTTTGTGTGTGTGTGCTTGTGTCTGAGTGTGTGAAGGACATTTGTGTCATCCAGTGATTCAATTTGTGTCATGATCAGTGTTACCTGCACTGGACAGGAAAAAAAAAAGATTTAGGATGATCACATGCATCATGGCAGCATTGTTTGCTCCTTATGAATGTACAATACCATTCAAAAGTTTGGGGCCAGTAAGATTTTTTTTTAATAGAAATACTTTTATTCAGCAAAGATGCATTAAATTGATCAAAAGTAAGACATTTATAATTTTACAAAAATAAGTTTCAAATAAAGGCTGTTCTTTTTAACTTTTCATCAGTGAATCCTGAAAAGAAATGTATCCACCAAAAAAAAAACATTTTTCGACATTAACAATTTCTTTAGTTTCAAATCAGCACATTACAGTGATTTCTGAAGGATTGTGTGACACTAAAGACTTGAGTAATGATGCTGAAAATTCAGCTTTGCCATCACAAGAATACATTTAATTCTAAAATGTATTAAAATAGAGAACAGTTTTTAAATTGTAATACTATTGCACAATATTACTGTTTTTAATGTATTTGTGATCAAAAAAATTTGGGCATAAGAGACTTCTTTCAAAAACATGAAAAAAATCTTTCTGACCCCAAACTGTAAAATTATATTAATGTATTTATTTATTTTTCTTTTTTTTTATGGTTTTTACATTGATTTCAACACTCGATTTCACATCAACTTCAACACTGCCTTGTTGCCATGCGCATAAAGGTTGTGTGTTTCTTACCCTTTGTCTGTTGACACGTAAAACAGCAACGCCAGTTATCATTTTTAATGTTTTGAGCTCTTCTCCTTAATTGTTACACTATGACATTGACCTTAATGACCATTTGGAAATGTTGTTCCAAACCTGCATGAGTCTTCCGTCTGTGAAACACAAAAGAAGATATATTGAAAAATTTCTTAGTGTTTTTTTTGTCTGTATTTTCTATGGATGATATTGGACCCCATTGACTTTCAAAATGTTCTTCTTCTGTTCCACAGATGGAACAGAGTTAATTTGCTTTCTAATGGGAAAAAGTAAACCTATAGAAAGCACATCATTCCAGTCAAACAGTAGATTCTGTAATTTGCCATCTCTCATGTGGTGTGTTTGCTTAAACTATACCACAGATATATACAATCTTCTCATGTCTTTATGTTCTCCATACTGTTATTTTTATTTCCCCTCATCTAAGTTCATCTCCTTGTGAGCGTGTTGACGATTTTCACCACTTTCTCCGTCAATGACAGCATGGCACACAGCGTTAATGATTCCGCCCCTGAAAAGAGACCAAACCGCTGCTCTACTACCAATCCTTTCTTAAGGAATAATAAAATCCCCTCTAATACTGTTTATACTATAGGAGCAGCTGCTGTCCGCCTGCCAAGAGCAGCTCTGAGATGACCTACTGCAGCCTTCATCAATACAAGACAAACATTCATGAAACAGACAAATGCTGTCTCTCTATAATGTCCTGGATATTAGACACATGGGCTCAATCCATCAAACGGTGGCAGTAGTGATGCTTTTAGCTCAACGTCAGCACCATTATGACTCACATAAGGCATTTGGATTTCTTCTAGGGGGCAAATTTATTTTTTGCTTTTCATTTGCTGAAGGTGTGACTTTTTGTTGAGCAGCTGACATGGCTAAAAACTAGCCTACAATACAATAAATGAGTAAAGTCGAGTTTAATAGAGTGCTGAAGGAATAACATTTTTGTTGGTCAACCCGGAAGTTAGCATCACCCTGGTTCCCTTGACAAAAAGCCAATAGGATTTGTCTATTGGCTTTTGGATTGTTGCAGAAAATAAGTTCTGTGACAAACAAAAGTTAAGTATTCTTAAGGCCCGTTCACACCAAGGACGATAACTATAAAGATAACTATATTAGCATCCACACCAGCGGACGATATCACTCTGTTTATTCTAAGTGCGTGCTAGTCTGCCGCTTTAAATGCTCTAGCTCGTTACAGCAGGATGGATTCTGATTGGCTGTCAATGTTTTTATCATTCATCAGCTGGATAAAATCGATCGATATTGTTTCTCAGTATCGTTATCGTTATAGCTGTGGTGTGAACTCTGCTATTCTTTAATATTGAGAACGATTTTTAGAACTATATCTTTATCGTTATCTTTATAGTTATCGTCCTTGGTGTGAACAGGTCTTTACACGTTTTGTCCATCAATTAAGATAATCTTCACAAATTACCACAACTTTTATCAATTTTGAAGCCTAAATACAATTGCCAAAAGCTAACATTAGGCTATAAACAAAAGTCAGGCTTTTGCTTGTTGCATTTCTTCACCTTTTGCTCTTTTATTACAATTCTGCTAGTCGTCTTCTGAGACTGCGACAGCTAAACCATCATTATCTCTCCCCGCACTCATGTAGCAAACCTCGACACAGGTCATGGTGGTGGTGACATAACCAACACAAACAGATCTGTGACTCACAAATGATGATATCAAATCAAACATGCTGTTTCTGGACCCAAAGCTTTGAAAGATTAAGCTAATACACATGTCTTGTTCATGCTATGAAGACTGTTCTTGATTGATTGATCGATATTCTCTGTCTCTGATGATTACTTACCTTTAGCTGATTTCTCAACCGTACGGTAGACCTTAATTTGAGTGTGAAAAAATTCAGTCAAAAGAAGGAGATGAGACAAAAATCTTCTACAGCTCTATTGCTCCACCCCCCTGTCTGCTTTTGGCATGGAGGGATGGGACATTTCAGTTTTCAGGTGACAGCATCAGTTTGCACACTTCAGTCGGTCACACAAAAGAATGAAGTTGCTGAATGGTCATCAAATAATAGGGTCAAACGTGATATCAGTTAAGTAGGGAATCAAACCATAATGTTGTAGTTAGTAGGGTGGAGTCTAAACAATAAAAATATGGCAAAATATAAGAGAAATACAGAAACACCTGTTTGCCATAATTTTCCGTACGGCTGATATGTCTGTAAAGGGATAAAATAGCCAGATAGTAGGACAGACTGAAGTGTGACAGAAGTGTGACAATAGGGCCTTCTGAGAGTGGATTATGAGGATGTCCATTGGGATTTTTTTTTTTTTCATCAAGCAGACATAGTAAAAAAAAAGAAAAGAAAAAAAAAAAGGAATTTAAAATACAATTTCAATAATGTTACTCACACATACACCGATCAGGCATAACATTATGACCACTGACAGGTGAAGTGAATAACACTGATTATCTCTTCATCACGGCACCTGTTAGTGGGTGGGATATATTAGGCAGCAAGTGAACATTTTGTCCTCGAAGTTGATGTGTTAGAAGCAGGAAAAATGGCCATATGTAGCAAGCATAAGGATTTGAGCGAGTTTGACAGGGCCAAGTTGTGATTGGTAGACGACTGGGTCAGAGCATCTCCAAAATTGCAGGTCTTGTGGGGTGTTCCTGGTCTGCAGTGGTCAGTATCTATCAAAAGTGGTCCAGGAAGGAACAGTGGTGAACCGGCGACAGGGTCATGGACGGCCAAGGCTCACTGATGCACGTGGGGAGCAAAGGCTGCGATCAAACAGACGAGCTACTGTAGATCAAATTGCTCAAGAAGTTAATGCTGGTTCTGATAGAAAGGTGTCAGAATACACAGTGCATCGCAGTTTGTTGCGTATGGGGCTGCATAGCCGCAGACCAGTCAGGGTGCCCATGCTGACACCTGTCCACCACCGAAAGTGCCAACAGTGGGCACGTGAGCATCAGTACTGGACCACAGAGCAATGGAAGAAGGTGGCCTGGTCTGATGAATCACGTTTTCTTTTACATCACGTGGATGGCCGGGTGCGTGTGCATCGCTTACCTGGGGAACACATGGCACCAGGATGCACTATGGGAAGAAGGCAAGCCAGCGGAGGCAGTGTGATGCTTTAGGCAATTTTCTGCTGGGAAACCTTGGGTCCTGCCATCCATGTGGATGTTACTTTGACACATACCATCTACCTAAGCATTGCTGCAGACCATGTACACCCTTTCATGGAAACGGTATTCCCTGGTGGCTGTGGCCTCTTTCAGCAGGATAATGCGCCCTGCCACAAAGCAAAAATGGTTCAGGAATGGTTTGAGGAGCACAATAACAAGTTTGAGGTGTTGACTTGGCCTCCAAATTCCCCAGATCTCAATCCAATCGAGCATCTGTGGGATGTGCTGAACAAACAAGTCCGATCCATAGAGGCGCAACCTCGCAATTTACAGGACTTAAAGGATCTGCTGCTAACATCTTGGTGCCAGATACCACAGCACACCTTCAGGGGTCTAGTGGAGTCGATGCCTCAACGGGTCAGGGCTGTTTTGGCAGCAAAATGGGGACCAACACAATATAGGAAGGTGGTAATGTTATGCCTGATCGGTGTGTATATATAGTACAATAAATGTATACTGTACTAACATTGTTACAGGTATGTTTATTATTCAAAAAAACTCCTAAACTACTGTAAATGTAAAGCAAGATTTACCATAAACTGACATCTCAACTGTATGGTAGAGTTTTATATCTTTTAGTTAAAAACAAAAATTTGACAAAAAACAGCCTGAGGTCATTTTTTATATGTTCAATAATAAGAATTTTAAGAGAAATAATTTTTTCATTGGTTCCTTCTAGGGGTGAGAGCCCCATCACAGGTCACTTTAACCTCAATGACAATCATAGTCTAAATGCAATACTTATTATTGTGCAATCATGAGCACTAATGACTCACGGCCATCTAGTCAGAGCTAACTCTCTGACATTGTTCAGCAGACAAATCCCTGAAAGGGGGATGAAGGGTCTCTGTAGCTATAATGACTTCATTTGGACTGGTTGGATGCATGGATGGATGGATAGATGAATGGGAGCTGTAATTTGGACAGTTGCATGTTGCTGTGCTTGACATAGGACAACATGTTCTTCCCCTGATAGTGACTAATTGGATGAAATACAAAACCCAGATTGACATAAGAGCATCTATAAATAGATGATAGCAATTTCTTGTAACCCCAAGGGCACTTAAAAGCATTAGCACATGTTCACTGAGAAGGTTTTATACTGCATACACTACTGGTCAAAAGTTTGGAATAATGAAATGAATGATTTGTTTAATGTTTTGAAGTCTCTTATGCTCACCAAGGCTGCATGTATTTGATCAAAAATACAGTAAAACCAGTTTTAAAATATTGCAATTTAAAATGTATTCCTTAATTACAGTGTAGTTTATTATAGCAAAACTGAATTTTCCGTATCATTACTCCAGTCTTCAGTGTCACATGATCCTTCAGAAATCAGTGTAATATGCTGATTTGCTGCTCAAGAAACTTTTCTTATTATCATTATCTTATTATTGTGTGCTAAAACTGCTTAATGTTTTCAAACGTCTACCATTCAAAGGTTTGCGGTAAGATTTTTTAAAAGTACTTTTATTTAGCAAGGAAGCTAACTGAGCAAAAGTAAAGACATAATAATGTTACAAAAGATTTCTACTTTTTTTAATGCTGTTTGGTCTATCTATCTGTTCATCTCAAAGAATCTTGGAAAAATGGTTTCCACAGAAACATTAAGCAGCAAAAACTGTTAAAACGTAAGAGCCATTGTTAATAAATGGGCCCCAATAATAATTGAGCTCCAAATCAGCATTTCAGAATGATTTATGAAGGATCACACTGAAGACTGTAGTAATGGGTGCTCAAAATTCAGTTTCACAGGAATAAATTAACAAAGATTGATAAATAATCAATGTAACAAATGTATTGCTCATTGTTAGTTAAGTATATATACATAATATATAATACATAATATATATAATACATTAACAAATGTTAACAAATGATACCTTATTGTAAAATTTTACCAAATTAATTGATTTATAGGCTATTTAAGTTACACAAAAGGAAGTTATAATAACGTTATAATAATATCGCAGTGTATCGTAGGTCTCTCTCATTAGCATTCGCTCCACCTGCTTCGTTCCGCTTCCACGGCTCTCGAACCGGCCTGCTTCATACCACAGTAACGTTAAAACTTTAATACATTAGCTCATCCATGAACATGATTTCTGCCAGAGTCTGTCGGATTTCTTTCCATCGGCTGTGGATGTGAAGACGACAACTCCCATGATTCCACGCTCATTGACGGCGCCATCAAGCTACGCCTTTGTTTTGAATAAGCGACCTCTAGCGGCGAAAATTACATATAAAGAGTTCAGATGCAAAAACCTCTAAGTCCGTCTGACATGTTTTCTTTTAAATGAGCATTTTTTTTTTTTTTTATCAGGCTCCTATATTTAGGTTCAGTCATTTCACTTTAATGGCAATGAAAAGGTTATTAGTCAGTTATTGAAATGCCTTTTCAAAAAAAGTCACTTCATTGGTATTTAACAAATTTAACTGTCCATGTGTGCTTTTTTTGGACAACAAGACATAGTAAACAGTTGCAAAATCACTAAAGATGCAACTGGAAACATTGCAAATGATGAAAGCAGAATTCAAAATGTAAACATGAAGAAACTGATCCACATAGTAGGGGGAGCTGTGTTGCAAGTGACGCATCGGTTTCTGTCAGAGTTTTCCAGCAGCACAAGGAACACTGTTGTGTTTACTTGCTACTCGCGAAATCCTGTCATTGCCACTGTAATGATGGACAAAACATGATAAAATCTTGCAGCGCGGCAATTGAAAGCCGGCTCATACGTGCACCATCATTCATCCTAAAATCATATCATTCGATTTGCGTCTTCTGACTGGTTTCTGTGGACTTAGAGGCTTTTGCTGACAGACAAGTGCCGTTTAGCGATTTCTGCCAACAATTCAATATTTCTGAATGGGCTGTCGCTGGGATTTAGCGGATTTGAAGCGAAAGTATTTGATGAACGTATACTATGTTTGGAGAGCATTCGCTCAATATCATTATCTCATTTATGATGGAGGTGGAGTTTAGCAGCTTTTACATCTGAACTCTTCATATTGTGCCTTTTAATCGTACTGTTTCTTTCAAAATACCTTCTGATGTTCAATCATATTTATTTTGTGCTGTAACTAGTAAAGCTGAAGAGATTATCGGTTAACATGTGCTTCGCTCTGCCGCTTGAACTGATGCACTACAGAGATCTGTCAGGGCGCATTACAGAGCGCCAAAAAAAGATTGCGACAGCTTGAGAGACGTCTATGGTCTCACTCCAGTCCATGGGAAATTAGCCCATTTCCTATTCTTGTGAAGTTTATTGTGCCTTGACCCCCGCCCCCCACAGAAAAAAAAAACTTGATTCACATAAATGATATTCTTATTTATTCAAATAGACAACAACTATTTTAAATCGTAATATTCATAATATTACTGTATTTTTGATCAATTAAATGCAGCCTTGGCGAGCATAAGAGGCTTCTTTAAAAAAAAATGTAATTAGATTTTGATGTTTTGAGTGGTAGTGCATGTGTCACAAAGGACCGTCAATTAGACTGTAATTCTGTATGCAGAGGGATTCATTCACTCATTAAGATTTGAATGTCTGTTTCCATATTTCCATGAACATCATTATTTTGTGACACCACATTGGATACCGGACGGTTGATATAGTCGAGTTAACAGTGTTACTGTGTTGTGGTGGTACCACAGGAATTGATGGGCCCGCTGCCTTCCAGGATGAGGGTCAGGAGCTGGGAAACCAGATTCAGATCCTGACAGTGGGCCACTCACCTGCCCAGGAGAGCGAGGCAGAGGGCCAGGGTGAGGCAGTGGGCAACACACAGTCACAGGGCAAACAGGACCTACGGGTCACCATGCTGAAGAAAGGTACACCAGCGATAGTCCTCGGAGTAACGCAAACGAGAGTGGAGAGAGAGAGACAGATGGAGAGGCCGCTATGATCATAACGATTAAGTCATGCAGATTTGCAGATTGTTCTTCAGTATTACTGATCTCCTAACATGCAAAAACATCATGTTCCTGTAATATCATCATCTGGTGACTAACACTTTAAGATCTACTTACATGCTATAGCATTTAGATTCAGTGTCTGCCTCTCTCTCCTCCTTCTGTGACATATTTGGATTAGATCATGTCTTTACTGTCTGCATGACTTTTTAGAGCTGGTATGAGCCGAACTGGACTGTGGACAATCATTTGTCCTTTGCATCTCTTTTTCTGCTAATTTGTTGAACAGACCAAGAGTGAGGAGTTTTTTTTAAGCCAAATGTACTCAGTTTGTTGCGTCTACAGAATTTCATGCCATATGCTCTTTTGGCATCAGAGTGCAGTTATTTGCAGTGTTGTTTGCACTGCATAATGCCTCCATCTTTGCTTTATGTCTGCTGCTGTTCTCTCATATTCTGTTATCAACATTTGATTAGCAGCTCAATATTTTTTTCTTGTTCGAAGGAATCTCCAGTAGCATGAACTTCGATGAAGAGGAGGATGAAGATGATTTGGTCAGCTCAAGCTCATCTCAGCTCAACAGCAACACAAGACCTGGCTCTGCCACCAGCAAAAAGTCCAGCAAGGTAGCATTTCTCTGCTTATTTTGAATATCGATATCTGTGAACCAATGAATCACGTGGATTTACTGAGATCGCCCCCCAGCGGCAAACAATTGAACAAGTCTCTATGGTTTTTACCTGAGCCATCCGTTGAATAAACAAAACAAGCCCTGAAAATTGATAAAAGATTACATATTATACAGACACTTGATATTTAATCTTATTAGATTATTAGTTAATTGCATTTAAGACATTTCCAGTGGGTTTGTAAAAGGTGTTTTTATGCATGTTTGGCCTGAGTATTTGTTGTATTTACACTGTTTTGACCAGTAGGCGTCACCAGCATGTGGTGCTTCGAAACAGTGAATCAGTTTGCGAAGCAATTGGTTCAATTGATTTAAAGCTTTGAAAAGCTTATTTTCTCCCATCACTACAAAATACACAATCAACAAAGACTTGGCTTGATTTGTCTTGAACCATGAACTAAACATAAGCTCACCAGCAGCAGTTACACAACCATGAGGGCTATATATACAGTATACAAATGGACTAATGACTAAACAAGACACACCTGAAAGCAATGAACACAATCAACCAATGAGAATGTGACACATGAACCAAGGGAACCAATCAGAGCATTACACATGAGACTAGGGCAACGCCACTGGAAGGCAAGCCTACAACCTTTAGCCAAAAAAGCGTAACGGCTAATGCTAACGCTGCGGCTTTTTTAAAGGATATCAATTGAGGAGAGGCTTCAGTATGCTGAATAAACAGTTTTTTGTGAGGAAATAGCTTATCATTTAATGAATCAACAGCCTGTTCGCTAATCTTTAACATGTTTTACACTAAACAATACTTTCGTTGGGAACTATATGTGTCACCATTATGTTCAGTTTAGCATTAGTTTCATTTTCATGGACTCTTATTATGCTTCTCTTTGTTGCCATCTGCTAATGTCCCTGTTTGTACGTCATTCATCAGTTGTTATGGTTATTTATTATGTTCCTAATTATAGCACACCTGTTTGGAATTTGAGTTCCTCTGTTTCTCACATTCATGGTCCGGTACTGTTTGTGTTTGGTTCACGTTGTTACGTTTTATCCTTTGGAATACTGTTTTACTCAAGTAACGGTCTTTATTTGAACTTAATCATCCTTGTCTTCATACTTGTCAGGAATACCTGTGACAATATGTAGATTTTACCTTGATAAAAATTTAAATTTTTTAAGAGAAGGCAGAGTAGGTAATGTCGAGACAGGTAGGACTCATTTACAGCATTACCACAAGCAAATGTGTAGTAGTATTAAATAATCGGCGTTGTGTAATATTCACTGTAAAAAAAAATAGTTTTCAACTTAAGTGTTCGTGCTGCCTTAAAATTTTAAGTTTAGTCAACTTGTGAAGTTGAAATGTGAAGTTGTACTAAGTGACAACTTAGATATTTGAGTTATCTGTAAAAAAAAAAAATGTTACAGTGTTGAGTGATATTGTATATTGTCTAAAGAAAATAAACAATATTGATGTTTTCTTTCTTTGGCTTTCAGGTTTTACCAATTATAATAAGACTTGAATGACTGTAACTGTAATGCACTATGATGCTGAAATAATGCATTTTAATGAATAACGAGAAAATGAATAATCTAATTATAAATATTGTATTATATTGTTGTTTAATGAAAAAATAAATAAAATAATGATGTGTTCTCTCTATGGCCTCCAGGTTTCAACAAATGAATTAGACATTATGATTTATGACTTCTGTGTGTGCCTAATAATGATATAACGCTTTTTAATGAATGAAGGTAACAAAACACAAGATTTTAATAAATAAATGTATTCTTTCTATGGCTTCCAGATTTCAACAGTTAAAATACAATTACATTTTTAGTCACTAGTATCACTGCTATGTATGCCCAATAAAGCTGTTTTTTAATTAACAGATTCAAATCTAATCTTAAATGTGGTTTGATATGCACTGTAGTGACCAGTAATCTGCAGCTAATAGAGCAATTTGTGCTCTTTTTTTCCCCACTCCGTAAAGCACATTCCACAAACATTGCATTCCTACTGTACGTTTACTAGTGATTGTGATCCGCCGTTACGCTTTTTCCAATGGTAAGAGCCACAGACCCTCTCATCTCCCAATAATAAGACAGTCTCTGGACTTGGGAAGCACAAGACATGATCACATGAGGGCCAAGGGAAACAGATGACAGGAAACATGAACTATGACTGTGACAAATATCAAAATAAAAGATATGAAACATGAACATGAAACAAAACCCAAAACCATACCATAATGTAACTATTATTCAAAAGTTTGGTATCAGTAAGATTTTTTTAAAGAAATTTGTATTCAGTAAGGATGCATTAAATTGATCAAAAGTAACAGTAATGTGTTTTACAATATTATAAAAATGCATAATAATCAGAAATGTTTCTAAGGCTTGTCTGTGAAACCCGGGGCTATGTGTGTTCGCTCCAACTGTGAACTCCTCAGCTGTGTTACGTGTACTGTGCTGACACAAGCAGTCTGTGTTTTGTCATGCTAGGATGTATTCTCTTGTGCCTATCTTGGCACAAAGCCTGCAATGCTGGAAATGGAGGGTCATAGTCCTGTTGTTTCCTATGGCAACAGTGAAATGATTACTTTCTCAAAATAACTTGATGGAAACCGTGCCTGTTTGAAGCCCCTGCTCTTGCCAATGTTTAATTGGTGATCTCTCTGTACAGTGTTTTATAGAAAAGTATAATAATTATTACTATAGTTGTATATAGTTTATTAATTAAACATACTTTCCCCCGGTTTCACAGACAAGGTTCAAGTCTAGTCCCAGGCTAAAATGCATGTTTGAACTATTTTAACTAAAAGCGACTTAAACTGACATATCTTAAAATACACTATATTGCCAAACGTTTTGAGATGTCTGCCTTTACATGCACATGAACTTTAATGACATCCCATTCTTAATTCGTAGGGTTTAATATGGAGTTGGCTCACCCTTTGCAGCTATAACAGCTTCAACTCTTCTGGGAAGGCTTTCCACAAGGTTTAGGAGTGTGTTTATAGGAATTTTTGACCATTCTTTTAGAAGCGCATTTGTGAGGTCAGGCACTGATGTTGGACGAGAAGGCCTGGCTCCGCTCTAATTCATCCCAAAGGTGTTCTATCGGGTTGAGGTCAGGACTCTGTGCAGGCCAGTCAAGTTCCTCCACACCAAACTCGCTCATCCATGTCTTTATGGACCTTGCTTTGTGCACTGGTGCGCAGTCATGTTGGAACAGGAAGGGGCCATCCCCAAGCTGTTCCCACAAAGTTAGGAGCATGAAATTGTCCAAAATGTCTTGGTATGCTGAAGCATTAAGAGTTCCTTTCACTGGAACTAAGGGGCCAAGCCCAACCCCTGAAAAACAACCCCACACCATAATCCCCCCCTCCACCAAACTTTACACTTGGCACAATGCAGTCAGGCAAGTGCCGTTCTCCTGGCAACCACCAAACCCAGACTCGTCCATCGGATTGCCAGATAGGGAAGCGTGATTCGCCACTCCAGAGAACACGTCTCCACTGCTCTAGAGTCCAGTGGCGGCTTTACACCACTGCATCTGACGCTTTGCATTGCACATGGTGATGTAAGGCTTGGATGCAGCTGCTCAGCCATGGAAACCCATTCCACGAAGCTCTGTAGATATTGACTCTGCAGAAAGTTGGCGACTTCTGCGCACTGTGCACCTCAGCATGCACTGACCCCGCTCTGTGAGTTTATGGTGCCTACCACTTCATGGCTGAGTTGCTGTTGTTCCCAATTGCTTCCACTTTGTTATAATACCACTAACAGTTGACTCTGTAATATTTAGTAGTGAGGAAATTTCACGAATGGACTTATTGCACAGGTGGCAACCTATCACGGTACCACGGAGTCATGTATGTATGCATGTATTTATAGATAAGCCAAATAGGGAGAATACCTGTGGTGTCGTGCAGTGTGATTTTTGTAGAATATTTGTGTATAATTATTATATATGCAGCATTTATGCTTTTATGGGGCAGACGTGGTCTAATAGTTAGAGAGTCTGACTGGTAACCCGTAGGTTGTGGGTTCGATTCTTAATGCCTGCAGGGAATGACTGAGGTGCCCTTGAGCAAGACACCTAACCCCCAATCACTCCCTGGGCGCCACAGCAAAATGGCTGCCCACTGTTCTGGGTGTGTCTGTGTGTTCACTACTCACTGCTCCTAATGTGTGTGCACTAACTTGGATGGATTAAATGCAGAGGACAAATTCTGAGTATGGGTTACCATAATTGGCCATATCCTTTTCACTGTCACTTCCACTTTATTAATTGAGAGACTACATGGGCTGGACTATGTCACATACTGACTTGACTTGATAATCCAGATTCAAGAGGCTTGACGCAGATGAATGACGAAATCATATTTAAAAAACACAAGGAACAATAATGAGAAACACCAGCACAAAACGTTCACACAAGACCGTGAACAGAGGATGACTGAGGGTTTAAATACACTAGATGAGAAGAGGCTAAATGAAGGACAGGTTTAGGTGATTAGTTGACATGGTAACAAACAAGAGGAACAACAGAAACTAACAAGATAACAAAGGAGACAAAGGAAACGGGAACTAAAAACACAAAACCTGAACATAGGCACAACAAGACAAAAGAATATCAAAATAAGAGTCCATGAAAACAGAGACCAGGTAATTGTGACAGACTATTTGCACTTTTAAAAATGTATTTATATTTGTATTCCTGCAGTGTGACAAATAAAGAGAAATGCATACAAACATATACATACATTTTAACTTACAATATTAATGTTGAAAAACTGTTCCTGTGCATGTTATTTGTCAGCTCTCCAAGATATTCCAGTAAACTTAAGTCATGAAGTCTTAATGTGTCTTTGAGTGTGTAGTGGCTCATCCATGTCTCCTGGGCCTGACCTTGTTAACGTCACTGGGCTGCTTTGTTGCTCTTTAACATTTCAGTTTTAAATCCCAGCTGCTTACATTTCAGACCACAGGGACATTTGATTAATTTACAATGGGCTCCAAACGTCTGAGTGCACTAGTGAAAATACCTCTGTTATGCATTTTTATAATTTATTAAAAGCAAGCACATCTGGAGTTCACATACTTACTGTGAAACATTTGATTAGAAATAAAGCAGAATCTTACTTTTTTTTTTTCCCCTCTTTTTTTTCTTTTGACATTTGGATTTATTTATTTTTCTAGAGGCTTACATTTTGTCCTAAATTTACATCAACTTTTCTTTGTTTTACATTTTTCAAAATGCATTGCTTTCTTCTAGGGTTAAATATAACAAATTTCTTCATTTTCAATGAGGTTTCCATCCATCCAATCCATCCATCCTTATTGTTAAGAAATGTTTATAAATATGGTTGTGCATTTGTAATAATCAACAAATCTACATTTCTTTCAACTATAATCAATCTATAATTAACCGGGATCGATTTCTTTCTGCTTAATCAATGTGAAAGGAGGCGACCTCAGCTTCCAGCCCTTTGGCCAATGAGCCATCCATCGACGTGGATGACCTGGAGGAGTTCACTCTCAGACCCGCCCCACAAGGGGTGACCGTGAAATGCAGGATCACACGAGATAAAAAGGGCATGGACAGGGGCATGTACCCCACCTACTACCTCCATCTGGAGAGGGAGGACGGCAAGAAGGTCAGACACACCGAAACACTGATTATTCCCAGTTTTTCTAAAGAGTTTGGCTTATTTGGAAATTTATCATTGTTGTGCACCAGCAATCATGGCCAATCAGTGATACTCCATTCTTCCAATTTTCTGAAGTGCTTGGAATGATTGATTCTGATGAAAGGAACAAAATTTAGCCCACAGGGAGATTTAGCTAAATGACAGTTAACCATAATATTGCTGCACTGGGCAAATGTTTATCCTAAAAGTATGACTAATCGTAAATCACATGTAAAAACAATGTGTTTTATGCATCTTATTTACCAAACAGAATAAATATAATATATACACCGATCAGGCATAACATTATGTGTTGGTCCCCCTTTTGCTGCCAAAACAGCCCTGGCCCGTCGAGGCATGGACTTCACAAGACCCCTGAATGTGTGCTGTGGTATCTGGCACCAAGATGTTAGCAGCAGATTCTTTAAGTCCTGTAAGTTGCGAGTTGGGGCCTCCATGCCGGCCGGCCATCCACATGATGTAAAAGAAAACGTGATTCATCAGACCAGGCCACCTTCTTCCATTGTGCCGTGGTCCAGTTCTAATGCTCACATGCCCACTGTTGGTGCTTTCGGCGGTGGACAGGGGTCAGCATGGGCACCCTGACTGGTCTGCGGCTATGCAGCCCCATACGCAACAAACTGCGATGCACTGTGTATTCTGACACCTTTCTATCAGAACCAGCATTAACTTCTTGAGCAATTTGAGCTACAGTAGCTCGACTGTTTGATCGCAGTCTTTGCTCCCCACGTGCATCAGTGAGCCTTGGTCGCCTATGACCCTGTCGCTGGTTCACCACTGTTCCTTCCTTGGACCACTTTTGATAGATACTGACCACTGCAGACTGGGAACACCCCACAAGAGCTGCAGTTTTGGAGATGCTCTGACCCAGTGGTCTAGCCATCACAAGTTGGCCCTTGTCAAACTCGCTCAAATCCTAACGCTTGCCCATTTTTCCTGCTTCTAACACATCAACTTTGAGGACAAAATGTTCACTTGCTGCCTAATATATCCCACCAGAGATAATCAGTGTTATTCACTTCACCTGTCATAATGTTATGCCTGATCGGGGTGTGTGTGTATATATTATACAGTGTTTCCTCTAGGATTTTTTCCAGCTGTGGTGGCAGGCCTATTTCCACATAGTCTCGTGTAGCCAGACCTTCAGACTGACGGCAGAAGGTCTGGACTCTATCGCAGCTTTCACCGCCCAAGAGGACGTTTGACTGACATGCAACGCAACCAGTCATAGTTGGTTTTGTTCTGCGTCATGTTTTGGGGCATGAAAATGTAAAGTCGATGTCCCTGCAATAACAGACCAGCGTGTATCTATAAATTATTCATTCAAGAACGTTGTGCAAGTTTACTGCAACCATGGAGCCATGAACTTCACATACTTTTGAAAATCCATTGTTTAGTTGATCCTGGTAAGCGCTCATTGTCACAGATGTAAACATGCGGCGCTCTTCTTCCACGAGGGAGTTTGGCGTCACGGCATTTGTTTCTACGTGGACCGTTAAAGAACGCAACACACACGTCTCACGGACATCAGATGACGACTTCGAAACTCCTGAAGTGTTTCACTCTGAGTGTGCCATATGCATCAGACATTCAGCCAACGGTCCGTGGGCGTGACGTCTGAGACTACTTTCCGCAGGGGGAGGGGGGCGTCACCCATGGGTGATGTCCCATAGACCACGCCCCCTTGATGAGTGCACAGTAATTTTATAAAATCTAGTGAAAATAAAATAATAAATAAAATTTTGTGAAAAAAAAAACCATTTAGTGAGGATCAAATAAAAGGTAAAATGTCACACATTGCTCTTTGTATTATTATGAAAAACAAGAAAATATATATTTATATAGGCTATACTGTAAAATGAAAAGACATTTCTTTTAAATGTACAGTTTTTAATGAGGCAGCAACATATGCTAGTTGGACAGAACAAGATAGGCTGTTAATAATATTTTATTGCGTATTATATTATATTATAATATGAAAGGCTCCAATATATTATAGAGCGGCAAAGCGCTTATGCGCAGCCCGTGCGCAGAATGATGCGCTTGAAGCAACATGGAGTCACAGCGCGCATTGAAATGTTCAAACGTCAAAGCACAAAGGGAAGAGATATTGATGCGTAGTTTATTATATCTCTGCAATAGTTTATTAAATTTCAGTTACTGTGCGCATGAAGAACAATTATAGTGCTCTCTACTCCAGTGTTGAGCTAACAGACACCCGGGAGAAAGTAACATGATTTAGAAAAACGGCAATGAACTTAAGCAAGATAAAGTCCTTTTATGCAAAACCTTTATCTACAAATAAATTATAATAATGGGAACATTGATCTTGGAGTGAGTTTAATCGTGTTACTGTCGTAACTGAACGCGACGTGCTGTTTGAATGCTGAATGGAGAATGACTGAGAAGAGATTAATTAACGACGTAAATATTTATAAATTATTATTTATTATGTTCACATTATGCTATCGAATCGGCTTCAAAAGTCTTGGAATATAGTGCAGGAAAACTTTATGGTGCTTTACAATGTTTTTATGCCTTTTAGTGGGGCTTAACAACAGTACGCACAATATCGGAAGTCAGCCGTGGCGGGGATGATTTTTGGTGTGGCGGCCCCATGTATATACTGTATATATATTTTTATATTATAAATATAAATATTTTATATATAAATATAACATATTTTTCTTAAATATATACATGCATGTGTGTGTATTTATATATACATAATAATTATACACAGTACACACACATATATTATGTATTATGATTAATCGCATCCAAGCACTCCAGTTATTTATATATATATATATATATATATATATATATATATATATATATATATATATATATACACTCACCTAAAGGATTATTAGGAACACCATACTAATACTGTGTTTGACCCCCTTTCGCCTTCAGAACTGCCTTAATTCTATGTGGCATTGATTCAACAAGGTGCTGAAAGCATTCTTTAGAAATGTTGGCCCATATTGATAGGATAGCATCTTGCAGTTGATGGAGATTTGTGGGATGCACATCCAGGGCACGAAGCTCCCGTTCCACCACATCCCAAAGATGCTCTATTGGGTTGAGATCTGGTGACTGTGGGGGCCATTTTAGTACAGTGAACTCATTGTCATGTTCAAGAAACCAATTTGAAATGATTCGAGCTTTGTGACATGGTGCATTATCCTGCTGGAAGTAGCCATCAGAGGATGGGTACATGGTGGTCATAAAGGGATGGACATGGTCAGAAACAATGCTCAGGTAGGCCGTGGCATTTAAACGATGCCCAATTGGCACTAAGGGGCCTAAAGTGTGCCAAGAAAACATCCCCCACACCATTACACCACCACCACCAGCCTGCACAGTGGTAACAAGGCATGATGGATCCATGTTCTCATTCTGTTTACGCCAAATTCTGACTCTACCATCTGAATGTCTCAACAGAAATCGAGACTCATCAGACCAGGCAACATTTTTCCAGTCTTCAACTGTCCAATTTTGGTGAGCTCGTGCAAATTGTAGCCTCTTTTTCCTATTTGTAGTGGAGATGAGTGGTACCCGGTGGGGTCTTCTGCTGTTGTAGCCCATCCGCCTCAAGGTTGTGCGTGTTGTGGCTTCACAAATGCTTTGCTGCATACCTCGGTTGTAACGAGTGGTTATTTCAGTCAAAGTTGCTCTTCTATCAGCTTGAATCAGTCGGCCCATTCTCCTCTGACCTCTAGCATCAACAAGGCATTTTCGCCCACAGGACTGCCGCATACTGGATGTTTTTCCCTTTTCACACCATTCTTTGTAAACTCTAGAAATGGTTGTGCGTGAAAATCCCAGTAACTGAGCAGATTGTGAAATACTCAGACCGGCCCGTCTGGCACCAACAACCATGCCACGCTCAAAATTGCTTAAATCACCTTTCTTTCCCATTCTGACATTCAGTTTGGAGTTCAGGAGATTGTCTTGACCAGGACCACACCCCTAAATGCATTGAAGCAACTGCCATGTGATTGGTTGATTAGATAATTGCATTAATGAGAAATTGAACAGGTGTTCCTAATAATCCTTTAGGTGAGTGTATATATAACTGGAGTGTTTATTAGTTGTTTATGGCATTCCTCAAAACACAATTCTCAAAATATGGCAATGCTGTCTCTGAATGTAAGGTCTGAGTCTCTGATGGATCTTTTTGATGTCAGTTTTGTGCTGCTCTTCGGTGCCCAATTAAATCTTGTCACGCTTTAGGTTTTCCTTTTAGCTGGGAGGAAGAGAAAGAAGAGCAAAACATCCAATTACCTCATCTCCATCGACCCAACTGACCTATCACGAGGTGGCGAGAGCTTTATTGGCAAACTGAGGTATATTTAAAGATGATTCATCGTGTCGTGTGATTCATAAGGTAGCGTAACCTGGATCTATGCTGTTCATGTAGAGACAAGAGTGTCTTTCTAAACAATCGAGAGGGAGCTTTAATGAGTTCATGTGCATGTGTGCACTGCTGAACCTATTTAAAACTGTAATTGGGTTCATTGCTGGTGTGCTGGTGTGTCCTCATTCATATGAGGAGTGAGCAACTGCATGCATGTTGATGTCTGAGTCTCATTACAGCACTTTTAGAAACAAACTTTTGATATCAAATATGTTACAATGCCATAATTATTGCTTTCATTTTTTTTCTTTTAGTTTTGGGGTGAAATATGGCCTGGACGTATTCTTGGCAATCTTTGATAGATTCACACTTTGCTGTGACACGATGCAGTCTTAATTGTAAGAATTTCTTCAATAATTACAATGTCGTCCCCACAGATCAAACCTTATGGGTACCAAGTTTACAGTATATGACAGCGGTATGAACCCAGTCAAGACCACCTCCAGCCTAGAAGCAGGGAATCTACGACAGGAGCTTGCGGCAATCTGCTATGTGAGTTTGTGAGCATGGTGTTGGTCAGTGGCCAGCAGAGAGCCAGCACCCAGCCCTAAGGGCACTAGATCTTAGAGCCACAAGCAATGATGAGCCAAGTCTGACCTCTGCTGGTTGTTTTTTTACATAGCAATACCACTGATAAAGGGAAAACAGGAAGCAAAATGCTTTAAAGTTGATAAATGAGTCATATGTATATAAACATGGTGGCTAATTTAGATGTGAATGATTGTTTGTCTTCTGTTCTATAGGAAACTAACGTTTTAGGGTTCAAGGGGCCTCGAAAGATGAGTGTCATTATTCCTGGAATGAACATGGACCATGAAAGAGTCTCCATCAGGCCTCGAAATGTGAGTGCAGGGCTGTTCAGAATGGCATAATCCAGCATTTAGGTGTATGTGTATATAAATAGACCTTAAAGTCAGCATGAAACAAGTTGTGAGAGTCTTTTAGTCCCTATTGTGTCGGACATCTGAGTGAAACGGCTTCTCGAACAAGAAAAAAATGTAGGCCAGGACTTGATTTTGTCCATCGGGAATTGATTATGAGGGCACATGAAGAAAAAAAAAAAGAAAATGTGCACAGATAAATCATTTATAATAAATACAGCAATATTCCATAAAAAATAGGGACTGTTAATTTTGATTTCATGGTGACTTTAATGATCCAGGATCTCAAAAGGGTAATGGTAGTTCTCAAAATATGGTGACAGTCACTCACTTTTAGTCATAAAAAAAGTTTAAATCTTTTCTTCAATTTGCCAGGTGCTTGAAAAATATATTGCACCTTTTATCTGGCAAAATACTTGCATGACATTTGTTTGTTTATTCATTAATTTATTCATTCAGCTTTAGTACTATATGTAATGAGTGCAAAAAAGCAAAACAAAAGTAATTAATAATATGCATAATATAAAAAGAATGTTTTACTGGTGTCATCAATGTGAAATGACTAGTACTTTGAAAATACAAAATGTTTTGGAGGAAGAAGGAGGGGCAGTTCAAATGTGCACAATGATATCATTTTACTTAATTTACTTAAATAATTTTCAATCTGTTAAATTACAGTACATGTGTCATTTATGTTACATGACCAGTAAAATATTATGTAATGTATATCTGTCATAGGCCAGTGCAGAACAATAAACATTGGCCTATATTTTATATACAGATGTTAGCATTAGCAGCAAAATGACATGCTCTAATGGAAAGCTAATCCCCCTACATCTGTCTATCGCAGGACCATGAGTCTCTACTGGCTCGATGGCAGAACAAAAGCACTGAGAGTGTGATAGAGCTCCACAACAAGACGCCTGTGTGGAACGATGATACTCAATCATATGTGCTCAACTTCCATGGAAGAGTCACCCAAGCATCTGTCAAAAATTTTCAGATCATTCATGACAATGACCGTGAGTGAAAAGCTTTTTGTACTAGTTGCATTAGATTGTGAAAGGTAAAAATAATAGTCTTATATCTGATAACATTATCAGCATAAAACTATGAAAGCTTGTTTCCACCACTGAATTTTTTTTTAAGATAATTGTGATATTTTATCAATTGCGAGTTATAATGTCAGAATTGCGAGGTATGACTTTTTCTAGTAGTTGTGGTTTATATCTTGCAATTCTGACTTCTTTTCTCAGAATTGTGAGATATAAACTTGCAGTTGCGAGTTATAAAGTCCAATTTTGAGGAAGAAAATACTTTTTTTTTCTCAGAATTGTTTATATCTCACAATTTTGACTATAACACACAATTCAGACTTTATATCACGCAATTCTGACTTTATAACACACTATTGTGAGTTTATATCACAATTCTGAGAGAAAAAAGTCAGAATTGTGAGATAAAAAATCGCAATTACCTTTATTATTTTTTATTCAGTGGCAGAAACAAGCTTCCATATAAAACTGTAGTCCATGCTGTAGAAATAAAGTCCATCTCAAATTCAATTTCTACTGTAATGAAGTGTATTTCTTTTACAAAATAATTACAATTGTTCTTTAAAGTCTAAGTTTCACTTTAGCATAGTCTAGTAAGTAAAGTCTCAGGTGTTACTTTTTTTAAAAGATAAATTCTACTAGATATCTGGAGATATATACACCACATAGTCTAGAGATGGATTTTATTTTTTCTTTACTGCACTGAAGAATAGCAGTTAACTTTTCTGTATTCTCGCTTTTTTGTGTATACAGCGGATTACATTGTGATGCAGTTTGGTCGCGTAGCAGAGGACGTCTTCACAATGGACTACAACTACCCAATGTGTGCCCTGCAGGCATTTGCTATTGCTCTGTCCAGCTTTGACAGCAAGTTAGCCTGTGAGTAGCCGTCTTTCTCTGCCAGCCACAACCACGAAAGAACCCAGCCAGACTGCTTTCCAATCTGAATCACTCAGTAAAGGGCTGTGGTGAACTCCAAGGCAGCAGGATCCCTCTCTCAAGATCCTTCTTTGGAGGCATGAATGTGTATAGAGTATGTGTCTTTGTATGAATGTGTGTGTGCAAGGTTTCTGCGTTTAAAAAAAAAAAAAAAAAGGGCGTCACAGTTGAGGGAAAGCACAAAGACTTCACAATTCAAGTGGGTGGAGATTATCGGAAGATGGTGCATTCATTTAAATCAACAGTCAAAGTCGCTTTCTTTACTTAACCAACAAGGTAACACTAACATTTTGCTAATGTTAAAATAAGGATGTTTTACAGTAGTATGTGTGTCCCTAAGATTAAAAACAAACATAATTTTGCCATGGTTGTAATTCTAAAAGAATTAGTGTTCACTAACCATTCAATTGTGATTTTTCACAAGAAATGTAACATGTAGCTGTGGTTTATAACAGTTTGGATATTTTATTTAATGAACTTTTGTCAAATGATTTTCAAATGTGACATTTCTTCAGTTATACGTGTCACTTGTGTCATTTAATGTATCGATTCATGCTTCACAAGGATTCCAAAGCCAGTATGAAGTATGACAGACTGACATATTTATTCACTATTTATGTATTTATAGATTTCCATACCATCTACTGCTTGTGTTTTATCCCATACACATAATTCACTGTGCTTCAAGCACAAAGCTTGACCAGTGCACCTTCACATCTGAGCTTTTGGTGCGGATTCATTACAATTCAACTGATGAATGTGTGACAGTTCCACAAAATATATGTAATCGTTACCTTCTGCATGTAAACTGCCCCTATTATGCTATTTTAAAGATTCCTATTTTTGTTTTGGAGGTCTCCTATAATAGGTTTACATCCATCCAGGGTTTCAGGATTTCAGCTCCATAGGCTTCCTTAGCACTTGTATACACCATGATATGAACAGTAGGCTAATGATGGCATCAGTGTTCGCTGGTAGCCAATGAAGACCATAGACTTGGATAGATGTGGATTATGCAAATGTTACAAACCTACAAAGGTGCGTGCAGGAAGTAAGATTGGAATTACTGACGACTCGTTTCAAACTGTTCAGAATCGGTTCTTTCTCCATTTATCGTACATTTTGATCTTTGAAACTTTGCAGACCTTTTACATTCACAAACAGCTATATTACACACTACATGAAAGGTAATATATAAAAAAAGCATAATAGGGGCACTTTAAAACAGTTTATCTGCAGTTTTTAAGTGAACATGAGTCATTAGAACCAACCAAAATGAATGGTTCACCAGGTCCACAACACCAGTAGCTCTAGTGTGAAAGTCCCAAATGGTGGCGTAGTAAATGTGTATTTTATGTGAGGGTCAATATCAGGGTAAGTACATTATCATCTCATACTGACCCACTACATTTGTAGAGGAATGTACTGAATGGAGCACTTTATTCAAAGATTAATGGTGAAAAGCTGTAAATATTGTGCCTTTGGACAAGACACTTGTGATGCTTGAAGTTGGTGAGATGATAAATTGTTTTCTTCAGCCAGTGTTGTTTATCATGCAGCTACTTATAAGCTTCTGTTGTTCTTCTTCTTGAGAACAACCTGTATATTTCCAGTATACTGGGCTGTATATTTCCAGAAAGATCAGGTTTAGTTGCCTGCTTGTGGAGTAGATGATTTTCCAGAAGAGACAAACTACTTATTTGACACATTGAGACGAGTAAGTATGTTTACATGCACTTTAAAAGTTCGATTTCTGTCGGCCTAAAATGATGATTTGCCATGTAAACGCTTTAGTCCAATTGAAATTATACCAGTCTGATTTTTGCAAAGTCAGACTAGCAGCCCTTCATAATGTGATTGTAGCTGGATTATAACTGTGCATGTAAACATGCTTGGTGACAGTTTGTTCAAGTCATCTATACACTTTGCTGCTGCATGAAGATACAGTAGTTGTGAAAAATGTGGCTCGAACTAAGTGTCAGTGGAATTTATACAACTCAAATCATCATCCTTATTGTACTATAGCTTGTACACTTCTGGGTCTTTGCTAAACAATGCTGATGAATGAAGAAAGGAAATAAGTGAAGTTGTATTATCAGTGGGGCAATTTATCTGCTGTACCAACTGACCTTAAAGCCAAACTATTCTTTAAAGCAGGAATAGGCAACTTCGCTCATGGAGGGCCACTGTCCTGCAGAGTTTAGCTTTAACCCTACTCAAACACACCTGAACAAGCTAATCAAGGTCTTCAGGATTACTAGGAAGCTACAGGCAGTGGCCCTCCAGGACTGAAGTTGCCCATCCCTGCTTTGAAGCATTGTAGAAGTCTTCAGATGGCCACACTGATTTACTAGCTCTGCTCTATTACGCATTAGCATGCCTTGCGGTTGATTTTTATCATGCCATTTTTCATTCCAGTTGAATGTCACAACAAAGTCTTGGAAATTGGATAGATCAAATTTTTTGTCATTGTCTAAAATATAATAACATTAATGTTGAATGAATGTTTTCAAGAAATGAAATCATAATTTTGTTCCCTGCTGAGTGCCCCTTCAAGTTTGTTGTCCATCACACTAGGAAAACATTCTTAATTTCACAAAACAGTGCATTTTATCTACTAATATTTAGCACGTTTGTATGTCTTAATCCAAGATAAAGGCAAGAAATGTGCTGCAAATGGCATACCTTTTTTGTTACTATTCTCTTTGGTCATAAATAATGTTGTGGCTTCAGACATTACATTTTGAAATATATATCTTTCCCTCCAGAAAAGTATTTTTACTATTACCTTTTTTAGAAAATAATATAAAATGTATATTAAATTCTTTGGCCAAATTGCAAAGAAATACGCGCAAGTTATTAAAGTTTTTTAACTGCCTCGTGATACCATTCCAGCACTTTCTATACTTCATGTAATGCTCTAACAGTTTTGGGTTTGCGCTAAATGGTTAAAAACACTGAAAATTAATTAGTTTTTCTGCTATTTTTTTTTTTTTATATATGTTTGAAAAAATCTCACCACTCTTGTGTTAAAGTGATAATGTATAACTGTTTTGTCACACTGTTTTGTAAAATGTGTACATTGGTCAATATACAGTGTTTGTATACAGTACTCAAGATATGAAAAAAAATAAATCTGACCGTGAATTTTCGCATCTCAAATATTTAAGATTAAATCGTTGTATTTGCTGTACTTCAATGCTCATGAAATAATGTCCATACAATGCCACGTCTGTTCACTTTTTATTGGCAAAGATTTTCTTTGGAAAAATGGTCTTAAAAGTGGTTATTATGACATAACATACTCTAAAAATGTTCTCTAGCTGTTCTTAGAAACATATTAAAGAAATCTTTTTTTTTTTCTATTAGCCTGTATGGTTACAGAGGAACTCCTTAAGCAAAGCGAGAAAGATTCACAGTAAGGTATGTCTATACAGAGGGTAATTAAAAAGAACACCATTCTTTAATTTTGACTGGCGGGTCACTTCTTCACCTTTTGTTTCTTGTGACGCATTCTAAGAGTCCCAGAGGCTTGAGCTTTGGGAGAGTCTGACTTATTGGAGATGACGGTTACCTCAGGTTGGTATGACTGTAGGAAGTCAAGGAGGTCCACTTCCTGTTCCTCAGGATCACATTCCACATCATCATTAAATCCTAGGCTCTCAGCTTCCATCAGTGGGTCCTCCTCCTTCTCTTCCACCTCACCCTGGCTTTCTTCATTACGTTGATCTCCCTCCTCTTCATCACTATTTTCTTCCTCTTCTTCTTCACAGTCTTCATCACCATTTTCTTCTTCTTCATTTCCCTCCTCCTCCTCTTCTCTTTCATGTTCTTCTTCCTCCTCTTCCTCATATTTGCAGCCAACAGCGCCACCCTTTGGATAATGGAAGACGTGTCTGTGATCGCTGAAGGTGATTTGCCGTCTTCTGCTTGGTTTCTGTTGCTCTTCTCTTTCACTTAGGTTCTCTAGTCTGTCATCATCCTCATCAATTACCTTAGGAAGGCAGGGCTGGTCCTCTCCAACATCTTCCTCATCTTCCTCCTCCTCATCATCTTCATCTTCCACCTCCTCCTCATCATCTTCCTCTTCATCTTTGTCATCCTCTTCTTTTTCTCCTTCATTATCCTCCATTTCCACCTCCTCGTTAGTACATGCATCATCAGTAAGCTCATCCTCCTCCTCTTCTTTCTCCATTCTCTCAGCAAGCTCCTCAGCTGTGGGTATGGCTTGGTCCGGTTCTTCCAGAATAACACTAGGAAATCTGCGCCTGCGGGAGATCATGTCATACTCTGGGTAGGTCTCATCTGTATATCCTTGGGAAGCAGTGAATAAAATTAGACACAAAGTTCAAGGAATGAGCAACTGAAACAGTAGTGGACCCAACACAAACCCTTGAGGCATACCTTCCCAGTCTGCAGTGTAGGGCGCCTCCTCAGCCTCCTCCTCCGGCGAGGCTCCCTCTTGCAACTGTCTCTCTCTCATCATTTGGGTGATCTCCTTCAACTGTTTAAGCTTTCTCTCCTCACGCCTCCGTGTGCCCCTGTGTGACCTGAAATCAAAACAAGTCAGAACCAATCAAAATCACATCACAACCACTGCTAAAACACACACATCTCAATGATAATCATGAAGAAAATTTTACTTTATTGAATTTAAAATGTGCAAGAAATATGTTCTTTGAATATACAAACAATTTTTTTTATATTTACATTTATGCATTTGGCAGGTGCTTTTATTCAAAACGACTCAAGGTATACATTATAGAAGTACACCGATCGGGCATAACATTATGACCACTGACAGGTGAAGTGAATAACACTGATTATCTCTTCATCACGGCACCTGTTAGTGGGTGGGATATATTAGGCAGCAAGTGAACATTTTGTTCCACCGCTGAAAGTGCCAACAGTGGGTACGTGAGCATCAGAACTGGACCATGGAGCAATGGAAGAAGGTGGTCTGGTCTGATGAATCACGTTTTCTTTTACATCACGTGGATGGCCGGGTGCGTGTGCGTCGCTTACCTGGGGAACACATGGCACCAGGATGCACTATGGGAAGAAGGCAAGCCGGCGGAGGCAGTGCGATGCTTTGGGCAATGTTCTGCTGGGAAACCTTGGGTCCTGCCATCCATGTGGATGTTACTTGCAAGCAACTATACAAGCATTGTTGCAGACCATGTACACCCTTTCATGGAAACGGTATTCCCTGGTGGCTGTGGCCTCTTTCAGCAGGATAATGCGCCCTGCCACAAAGCAAAAATGGTTTAGGAATGGTTTGAGGAGCACAACGAGTTTGAGGTGTTGACTTGGACTCCAAATTCCCCAGATCTCAATCCAATCGAGCATCTGTGGGATGTGCTGAACAAACAAGTCCGATCCATGCAGGCCCCACCTTGCAACTTACAGGACTTAAAGGATCTGCTGCTAACATCTTGGTGCCAGATACCACAGCACACTTTCAGGGGTCTAGTGGAGTCCATGCCTCGACGGGTCAGGGCTGTTTTGGCAGCAAAAGGGGGACCAACACAATATTGGGACACTCCTCCAAATCACTGAATTCAGGTGTTCCAATTAGTGGTATTATAACAAAGTGGAAGCAATTGGGAACAACAGCAACTCAGCCACAAAGTGGTAGGCCACATAAAATCACAGAGCGGGGTCAGCGCATGCTGAGGTGCACAGTGAGCAGAAGTCGCCAACTTTCTGCAGAGTCAATCGCTACAGATATTAGGTCATAATGTTATGCCTGATCAGTGTATGTGCATTCCCTGGGAATCAAACCCATGAGCTTTGCATTGCTAGCACCATGCTCTACTGACTGAGCTACAAGAATGTTTTTTTGTTTTTGTAGAAAAAAAATTATATAATACTTCCATTTAATTTAAAAGACGGTATCCGCTACAGCTAAAACAGTAGCTAAAGGATAATCACAGACGAATAAGGCTGTGAGTTTGCTTTTTTTTTTTTTTTTTTTTTTAATAGATTCCATTTCAGAGTGTCATGCAGATCATGTCAGTGCACTGTCAGCTCTTTGATCAATAAGATGATGGATGGTGGAAGGAGAGAAATATAATCTGTTTACCTGGCAGTTGGGTGGACAACTTTAGATATTCTCTTTTCTCTGGCTTTTTCACTCATTCTGGCCTGCAGCTGCCCCAGCTGACAAGTAGCTGCCAGAGAGACAATTGAATGAGGTTTAGAATAATGTTAGATACAGAGATTCACTCAAAGTGGCCACGACACATTGGCCCAAAACAGGTGCATGAGAATGAGCAATATTTTACACGAACTTTAAATAGCAAAATCTTTTTTTCCTCCTTTTTTCTTTTTTTCAATTCCACAGAATTAAGAATAGTTACATTTTTTTCATAAACATGCCAGTACAGGGAGTGAGTGCTCTATCGGTTGCTCCCTCCACCCTTTGGCATCCATTTGATGAATAGAGCTAAACCTCTTACTACTGATCCAAAAGGCATGCAGTTAATTGGTGTTAGGAGCTGCTAGGCTTATAAAACATTACTTCTGATTGCTAATCCGGGTTGAATAAAAGGGAGAGAAGAAAGCTTGCCAGGTCTTAAACAGGATCTTAATCTACCTTATCTGGATTTGCATGTCGTTTAGCAACTGATATGCTGAGAATGCATGTAATAAGATAAAACAGAAATGTGGTTTAAAAAGGGTCACAACTTGACAATATGGTGTTAGATATCTATCTTTGTTAGATGTATATGCAAACTCACGCATCTCTTCAAATGTGCATTCTGACTGCAGTGTAGGGAATCTGCACTCTTGTCGATGAGGTTTGTCCTTAGAGGTCAGCTGTTGAAAGATCAAGGTAAATATCACTGATTTTGCTACTGAGAGCAGATACATAAGCAGAACCACATAAAAAAATACCTATTTTTTTTTGTTCCTAATTTAAAAGGCAGATGTACACTACTGTTCAAAAGCTTGGGGTCAGATATTTGTTAACAGAAATGAATACTACTTTTATTCAGCAAGGATAAATTGATCAAAAGTCACCAGTAAAGACAATTATAATGTTACATAAGATTTTTATTTCCAATTAATGCTGTTCTTTTGAATTTTCTATTAATCAAATAATCCTAAAAAAAATGTATCATGGTTTCCACAAAAGTTAAGCAGCACAACAGTTTTCAACCCTGATAATAAGAATGATTTCTGAAGGATCATGTGACATTAAAATATAAGCCTAGTTATTTTAAATTGTAATAATTTTTTTTTAACGTATTTTTTGCACCTGTTAGATCTTTATTCCAGGGGAAGTATTATCACATGAGAGCTGCTGAACACAGCAGATGTCCAAATAGCTTCTGATAAGACTCACCTTGAAGAACAGGTAGATGATATAAAGGAAAATCCCAAAGCCATAAACAGGGATGACCTGGCCCAGCAGATTCGGTTTAGGAACACCCTTGACTCTGGCAATTGCCTCGGGATTGTAATGCTTGATGTAATGAGAGTCTGTGTCCCAGTGATCATGATCTTCAGGGAATGAATGGCTGTGTCGTGAGGGAGGAAAATGCCCTGGTCCAACTTCAAAGTAAAAATAAAATAAAAAAAATAAATAAGTGTATAAATAATAATTTACAGAGGCTGCACTCAAAAATAGCAATTTCTAGTCGGTGAACACATAATTTGTTTATTTAAAATGTAACATTCAGTATAGTAATTTATCTGACTTTTTTTTAGGCATGGAAAGTCACAATTTTTGTAACTACAGTAAAATAAATAAACTTAAATTAAACAAAGCTCTTTATAATGTTTCAATGATCCCATACAGACATTAAATATTATATATCTATCATATTTAATGATGGTCACCGTGCTAAAATGTCATCAGGAATAAATTAGGATAAATTTGTTGTGGAAAAAAAAATGACATTGGGAAAGTGATCCTCACATTATGAAGCCACACACCACACGGGGAGGAGGTTGAGGTTAATGCGACCTGAGCAGAGATCACGGGGATGGTCAAATCACCACTGACATTATTGAAACACTAAATGGGGGCTGAGGGATTATATTTATGTCTCATGATCATCTTACCCACTGACTGCACTGTTTCTTTCTTCACTCTGGGTAAAAATAATTTGGGTAGGAATAAAGACATACAGAGGACGATGCAAGAGACGAAGGTGATCTTCTGACATGTTGAAATAGCCATATCGATACGTGAGAGGAAAAAGATGCTGTAGAACAAATGGTGACAAGCGTCAACATCACGACATCACTTCTACGAAATTTCCTGTTGATTCGCTGAAGCGGAAATGACTGAAAACATTAATCCGACATCCGGGTGAGATTAGACTGACGACTCATTAAATCAGCTCACGCAGAATCATCAATCGCATTCGTGACCTGTTATTAACCTGTTTTATGAGACAATTCAGTCTTTTACTCTTTATTGTATTTTTTTCCCGCTGCTTTTACATGAATACATGGGGATCTGTCCGTAAAAAAATGTTTTTTAAAAAAATTTCTCAAATGTAATGTTGTTCGTGATCTTCTTCTTCTTCTTCTTCTTGTTATTCACTTATTTGTCCAGTAGATGGCAGTACTGTAATGATTTTAGGGCTCATGAGGACTCAGGTATCCTACAGATGAGGGAATTCATAGAACTTTTAGATTGGGGACATATTTAGATTGAGATTCGTGTCTCCCTATGACAAACATTCTAGTTTGTAATTCAGGTAGTTATAACATTTCTTTATTTTTTATTTTGTATAAAATTAAAATGTATTTCCAAAAGTGTAACAGAAAACATAAATGTCACCACATGGCATGTAGCCTACATAATTTATTGTGCTAACAATGATCTACTGATGCGTTTCTGCCACATCATAAGGCAAAGCTGTATTATTTATATATATATATATATATATATAGAGAGAGAGAGAGAGAGAGAGAGAGAGAGAGAGAGAGACCTATATTATATTTTAATTAGATGTATTAATAAGATATGTAAAATATTATACTAAGGATCTAATCCTACCCTAGTTCTTTTTATCTTGCTATTTATGTAGAACCAGTCATGAAAAGGCTGCATAGTCATTTCCATTTTTATGTTAATTTCTGTGTTTTTAAAATAATCCGTTCATGGCACTCGCTAAGACTTTTGAGCGCATAACATGCTCTACCTTAATGTGAAAATACCTTGTTGCTAAGCTAAATAAATATTCATATTCATTTACATTTCCAATAATTCCTAATTAAAGTTTTGAGTTTTACCACATGCAGTTTTAATGAGCTCGTGGAAAAAGCGTTTCCAGTTTTCAAAGGAATTGAGGAAATTGGAAAAGTGGATTGGTCCTTAAGTTTGGCATGGTGATGTAATGCGAGTGTGAGTGTGTGTGCTGATATTTCCTGCAGAGCTCAAACTCTTCCTCCAGGCCAGCTCATCTTTTATCTGTTTACTGAGCTGCTCTGTTATCAACGTTTTAACTACCTAATTATTCTTCATTAGGCTCAATTTAAGTAAAACAGATGCACTGCCACAAAAGTCGCTGACACCTCACACAAGGCCTGTGCATAAAGTTATATTTTCAAAAGAAAAGAAAATGGCTTTGTCTGCTTTTCTATGAAAGTCTTAGGCCTCATATTGTTTATGCTAACAGAAAAATACGCCATTGACTCTTATGAAATGCTTGTGCCCCTTCCTGTCGTGTGAGCAATAGATTCACATACATGGCAATCAACACACCTTCACCAAACAAAATTGCTTTCAGAAATAGCAATCGTTTTCTTTCTCTATATTCATGCAAGTGATTTGTTGTGCAATGTCACCTTACTCAGTGGTGGCGGACCAGGTTCACATCGAACCCCTTTTCGCTCGCTCTCTCTCTTTCTGGCTTTGTCTAAATCAGTCAATTTATTTCCAAATTGCAAGTTGAGTGCGGGAGCAAGGGCTTCTTTCACTGCTGGGGTGAAATATTAAATCAATGCACACTCCCATATATCGAGTGGGCTTTAATTTTTATTTAATATTGATGGGAATGAAGCTGGCTTTGAGTGTCGTGAAGGACATACTGTTGCAAATCCAGGGGCCTTTATATTCATAGAGGAGAGACAGTGATGGTGAGTGAATGTGCTGGATTAATGCGGACCTGAGGAAGCTCGGCGGTGTGGGCCAGGCCTTGAGACACTGGCCACTTGTCATCCTCTATTTGTTACCATGAAGAGAGCAGGACGGCACATATGAGGCTTTGAATAATCTGGTGCGATTCTGGAATTGATATATTATCAGATGAATGTCAAAAGTAGATTAATAATCTGAGTTAAAATGCTTGCCAGACCTTCAACCTGTCTTCTTATTGTAGAATGGGAAGTGATGACAGACATGTGTGTGTGAGTGTTTAAAAGTAAAACATAACTGGACAGTACTGTGAATGTGCTGATGATGTATTTTACGGTGAAGAGAGGAAGCAGATGGGGATCCTGATTAAGGCTGAAACGCAGTGTAAATAGTAATCTGATCTGTAGCTGTGCCGTGCCTGTGGGAAAGCAGCTTGGGTCTCGGCCAGAGAGCACTGATGTCCTACCAGTACAAGACGTCACATTACTCGCTGCTGCACCCGACTCAGCCAGAGTGTGAAGGGTCAAAGGTCAAAATGCATGAATGATTGTTGGCAAATGTTTTGTAAAGTATATTGCATTCAAACACCTAGATCTAAACAGTATTTGAATACTGTTTTGTGAAGTGTATCCTCCAATGATCATCTACACTATATTGCCAAAAGTATTGGGATACTCCTCCAAATCACTGAATTCAGATGTTCCAATTAGTGGTATTATAACAAAGTGGAAGCAATTGGGAACAACAGCAACTCAGCCACAAAGTGGTAGGCCACGTAAAATCACAGAGCGGGGTCAGCGCATGCTGAGGTACACAGTGCACAGAAGTCGCCAACTTTCTGCAGAGTCAATCGCTACAGACCTCCAAACTTCGTGTGGCCTTCAGATTAGCTCAAGAACAGTGCGTAGAGAGCTTCATGGAATGGGTTTCCATGGCTGAGCAGCTGAATCCAAGCCTTACATAAAGTGCAATGCAAAGCGTCAGATGCAGTGGAGTAAAGCACGCCGCCACTGGACTCTAGAGCAGTGGAGACGTGTTCTCTGGAGTGACGAATCACGCTTCTCTGTCTGGCAATCCGATGGACGAGTCTGGGTTTGGTGGTTACCAGGAGAACGGCACTTGCCTGACTGCATTGTGCCAAGTGTAAAGTTTGGTGGAGTGGGGATTATGGTGTGGGGTTGTTTTTCAGGGGTTGGGCTTGGCCCCTTAGTTAGAGTGAAAGGAACTCTTAATGCTTCAGTATACCAAGACATTTTGGACAATTTCATGCTCCCAACTTTGTGGGAACAGTTTGGGGATGGCCCCTTCCTGTTCCAAAATGAATGCGCACCAGTGCACAAAGCAAGGTCCATAAAGACATGGATGAGCGAGTTTGGTGTGGAGGAACTTGACTGGCCTGCACAGAGTCCTGACCTGAACCCGATAGAACATCTTTGGGATGAATTAGAGCGGAGACTGCGAGCCAGGCCTTCTCGTCCAACATCAGTGCCTGACCTCACAAATGCGCTTCTAGAAGAATGGTCAAAAATTCCCATAAACACACTCCTAAACCTTGTGGAAAGCCTTCCCAGAAGAGTTGAAGCTGTTATAGCTGCAAAGGGTGGGCCAACTCCATATTAAACCCTACGGATTAAGAATGAGATGTCATTAAAGTTCATGTGCATGTAAAGGCAGGCTTCCCAAAACTTTTGGCAACATAGTGTATTTTTAAAGCACTCGAGTAAAGAAGTGAATGCAATAAAACCACATGGCAGATCAGTCCAGGTTCATTTATATTATTAAGATGATGTTAAAGGAAGGTGGAACTTCTCACAACAATTTTGATATTGTTTTAAACATTTTATACATTAATCGCAATATTTGTTTGACATATTTGCTTTATATTGTTGTGTCTTATACGTTTTGCTTATATCTTAACTGTTTTATTGATACCGTTTGAGGTTGGTAAGTAAAAAACAATAATAAAAAAAAAAAATAGTAAAAACAGCAATATTGTAAAATATTATTACATTTTAGAATAACTGTTTTCTATTTTAATATATTTTAACGTCATTTATTCTCATGATAGCAAAGCTGAATTTTCAGCAATAATTACACCCGTCTTCAGTGTCACATGATCCTTCAGAAATCATTCTAATATGCCCAAGAAACTTTTTTTTTTAAATGATTATCACAGTTGAAAACAGTTGTGCTGCTTAATATTTGTGTGGAAATGTGATCTTTTTTCAGCATTCTTTCATGAATAGAAATGCCAAAAGAGCAGCATTCCTTTGAAACAGAAACATTTGTAACATTACAAATGTCTTTATAGTCACTTTTGATTAATTTAATGCTGAACAAAAGTATTAATTTCTTTAAAAATTCATTTTCAAAAATTCACTGGAATAAAAATTGTGACATCTACATTCAGATATTTGCGAGTGCCTGCATACACTACAAACATTTTTCAAGGAGGAAAACAAATATACTATTTACCACAGCTAGTGCTGCATTTGCATGGAAACTGTTGTTTATAAAGCCAGTGTCAGTTTTCATTAAACTGCTTAGTGACAAACTACATATATGGCATAAATGTCAGTGTATTAAAACAGTGGTGCAAATTCCTCCCAGCAAGGTAATTACGTGCCCGGCCTATCGTTTTAAAGGTAAGCCATAACCGATTGTGTTTTCACACAGGAAACAAGCAATTGATTGGCTTTGTTTGACATCTAGAGTTGTTTGCCAGTGCGCTGCATCTTTGTTGTGGACGCTGTATGTGGTGGAGAGAGTGTGGGCAGGCAGCGAGGGCCACTGCGAGGGTGGAGAAGGCGCAGAGGTTCAGCTGATAGAAGCTTTGATCTCAAACAGCAGGGGGGAAATGACATTATTTAAGGTGCCTCACCAGCACGACACTGCAGCACAGCGAGAGATGCGCTGTGAAATTGCAGGTTCAGTTGCACATGGTTGAAATGCCGGACACACACACACACACACACACACACACACACTTGTGCATAAACACACAGACAAGCATATTAGCAGAAAGCCAGCCACAGGCAAGTCGGCATCACAAGCGCACACATGCCTCGCTGTGAGGAATGTAAATGCTTCAAATACATGTGGACTCTTTAAGTGTGACAGAGAGCTGTTTGTTTTTACATGGGCTGACTCAGAGTGGATGCCTGGCTATGAATTCAGACTTGGGGAAAAGTTTAGATCAGATATTTATTTTAGTTTGTGATGACAATCATAACATCAGCATAATATATTCATCTAGTATCTACAGGTAACAATTAGCAACCCCTTATTTCAAAGGTGCATGTATAGGCTACTAAAATGTACTTAAATTAATCCAGGAACTTAAACAAACCAAATGATCATGCATGGAATGGTATTTTCATATCCCATGATACCCATCATCTAATGGATAAAATATCAATTTTAAGCAAGCAATTGATAGTTTTTCCTGTGTGCTGTTAATCATCTCTTTAAGGAATAGCTTTTAACTAACAAGTCCTTGATGACATCATCCGGCAGGTAGTGACATCATTTTTGGTGGGAATACAACAGCACAAACATCAGTAAGTATTAGTGATTATTTTTTTCGAATATATATGCTGGTTTGTCCTGCTCTTAAACGGAGCAATGTTAAATCAAATTACAGAAATTTGGTATAATAACAACACCAAAGGTCAAAAGATGATTAAAAAACACCACAAGTTCATTTTCTCACGCAGTGGAAAAAAAACGCATAGTGGAGCAAAGAGGACACTGACAACGCGCAGACAGACAAGACAGAGGTTATTGATATTAAACAGAGGTTGCATCTGAAATCGCATACCAATATACACTCACCTAAAGGATTATTAGGAACACCATACTAATACTGTGTTTGACCCCCTTTCGCCTTCAGAACTGCCTTAATTCTACGTGGCATTGATTCAATAAGGTGCTGAAAGCATTCTTTAGAAATGTTGGCCCATATTGATAGGATAGCATCTTGCAGTTGATGGAGATTTGTGGGATGCACATCCAGGGCACGAAGCTCCCGTTCCACCACATCCCAAAGATGCTCTATTGGGTTGAGATCTGGTGACTGTGGGGGCCATTTTAGTACAGTGAACTCATTGTCATGTTCAAGAAACCAATTTGAAATGATTCGAGCTTTGTGACATGGTGCATTATCCTGCTGGAAGTAGCCATCAGAGGATGGGTACATGGTGGTCATAAAGGGATGGACATGGTCAGAAACAATGCTCAGGTAGGCCGTGGCATTTAAACGATGCCCAATTGGCACTAAGGGGCCTAAAGTGTGCCAAGAAAACATCCCCCACACCATTACACCACCACCAGCAGCCTGCACAGTGGTAACAAGGCATGATGGATCCATGTTCTCATTCTGTTTACGCCAAATTCTGACTCTACCATCTGAATGTCTCAACAGAAATCGAGACTCATCAGACCAGGCAACATTTTTCCAGTCTTCAACTGTCCAATTTTGGTGAGCTTGTGCAAATTGTAGCCTCTTTTTCCTATTTGTAGTGGAGATGAGTGGTACCCGGTGGGGTCTTCTGCTGTTGTAGCCCATCCACCTCAAGGTTGTGCGTGTTGTGGCTTCACAAATGCTTTGCTGCATACCTCGGTTGTAACGAGTGGTTATTTCAGTCAAAGTTGCTCTTCTATCAGCTTGAATTAGTCGGCCCATTCTCCTCTGACCTCTAGCATCAACAAGGCATTTTCGCTCACAGGACTGCCACATACTGGATGTTTTTCCCTTTTCACACCATTCTTTGTAAACTCTAGAAATGGTTGTGCGTGAAAATCCCAGTAACTGAGCAGATTGTGAAATACTCAGACCGGCCCGTCTGGCACCAACAACCATGCCACGCTCAAAATTGCTTAAATCACCTTTCTTTCCCATTCTGACATTCAGTTTGGAGTTCAGGAGATTGTCTTGACCAGGACCACACCCCTAAATGCACTGAAGCAACTGCCATGTGATTGGTTGATTAGATAATTGCATTAATGAGAAATTGAACAGGTGTTCCTAATAATCCTTTAGGTGAGTGTATATTTAATCAAATATCTATTTAGAATAGAATAGCTACTTTCAACAAAACACACTTTTACCTTATTGATGAAGGACATATACTGTATACTTCCATATAAATATTTTGATATCTCAATTTTTGTCCATCCATTTTGTCAAGGCAATCATTATTTTCAAGCTTCAAAAAGCACAAGACTCATTTGAATAGAGTGGTTTAATTTCAAGTCTTCTGAAGAGACATGTCTGCTTTATACGATGAACAAATTTTAATTTAGGCTTTTGTTTACATATTTTAACATTGATTAACTAACCATTACAATAATCTCACTTAAAGTGAGATTATTGCTCAAGTGTAGTTGTGTCTTTACAATAGGGTAACTTTGTTGCAATAGCTTACACGCAGCACAAAGAAGCTTGATATCAAACTGAACTGAATTTACCAAAAAGACAAGTAAACAGTAATAAAATAAGAACAATTCTGTTCAGGTATTCGGAATGACAAGACTGAATTTTTATATGCAGTGTCTTAAGAGCCATATAATATGTTGTTTATTTAAATAAATCGAACAGAGCGGTTTGACCTGTAATGTCTGTATAATGTAGAGATGCAGTTAGACAGACTAGGTTATTTATATGTACAAATCACACAAATGCCCCATTCCGAAACATTTCTAACATACATTTACATTATAAAGAAATTAAAGGTCCACCTTTGGTTGTTGAAAGACTTCCTGGTGCATTTCACTTACAGCCAATAAGATTTCCTGTAGCATTTTCAACGTGGAGGTCTATTCTGATTGGTTGATAACTTTTGACAACGTTTAATCCAGGAGCAAAGAGAATTAAAGGGATAGTTCACCCAAAGGCCATCTGAGATGTAGGAGACTTTTTTCTTCAGTAGTACAGTAAAGAAGGTTTTTAGCTGAAACCGTGGACCTTGCTGATTCATATAATGGAAGTCGATGGGTGCCATCATTTTGAGAGTCAAAAAAACATATAGCCTACAGACAAAACAAAATGAATACCATCACACGTGGCTCCGGACAATACATTGGGGTCTTATGAAGTTAAACGATCGGTCTGTGCAAGTAACTGAGCACATTTTGACAAACAATACAACAAGCGCTTCCACCCTCTCTGCTGTAAAAAACAGAGTCAGCTCCCGTGCAAATCTTCTTCCGTGCATACGTCATAATGTGACAGGAAGCTCGAGCTCCAGACTATTGTGAACACGCTCAGGACTGTTTGCTGAGGCTGTGGATTACAGGTAATAATGTTGTAAATAATGTTCAGTTTCTTAGACCAATTGCTTCGTTTTATAAAACCTCAGTGTATGGTCAGGAGCCACGGGTATAAATTTAGTTTTGTCTGTAAACGTTTTTTTGACTCTCAAAGTGACACCCATTGACTTGCATTATATGAATCAGCAAGGCCCACGGTTTCAGCTAAAAATCTTTACTGTTCTACTGAAGAAAAAAAGTCACCTACATCTCGGATGGCCTGAGGGTGAGTAAATCAACAGCAAATTTAATTTTTTGGGTGAACTATCCCTTTAATATCTAGTTCAAGAGCACAAAGAATCGCGATTGCACGGGACACACAGTGAGAGCGCACACGGGAGAGGCAGTTCATTTGTATATTTGAGAGCTCGCGTCCAGTTTTCTGCGATTACACGAACGCGCGCTCGACATTTGTCATTAAATACGCCATAGAAACCTGCGGGTATGATTAAAATTATGCGCAATACCTGCAATCCTGCGCTGACATTCAGGCTCTGAACTGAGGCGGGTGTCAAACTCGCTGTCAGAGGGGAGAGAGCGAGAACGCGCAGCTGGTATCGATGTATATATACTGCAAACAACGAGTATTGGAACCGTGTCAGATATTTCAGTATCGATATGTATCAAAATATAGATATTATTTTTGACAACACTACCATGCAGTTTGTTTCTCCAAACTTTCAGTCCATAAATCACTCTGACCTCCTTCACTGTGCGGTTATGATCAGCTCTCCAGAAGCTGCTGCTGCGCCGCAGGCGCTTTTTTCACTTCAAATATCAGGCCTTTTATTGGTCCGTTTACTATCGGATATCTTTATTGGCTACCGAAATGCCGGTGGTAAAATGTTTGAATATTGATTAAAATTGTAGGCGTACTCAGTAACGAATTGTGATTTTAAAAGTAACGAAGTAGATTATTTAGCTTAATTTGTATTTAAGTACAAGTAAAATTACATATTTAAAAATGTACTCAAAAAAGTACAAATACCCGAAAAAACTACTTAATTCCGAATTAAGTAACGTGAGTAGTTGTAATTCGTTACTTCCACCTCTGTTCCCTACTATATAGAAGGCGAAAAACATTGTGTGACAAAAGAAGTATGTCCGAATTCACAGTACTCATAAAAGAGTAGGCAAAAAGTCCCCGGATGACCTACTACTTCTAGCCAGATTCTGAAGTGTACATACGATGGACACGTTACTATCCCATGAGGCCACGGGAGAGGATTTGTGAATGGCAGTGAAGCGACGTAACCGACGATGGTAGGTCACATGATAATGACAACATGGCGAATGCAAGATTACATTCATACAACATGGTACATACTTCTTTTTTTAAATTTATTTAATTTTTTTTTTTTTTTTTTAGCGGTCGTGAAGTAATTACTTATTCAAAATAAGTACCTACTCAAGAGAGTATGCGATTTCGGACGCAGCCAACGTCTCAGATTTCAAATTTTACAGTCTCAGATCTCACTAGTGCCTCAGTTCAAGCGACACATCAACGGATCATCTCTTTCTCTTTACTACTAGTTACAGCAATAAACATGAATCAACACCTGAAGGTATGTTGAAACAGTACAACTTACTGAAATGTAGGCTATCATGTCTCGTGCAATTGCTTAATAAAACTTTTCAACCGCGGAAAGACGTCAATAAAACAGCTTGTATGTCACTTACCACAGGGTTGCCAACTCTCACGCATTTGGCATGAGACACACGCTTTCAGGCTCTGTCTCACGCTCTCACTCTGCCCAAGTAAATCTCACGCCAAATTGCCAAACCTGCTTTTGATATGAAACAAAGTCTAAGCTTTTACATTTAAGTTTTAATACGAAATTCAAACAATAAATACCTTTTTGGCGCACTTAATGTGGTATAACAGTTAAAGCCAGAGCCGTTGAAAAACAGAGTTGCGACCGTTTGCGACATGCTTTCATCTCCCGGCGGCGCGCGCGGTCACGTGGTTCATGGAGCTCTTGATAGTTATAAAGAAACCATCGCTGTCAATACATTTGAATAGACAACAGCTTCACTATACAGGTATTTGCAGCAATTTTTGGTAAACAGTACAGCATAGTGTGCATTGATTATTACGTCAACCACATTTACAGTATCATTTTATTATGGAGAGTGATGGAGATGCAACATTGTTAACATTAATGTTAATGTTTTTCTTGTATTTAGCCCTCAGGTATTCCTTACTAATTGGTCACACTCATACTCATTGGTGGTCAAATGTGACCATACACCTTAACTATTTTTCAATTAAATAAATGTTCTATATTTTAGTTCAATAATATTTATTGAATATTTTGAGGAGATCTTTTGGTAATAAATACTATTTGTGCAATAATTATGGTCCATTAATGACCACTTAAAATATTTTTCTTCTAATATTTGTATTTATATTACAATTAGTGTAGTAATTAAGGTTAAAATAGAGAATTCCAATGCAAAGAGGCAAAATAGAGTCATTTTGTGGCTGGAAAAATAATAATTTTCATTTGTAATGCCAACTAGAAATGAAACATTTGTAACATTTGTAACATTTGTAAACCCACTAGGTGCCTGTATGGCTCTTTAATAAATATACATGTAGGCCTATCTAGTCTAGTTGCTCAAAAAGTATAGCAGATCATAACTGCTTACTTATTTTTAGGTTTTGCATTTGAATAAATATTTAGACACGATCAAACACTAGATTTCTTTAAATGTAACATTTTAAAACGTTAATAACTTACATCCTAATATTTTTAATGATTCTTATATAAGCACACACAAGTGAATATTAATGAATGTGAGCAAATATAATTTAACCCAAGATAAGTTTAAAATAGTGCTAAAAAGGCAAACTTATTTTTCCTTATATATGTACATTAGGCTATACATATGAATTGATACTGAATCAAGATCGAAATCGATATTTGTGCCAATCACCCCCCCCCCCCCCCCCCAAAAAAAAATCATTCCAACCTGAACTTAAAAGTTGGCGACCCTGCTTACCATTGTATTTACCTCAGGAAAGCCATGACCATAGCATGTTAGAGGGGAGCATTTTGAAAGAAAAAAAAAGCACTATATTACACATTCATTATATTTTTTCATTTATCATTACAAAAATAATTAACGGTATTATCATAAAAATGGCCTTATGCAATTGTATACAAATTAGTTTTTAACCTTTTAAGTAATGTAGCTACCAGCTGACAGTGTTCCCTGTATAGTTTACGTCATTAGTTGAGAGAGATTTTTTTCCGTGAATAAACGTACTGTACCTAATATACATCACAATGAATTAATATTGAATCAAGATAATTGAATCGTGAAATTTCGATAATCGAATTGTGAAAGTCAATAAAAAACAGTACCAGGTTTGTTGTACCATGTAAACATTATAACTATTTGAGACAGCAAACCTAATGAAATTATGTTGTTACCAAATGTTTTTACAATCACATAAGAGGAATAGTCCATCCACAAATAAATATTATTACTTATATTTTTAATATATCATTTTTTTTAAATTCCTTTTTCTAATTTCTACACTCACCTAAAGGATTATTAGGAACACCTGTTCAATTTCTCATTAATGCAATTATCTAATCAACCAATCACATGGCAGTTGCTTCAATGCATTTAGGGGTGTGGTCCTGGTCAAGACAATCTCCTGAACTCCAAACTGAATGTCAGAATGGGAAAGAAAGGTGATTTAAGCAATTTTGAGCGTGGCATGGTTGTTGGTGCCAGACGGGCCGGTCTGAGTATTTCACAATCTGCTCAGTTACTGGGATTTTCACGCACAACCATTTCTAGAGTTTACAAAGAATGGTGTGAAAAGGGAAAACCATCCAGTATGCGGCAGTCCTGTGGGCGAAAATGCCTTGTTGATGCTAGAGGTCAGAGGAGAATGGGCCGACTGATTCAAGCTGATAGAAGAGCAACTTTGACTGAAATAACCACTCGTTACAACCGAGGTATGCAGCAAAGCATTTGTGAAGCCACAACACGCACAACCTTGAGGCAGATGGGCTACAACAGCAGAAGACCCCACCGGGTACCACTCATCTCCACTACAAATAGGAAAAAGAGGCTACAATTTGCACGAGCTCACCAAATTTGGACAGTTGAAGACTGGAAAAATGTTGCCTGGTCTGATGAGTCTCGATTTCTGTTGAGACATTCAGATGGTAGAGTCAGAATTTGGCGTAAACAGAATGAGAACATGGATCCATCATGCCTTGTTACCACTGTGCAGGCTGGTGGTGGTGGTGTAATGGTGTGGGGGATGTTTTCTTGGCACACTTTAGGCCCCTTAGTGCCAATTGGGCATCGTTTAAATGCCACGGCCTACCTGAGCATTGTTTCTGACCATGTCCATCCCTTTATGACCACCATGTACCCATCCTCTGATGGCTACTTCCAGCAGGATAATGCACCATGTCACAAAGCTCGAATCATTTCAAATTGGTTTCTTGAACATGACAATGAGTTCACTGTACTAAAATGGCCCCCACAGTCACCAGATCTCAACCCAATAGAGCATCTTTGGGATGTGGTGGAACGGGAGCTTCGTGCCCTGGATGTGCATCCCACAAATCTCCATCAACTGCAAGATGCTATCCTATCAATATGGGCCAACATTTCTAAAGAATGCTTTCAGCACCTTGTTGAATCAATGCCACGTAGAATTAAGACAGTTCTGAAGGCGAAAGGGGGTCAAACACAGTATTAGTATGGTGTTCCTAATAATCCTTTAGGTGAGTGTATTCTACTCATAGACAGTATGACAGGTTAGTATGAACGTTGTGATTGACAATTTCACATTTTCATTTTTGGCTGAATGTTTGTGAGATATATCTGCTGTAAACACAAACATCCCAAACAAATGAGAGGAAAGTTAGTCTTTGTTGCGCAAGCTCTGTCCTGAGAATGTCCTTCTTTTCTGACTGAGCAACCAGAGGCAGTTTTAATGTGCAATGTAAATCAAATACAGAACGTGAGTTACTTTGTCTTGTACATAATGGTTTTATATAAGCTACTCACTTTATGGCTTTCTGATGTAAAAGCTCTATTCCTGCATGCATACTGTTTGATGTTTAATTAATAAATAGAACAGGACATGATTTCTTTGGCATTAAAAGTTTACAACGGACATAGAAAGTGAGTTTCTGCATGAATCAGACGAGTGTATGATTCACATACTAAACAAGCATATTTATTTAAACCATAAAAGTAAAAGAATCAAAAATTATTTTGCTTAAAATAGAGATTACGATTCTCCCATGATTCTGAATAGACATCTAAAGGAAATAACATGTAATTTACTAGAGGATCTGACAAAATGTTAATAGCTGCAGTCTTAAAAATATATATTTAATTAATTTGAATTAAATCGCTTTGAATGAATTTCAATTACTTACTCAAAGACTTCACTTGTTTATGAATCTCTTGAATTAATGATTCAATGACAATTAAATTTTTTAACAGTCACTTGTCGCCACCTACTGGTAGAATGATGTAATGATACAATCTTTATTTGCAGTGTCAAAAGTTACTTTGAAAAGGTGATTTACTCTATTTTTATCTCTACTGTATACAGTATCAGTGTTTATATCCAAACTTTTCCGAACTATAATCCTTTATCCCAGTACTTCTATGATAATTTGTATGATTGTAATAGAGAAATAATGATACTGTGTGATTGAAAAGATGTGTGATGTTTGTGAAGCTGTTTCATACATAACAACTGCTCTCTCTGAGTCAGCGGCAGCGCAACGCAGATTTGAATGTTCGCTGTGATCGTACTTGTGAAAAGTTTAATAGACATAGCTGAATCATTGTCATTTAGGAATAAGATCACTTGGGTGGTTGAATCGAGATTGCAATCTTTTAATAATTAATCGGGCCGCTCTAGTATATGGTGCGGTTCAGTTGTCACACACCTCAGGAGAGCTGATTTAGTTTATCATTTGCTTCAGTCATGCCCCTGATGGATCCCAGTCATCTGAGCCCTTATTTTGAAAGTGACGGAACAGAAAATCATCTGTGTGTTCCTCATGTGTACGGCAGGCACCTCGAATGGCCTTAACCAGCTTTAATAGGTGATAATGATTAGTGCTCCACAAAAAAAGAGGGAACGAAATAACGGATAAAAAAGAGAGAGAGAAAGAAGGAGAGAGCGCTTCTTCACGCAATTATTAACAAGTTAACTTTGTAGTGGAGACACTTTATCCCCGAGGACAAACAACCCAAATGTTTGCAAAATATAATTAAGCCGAGGCATCTTTAAATGTCATTGCAGCCTGTGCCATGTTTCAAATTGTTCTGCATCAACAGAATTTAACGAGATGGCGAAGGAATCCATTCCCTGCAAGCATGTGATAAGCCACACATACAGTGGAGCACTTTCATTGATTGCCAAAATAAAGCATTTTGTATGCAAATGGGGGAATGGAGTGGGTAAGCTGATTCAGCCTCATGGACACCAAATAATGGCCTTTACAATTAATACTCTCGCATGCTATCCATTGAAACTTTCATCTCCCGTTTAATGACTCTGAAACGTTTACACATGCCCCATCCACCCCCCCCCCCCCAAAAAAGAAGAAAAGAAAAAAATGGTGTGTTGTTCCAATGGATTAATATGAAAGCCAACAAATAAATAAAGTCCAAACACCCTGTGCCTCCACATTAGCCCCCCTCCGATTCTTGGCCCGTTCACTCTTTTTTTTTTTCTGTTGTGTTTCAGGCACATTTTGGATTAACTGATAATCTTTGAACATGAAGGAAGGTCTGGGATCCCCCAGGGGCATGTGCTGGGGAGAGTGAGCTTGACAGGGGGATTGAGGCTGATGTGGCATTGTTTGAATGTAATGTGCTTGTTTTTGTACTTGTAAACACGCTTCTCTTTGTTTTAGTAATGCCACCCCGTTCCTGTGTAGATTTTTCTGCTGGAGCAGCACAGGTTTGTACACAATGAGGTGTGATGGGCTAACAGTGACATGTTATAGCAAGACCTGATCAGATTGCCTAAGGGGAAAGCCTAAAGCTAGCAGACAATTGAAGTGGTAGTAGAGCATCAGGCGATCTCTGTCCTTCCTTAAATGAAAAGCTACTGATATCATTAATAACATAAAGTGTCATGGTACTAACATGTTTTGTTTAATGTGGAACCATGGTACTTCTATTTCCATTCAATATAAAATGTGGTGCTTTTTGTAAAATTGAGCAGTGGTCCTCTTCATTCATAAGTTAAAAATATTAAAGTGCTATATGATATACAGTTTAACAAGTGTAAACCTTTCAGATGTATATGTATATGTAGAGATAACAGACAAGTGATTGTGACAGCCTGGTTTATATATATATTGTAACAAAGTTCAAGTTAAGGGAAGAAGGAGGCGGGAACCAGCAAACAATAAATGTAGCTTTAATAATAAAATATAAACAACTAAACAAAAGTAAAGGCCAAAGTGTACTTCATTTTTTATGCGTACGCAAGGGTCAGTGTACAGTGCATGTGACGCGAATTTCGTCATCAGAAGAGTACGCGCGTACTGAACGTACACCACTGGATTTTTGTACGCGCAGGTCGCACATGCGCATTTTATTTTTTTGCAGTATTTACGAGTATGGGGTCTCTGCGGAACAAAAGTGGCCGTTTCTAAATTTGTGGGTGTTTTCAAACTGATGGGTGTTTATAAACCATGCAATGAAAATGATCCCCTTCACCCGACCCCACCCCTAGACCCTACCCACACTGTGACGTGGGCAAATCAGGTAACGCAGTGAAAAACGCCCCTCTGTTTATGGCCTCGCCCACTGATCTAGTAACTCCTATTACTATCCTGCAGAGACCTATACTTGGTATTTACATGGGGTTGTAACTCATGACAAGAGATTGCACAAAACTGCACATGCGTCAAACGCCTGTGTATGCATACGAGTCAAAAGAAGTATACTTTGCAAGGCTGTGCATTCGACTGTGCGCATATGCTCGTGTATACTTTTGTAGTATACTTTTGGCTTAAAGCATCAGCCCCTCACAGACGATTGCTGCATAAATTAAAACAAAACAACAACATTAAGTCCAGGCCTGGTCCTCTCTCCTCCTTCACTGTCATCACTCCTCCTTTTATCCTTCCGGAGCTCATCTGTGGGACTCCTACGTTTCTGCCGCTGCCTCAGAAGACGCATGAGTCCAGCGTGGTGGCTACACATTTCCATGTTGTAAATAAGACAACATCTGTATTGCAAACCCCTCCATGCTGCGTTTGTTGTTTCTTTTTGCGTTTGCCTGCTAGGCTTGCTGCGATAGTCTGTGTTACACGGTGTTCAGCCGCACACCGATTACATCACTTGCCCATCATCGTTTTGATTTTTTTATAGTAATAAAAATTATTTAGTTCAGTTATAGAACAGGCACTATAATTAAAAACTGAACGTGTCTGCTCAATTCTGCGTGAGCTGAACGAGTCGCAGCACAGACCAGCAGCAGGAGTCAGATTTCATTTATCATGTGGCGAGAGAGAGGCTGACTGACAAGACGATGGCAGAAGATTTGGTTTCAAAGCGAAATGTAAAAGCGAATAGAAAACATTGTAACATTCTAAATGTCTTTACTGTCACTTTTTGTGTTAATTTAATGTCTTTGCTGAATAAAAAGTCTAAAATGTCTTACTGACCACAAACGTTTGAACGGTAGTGTAGGATTGATATCTGTATTTACTGAGTGTGAACACTGTAAAAAGTGGTAACCTTTTGACTTAAATTATCTTCAAATAAATTAATTTAGATGTTACCACATGAAGCACATTTTTAGGTTAACATTTTTACAGTAAAAGTAGCCACTGAAAACATGCTAGCATCTGCCTGACCTTTAGAAACGGATTTTTAATCCGCTTTTGATCCTATATATTTACCTTATTTCACTCTATACTGTATTTTCTATCTCATTCTCTCTCAGTCAGATGTTTTGAAATGAAGAGGTAATTGACATGCTCAGTTGATGTAACATAACCCTTATTCTTCTGATGTGTTATGCTGTAAAAATCACCTGTACCCTGATTATAGTCATTCCCAAAGTAATGACACTAGATCCCCATGTATCCCTTCTCTGCCATTCATATGTTCTGTCTGATATCACCTTTTCATTTTGACATCTCTGTCCTTCAACTCCTTCAGCATCTGCGAGTCGTGTGAAAGTCAAGGGCGGCTGTAAAAGTGTTGACAGCAGTGTTTGAGGGCTCAGGACCACCATACCAGCAGGGAGGTAAGGAGGAGTCTGTTTATACGTTAGTGTGTGTTTGAGAGGAATGCTAGTGATGGAGATGACCTCTGGTAGGCTGAAGTGTGCTGTGAGGAGAATGGGATCTCCACACTGCTGCCCAGGCTGGAATTTGTGCTTGGGAAGTGTTTAACTTTCTCAAATCCCAATTGCACTCAGCAGGAGGGGGTCTCCTTTTTTGCCTACAGCTCTGCTCTCTAGGTTGCCCTTGTGTCTGGATCTTAAATGTGTGTGTATTGTTGGGGGTTGGAGCACTAGAGGATTGATTGGATAATGGCTCTGCTGTCAGAGAGGTGAAAGTGAGCTAGGAGATGAGGAGAGACTGAAAACACAGCTTTAATGATGAGATCCACTCCTTAAGCTCAACCAGAGGTGCCCGGGTAATGACGGAATGATTGGCTCTTGTTTTATTCAACAGTTTATATATATATATATTGATTGAAATAATTCATATATAATGTAAGTAATGTATAGATAATAATGTATAATGTAATGTATTAATACAGGTATATGCTGCAGTTCATCATATTTATGGAAGCCCCTCAGAGTATCAGAAAAATATTTGTAAGATAGTTTGTTTAAAATGAGGAATTATTTCACATTATGAGATATAAAGTCACAGAAGTCACATTTTGAGATACATTTAGCCTTAAACTGGAGTGGGAAATAATGTATTTGTGTTTCAAACACATGAATTTCCAAGCGAAGTTGTATAGGCAAAGTTATAATTAAAGTCCCTGTAAAGTCAAAATTAAATGCATGTTCTGAGTTTGTCATACCACAGAAAAATGTATTATTAACCACCCAGCCAAGTATATGTGTACTCGCCCTCAAGCCATCCTAGGTGTATATGACTTTCTTCTTTCAGCTAAACACAATCAGAGTTATATAAAAAAATATCCTGGCTCTTCCAAGCTTTATAATGGGAGTGAATAGTATCTCAGATTTTGAAGCCCAAAAAAGCACATCCATCTATCATAAAAGTAATCTATATGGCTCAAGGGTGTTAATAAAGGCCTTTCTGCAGTGAAGCGATGCATTTTTGTAAGAAAAATATCCATAATTATAACTTTATAAACTATAATCACTGGTAATCCAATTCCGGTAATGGCCGTATGAGAGTCGAGTTCTGGCGGAAGAGTGACCTCTGACCCAACTAACCCTTTAAGGTGAGAAAAAAACATGAACATTTTAGATGATACCCGACTGGTGACATTGGAAGGGGTGTATTGATGTGAAACATGGTGGCAAACAAGTCTGTTTAATGGTAATGAATGTTTTCATAATTTTCAGACATAGATCCTACATTAAGGGCCCTATTTTAACGATCTGAGCGCATGGTCTGAAGCGCATGGCACTGGTGCACTTAGGGCATGTCCTAATCCACTTTTATTAGTTTAACGATGGAAAAAACGGTCGGTGCGGCAGACACATGGCCCAAAAGGGTTGTCCCTATTCTCTTAATGAGTCATGGGTGTGTTTTGGGCGTAACGTGCAATAAACCAATCAGAGTCTCATCTCCCATTCCCTTTAAAAGCCAGTTGTGCTTTCACCATGGTGGTTTCGCTATTTACATGGCGGAATTTGCGAGCGGAAAGACTGAACGCTTCTCCAGAGAAAAATCTTTTTATTTTTAATATTTAAAAATGTTTGTGTGCTGCTGCGCATCCCTGTGTGTGTAATAAGCAGAGTGTACGCACGTTGTGGACCCACCTATAGGCGTGTATTACTAACGCGCCCTTTAGAAATACTGCGGTTGGTCAATGGCACAGTCGATTTTAGTTGCCTCAAAATAGCAACGCGCCAACAATGCGCCTGAACACACCTCGTTTTCAGAACAGCATGCTCATGGGTGAACAGATGGGCGCGAGTGCATTTGCTATTTAAACAACGTGGCGCTGGACGTGAAAATGATAACAGCGTTGAGCTGAAACTAGCAAAAAACACTTGCGTCTCGCCTGGCGTTGCATTGTGCCGGGTGTATGATAGGGCCCCATATGTTACAGGATGTAATTTTGTTTAAGCTACTTCCATATGAATGTGGGAAATGTCATGATAACAAATGCCCAATTTAGAGGTGCACTTGAAGGCAGCATTTAAGTTACATTGTGTGATACAGATTTGAAGTTTTGAGAAACAAAGTCACAATTGCAAGTGAGATATTGGAATGTGTCGAAATTTGCATATTATATGTTGAATTACTGAATTTCATGCTTAACTAATTTGAACAATTGAATAATCCATAGACATACAATATTTTTATGTATACAGTATATATATATTTTAGAATATTATATTGGCTTGTGAGAGAGTTTTCCCATTTTAAATCCACTGGATTGAGTAAATAAGTTATTTTTTTCAATGCTAACACTAGATTGAACACATTGTGTGTGAGCGATATCTCTCCATCATATCTGAGTTATAAAGCAATGGCAGGCCACTTCAATCTTCCTCAGAGAAGCCTCGGCATTACTGGTCACTGCCATGCCCACTGACTCCCTGTTGTTGTTTTTGTATTTCATTTCACTAAGCTGCCTGAGCAAAAGGGTGAACGAAAATCTCCACTAAGTCCTTCACCCTCTGCGCAACCCTCATAGATATTCTCCACAGAGATAAAGCAAAGTAAAATTGAAATTTTACAAGCGACTAAAAAGATAATACAGTTTGAAATAATCTTACTGTGCATGCTGAACGGTGTCAATAAACAAGCATGCTTAGAACAAAATGCTCCCGCTTTTATCTCAGTGAAAAATCCATAAAGTCTTTACTTCAAGCTGAGACAGAGGTAAAGTGGTTGTTGCTTTTATGTTTCACCTTGTTTTTCTCAAAAGTGAGACCCCATTTGGGATTTGAGAGGCATGCCTTCTTATGGTTGACATTTATCTTGCACATGTGAGGGATGGAGGAAAGAGAAAGTTAATAGAGAGTAAGCGTCATGCTAATCTTACAAAGAAAAACAGTTTATTTACTCGGCAGGACAATAATCTCATGGCAGCAATGGATGCTTATTTATGTTTTTAGCTTATAATTAAGAGCGTTAAATGCTTTTTTTAATTTAATTTTTTTATATTATTTATATTTCAGTTTAATTTAATTCAAGTCCATTTTACTTCTAATAATGTTCCCAAATTTGCCTGGTATAACTTACATTTTTCTCTGTAAGTTAGTGCCAAGTACAAAGAGTGCTACACCATTACTGGATGACTTATACGGGGAAACATAGGTGCTTTAATTTTTGCATGAATTTATTGTGGTATTCAACTGTTCAGAATCATTGTTATTCCATTCCGATCACCATTCCTGACCCTCATTTCATTTCAAACATTTTAATTAAACAAATAGGAAACTTTAATAGGAAACAAATATAGAAATACATACAGCAGACAATGTGTTTGTTTGTGTGTGCATGTTAGTCACTCACAATTGTGTCAAATGTCACATTTTATGCAATTTTAGTGGGGCCAGTAGAAGTATGTTGGAAAGTCTGACAACCCTCCTAGTCTGGTTAGCCATTATCAGCCAATTTTAGTATCTTTGTTATATGCTAAATTGTCTTTTTTTATATTTATCTTTTTTATTTCATATTTATTTTTATTTCATTTTTTGTTAGTTGCAAAGACTTTTGAAAGTGATCAGGTTGATGTTTATCAATGTCAGCTGTGTGAACTGTGTTGTGAGACTTTCTGACTGAATTTAAAGTAGCATACTGTCATTATACTACTCTTACTATTTCTGTCATATCTATAAAAGGCATAAATAGTAAGAGTAGTATGCTAGCACATTATTCCGATTTTAGCTTCCCTGAAATATCACTTTTTTTTCCAAAAGGCTTTTGTGTATGGTAGTCTTTTTTTTTATCCCTTGTGACCTCTCCTTAGAGCAACATGAACTTATAACTGTTTCCACTATAGCACTCTCTACCTATTGATGCTTTTGACCCAGTATTGGAAAGCATTACAACCCTCTCCAAATGGTCAGCCATGATATTTCATTTTTTTTAAACATGTAGCATGTGTGGACGATGTGCCACATCAAATAAGTGAACTCACCTTGTGTTGCAACTTGCAACACTCCTTCAATGCATTTAGTTAATAGCAGTACAATTACTGATGTAAGGTGGTTACATGTCTAATCAAACATAACAGAATACCAAATATTAGATGCCTACACTCCCAGCTCAATATGAAATGGGATCACAAAGGTTTCTGCAAACACACTTCAAGTGCTGTGAGTCTGTCAGCTCTTAATAAGTGAAAGTGAAGTGAAGGTCCTCATGAGTTCAGAGCACCTGACACAGAAAGTGACCTCATCAAAGACTAGTTATCTGCCTCTACTATCTGGTGGCAAGATACAAGATTTGATGATTGTGCCTTCTCTCTTTAGTGTCAAGCTGAAGAGGCAATGATAAAAATGTCTCTCTGTCCCGACTGAGAAATGGAGCCGATTGAAAGAAGCCGCTGTGTTTATAAGAAAATTCATAGTCTTCTCATATTCTCACATCAGAAATAATGAACAATATGCTCTGTTACTACATTAGCTGTTTATTGAGCTGTGCAGAATTCTGACTTTTTTGTGTCCTACACCAAATAACCAGTTGCTATTAATATGTGTCAGCTAACCCGGTTGTGCTCTCGGCCCTTATTGATTCATTTAGCTTGCGTTTTCTCAAAGATTTGTCTCCATGCTGGAGACATCAGGAGAGCTTTCATAAGCAGAGAGTATGAAAAATATTACTTTTCGAAGCATTCAAACGCTTCACGTCACTTTGGCACTGTTATTACGTTTCCTTTGACCTTTTGCCGTTGGTGCGCAATGCGATTGACTAAGAGGAAGGCAGACAATAAGCTCATAATAGCCTTTAAAACAGTTCAACAACGCTGAGGAGCTCAATCTGCGCCTAGACAACTTTCCTCATCACACTTGTTGAATAAAACATCAGGCTGAGCGCATGCTAATGGCTGACAATGGCTTCTCTGTTTTGCACAAACAAAACCTTACTCTGTCTCTTCTCGTTTTCACTCTTTTCTGCGTCCAGGAGTTTTAGCTTTGATGCATTTTACACCAGCCTCGGTGTTAAGTTATCTGTGACCTGTAGAGAGAACCCTCTGAAACTGCAGCACCGAGAATCCATCTTCGCTTTCCCTTTTCGCCTTGAATAGCAGCGGAGCAAACAAACAGGGCCTAAACAATACGATATATACCACATATCAATTACACTAAATGCCTCAGTATCTATACTTCACTGTCTCAACCACACACCGGTTACAAGGCACACACGCTGCGGTGGGACGATAATGGGTCGGGATTGTTCTCCACCATCTGGAGCGCTGATAAGACTCGCCTGTGCATAGTTGATAATAGGAGCCAGCGGAGGAAGAACTGAGTGTTAAACATTTCCTTGGCCCATGAAAAAGGTTCCATTAAGTCCACTGACCCCAATTGAATATTAATGAGCTAATTAACAGATTTATTGTTCTACGCAATTTCTGGAGGGGCCTGTTTTTTTAAGTGCTATTATTTTTTTCTAATTATTTTTTGCACTTTGTATAATTGAATCTTTGTAGCTGCCAGCATCCCAAGCGTGCCTTGGCAACACAGAAAAGAATTTGGACTTGTGTTTCTCTCTCTCTCTCTCTCTCTCTCTCTCTCTCTCTCTCTCTCTCTCTCTCTCTCTCTCTCTCTCTCTCTCTCTCTCTCTTCTCCTCCACGCTGTTTGTTTCTTTCCCCAACAACAACAACAAAAACAATGTTTTCTTCGATGGCAGTGTGTTTGTAATTAGGCTTTACCCCCTGCACCCCCCCATCTTCAACAGCAGAGCTTAGGCCTATGAATTTTATATTTAAAGGGGCTACAATGTTTGTTCCAGGAAGGAACAGGGTGAGGTGTTGGATTACAAAACAGCAATCAGCAGGGTCACACTCGACTGCATCACTCGGAGGGTCTGGCAGGGCTCTTAAATGAGCATTGACAGCTGTGGCTGATAGATAGCATAATCAGCTGATGAAGAGGATACACTGCAGCGCTGCTCTCGATGGGCTTTTTGAATAGTGCTGCTGCAGCCACACACCAGGTTGATGTAAAGGTTACCTTGAAAGAAATAAATGCAATTAGGGATGCGAATGATCAGCACGGGTGATAAAGGGGGACCGCAAGCCTTCCGTGGAATCCACCAAATCTTGCTCATGTCGGCATGTTGGTGATGGATGGCATACTCATGCGAATGTTTTGTGTTTCAAAAGAGATGTTTGAAATGGTGTTTGATGCAAGGACACAGTCTAACAATTGCTTTTTTTGTGGTGAACTTGACATGCAACAGAATTTCAATAACTGTACGGGCATAGCGACGGGAATAATCGCAAATGTTCTGACAAGAGCACCTCCGTTTGAAATATGCGGGGAGAGATTGGAGGGACATGCGAGGGAGGGGGGCCGCCGGTGATGACCTTTTGATAACTACAATATAATTATTATTGCATTTTTTTTCTATCTGCAACTTTACTTAATTCTATTTATGCCCAGAATCCAATTCTGCCCAAATAAAAGCATCAATTTCTTTCGGTTACTCCACCAATATAACTTAGAATAATGAACTCATTTCACTGTTATATGGAAATAGGGTCTCATTACAATAATTTTGCCTGATACACAAGCCAGCTGATATTAGGAGCTGGGCCCTACAGTCAGAGAGGTTATTATGCTATACATCACAAACTGCATTAGGCTCATAAAACCTGTCACCAAAAAGGTTGAGAAGTTGCAGCAGCCAGCCCTGTGGCTTCACATGTCTCCTCTAAAAAAAGAGACTCTGATGAATCAACCATATAGAAGAAGCTGATTAAAAAAAATAATTTCTGATTGTTCATGATTTCCATAGACATTAGGGTTTCTAGCTTTGCTTCTGTTAAACCTGAATTGCAGTGGTAGCCCTTTTCTTTCCCATCAGCTATAACAGTAGTCTTTCTCTCATCTAATTCTCTAGTTCTGTTTTCTTCTACTGTATTTATCTTAATTTAAAAAGAGCCCATCAATTTATATGTATAAATTACCGTTCAAAAAGTTTGTGGTTGGTACGGTTTTTTTAATGTTTTTGAAAGAAGTCTCTTATGCTGTATTTATATAATCAAAAACAAACTTTTGAACAGTTGCTGTGTTGACTGTTTGTATATGTGGACAGATTACAAGTTCCTGAATGAATCAGTGTTCATGAATTAATCAGTTGAGGAATTGACTTCTTGTTTGGCCTGACTTCTTAATTGACTTTGTTGATTTTTTTACGGATGGTCCCTTGTTTCATTCCTGAATGAATAAGTGTTTTTAACAAATTATTTGAGTAAATGATTCAATGAGTCACTTATAAAGTATGCACAAATAGCACAAATAAATACAACAGAACAAAGATTCAAATTAAATAAACAATACTTTACAGTGCTTGTGAAAACTGTTTTACTATATGAAGTAAATATACACAGATACCTATTAAAGCTACAGAAGTTATTTAGTTAAGAGCAGTGAGTGATTCTCTTTTTCTTTTGTTGTTTGATTCACATTATTAACGTAGGAAACAGAAGGTATATGAGGCTGCTGTCACTTTAAGATCTAATGCACAGATCCATTATATTGACACACATCGGATGTTTTCTTAACCGTTTACGTTCACTTAAGACATAACCGATGCTATTTACGCTGATACTCGTCAAGGCGGAAATTTTGACATTTTTGTGTGTATTTGCTCAAGATTCAAGAAGATGCAAAAGAGAACTCAATTTGGTACTCACATGCTGTCAGAGAGGCGGCTTTCTGTGTGCATGCTTCAGGTGTGTGTGTGCACAGAAACGATCTATCACAGCGCGTGAGTGTCTTAAAATCACTTGAATGCTTGAAAAAGACAAGACTTAAAAACACATGAAAATGATAAACTTTCTCGAGGAAGCATCACTCGTTCAGATAGGTTATTATAGTTTTAGGCGGGCTGAGACGACAGACAAGGGGACTAAAGCCCCCCTAAAAAGGATCTAGAACCACCCCGCTTATGTAAGCTAATGTCTTAAAACGCCAGATGCTGGTCCTCAGTGAAAACTGTAATGTGGCATTATTTTAATTGCTTCATTTCCATGTAACAGGCTGCTTGGTTCTTGACAGTTTGTCATAGTTCTTTGTGTTGGGTGGTGAGGAGCGGATGGTGAGAGCGATGACATGCATCTGCTGTTGATGTGAAATCACTTGAAGAAGGTGTCTAAAAATTTGGCTGTAATTGCCAGAGCTAGGAGAGAGTTTTTAGCATGCGTCTGGAAAGAAGAGCTACCAAAGCTGTACCGTGGCAAGTTAAGAGTTGGAGACAAAACAACAAAGTGCAGTAATTGTTTTTGGAGCTGAATGCCAGCGGGAATGTGTGATGCTAAAAGCAATGCTTTCTTCCACGCAGCACTCCCAGCAGTCAGATGCAGTTTTGCAATCATTACGTGTTGTCTCACAGAAAGTCATCTTTGGTAACAATCAATTACAATACATTTCCCTCTTTTGTCAGTTTTTGTCAGTCATATTCTGTACACTCTGCTAAACACCCCTCTTTCAAATATCATAAAATGTATTCATAGGGAACATTGAAACATGGAGTAGTTGAGCTTCAAAGTTGTGATTTATAATGCAGCCTTCCTCTCAGTAGAGGAAATGAGGATAAAACAGGGCTTTTTTGTCCCATTATGCAGAATGAATTACTATGTTGTTCTTTTTTTTAAGATGTCTGTTGTGGCTCTGGTGCTTTCTCAAAGAATTGTCCATACTCTGACTGAGGTCATGATTGTAGTCTGAAGGCAAATAGAGCTATATAAGGCAGTTTCATGCTCTCTGTGCTGGTTGGCTGACATTGAAATGTTCCACCACTAATTTGCAATGCGAACTCAGGAATGTCTTGCCAAATGTATTGCTGGGACCAGTAAATTCCTGACTTCACCATGCCACAGTGTTCTGGCACGACCTTTGGGTTAATATTAGACCCTGGAAATGATGCCTTTAGGATGCACCAAGAATGAATGATGAGCCCACACTCTATATTAAATTAAATTTTAGGATTAATTCAAACAGCTGGTAGCCTGTGTGTTAAATGTGATCAGTGGACATTGGAGCAGAGATTGTGGCATAATTTTGATTATGAAAACTTTGACTGGGGCACTTGCAATAGAAGTAAATGGGGCCAGTATTTGGAGGAAATGTAAAGCTTATAATTCTACACTGAACAAAATTATAAACGCAACACTTTTGTTTTTGCCCCCATTTTTCATGCGCTGAACTCAAAGATCTAAGACTTTTTCTATGTACACAAAAGGCTTATTTCTCTCAAATATTGTTGACAAATATTTTTCCGAAAACCAGTCAGTATCTGGTGTGACCACCATTTGCCTCACGCAGTGCAACACATCTCCTTCGCATAGAGTTGATCAGGTTGTTGATTGTGGCCTGTGGAATGTTGGTCCACTCCTCTTCAATGGCTGTGGGAAGTTGCTGGATATTGGCAGGAACTGGAACACGCTGTCGTATACACTCGATCCAGAGCATCCCAAACATGCTCAATAGGTGACATGTCCGGTGAGTATGCTGGCCATGCAAGAACTCCGATGTTTTCAGCTTCCAGGAATTGTGTACAGATCCTTGCAACATGGGGCCGTGCATTATCATGCTGCAACATGAGGTGATGGTCGTGGATGAATGGCACAACAATGGGCCTCAGGATCTTGTCACGGTATCTCTGTGCATTCAAAATGCCATCAATAAAATGCACCTGTGTTCGTTGTCCATAACATACGCCTGCCCATACCATAACCCCACCGCCACCATGGGCCACTCGATCCACAACGTTGACATCAGCAAACCGCTCACCCACATGACGCCATACACGCTGTCTGCCATCTGCCCTGTACAGTGAAAACCGGGATTCATCCGTGAAAAGAACACCTCTCCAAAGTGCCAGACGCCATCGAATGTGAGCATTTGCCCACTCAAGTCGGTTACGGCAACGAACTACAGTCAGGTCGAGACCCCGATGAGGACGATGAGCATGCAGATGAGCTTCCCTGAGACCGTTTCTGACAGTTTGTGCAGAAATTCTTTGGTTATGCAAACCGATTGTTGCAGCAGCTGTCTGGGTGGCTGGCCTCAGACGATCTTGGAGGTGAAGATGCTGGATGTGGAGGTCCTGGGCTGGTGTGGTTACACGTGGTCTGCGGTTGTGAGGCCGGTTGGATGTACTGCCAAATTCTCTGAAACGCCTTTGGAGACGGCTTATGGTAGAGAAATTAATATTCAATTCATGGGCAACAGCTCTGGTGGACATTCCTGCAGTCAGCATGCCAACTGCACGCTCCCTCAAAACTTGCGACATTTGTGGCATTATGCTGTGTGATAAAACTGCACATTTTAGAGTGGCCTTTTATTGTGGCCAGCCTAAGGCACACCTGTGCAATAATCATGCTGTCTAATCAGCATCTTGATATGCCACACCTGTGAGGTGGATTATCTCGGCAAAGGAGAAGTGCTCACTAACACAGATTTAGACAGATTTGTGAACAATATTTGAGAAAAATAGGCTTTTTGTGTACATAGAAAAAGTCTTAGATCTTTGAGTTCAGCTCATGAAAAATGGGGGCAAAAACAAAAGTGTTGCGTTTATAATTTTGTTCAGTGTAGTTATGGTTATGGTTAGGGTTTGGTTTAGGGTTAGTTACTTGTAGTTATGCATAATTAACTGTTATTGCTATAGTAAGTACATGTAGCTTTGTGTAAATACATCACCTTTAAATAGTGTTACCAGGAATTTTTCTTTTTTTCTCTAAAATCATTGTCTGTCATATGGCTATACTACTGAATCTTTGAGGATTTTTAAGTTGCGGAAGTAGCGACAGATCTTTGTGTATTGTAATGTGCCTGGTACAGTATTTGCTCCGCTGGCGCCTCTGCGCAGTGCTTTTTGTGTGCAAATCTGGAATAGAGATCGGCCAAAATAAAACTAAAACCATTCTGTTTTTGCTTTAAAGCTGGAAATGATACAATCTAATTCAAATAATGAATCAATGTGTGTAGCATCTTTGTTTGGATCGTGATTAAAATGCAGTGGTTGCCTCTAATTTCAAATGGCTACATAATTTTTTTTAAGGAAAGTTATAGAGCAAATAAACAACAAATAAATTTGCTTAAACAAAGAAAAAAAACGGCAACCGGTATCGGAATCGCCAATCGGCCAATTTGCGACCATGAAAAATCATGATCGGTGCATCACTAAATGTGATCCAAACATCATTTGGAATTGCCTTGTAAGTATCAGGGAGGGGGAAGAAAGCAATACACTTGGATTTAGGGCTAACATTTCAATTACGGACTTCATCAAGAATGGTAGCTTATCCCTCATAATTAACATAAAATGGAATATATCATCACACAGTGATTCTATTTTAGGATCAATCAGGGCGCAATTTCCATTCGATTATGAACGTGCTTTACGACTATACTGGGCGCCTATTGAAAGCTAATTAATTTGCAGTAAGGACAATTATCGGGGAGCTCATCATTTAGCACTGTACTGGAAGCTTTTTCTCCCCCCTTTATCCTAATTTCGTTCACTCAGTCGGAGTGCGGGGACTGAATGAGGCTCATGTAAAGCCACTGAGTATCAGTGAACCATAGCTATGCAGAGGGAATATAAGTGTTGGGCCAGAGCTCTGCTTCCTCTTGGGGTTACTATTTCCCAAGCACAAGCCAACTTGTATGCCTGGCTGCCTTACAACTCGAGCACTACTGTACTGAATGGTCCACAGATTGCTCCATTATTTCAGGACAGCAGCAATGCAAGATGGACTAAAGAGCCATTATCTGAGTGAGTGAGACCATCGGAACTTATTACACGTGTGACCTTTAAAAGCCTTTCCCCATTACAGATCTCAGGTGAGATTTTACTGGAATCAATTTTTTATACCCAGCCAGATGGAGGCTCCCGCTCAAAAAAGGAAATGAACGAACAAATGAGCGAGTGAGCAAGTGAATGAATGCATGAGCGAGTGAAAGAATAGCCCGGATCTTTGTGAAAAATGCTCTCATAAAAGGAATGCGCCAGAGCCGATGGAGATGGGCAGGATTTTAAAGCACCTCTAATGCCTCTGTGCCCTTTCTTTGCAAATTAAAGAGACTTTGAACTGGCTGAGGAAGATGCTGGAGTATTGTGCTTAATCAAGGTAGAAACACAAAGCCGGCACAGGTTCCCCAAAGGATCACATCAAAAGGTGCATCCCACTTTGTGCACTATTTAATCAGTTAAAACACAGATGGCAGCCTGCCTCAATTAATTAATCATATATGAAGCATCCAGTACCTGTGAGCGGAAAGTATGTCAGTGCTTCCGAGATCTAATTTGGATCTCAATGTACCTCAGTGTTTGTCTACAGAAAAAAGACCCGCAGTTAAAAAACTTCTTTCATTTGTGCGAAAAGTGCCCAGCGTAGTTAGTGCTTGGTAAACTGTATTGTAAAAGTTGCGGCAGCATGCAGCCTTTGAACTTCCTTATCCCTCTCTGACTGACAGCTCCTCATTTGACTTGGCTCTCATTGAATAACATTGCTGGTGCTTACCCTAGATGTATGGCTTGAATTTCATTTTAGGCCTGTTAGTCGTGTACCTGAGGGATATAAAAACAGAAGATATGCACATTATGTGTGCGTCTCTGTAAGAAAAAAAATGAAAGGCAAATCTGCTTCAAAGCAAACATTATTTTATAATTAGCCTGTAAAATTCACTGACGGCGAGAATATCAATGCAAAAGCGCCTGTCAACAGACTTTTCCGTCTCTGGTTTGTTGAGCTTTTTGATGAACTGCAGTTTTGAGGAAAAATAGTAAAATGTCAAATCCTTTTAAAGATCTTACAAACCCTCCATATTAACCTTTTTTAAATCTGGAGACTTCTGGATAATGAGATGGAGAAGTGAATCTATTTTCTATCTATCTAATCTATCTTGCAGTTTAAGGAGTGCATGTGTCTTATTGCTTTGCAGGCTTTGTTTGTGGTTGACTGACCTGGTTGGAAGCTGATGTGGAGGTGTGTTGCGGGCCGTCATATGGCAACAGTTTCTACCATATTTTTGCCGTCTTGCAACACCCGTATATTGCTGTCCAGGTAATCAAACTACTTTGGAAAGTCTTGTCACCTTGTAAAAGTAATTAAATTTCCACGAAAGCACCATGAAGTATGTTTACAGGATTATAAAAGTGAGGGTAATGAATGTGGACATGAGGCCTGGAGCAGGGAGAGAGATGGATATGTTGTAAAACAGCAGCTGCGTGGACCCTTGAGTCTGGACCCGTTGCCCCACGCTAACATCAGGGTGGCCCTGTCATTCGGTGCAAACCAAGACTCCACTGTTGAAAAAAAACAAAACATCTTAAACTAGGCTAAGCTGGTCTTAGTTGGTTTTCTAGCCTGGTCAGGTTGGTATAGTGGCTTGTTTTTAGTGGGGTTTTGGGCACTTTTCAGCTGGGAGACCAGCTAACACCAGTTGGCCAGGCTAGGTGACCAGTTTAATTCAACCAACTTAAGTCCCATTCACACAAAGGACAATATTGTAACTATAAAGATAAAGTCAAGTTTTAAAAATTGTTCAAAATTGAAAAGGATAACCACAACTAACTATATACAAAAACAACTATAACGGAGTTACAATATCATTGGAATCACTTTCAGAATGATTTTTTTTCCAGCTGATGAACAATAAAAAGGTGCAGTCATATTTACCATTGAAAAAAAAAATCCATCGGTTCACTCTGAGCAGAATCAGTATTTTAACGTTTCTGTTCTGCGTTCCTTCTGTAACATTATCGTTCCGAAAATGGTTTGATTAGAAAAAATACCGGTTGTGACTAAACCACGTAACTTGAGTGGATCCTCAAACTGTCGGATATCTCCACCCGCCTCAATCGTGAATTAAGTCCTGCACGCATTTTGGAGACCGTCTCTGCTTGTTTGCAGTAAAGGGTAAATAAAAAACTGGTTCTTTGAATAAGTACAGTGTTTTCTTTATTCAAAACATGATGTGTGTAAAGGCTAATGTTTTATGTATTTGAGGAGCAGAGAAGAGTGTCTTTCATATTATTTGCCGTCTAGTCATAGCCAATAATACAGCCTGTGCGTAACACTTCGTCGTTTGTAACACAAGCTTTTTGCCAAATATATTAAATGAGCGCCCACATAGCTACAATAGCCTTTGTAACCTGTAAGTCGATAAAAAATATTAATGCAACCATTCTATGACGGACAAAACACAAATCTCCATTCGCTGGTGAAAAACCTCAAAACTCCATTTGAGCTTGATTTTGGAAAATATAATATAACGACACACTCAGGTGTCTGACCATACATAAAGCCACAATACTACCTTTGACAACAAGGCGCTTAATCATTTACAAAATAGATTAAAAAAATATCCTGAATAGTAGCGGTTTTACACCAACCTGCAATTTTTGCTGGTTTCAAAACACACCACGCTGGATATAACATGCTATGGTGACATATCCTCGGATAAACTCCTGCGATCCAACAGCTAATGCCAGTACATTGCCTTGCGACTTACATAGGATGACTTGACAACTGAGCCCGGGCATTTAAATGTGCAGTATGTGATCTCCCAGAATTGTTGTTGAACACTTTTGATATTTGAAATCAACCCAAACAAACCCACCCCCTCTCTTCAATGTTCTGCCTCCAAAATTCACGAACACTTTACAACCTGCACCTAACCGCCTCGCTCCGAGCTGGTCTCAAAGATCGCCAGCATCCGAGGCCATGCTAACAAGGACGCTAAACACCGCATTCTCTAGTCTAGTGTCACTGGCCTCCATTATACATGCAATACAAGAGTTGATGTCTATTTATCATAGCAGAAGCGAAGCAAAATAATGCTTCATGAAAAATAAAGCAAAGATGATGAACGAATGACAAGGAAGCACAAAAAAATTAAAATACAGTACACAAGAGTAAATACAAACAAGAGTTGGTTTAGTTGCCAACAGCACAGCAGCTCCAGACAAACAATGATACTCAAAACTGTCCTGTAACTATGGCTAACATTACAACAACGGCATTTCTTGGTTCTGTGAAACCGCAAAACCAATGTTACTCACGTATGGAGCAGATTTGACACAACCTCGGCGTCCGTTTTCAGGCTTTCCTGTGTAGGTCTCTCTAGCGCTGGAAAGCGCTGGCTTCTAAAGCTCTTGCCTGATCATAACCTTTCTTTTTTCCAGTCATTTTTCTCTTTTGGATTGTCTCTCATCTCTCTTTAAATAGTCTTTCATCAAATCTCCCTCTTGCTCAATCTTTGTCCTCCACCATCATGCACCTCCTAATACTGATTGGCTACACGTTTGTTGTGGTGCTCGGTCCGACCAACTTTTCAACAGTGTTTTTGAAAAATTGCTTACTGCACCTTTAACTCACATTAATGATGCATCAGTGTCACATTAGCATAGGCTGTACTATTTGAATTAATGATTGGTTGATTGCCAAATTAAAATCTTAAACAGAAAGAAAAAATAACGTTATGAACCGGTTAATGGTAATTTCAAATAAGCGTTTCTGTTCAGAACGTTTAAATGTTTTCGTTCTTGTTTATGTTCCTGTTAAAATTTCATTAGTTTCCGGTTTCAAGTTGATCATGTGAATTTGTTGCATTGACCAAGAGAAAACTGCTTGGTTTGAAAGGGACTTCTGTGTCATCAATGCTTCATACATCTCTACGCTATTGACAATAGACAATGGACCTTTTTTTGCTTTTTTTGCAATTTCGCAAATTTGACCACACCATAACTTGAGCATTTAAAGCGGCAGACGTCGAAATAGTCTCGCGTAGCCAGACCTTCAGACTGACGGCAGAAAGTCTGGACTCTATCGCAGTTTTCATTGGTCAAGAACCACCCAAGAGGACATTTGACTGACATGTAACGCAACCAATCACAGTTTGTTTTGTTCCACGTCATGTTTAGGGGCGTGAAAATGTAAAGTCGATGTCCCTGCAATAACAGACCGGCGTGCATCTATAAATTATTAATTAAAGAACGTTGTTCAAGTTTACTGCAACAATGGAGCAGCGAAATTGCGCTCATTGTCACAATTGTAAACATGATGGCGTTCTTCTTTCACGAGGGAGTTTGGAGTTGTGGCATTTGTTTCCAGGCGGACCGTTAGAGAACGCAACACACTCATCTCGCGGACATCCTGTAGAATTCAACCAATCAGATGACGACTTTGAAACTCCTGAAGTGTTTCCAGATAAGTGTGCCATATACTTCAGATGTTCAGCCAACGGTCTGTGGGCGTGATGTCTGAGGCTGAGACTAACGTTGAAATAACTGCAGAGTGCGCTTATAATAAACAGAACATTATTGTCCATTGGTATGGACGTTAATATAGTTATTATAGTTATCATGCTTTGGTGTGAATGGCCCTTTAGACTGGTTTGAGCAGGATTTTTTCATGCAAATGTTAATTGTCAAAAAGTGTGCCCCTGTTGATAGCGTGGAATGCTGATATGCACATAAATGCAAAAACTTTTTTCGCCCTCACTTTTTTTCCTCACTCACGCATACAGATGTAGTTTAACCACCATTTCTCTTTATTGAGACTGGCGATGAACTGAAGTTTATTTGTCTCATACCCACAATTCCTGCAAAGCTCAATAAAGTAGATTAATACTGAACTCAGCTGTATGGAAATAACGCCAATACAACAGTAATGTATCTGATCCCTTGTCTCCCCTGTCTCCCCTCCTGGAGGCAGCGTGTACCCTGCAGATGGTGCTGTTTTAAAAAGGATGGTGGCGTGAAATGCAGTTCCTGTGCTCAATTCTGCACTCTGTCTTACTGTTAGTACTTCTTAATAAGCCCTGTCTATGTCTGGCTGATACGGTTAGTCAAATGGCTACTCCATTCATTTTTGCCATACCAACAGGAGAGGTTTACAGCTTTGCAGTCGTTTTCTACCTTATATCTTCAATGTGTCCTCTTAAAGGTGCAGCTGTAGCACTTGTTCACAAAGTCTTAACATCAAAGGGAGCTTTTAGAACGTGTCAGTGGCTATTCTTTTTCATAGAAACAGATATTGACGAAAACATCATCAAACTAAAGACCCCAGAGGGCGGGAGAAAGCAGAAGTGCTCGTGTTATTAAGGAGCTGCAGGACTGCAGTAATTAAGTACACTGTTTGTGCATTAGCAAAGTACAGCTGTGGTTAAATGAATGTTGCATCAAAGCTTACTCAATCAGCAGCAACACATGCAATTATAGCCGGCTCAGCAGCGAGGCACGCCATGACCCCAGTTCTGAGAAATAATTTACAAACAATTTACAGTAGAAAACACATGGCTAAAAATATCACACATGGCTAAAAATACCACACCTGGAATCAGTTTCATGAATGAAGGTTTATTGACTCTATCTATCTATCTATCTATCTATCTATCTATCTATCTATCTATCTATCTATCTATCTATCTATCTATCTATCTATCTATCTATCTATCTATCTGTCTATCTGTCTGTCTGTCTGTCTGTCTGTCTGTCTGTCTGTTGAACGTTCTATCTATTGTTCTCTATTGTTCTATCTATCTATCATTCTGTCATTCTTTCTGTTGTTCTATGTATCGTTCTCTATCGTTCAGTCATTCTAAAGGGTTAGTTCACCCAAAAGTGAAAATGTTGTCATTAATTACTCAGCCAGACTCCTATGCTGTTGACGTAGTAAACACAGTGCAACGCTTCCAGGTTCTACGACAGAATGGCGCCTTATTATTGGCCAGCCCCTGCATCAGCATCACACACATGCGCCGTGGTGCTCACGTGAACAGTGTCGGCCAATGGTGAGCCGGTGTTCTGACGTAGAACCCGGAAACGCTGCACTGTGTTTACTACGTCAGCAGCGTAGGAGACTGACACAGACAAGAAGAAATTGTTGAATAAAGTTGTTATTTTTGGATGTTTTTTGCGCACAAATAGTATTCTTATCGCTTCATAACATTTAAGTTTGAACCACTGTAGTCACATGGACTTTTTTAACGATGTCTTTACTACCTTTCTGGGCCTTGAAAGTTGCAATGACGTTGCTGCCTATGGATGGTTCAGAAACCTCTCGGATTTCATCAAAAATATCTTAATTTGTGTTCCGAAGATGAACAAAGGTCTTATGAGTTTGGAACGACATGTAATTAATGACAGAATTTTCATTTTTGGGTGAACTAACCCTTTAAGTTCTATCTGTAGTTCTGTCATTCTATATCTAATGCTCTACACTGATCAGCATTAAAACCACTGACAGGTGAAGTGAATGACATTGATTATATTGTTACAATGGCTCCTGTTAAAGGATTAGTTCACTTTAAAATGAAAATTATCCCATGATTTACTCAGCCTCAAGCCATCCTAGGTGTATATGACCTTCTTCTTTCTGATGAACACAGTTAATATCCTGACGCTTCCAATAATGGAAGTGAACGGGGCCCATGAGTTTGAAGCTCAAAAAAGTGCATCCATCCATCATAAACTTACTCCACATGGCTCCGGGTGGTTAATAAAGACCTTCTGAAGCGAATCGATGGGTTTTTGTAAGAAAAATATCCATATTTAAAACTTTATAAAGTAAAATAGCTTCCGCCAGACCATCTTCCATATTCAACTTACGGAAAATGCATAACTGCCGTGACGTATGACGTCGGACGTTATAGTTATATTGCTATTGATCTACCTTTCTATATCTATATCTGTCAGTCTATCTGGTTCTGTCGTTCTATCTAACTTTTAGTTGTATTGTTCTATTGTATTATCTGTATCTATCATTTCACCATTTTATAATTCTATCATTCTTTCATTTCTTTCTGTTATTTCTATTGTTCCATCTATCATTCTGTTGTTTTGTTGTCTATCTATAGTTCTCTGTCCATAAGCCCTATTAGCCAAAACTTTCGAAAAAAGCTTTGTCAAATCAACATTCAAAGTTTGTCTTGAAAATCTTTTCCCATTAAATTTATATGCATTTTTATATGAATTTCAATTCATTGCAATTCGGTATCTTGTTTGCTACATCAGTTAAAATTCACACATATTGAATTGGAGTCTAAATGCCATTCTCGGTTCGGTTCTGATGCACAACGTTGGTACTGACGTTAAGCGAGGAGTCTTTCGCTGGATTAGCGGATGAAATATCTGCCTGTAACTGCCCGAGCTCACATTGCACTCTGGCTCGTATCAGTACTTAGAGCAATAGAGGACCACGTCAGCCCGGAGAGAAACTTAATCAACAGTAATATATACAGTGCGCTCCGAATCCATTCTCTATATCCAACAAGGTGATTTTCTCTCTCTCTTCCTTTCTTTACGAGAAAGAGAAAATTGCACATCTAATGAAATCCAATTTTATATTTCATTCTGAGGAGCACAATAAACAGAGAACAAGCAGTAAATAAGCTTTTCAAAAAGCTGATTACCAAAGCAATTTATTGCCAAGTCCAAAACCATAGCAGAGCAGGGATGTGTTGGGGGGTGAACAGGGGGGTTTCTTTTCTCTCTTTTACCTTTTTGCCTGCCGCGTTGTTATTGGCCAGGTGCGAGCGTGTATGCGTAGGTCTCTGTGCGAGTATATTTATTTATCCATATGCGCTCAACTTTTCTGGGATTTCTTTGTCTTCTGATGAAAATAAAAAAGAGGTTTGTGATTGGGGTCAGCCCTGCATCCATTAGAGCAGCAAATGAAGTGGAATTCAAGGCTCCTCCATTACCGAGGCCTTCTCTCATTGTTCCCAACTGCTTTCCATACAGCAGAGTCCCTCTCTATCCCAAGGCTGATTGCAATAATGATATTTTCCCACCACAACAGTCCCGACGTTTCCCTGATTGGAATACATAGCCAGCGTGCTCCAATAAATAGGCCTCACCTGTCCCCTGCCCCTTCTGAACAAAAGGTCCTAGCCTGTGCTTTGAGACAAATTGTCTCCCAGTTACAGCTGTATCATATTATTCTGTTGAGCTCATTTACTGGAATAGAAAAATGATAATTTCATTGTATTGTTTGTGTAGTGGGTCCACTGATACGGCCCTGCTATTCATGAGCTTTTCATTATTGGATTTGGATTCTAGACGTCTGGTTGAGCAGATCTTTGTCCTACAGGATTGAAAACGTATTGTCTCTGTACAGCCTCATCAAAGCGACTATGCGCCGTCTATGACTTGACTTTAGATTCGTGTTCGTTTTTTTGCCATGCATTTTGCCCAAATGTGTCATTAGCATTCAAAATAGTGCCCATCTAGCTCAAATAGGAGACGGACTGAGGTTGTCTGAAAGGGGGAGGGTGGCTAATGTTAGAAGAAATAAATTGAGCCGGCATACGGCGCAGGAAAAGTGCACCGTGTAGATTATTCACAGTTATATAATGTACTGGGAGAGAAACAGGCGCTTCTCATTTTGGTCACTTATCCCTCATTGTAGAGAGGCTGTATATTGCATTGCTGCTGCAGCAGCTTAGAGGATACATTTCAAAGCAGCAAATAAAAATTGGCTAAACTTCCAAAATTAGCACTTCAAAGTCAAACATGATTTGCAGCGAGGGAGAGGGGGGAGAGAGAGGAGGGAATGTGACTGAAATTTCTTCTGTGTGTGTGCAGGGGCTAGAGTACAAAACACTCTGTGTAGACCCTAAAACCAATTTCTAGGCAAATTGGTTTAATTTAAGAATGAGATCATAGAATAAGCAAAATGCTGCGGGGGCAAGTGTATGTATTTCTGCATTTATTTCGTCTCTCTTGCAGTCTGTCCATTTGGAAGTGTGTAACGGGAATAATTTCACCCAGGGGTGCACAAGCAGGTCAGCTTGCTATACAGCATATGTTATCAAGCTAACATATTGTACAATGAAATACGTAGTCTCAGTCTGACCACTTTTAATAACTTATGTCTTTGATGTAGAATGCCTTCCTTTTTTTTGATCACTTTGCTTAAAACTTGACATAAGTGAGCATATCAGGAACTAATGTGTAGTTTGGGGGGGAAATAGAAAATCTTTATTTTATAGGCCTAGATATTGTATGTTGATGAAGAGACAACATAGTATGAATAGGATATCCTCTGCAATGCCCAAATCAAAACAGAATCCGTTCTCTTTCTGTGTATATTCTTTTTTTATGTTAAAAGAATGCTACAGTAAAAACCTGTTACTTGGTTAAGTTTCCTATTATTATACAATTTATGGTGAAAATCTGAAGACAATACATGCACTTTTCTTAACTTTCCTTTATAATTTATGGTGAAAAACTATGAAAGGACATTCCCTGAAGTCCCTTTTGTGGCGCATCACATTTGATTATATTTTATTTATTTATTTATTTTTAATCAGTTGTGTACATTGGGGTGTTTTCTGCTACTCTTTGTAGTTTAATTATAGTTATTATTATTATTATTATTATTATTATAGTTGTTTTATTATTACAGTGATTAGTATATTTATAGGTGCAAAGCAGATTTTAGTAGTTGTATATAATTAGAGGGCCCTATCATACACCTGGCGCAATGAGGCGCCAGGTGCGACACAAGTGTTTTTAGCTAGTTTCAGCCTGACGCATTTATCATTTTCACGTCCTGCGCCACGATGTTTAAAATTCGCTGTTCGCCCATGGGCATGCTGGTCTGAAAACGAAGTGTGTTCAAGCGCATTGTTGGCGCGTTGCTATTTTGAGGCAACTGAAATAGACTGCGCCATTGACCAACAAAAACCTGGTCTAAAGTCAATAGCGCAGTATTTTTTGTTATTTAAAGAGCGTTAGTAATATGCGCCTATAGGCGGGTGCACAACGCACATACACTCTGCTTATTACACACACAGGGACGCGCAGCAGCACACAAACATTTTTAAATATGAAAAATGTAAAAGATTATTATTGTGTACATAAATATAAAAATGCTTTGGTGGAATCCGGCTTGTCCCGTAGATGGTCTGCTTTCCTCGCTAGAGAAGCATTCAGTTTTTCCGCTTGCAAATTCCGCCATTTAAATAGCGAATCCGCCATGGCGCGAGCGCAACTGGCTTTTAAACAGTTTCATCTCAAATCAATTTATTTATGTGGTGAAATACCGTGTAATAAGTGGTATGATAATACCATATCTCATAAATGTCTGTCTAGTTTGAATTTGTCGCTTGCTAGCAAGCAACTGCTTTCTTCGCAGAAGCTTTGCGTTTAAAGACCTAATATTTCAACTCAGGTCAATATTTCATGTCTAATTATTTACTTATGTGGCAAGTAGCCGTGTAATAAGCGGGATAATACTTCACGTCGGTGTCCTGAACACTCGGCCGGCATTTATTCTGCTATAACAACCGGCTGGATGTACATTATTCCTTACGTAAAAAATGTAAGCATATTTTTGTACAGTGAATTTCTGGAATCCACAGCTGCTCTTTTTTGCAGTATATTTTACAGGATTTTTTTAACAGTATATGGTAATGTGCACCATGAAAGCTTTATGCCAGTATTCAATAAACATTGTGTGGAAGTATATTTGCTTAAATGACCCGCTCAGACCATGCTGGGTTATTATACTGGTTTGGACCACCATTCAAAATGCAACTGCCCAGGGAAATGCACTGTAGCACAGACAAGGCACCTGTAGTTTTAATTACACACACCTCACCTTTAAATCACCAGTAAGTACATGTGCAGTCGTGTGTGTGTGCCTGTGCGTGTGAGGTAATGCTGCAGCTGGGGATGATGTGTGTGTGTGGTTGTGTATGTGGTCTTTTCCCTCATTATTTTTCTAGAAAATGAGCAATCAGGCATCTTGCACAGAGCCTGATTGTCTCTCTCTGTAAATCAATCCAGGAGCTGCAATTAAAAGGTACTCTTATGTGGTGTAATTGCTGTCTCGCTAATCCTTTATTTGCACACCTGCCGGTGAGTCTGAATTTTTAATGAATTTCTAATTAATGCACATTGTACACTTGATTTATTTGTTAGCAAATGATGTGGCTGGTCTGCTTTCCCTACTGGAGCAGTGTTTCTATGAAAGCCTTCCATCATCCACAGTATAGGTACTTTCTCCACATTTTGGGTGAAAATGTGCACATGTACGTCTGGCCTAAAGGTCAAAGCCCATATGTTGTCCATGTGTGGTTATAAACGTCTTGCTGATGCAGGTAGGGAGAAACATTAAAGGCTTATGGTGATTTTGCAATTGTTTGGGCGCCTTTATTCCTTGACTTGATGGCCTGTTATATTCATATGCACTCAATGTGTGTGCGCACCTGTGAAATTGTGCAGTTTTATCACTGTTGCACTGATTACGGAAATTAGTCTCTTTTCGTTTGGTTTGGTGTTTGTATAATTTTGTGTTTTGTGTTAGCGTTGTGTGAAATATTACCTTATGGGCTTGGTTAAATTGTGTGTGTGAAGCAGCAATTAAGAATATAATAAGAATATAATAAATATATATAATATAAATATAATAAAGTCTTAGGACGTTTTATACATGCGCCTTAAAATTGACAGCCTTTATAAAAAAACATTTTTTAGTTTTAAGTTCATGTTTGTACTTTTTTATTTACTTTGTGCTCTTTTAAGTCTGAAGTTTTCAAAGCACTCTGGGAAACAGGGAGAAGTTTTCTCTATGAATAGCATGAAAGGCTCCATTTAGCAAAATTATACCAGAGAGTCTGCTTTAAGTATTGGACATCTGTAAATGAAATTTCAATATGCTGTAAGACCCCAACTGATACCCTTCCCATTTCTTACCCACAATGAATGAAACTAATTGCTTTAAATGGCAGATCCTCGGTGAAGCAGCTCTCCTGTGGTTCAGAGCTCATAGAAACAAGAATTACCACCAACAGATGAAAATCAAAAGTAATGGGACAGAAGATTGTGTCACATCAGTTGCAATCCTTTAATTGCACTTCTTTTGTTCATGAAAGCCATTCGGAAATGCAGCGCTTTTGAGAGAGCAGTTTAACTCTCACAATGCCTCAAAAAGACTGAAAAACCCAAGGTGGCACGACAAATTGCGCTGTTATTTTTCTCCAGACAACAGTTCATTATGAGGCCTTGTGATATTTTGATAGAGCTGTAAGTTGGTCAGACATGAACTCAAAAGGTAATTTGATCAAGACTTGAATCACCAATGGTAAAGATAAGAATTCATTTAATAAGTGAGTGTTTGAAAAACAGGAAAATTATTGAAGACTCAAACTCAGAATCAGACACTCAGCATGACCTGACTTGACAGATCTGTTGTGGTACGCAATGTTATGTTATTACGACAACAACAACAACAGAGTTTTTGAATTAATGTGCTTTATTCGAAATAGAGCCCGTATTTAATAAAGACTGTATTTAATTCATCTGAAAACAACTTGTCTTAGTCCATCAGCAATTAAAATATGCTGTATCATTGTCATTCTGTATATAAAATTGTCATCATTTATTATTTGTAGTTGTCTGATAAATGTTTTTGAAACTTTAGCCATTTTAAGAGTGTTCAATAATTACATTTGTTGATACATGGGCCAGCCTCTTCAAACTTTGGCTCTGGGATCAGAAAACAAACTCAACTATTAACATTTAAGAATCTGTTTAATTCACACTGGTAATAAAATTGCATTACAGTTTCATAAAATAAATGTTCCAGTATATATATACAGAAAACCGACTGTACATACCCTCAGAGAGAGAGAGAGAGAGAGAGAGAGAGAGAGAGAGAGAGAGAGAGAGAGAGAGAGAGAGAGAGAGAGAGAGAGAGAGAGAGAGAGAGAGAGAGAGAGAGAGAGAGAGAGAGAGAGAGAGAAAGAGAGAGATGGTGACAGAGAGAGAAAGAGAGAGATGGTGACAGAGAGAAAGAGTTGGAGACCAAAACAGAAAAACATCACAAAAACCATACAGGCATTACAGTGCTCAACTAAGCAGGCACAACTGTACATCAAAACGTGTAACTGCTCAGTGTTGGGGACAGGAAGGGCCAAAAAGTAGTACATTTACAATAGAGTCCTCAGGGACCAATAGGGCTTTTACTGTAAAAAGTATTGCAAGCAGACAGATGCTCTTCTCTCTGAGTGCAGCAGAACATCCATCGCACAGAAGCGTATGTTTGTGTGTGTGGACCGAGAGCTGCCGCTGCCATCGTTTGATTGGCTATTGAACTTGTGTCTCAAAGCTCCCGTTGAGCTGCCCCTCCTCATAGTCCATCTGACACAGAATCATGTTGTTTTTTAGGAAAAACTTGTCGCCCACACAAAACCTGCAGAAAACAAACAAACACATAGGTTAACATACAAATGTATTTGGCTTATTCACATCAAGTCCACAACAGATTTTAAAATCAACTCCTTCACACCAAGTCTGAAATATTGTACTATGTTGGACTTTTTTTTTTTTTTTTTTTTTATTATTCTGCAGCTAGGTTGTTCTTGTTGTTTTATTTCATACCATTCAGCTATTGCAGGAAGTAATGCCGATTCAGCATCAGACTCAATAGTTTTGTGAAGGTTTTGGTCAGACTTGAACAGAGTTGGACAACATTCAGAATCAAAGAATTGTTTAAAATGGCAGGAAGAGGAATTTACTGATTAGCATTTTAGTAATGGATTCTGGGAAATGGAGTTTTTATTTGAGTGTTAATCTAAGTGTTTTATTTTAATTGAACTTTATTCATTTTGTATACATGAATACATTTTGTATACATTTTATATACACTATCGTTCAAAGGTTTGGGGTCGGTAAGATTTCTTAATGTTTTCAAAGTCTCTAATGCTCACCAAGGATGCATTTATTTGATCAAACAATTTAAATTAACAGTTTTTTTATATGTAACATATGTACATGGGCTTTTCAGCATTGAATGTATACAAATCAATTTATGTTTTTTTGTATAGGAAATAGTAATGCATCAGTGTAAATGAACATGCAGTGGACCGTCTTCATCATCACTGGCATCAGGAATGCTACTGTTTCTTTGACGGCCTCAAAGCCTCTTGTGATGTAGCAATAAGGTGCAGCTTTAACTAAATGTTTTCAAAACCAACAGCATTTTTCAAAGCAGGACAGGACTGGCATCCAATGAAAGCATGCCACCATTTCTTTTCATTGGCAAAAAAAAAAAACAAAAAAAAAAAAAACTGTACCAGTTTCCAAGGAAACCCCACCGCTGAGCTTTTTTTCCCCCTATGTTGGGGCTCCTTGCCAAAGTATAAATTGTTAGCCACTAAAAACTTCCCATGAAATTTCATGCCAATTAAAGAGAAAAACATTCCATGTGTGCACTGCATTTTTACATTAACATGTTTGCATATGAAAGCCATTAATGTTGTACGGACAATAGAGCGGCCATGATGAAAGCGTTGCCAATGATGTTTTCTCTTATCAATCAGTGCCACACCAATGTTCTTCTTTGCTAAAGGAATAGAGCTGGGGAATAGAACTGGGCTCCTCGTGTGCCATCCTTCAGTGGTGAGGCTTCACTCACCAAACTTTGCTAGACACCTGGTTCTCACCAAATATGCCACTAAATGCTTTATTTTGTTTCATTGATGCATTCAACATCTAGATCCTTTAGAGGAGGCGTAGTCAGTTACAGCATAGCTGAAAAATATTGTATTTGCGGCATCGGTTCTGAAATGGAGTTTGAGCTTGTTTGTATTTACTGTAGTATTCAACGAGTGTAGCGCGTGCATGCAGCAGGTTGAGAATGACACAAAAGTCTTTTTTAGAAGTAGGTCACACACTAGAGCATTTAAGACACTGTCACACTCCTTTGCTCCCCAGGAATGTTTGGAAGGATGATCCTTGAAAAGTTCATTCGTCCGGCCGCTTAATTCCCTCGGCGAGACACATAGTGGTGACGTGCTCGGCTTGGCTGTGTATTGAGTAAGAGCTTTCTGGCTGACTGTGTTCAATAAGGCGTTCACAGTTTGATCAGGCTTGGTATTGGTCTGCCAACGGTATCTCCACTGAAGCGCTGGTTAATTTCACTCAACTCAAGCTTATAATCCCGCTTCTGGTCACATACAAACCAGGACACAAAAAAAAAAAAAAAAAAAAAAAAAAAACTTAGGTTTGAGATGAAAAGCAGAGTAGAAAGGGGTATGGGCCAATCGGAGTGTGTAAAGTCACAATGCTTGAAGTCATTAAGTGATTTTTGTGTGAGCTAATTGCCCGCCTGGTTTCACAGACAAGGCTTAAGGCCTAGTCCCAGACTAAAATGCATTTGAGCTGTTTTAACTGAAAGCAACTTGCACTGACATATCTTAAAATTTGTCAGTGCCACTGTTTTGTCTCAAGATGCACACCAATAAGGCACGTGTATAAAAGCTAATTTAAGGCCTACTCCTGGCTTAATCCAAGCCCTGCCTGTGAAACCGGGCCAATAGGTTCTTCTGCATTTCTAGATAGAAAGAAAGACAATCTTGCAGGCTTGTTGTGATCTCTTTCTCTCCTTACCTCTGGTTACAAAGCTGACAGGCAAAACAGTCCAAATGGTAAACATTATCTCTGGCCCTCATAACCATTTCAAAGGCTGGGATCAGTTTGCTGCAGGCTGCACAGTTCCCCGTTGTACCGAAGAGCCTGTGAGAGAAAACACAAAAAGCAGATTTACTCACTTATACCTTTCTTAGCCTTTACGAAATCGTGCAACAAAAACCAAAAAAGGCAAGAAAACAACTGAAGTGGGAGAGAGAAAAAAAAAAAAAACATTGGACATCTAATGCGATACGTGAATCCAGCTTGGCACACATTAGGTATTTTGTGTTAATGAGGGTACAAACCTAGATGTTAATTCTTAGCTAATGATCTAATTAAAATGATCACATGGTTCTAATCCCCTTCTTCAAAGAGTTTTTGCCTAGCACACTGCAAAAGCAATGAAAACAGGTCTGAGGCGAGCAATTGAACTGCTCAAAGTTTTTTTCCCTCTCTCTCTTTTAAATCCGAAGTAACTAATGAGACTTTGCTCAGACCAAAGCCAGCTGGATTTTACACAAGAGGCTAAATACTATAATGTAGTCAAAAGTTCAAAAGATTCCCCTCACAAGGATACTGGCTCTATCCTCCATACCTCTCCTCTCATTCTCCCCATTTCTCTGTGACCTGCTAAAAACAGCGAGATGTACAGAGAATGTCGCTGTGGTGTGTAACCTTGGAGAGGTAAGTAGATGCTCACTGGAGCACGGAAAGGGACATAAAACTCACATTTCTCTGCTGTTTATTTAAGCTTATTAGATGGGATGCAAACCGCCAAGGTCACAAACAGAACAAGGCATCGAGGCAGATCGCTTTCCTCCACTACATCCGCTGTTGGATTTACATTTTCATTTTCAAAGCCCTTGCTCCAATGTTTAATTTGGAGATTCAGAGTCAGAGATATACGTTCTACAGAATAGGGATGCTATGCACACAGGAAGAGCAAATGGAGAAGAACAGGGGGAGGAGGAAAAGGGGAAAATAAGGCAGGATAGGGATGAGGCAGTATGCTAAACACTTCTCTAAAGTTAAGGACTTGGTTGAAAAGAGAAGGAAACAGAACAAAGTTGCTGCGAGTCCATATTAGTCTCTCTCGACTGCTTGCCCTGCGTCACCACTAGCATCTATCCAGCAGACCCTGCTGTTAATTAGAGCAACAGACCCGAGCGGAGAGGAGTCTTATGGTGGGAGAGGGCATGTTGTCATATCAGATAGGCGAGGTGTTAAAAAGAGCCATTGTTAGATCGGGTTACTGCTCCAGTAAAATGTGTTTATGTGGAACTCTGACACTCTGAGGAGGCCGTGCAACCCTAGCAAGGTGTTTCCTCACAAAAGAGTTCAGCTTATTAAAATAATGGTTCGAATGCAGCCCTGTTCCAAGGTCAACGCAGAAACTCACTAATAATTGCATATGCATGGTCTATACTTTACATTTTACAGTTACACTTTGTTAGTGTCTGTTACACATTGCACATAGAATTTTATTTGTAATCATAGTAAGTGTATTTACTGTACAATTTGCAAAATAATTGCTTAGTTATCCATGTTGTCTGTATTTCTAGTGTATCACTGTAATAAGAAAACGAATGTCTTCCAAATGTGACCCTGGACCACAAAACCAGTCATTAAAATTGAGATTTATACATCATCTGAAAGCTGAATAAATAGGCTTTCCATTGATGTATGGTTTGTTAGGACAATATTTGGTTGAGATACAACTATTTGAAAATCTGGAATCTGAGGGTGCAAAAAAAAAAATCTAAATATTGAGAAAATCGCCTTTAAAGTTGTCCAAATGAAGTCCTTAGCAATGCATATTACTACTAATAATACATTTTTATGTATATTTATAGTAGGAAATTTACAAAATATCTTCATGGAACATGATCTTTACTTAATATCCTAATGATTTTTGGCATAAAAGAAAAATCGATAATTTTGACCCATACAATGTATTGTTGGCTATTGCCACAAATATACCCGTGCGACTTATGACTGGTTTTGTGGTCCAGGGTCACAAATGATTTTTTTTATTGGTAAGGCTGGGTATCGATACAAATGTCTTGATTCGATTTTGATTCACAAGCTCTTGATTTAATTTAGATTCCGATTCGTTTGGGTCTGTTTCAGTTAAAATGTGCATTTTGCTGACGTACAACAGAATATCACTTAAATGTCAGAATGGACAGAATGTCACTTGGTTAAATGTAAATTATTCAAACCAAACTAGTCGAATCGCTAACTTGTCTTTATGAACAGTTCATTTAAAGAACCAGCTCATAAGAGTCGTTTGTTTGTGAATCAGGCTACGAATTGGACAACACTGGTTATGTTGTATGTTGTTTTTGTGTGCAGCCTATGAGGACAACTCAACAGAAAGACTTTCCTTGCCATTATTGTGCTGTATTTATTGCATCACATTCAACTCAGGTGAAATATTTATTTTACTGTGGTGCTGAAGATTCATTATTAAAATGAAGATCATGATTAATTGGAAAATCTATATTTTTACACAGCCCTATGTATTGGTATTTCATGCTCGGTAAAATCACCTTTTTGACAAAGATAGATCCGTCCAAGATTTGTCTTTTCATGAGGGCCTTTGGCAGCATATTAAAGAGACTATGCCAAATCATTTGCCACAACATTTGACAGGACAACCCTTAACGATAAGAATGCCAGTTGTAGTTGGCTGAGATCTACCAGTCATTCTTCGATCTTGGCAAATTCTCAGATGGCAGGCCACGTAATCCTAACGTTTGCAGACACACATACATGGTTAGTGGCAGAAGGAAGGATTAAGGTGTCTGTCTGAAGGGCTGTGTTCTCTAAAAGGGAATAGCACACAGATTGTGGTCGAACACATTTCAAATGTCATGCCTTAATGCTGGAGCAAGCAACTGGAGTTGAGAGTTCAATGTTGTGTTATCCTGGCTTGCTACTGAAAAGGTGGTCACAGTCCCTGGGGATCCTGAACAATTTCTTATGGCTCACGTCCATCATGTTGCACAGTAGAGGGTGTTACAGATCACATCACAAGACCCATTTTCCCTTCTTTTCTAAATCAGGTCACAGAAAGCACAGGGATGGCAGTTTGAGAGGGTTGTTACTGACTTGTGAAAATTCAGGAATCTCTTGATGGTTTAAGAGCACAGCAGTCTTCTTAAAAGAGAAGGGACTCCTATCACACACACACACACACACACAGATAACCAGGGTTCTGCAAAGAAATTTGCGGTGGTTTAATTGTAGGTTTTCACAGCACTATGATGGCCCGGCTCAAAATGGAGACTTTACTGGGTTAATTTAAGTGGATTAGGAGGTTACAGAAACTCATTTGGAAGGTCACCAGCAAACTTTGAAATACAATGGCTTGGATTTTCAGGCAATATAACTCAAGATAAAAAGTGAAAACATTTTATCAGCAAGGCCATTTAATGTGTTATTCCAAGCAAAATGTACTCAAGAACTTCCAGGCCTAAAACGTCTATTGTGCATAATGTTTGCTATATGAATTGCCATTTACAACCAAACTTTTAATTGTTTTCTTGAAAACAAAGCAGTCTATTCAATAACAGATATTGGTGATAAGATTAATGAGCACTCAACTCAATGTAGCATTCCTTTAATGTAATCATAGCCTCGACAATCTTAAAGTCCCCAGCATGCCAAATCAACTGAATGGGGGGGGGGGGAATCTGGGGGAATCTTTTTTTCCCCCATTCACTCATCAATAAAGGAAAGGAGAACAGAGCTTTTCCCTTCATAATCTTGTTTGTGTTTAACTAAACTTTAGTATTAAAGCTGAAAGCCTTTGCTCATTGTTCTCTATGATTCCCTGTGGCTCGGTGTAGACAGGTGTTTCTCTTCTGGTGTTTCTTCATAACTCCTCTGAAGCCGGCATCAGCTTCCTTCCCTTTAATGTCTCTCTGTGATTAGACTTCAACTGTTCTAGTCCTTTACTTGTGTTCAAAGAGACTGTGGTTCAATACTGTACGTGTGAATTTGCACAAGTTCTGAATACAGTGGGGTTCAAAAGTGTGAGACCACAATAAAGATCTGAGATTTTCACTTTATAAAGCCTGGACCTAAACCAAATATTTCAGGATTTTTATATTTATTATATTCTATTTGTTCTACCTATCTATTTGTTCTATATATATCTTCTTATTACTATATATATATATATATATATATATATATATATATATATATATATATATATATATATATATATATATATATATATATATATATATATATATATATATATATACACACACACACACACAGTGGGGAGAACAAGTATTTGATACACTGCCGATTTTGCAGGTTTGCCCACTTACAAAGCATGTAGAAGTCTGTAATTTTTATCATAGGTACACTTCAACTGTGAGTGACAGAATCTAAAACAAAAATCCAGAAAATCACATTGTATGATTAAGTAATTAATTTGCATTTTATTGCATGACATAAGTATTTGATACATCAGAAAAGCAGAACTTAATATTTGGTACAGAAACCTTTGTTTGCAATTACAGAGATCATATGTTTCCTGTAGTTCTTGACCAGGTTTGCACACACTACAGCAGGGATTTTGGCCCACTCCTCCATACAGACCTTCTCCAGATCCTTCAGGTTTCGGGGCTGTCGCTGGGCAATACGGACTTTCAGCTCCCTCCAAAGATTTTCTATTGGGTTCAGGTCTGGAGACTGGCTAGGCCACTCCAGGACCTTGAGATGCTTCTTACGGAGCCACTCCTTAGTTGCCCTGGCTGTGTGTTTCGGGTCGTTGTCATGCTGGAAGACCTAGCCACGACCCATCTTCAATGAAGGGAAGGCCAAGGCCAAGATCTCACGATACATGGCCCCATCCATCCTCCCCTCAATACGGTGCAGTCGTCCTGTCCCCTTTGCAGAAAAGCATCCCCAAAGAATGATGTTGCCACCTCCATGCTTCACGGTTGGGATGGTGTTCTTGGGGTTGTACTCATCCTTCTTCCTCCAAACACGGCGAGTGGAGTTTAGACCAAAAAGCTCTATTTTTGTCTCATCAGACCACATGACCTTCTCCCATTCCTCCTTTGGATCATCCAGATGGTCATTGGCAAACTTCAGACGGGCCTGGACATGCGCTGGCTTGAGCAGGGGGACCTTGCGTGCGTTGCAGGATTTTAATCCATGACGGCGTAGTGTGTTACTAATGGTTTTCTTTGAGACTGTGGTCCCAGCTCTCTTCAGGTCATTGACCAGGTCCTGCCGTGTAGTTCTGGGCTGATCCCTCACCTTCCTCATGATCATTGATGCCCCACGAGGTGAGATCTTGCATGGTGCCCCAGACCGAGGGAGATTGACCGTCATCTTGAACTTCCATTTTCTGATAATTGCGCCAACAGTTGTTGCCTTCTCACCAAGCTGCTTGCCTATTGTCCTGTAGCCCATCCCAGCCTTGTGCAGGTCTACAATTTTATCCCTGATGTCCTTACACAGCTCTCTGGTCTTGGCCATTGTGGAGAGGTTGGAGTCTGTTTGATTGAGTGTGTGGACAGGTG